>JAREIS010000242.1:0-600000 GCA_030060385.1 Muscicapa striata striata
TTACAGTGTCTACAATAAATCAAGGTTGTAAACTGAATACCTAAAAATGGCTCAGTGGCAAGGAAACAAGAGTGACTGACAATAGTTTATATTTTTATCTTTTGTTTTATTTTAACATGTATACTGTGGGGTATGGTTTTTTTTCTCAGTTTCACTTCTGTATTACACATTAAATGATGTAAACTTAATTTACATTGACCCTGTAGTTGTGTACTTTAGAACAAAGTGTATGTGGTCATTGTCCCTTTTCAGTATAAAAACCATAATTTGTGTTTCTGCCAGCTAAGAAGTCTTTGGGGATTATAGCCTCAAAGCAATTGATATGCCACATGAAAAAATTCCTCATACTACAGAAAAACTTGTGGTGCTGTGCTTATTTTACCCCATAAACATTCCTCTCCATGCAGGAGAGGAATGCAGGATGTTATGAGAAGTTTCTGATCATTTTCATCACATCTGTTGTTGTTATTGCTAATAATTTTTTCTCTTTTTTCTTAGGCTGATGACATGGTCACAAAGAGATGTGCGCTACAGGACAAAGTGTATATGGTCATGGTCCTACAAATGAATGAGCACAGAAGTTAAAAGTCACCCAGTTACTTGTATGTTCATACATTTCATGTGCATAATTAAAAATAAATTATAAACTCTAGAAGACACCTGAAACTACTTTCTTTGCATTAATATTTCATTCTGCTGGTCTTGAAGTTGTTCTATGTGGCATTTCCATTTCACAGTTTATCAGTCTTATTTTCAAAACTATCTTTGCTCTTCTGGAAGGTGTATTAGAGAATTAGACATCAGTTCAGATGAAGTTAAATGCTAAATGCTGTATAAATGCTAAAATATGAGTTTTCCTGAACTGAATGAGTTTTGGGAACTGGCCATGCCTGAAAGGTGCCCACAGTGGTGGGAGTGCACAGCCCGTTCCAGTCGTGGGTGTGAGCACTGCCTTCTGTGTGCTTCTGCCCTCTCTTGGTGCATCAAGGTCAGTCAAGGACAAAGGCTGGGAAAACAGCACATGGCAGTCGGCAGAACATGGCATTAGCTGGATCATGGAGAGGACAGAGACGCTCTGTATGGAGAAAGGAGGAGAAACAGAGCTGCTGCCTAACAGTGTGGGTGGGACAAGGACAGCTGCACAGGTCTGACCCAGAGGCGCCCATGAGTGTCACAGGGCATGATCCTGTGAGTGTTCCATTGCCAGCACCGAACGCCTTTGGCACGGGGCTTAACCCGAGTGCCCTTCGCCATGAATTTAGTTGGTTTTTCAATTTTTTTTTTTTTTTTTTTTTTTCTGTTAGAGAAATTCCTTTTTAAGTAAAACAGTAATTTCTCTCTCTCTTCCTTGGTAAGTGCCAGCGCGGTTGCTCCGTGTTGCAGTCAGTACCGAACGCCAGTAGCCAAGATACTGAACTATGTTCTTTTATTCCTCAGTACTGTGCGCTCCCGAGAGCCGCATCTCCTCCGCTGCGGCGGGGCTCCGCTCCCTCGGTGCCCGGGGCAGCGCCGGTGCAGGTGCGCGGGGCGGGGCTGAGCTCGGCCCGCCCCGCGGTACCCGCGGCAGCCCCGCCGCGGCGAGCAGCTGAGAGCCGGCTGCGCTCCGCCGTGCCGCTCCGCCGTGCCAGCACCATGTCCTTCTGCAGGGCCGCCTCGCAGGCGCTGGCCTCCCGCCTGAGCCGGGCTCCCGCCGCCGCCAGCCGCCTCCAGCAGCGGGGTACGCGGGCCGGGCGGGCGGAGGGCACCGGGAAGGCGCGGGGGTCGCGGGCGCGGGGCGGGAGCTGGGCGCGGCTCTCGGGCATCCTTCAGATCGCCGCGAACCGCTGGGCAGCCAAGCCGCCCTGGACCCCCGCCCCCGGCAAAACGCTGCTGCCTTCCCTTCCGTATGAAATAGCGGGGTACGCATCCCCCGGTGGAGCCCGCAGGGCTGCCAGCACCGGGCACCCGGTGTACCGCATCCATGGCTTTTGGCGCATCAGGGGTTGTGTAACCAGCGGCAAAAAAAAAAAAAAAAAAAATCTGCCGGCCGTGCTGGGCGATGGCAGCTTGCTGAGCGCTGTCCTGCTGTAGCTAGCAGCCCCAGGGGAGAGGGTTAAGGGCACACTGCTGCTGAACGAAAATAAAAATGTACGGAAATCCATTAGGATGCCCGGCTATTGGAGAGCAGTCTGAAAAGTGTGTCATGAGACAGATGATGCTAACAGAATCTGGAGCACAATGGCAATGTTTTGACGTTGTGATTATTTTTGCAGCTATCAGTTGCCATTTTATTTTTCATGAGCGTTTTTTTTTCATTGAGACATTTTTTATCCAGGATCACATCGCAAAATTCAGCAAGAAAGCCTTGTTGACCAAGAGAATTATGTGTTTTTCATGGGTCTCTTTTTGAGATGTACAGATGGAATGCAAGACTAGTAAGAATCAGTTTATAACAAATAAATGGGTAGCACTGCTGTTAGAGTTCATATGTACCCAATCAGGTAAAAAACTGTGTAATGCTACCTCTCTGCCCTGTTGGCCAATTCACAAGGTGAAGGGTATGCATCAGGGTGTCAGCAGTCTGAGAGTGAAAGAGCATGAATTCAAATGAAACAGCCTTTTTTACAAATTCCCTGTTATTAACCTGAAGAGAGAATTCATCATAAGGAATAAGGACAGATTAATTATTTTACCTACCTTAGGAACTTTTTTACTTTTATTTATTTATTTTTTTATTTTTTACATTCCTTGGTCTTTATAGACTGTGCCCAGTACTTGGAAGTTGATGGTGGACAATGTAGTTCACAAAAAACATCTCTTAGGAAGAGCTCAGCCATGGACAGTTCATTTGAGCACCACTCAGTTCATTTGAGCACTGTTACTCAGTTGTAGCATACACCAATAAGCTGTACCTCTTTGTTTTATAACCTTTTTGAATTATCCTTTCCTGTACAGATTCAGATTTCATCATTCTTTTTTGTGATCATATTTTAGCAGCACTTTGCATCAATTAACCTAATGGTTTTTATAGTGCCTCCTCGTCAGATGTCATCTGGGAGTGTTCCTGGCTCTTCTAGAGACAGCATGATGATCTATCTCCTTGCTGGTGTTGCTGCTTTTGGTGGTTTATTTTATGTAAGTGTTTGGGGATGGAGCTGTTTGTGCTTTCTGAGCTGGAATGGTGTAAAATGTGTTCTGGGTTTAAGAGTGTGGTCAAGATGCAAACTGTCAATGAATGTAGATACTGTAGCATATAGCTAAGTGCAGCCTAACTTAGGAATCAGCTTAAGAGAATTTGTGAAGCTGAAAGCTTATTGCTTGCCTGTTTTACTGTTACTTTGGTGGGTAGTGCTGGGTCATTCTTAGTGGAAGGCATTTTTAAAACTATGTGAAATGAGGGTGTCTAAAGATGGAGTAAGGCACCCATCTTTAACCTCTGCCTTGTCTTTGACAACTATAAACATTAGCAATATCTCAGTGTGCAAGGCAGATGTGAAATAAAATAGTTAATTTGGCCACAAAAAAAGAAGAGCATTAGTTACTTCAAGAAAGCATATTAAAGTTTTGTAAGCATCTGCTTTTGTTAAGCTTTTTAGTAACCATTCTCTTCCCTGCTTTTAAATATGTGTGATTCTGTGCTTCACATCCCTAAATCCTCCATTTTATAGCTTACTTCTACCCCTCTCCCCCAAGATCTGAGATAGTGACTAGCACACCCCAGAGAGGTACATATTTTCTTGTCCCACAAAGTAATCCTCTTGAATGGTAAGTAGCTATTTGTTCAAAATATAAAACGTGTGATTGCATTTCTGGATGAGTAATATATTCTCTTGCTGTCAGATTTTTTACCACATTACAAAAATAGAAATCTTAATGTAATTATCTTTTAAAACACCATTTTCAATTCCTGAAACACTGCAGCACTCCAAAAGCTGCATGGTATATTGTATTTGCTTTCTAACAATGGAGAAATATGAATTACTTAAAAATATTAGTATAGCAGACTGTTAATTTTTTTAACCTTGCTTAGGGTGAATTTTATATGCATTTTAAGATGGGCAGTAGCACTTGCTTAAAATCCCTTGTCTCCCTCTTCCCCCTTTGTGTTTGATAAATTTGTGGGGATGTAGCTGTAAGTTCAGGTATAATTCCCTTTCAGGCCTACAGAGCAGTCAGTTCATCACGCAGCAAGTATATTGAACACACAAATGCTCTTCGTGAGAGAGACGAGGAGCAGAAGAGCAATCTTTGGCCAAGGAAGGGTGAGTTGGGCTCATCTCTCTTTTTTCCCTGGGACATGAGGATTTGGAACAGATTTCTAGATTGTTTAATCAGGCTTTAGCACTGTCCAAGTCCTTGTCTGAACTGTGTGAGTGGGAGTGAAGACAGAGGTGGTTGTGCAGTGTTGTTCTGTTACAAAGCTGCTGCTGCACAAAATTTTGGTAGTGGCCTTAATGTTCAGGCAGTGAATCTGATCTTTGATCCACCTGTGGAGTCTCTTTGGATAGAAAGAGATGATGTGTGAATACTATTAATTGTATAATGGGCATTTGATTTACTGCAAGCTTAATGAAACTTGACTGAGTACATAATGCTGTCAAAATCAGTTTTGTTCTTTTGTTTTCAGTGGGGGGGAGAAGATAATATCTTTCAGTCAACAGGTTGGCTTCAGGCAGTATGCCATCAGGAAATACAGTGCAATAGGGAAAAAAACCCTACCTTTAAAAAAAAATATTTTAACTTGGATCAAGTTTTTGTCCTACAACTTTGATTTTGTCTTTCCTAATTTGGGGTTAAATGAAATGCAGGCATTACCTAAATATATAGCAAATCCTTACTTAGCTCCTCATGCTTGAATAATTAGACCTTGTTAGTTCAAATACTTGAAATGGAATGTTGTCCCTGTCTACATCAATTAGTGTTATAGCATTAATGTAAAAGGTGGAACTTTGGCAAGCATGGCCTTGCTAAGAAAAGCAATTAGGAAAATTTCTTAAGGATCTTTATATTTTTTGTTGTTATTTAAAAAATAAAGTCTTGAAGCCAGAGCACTTAAAGCTCTTCCTTATTTTTTTTTAATGTTGACATCTAGGGAATGGATTTAATATATTTGCATGTACACAAATAATAGATTTGAATAAAGTAGCTTCAATTTAAATTTTTTTTTCAGTGTGAGAACATGGTTTAAATTGCCTCTATAATTATTTCCTTAGTTGTTAGCCTTGAACTTCTACAATATATGCTTTAATTTCAGAACTTTAAAATTACAGCTCTTAAAACTAAAAGTAGTAAAATACCTTAATTTCCAAAAATAAAGCAGCTGAACACCATATAGTTTTAAAACTCAATTTTTAAAATAAATGCTGAGAATTCAGCCACAATTTGCAATCCTTCATTGTCCCTGAAATAAAAAATGTGACCAAGACCAAAGTAGATCTCTCCTAGGGACCTGGTCTCCTGCTGTTCAGGACAGAAGTGGGGATTATCCTTATTACATTCTGACTGCCATAGTTGGGAGAACAGAGAAGCACTAAGCAAGCCTTCCAACATATTCCCAGTGATGTCAGTGTATTCCCTCTTTTCCCTTAAGGTGCAGTTCTGCAAAGTACTGAGTTTTAGCCCTGGCCTACCCACATGCTGGAGTGAAATAACTGTAGTACTAAGTGCTCAGCAACTGGTCTTGGGTACTCTCCAGACATCCCATCATCTGCTGCTTTGTGCTGCTTGATAAGTCACATACATGTCAACCAGTGGCAGATGATTTCTGCCTCCCTTTTTATTGATAGTAAGAGGTCCAAAATGTTTCTAAGGCCATTCAGTGAATACAGTTGAAACTTGTTTCCTGTATTATTTTCAATATTTGACTCCTGAATAAATGCTCAAACCAGTTTTTATTTGGACTTCTGAGTAGGTAATTCCAATTCACAGTACAAAACCACAGTTGAATCAGCTCATTTTTTAAAATCCTTTTTCATTCCCAGCTGTGTACACCCAAAAGAACAGAACATTAAGAAAGAGCATCAGTTCTGTTCTTACTTTTTCTACAGAATCCTCTGTGTGCATTCTCAAAAGAGTTAACACCCTCTTCCTCCCCTTTTTTCCTGTTCCCTGCATAGTCTTATTTTTGTGTTTATCTTGTCACAGTGTTAGCATAGTATTGTTTTCCCAGAAGTGCCATTGCAGTTTCTTTCCCTGTGCATTCTTTAGAGTCAGTCCTTATACTTTTTCACAGTAAGCATTTCTGATAAAAGCAGTTAAAAATTCTGTTCTCAAAGTATTCTGGATTTTTTTTAGGGACACATTAAATCAAGCTTAAAATAAGCTCTGAAACAGAGCTGGTAACCAAATGAAGTGGTGGATAGAAAAGCAGTAGCCAAGCAGCATTTTCATGGCATATTTGCTGCCTATGATAAAATAACTTTCTAGGTGGAAGAACTTGATATTAGATAGCAGCTGATCAAAGATTCTTTTGATAGGATTTTTATGGTTTCTCATGGGGGGAAAGACTCTCCCCTTATGCCTGAACCCAAAATGTCTATTACAGAAAACAATACTTAGTGAACAAATATGTCTAAACAAGAGAAACAATCATTCCAGGGTTCTTTGTTTATTAGAGGGTTGGAATTATATTTAGTGGTATTTTAATTAATGATAACAGACATTTAGAAAGAGATCTGATAGCAAATTTTCTGTGGCTCTTTTTAACTGATAGCCACTCTCAAATTAGGGAGGGATTTAAAAAGCCCCTGGAAGAAGCCTGACTCAAAGTAGCAGTAGAAAATCTGGGACATCATTTGAAATGTAAAATGATGTTTGGCTTGCAGGATACTCTGCTTGCTTATTTAGTGAATACTGAGTCTCGTCTTCCATTTGTTGTTTGTGTCCCTTGAGCTTGTTCCTGATTTCCTTCTTTTGTAGCTATGATTTTTCTTTTTAACTTGTCACAAGCTGATTCAATCTTTCTAATCTGTAGTCTGCTTTTACACTTTCGAGACTTTCTAATCTATACTCTGCTTTTACACTTTCCAGACACAAGGGAAATCTCTTTCCAAACCTGAGGAAGTTAAATACAAACAAAGGACAATCGTTTACCATTGAGTACATTGCAGCCTACCTTGGGATGACTTTATACCTTCTGTTATAAAACTCCATTCCTGTGAGACTTTAAAACAACTACCTATGTTTGCAAGGCCAAACCATATTGAGCTTATTACTGAATCTGCTTTGTAGAAGGCAGTTCTGAGATGGAGAAGCTGGCTGTTCTGAATTAATGCACTCTATATTTGACTGTCCAATAAAGTGTACTGAATGCTGAGCTTGGCTGTTAGCCTGTTCTTTGTGTAATGAATTCAGGGGTTTTTTTTTTGTTTTTTTTTTTTTTCTTAAAGGGACATGATCAGTTGCATAATGCAAAGTTTTGATTTTTAGCAATGAATGGACTTGTCTTGAAACCGGAACATAAAATGATAGGCTTTCACTGGCTTAAGAAGACCAATAAATAAAATTGAACTGTTTTGTTTATAAACAGATACAAAAGAATCAAACAAACTCTGACTATGTCTCTTTAAGCTCTTTTGTTTCAATTCTCACATAATTTACACTGTATTACAAACTCTGTTTCCATTTCTATTTTTTTTCTTGTGGTGATTTGGTTCTAGTGGTACACCTGTGACAACAGTTGGTGTATAACTTTTTCTTTGTGAACTTGATGTTAGTGCATGTTTGCATGGTGGTTGAGCATCTTTGTTGCTTTGCACTGTAAGCTTTTCATGGACTTGCCTCAGCTGAATTTGAAGTGATGCATGACTGGGAAACACTGTTTTTCAGGTTCTAAGGAGTCGGACACAGAGTGGTATAAACAAGTCTTTAAAAGAGAGTTGTGAGCTGTAAAAAGAAAATAGTCAGTCATAAGTGGTCATATCTCTAAGAAGTGAGATCTGACCACTTAAAATTAGTTATTTTCTTACTTATATAAGACCAAATGTCTTATTCCCCACGTGATAATTCCACAGAGTCATGCTCCCTCTTGCACCTTTGTGTACCATCACTGGCCCTTTCAGCAGAGTGGTTTGAAGCAACACTTGGCAAGGTCCTTTGTTATCCTGCCCTTCACCTCCAACACTTGCTTTAAGCCAGTTTATTTTCTTACCACACTGAAACACGTTATGAAACTCAGTAATTAAGGATATGGTTTCCTCATCTTATAAATATAGTTTTTCCATGCCACCTTAGCAATATGGGGGATTAATTACTGATTTTGTTAATTCCGACCCCAAATCTCAGCTTCCCACTCTAAATTTAAATGAGGATGATTACAAAAAGTAGTTGGTGAAATTTCTGTTGCCTGCATGCATTTTACTCTCTTTATTGTATTGAATAAATCCTTAGAAGGTGATGGAGAAGAGGTGGATGAAGTCCCTGAAGCAGAGAAGGCCACGGAAGAGGCTGGTGCAGCAGCTGCTGTTGAACCTGCAGCACAGGAGGAGAGTGCTGGACCCACAGCACAGGAGGAGAATGCTGGACCCACAGCACAGGAGGAGAGTGCTGGACCCACAGCACAGGAGGAGAGTGCTGGGGCATCCCCAGAAGCTGGAGGAGAGGATGACTTACTGCCTCCAGAGGTTCCCCATGCTCTGGAGGAAGCACAGCAGGAAGCTGCTGCTGATTCAGAAGCTGCTGCTAATTTGGAACTTGCTGCTAATTCTGAAGCTGCTGCAGTTCAAGGTTAACTTATGAATGTGGTTTTTGAGTGTGTGTGTTGTGGGTTCTAAAGCTCTGCCTCTTAAAGGACATTAAGAATGAGCATAAATGTTCCTAGTGGAGTTTGTCCTGCAGTGAAAACTAATTCAGGCATTGACTTGAGATATCATGAGAATAAGGTAATTAAGTTTATTAAATCAGTGTCTCTGAAAGCATCCTGCCTCTGGCACCAGAGTTACTGTCTAAAACAAGTAGAGTCAAATGTTTATTTTACTACCCCATCCTGTTTCTAAAGTTGAGCATATAATGTGATCAGTTAAACAGTTGTTTCAGTGATCAGGTTCTCAAGGGTTTGTTAAGGAGTCTAAACACTTTAGTTCACTAGCCATACCAAAGATACACTGAATAATTATATGTGTTCTATCAATGTAACTTAAACAGGCTCTTCCATAGCAAAGAAAATGATGTCATGGTCTCAATCTTAAGGATATATTAGGCTAAATTTTCATAACACAATAAAACATCAAATTGTCGTTAAACACTGAAATTTATAAGTGGCAAAACATTCAGTATCTTGAGCTGTCAGGGTGTTTGAAATATTTTGGTTTATTGTGCTTTTTAAAAAATTGCAATAGTACAAATGCAAAAGTATCCATAACATGCACAAGATCCAGGATTATAATAGAATTTTGCAGAATTTAAAGTATTTTTAAATTTTTTTACCACTGATCTTGAGAGGATATGTCTAAAACACAGATCAAACTGAGATTAAAAGTATTTTGACATTATGGGTGTTTATCATAGTACTGTCAAAGGTGTTAACAGATTTGGAATTTTTTTTCACTTTTTTCCTTGGGTGACTCCAATGAGGAATGGATGCATCTTAATTGCCTTTTTAACAAATAAACTTGAGAACTAGTGCAGCACTTCTAATTGCTGAGTTTTATGAAAGGTCTAGGTATGAATGTGATTTTAATTCAAATGTGAATAGTTCCTGTGCTTGTCTCTGAAACAATCTATTACAAATAACATTTTAAAACAATACTTAGTCTGATCTGTTGTATTACAGTTTATAGAAAGGAGAAGTAAGTACCTTGGCAATGATTATTACTGCTTACATATAGAAATATTTATAAGGTACTAATTAAAATACCTAGAGCCTTTAAAAAATTCCATTTCTATGGAATATTTAGACCACTTCATTTAGAAAGGGAGTAGTCTGTTAAACGTAGTAGAATGTTAAATTTGGTGAATTAGAGCCATTAAGAGATATGTTTAAAAATGTGTTGCAACATTTCTTGCTCTACAGAGCAATTACAAAATTTCTCTTTAATTTCATAAGCACTTGGCTGTGTCTGGAAGTGGTTGTGTATTCCTAATGCTTAGCTACAATAACTTAATTTTTGGACAATGTAGGATCTTCTGTATGGTAAATATTTCTGCCATTTTATTGAAGAGGGTCTTCCCTGAGAAATATGGTGCATAAATTGATTAGATATATAGGAAGAAATTCTTTCCTGTGAGGGTGGTGAGGTGTTGGAACAGTTTCCCAGAGCAGCTGTGGATGCCCCACCCCTGGAAGTGTTCAAGGCCAGGTTGGATGGGGCTCTGAACAACCTGGTCTAGTGGAAGGTGACCCTGCCTGTGCTTTTCAAGACTTCTTCCTGACTTCTCTAGCATAGTTTGTTTGGTTTTTGTTTTTTTTTTTCTAATCTTGAAAGTGTTGAAGGACATGGTCTCTTCTCTGTTATTTCCAAGGGCATTTGAGTGAGTGACTGGGTTGGAGAGGATTAGTGTGTGAATGTGCCAGTGTTTTCCATGCTAAGCTCCAAACCCACTACAATGCCAGTTGTCTGCAGCCTAGAGAAACAAATGGAGGCTGCTCTGGGCAGGAGTTGCTGCTTTTGGGACAGGACTTTTGCTGACCCCATCACACAGTGATGCCAAGCAGACAAAAGCACCCGATAGAATCAGTGCATGCTGGCTTGGCTTGGTAAGTTACCAAATTCTGGGTGTGCTGACACTGTTAGCACTCAGAAAATTACTGAAGAGTCCTCAGAGTGATTTGCAATTGTTCATACTTATTCAGAGGCTTTCAGAATGATGTTGCTCAGTGGAACAGACACATCCTTCCAGGCATCTGTTTGTGTGAGATGGGGGAATGATGACTTTTCCCTCTTTATTGATTATGATAGACAGATCTAGCTAAATTGAGCCCAAAGAAATTGAATTACATAAATATTATTCTATGAGGGAAGTATCTGCATCTGGAACTTCTGTTGGGTATTTCTGTTTCACATTTATCACCTTCTTTCATCTGTCTCTTGGACTACTGCACTTACATCTCTCTGATTGCCATAGACTGGCCACTAGTCTCTTCTTCTTCCTCCTGTTTTTCCTTCATAAAACTGAATTTTACATCAGTCATCATAGCATGACTGGAAAATTTCTGTTGGAAGAAAGTGAACAATATTTAGAAAAAAGATTTCTGAAGACCCCAGTTGGTATATGGAGAGACTGTTCAGTTTTGATCAGCTTAGCCAAAAAGAGAATTCTACAGCATGCACTGGGGTGAGGAGGAAGATTTTGGTAAAATAGAAAAATCCCTAGAAGTTCCCAGCTAAGAGTGCAAACAAGTAAGTGAGGGAGAACTGCCTAAAATAATTTGTCTTCCTATTTGTCTATTGTAGAACAAGGGAGCAAGTAGCTTCTCAAAAATGGTAGAAGGACATACAGTGAATAATAATGCCTAAATGAATGTCACTATTAAGGAGAAAATAGATGCACTGCTTTTTCTAGTATTAATAGCTCATTGTCAGGACTTAAAATAACTGTATGTATTTAAATTGGAAAGCAACAACTCACTTTGGACAACAAAATCTGTTAGCATTTAATTTAATGCACATAGTATTACCTGTGTTTGAATTTTTCCTGTAAATGCAACAACCAAAGGATTACTGTTAGTCTCCTACTTTAGAGAAGAGACAGCAACAGGCTCCCATTGCTGTTTTCCTGTGGTGGCAGCTCAAACCAGAATGGGAACGATGGGGATTTTGGTGTTAATTTTTAGGTTATGTTTCTTATTGCCCAAATAAGGGAAACATCCTTTTCAAAACACAACTTTGTTCCTTTAGAAGCTGTGTAAGTGGATAAAATTTGGTGCATTACTTTGTATGAGGAATGTTAAATAAAATGTCTTGATTAGAAGATTTTTTAGAACTCCTGAAGGATTTAATGCATCACATTATGAGGGTGTTTTCATATACACCATTTATATTAACTCGTGCTAGTTCTCTTTGTGATCCATTCCAATCAGTAACTAAAGATTGATCTATGTTTAAAACAAACAAACAAACAAACAAACAAAAAAACAAAGTTGCTTCTCATTGCTACAGTTCCACAGAGTATAAAACAATATTCTTGAAATTTTATGAGGTATTATAAAGTGTTCTGGATTAATTTGACATGCATTGTTATGCTTTTATTGTGACCATTAGAGGCATCTCTGAATCTTTTTTAGTCATAGATTGTAGAATAAACTCTCTTCAAGGGAGTCTTCTGGTCATTAGTAGGAACTAATGAGGCTTTTCTTGGGAACTAGTGACCTACATCAGGCACAAACAACCTGTGATGTGCTCGGCTGATTGAACATGTTTTTCTTTCTGTATGGAGTGATGAAAATTTTTATTCTTAATAATGTGCTTCATAATGCCCTGGTTTGGGCTCTCAACTGGACCTCATTGATTTTTATCTGGTTTGCTTGTGGATGGCTTGCAAAAAGGAAAAGATGTCATGTTTGTATAGTGGCAGGCTTATTAGAAATCTCAGCTTTCCTTTCTTCTTCGGTTTCCCAAAGACCTTGGGAACCTGAGCCTTTGGTTTGTGTTCATGCTATGGAATAGCTGGAATGCCAGAGGGACTAAACTCCTGGTGCCCATGGGCTCGAGGGAGGGAGGGTGATGTTGATGTTGTGTCCCAGTAAGAGCACGATCAGGCCTGGGCAGTTCCACAAACAATTCATCAGCTGCCAGCCACTAGTTCCTATCCTGTGTGTTCAAGGACAGGAGCTATCAGGCTGAAAAATAATCTGTGCTTTTCTGAGTAATTGTTCTTTCCTTGACTCTGTTTGGAACTAAAAAGTTTATTTTTTACAGGTGGTGATTTCACAGGGAGTCATTAGTCTGTGGGGAACCACCCAGTACCTTTGTTCTTTTTTAAGCCCAATGTTTAGGTGTTAAGTGTTTTCCCTTTCCAAGCAGTAAGCTGCTTGGAATCCTAAATGTTCATTGAATAAAATGCCAGAGAGGAGAGAGCATTTCAGATGGTCCTGAGTGATATTGCTGGTGGTGGGATGTTCCTGGTGGGTTTCTGCATCCCTCCATGCTGAGCTCCCTGGACCTTCCTGGCCAATTGGTCACGTTACAAGGACAGCTGCACAGCTTTGCCTGTTCTCTTCCAAACTGCCTCAGTGGTTATTATTTCCCCCTGCTCCTACTGATGTGGTTTGAGCCTCCATGAGCAGAGTGAGGAGGTGTGAAACCCAAGCCAGGCATGCCTGGGGTGACAGCTGGCTTCTGGTGAAAGCATGGAAGGGGACCTTAGCTGTCATCACCCTCTCAGGATTTGGGACAATTTCCCTCTCCATTTTCCCTAAGGATGATGGAACCAAAATATGTGAGGTTGCTCTTGAAGGGAATCACAGTTTCTTGCTGCTACTGCTGTTTTCCTCCCTGGATTAGATTTGTGAGAGCCATGTACCCCTGCTTCTCTATTTTGCAGATTTTCTCAATTAATTACTCTTGAATTACTTTCCAAATATGACAGAATTTGACTTTTTAAAAGTCAGTTTTACTCCACTGCCAGTTTTCCATTAGCAGGACTTTAAACTATGAAAAGGAGCTGGGAATATTTTGCTCTACTTATCTTAACATTTCAGGGGACACCCTGAGACCTTCAATAGACCTGACTGAGGAAGCTTTCTGTAAACAAAAGCATCCCATTCTAATGTAAGATGTTCTCTAAAAGACTGTAAATAAAATACTGATTCTAATTTCACAATTCAATTGGACTTTTCCCCTTCCTCCCCCACTTTGGAATTAGTGTGTGACATTGGTTATAGGCAGCTTGAAATATCAAAGCCTTGTTTTGTACTCCAGCTTTAGTTTGCGTGCTCCAGGTGGATTCCATTTGTATCATGCTGGCTAACTTGTATTATTTTAGCTTTATAAAACCAAATTCTTCTGCAAATAATGTTTTTGAACCTGGTGTTTGTCATTACAGATACCAGCCTCATCTTGACTGCCTAGAAAAAAAATCGTCATATGAAGGATATTGCTTTAAGTAAAGTCATTCACACAGAAAAGTGTATTTTAAAATATCTTTAAAAATTGCAGGGCACCACTGCCTGTTTAAATTTTGTTGTTTCTATCTGGAAAGATCACTTTTAAATGAATCAAAGAATTAGGATTAGAATCAAAGTACATTGGCTTTAAATGTCTTGGTAAGGAAATGCAAAACTGAGGGAAGAATACAGGCTGTACTCCTGAGAAGGCTGGGATTATCTTGTATTGTCTTGTTATAAAATTTCTGTCCTGCTGGGAGGAATCCCCATCTCTCCCCAAGCAAGAAAGAGACTGAATACAGCTTTTATTTTAAAATCTGCAACAGCTGTCTTCTTCGTCTCTACTGTAAATAAGGAAAACAGAAAACCTCTTAAAAATACAAGGTAGAAGTTTAAAATCCAGTAAGATTAAAAAATATAATATACAAATTTGTTTATATCTCTTCCACCCCTTGCTTCAAGATCATCTTGTAGCATGTTTTCTACTAGGTGGTAGGACATCGCTGCTAGTGTGAGCTGGCCAAATTTGCAGCAGACAAAAATCCAGGCTGATTCTGCATAAAAAGTGCCCCAGGAAGGTTGCAAAGTTTGTTTTAAAAGCTTGAAGGCTGTGGGGAAAGAAGCTATGCAAGCAGTAGGATTTGGGTTCTGGAAGTCAATGCAATTGCATGGGGGTTTCCCTTATTGTTAGCAGAAGAAAGTCAATCTGGTTGTGTTATTTTTTATTATCAATCAGCTGCAGCACAGATGAGTCAGTCACACAGGGCACACAAGTCCCTGCTTATCTTGCCACTCTGTGCTGCTGGGGGAATGCTGAGCTCACAAATATTCACACAATTCAAATTGACCATCATGAGCATGCAGAATCACCCTGTCTTTGGACTGTTTTCTGCTGTAAGAGCACAGAAATGTACAGTTCTGCACTCACTCTCAGGGCTGCAAGTCCAGAACTTGTAAAAATTGTCTTTAAAGACTGCAAGAATAACTACTTTACATAGGAAGCAGTTTTTGGTGTGGGTTTTTTGGGTTTTTTTTTGTCATTGAAATGATAGGGATTATTGCCGAAAAATTATATTTATAGGTGAAATGTTGGATATTGTGCTAATAAGCTACTGGAGCTTCCTAAATCTGCTGCCACATTATTAAAAAAAAAAAAAAAAAAAAAAAAAAAAAAGGCAAACGACCAAACACAAGCTTTCAAAACAAATCCACAATTTTCTTTTGTCTGTAAAGTCAATTTCCTTTTCTGTATTTATTCAACTCGAGCCAGATGTGCTTCCACAACAGAAATAGTTTGCTATTGCATTAGGTGCATGTGTAATGTTGCCCAGTCATGTTCTGTTCCTGCAAGTGCAATTTGGGAGGATGCATTTCTTCTCCAAATGTTTGTCTCCTAAAGCAGAGGAGCTGAGGACTGCCTGAGAGTGCCTGTAGCTATCCTGGGCAGGAGCAGGATGTATTTTATTTTGGGATTGAGTTGGGATTCCCTGTTACACATCAGCAGTGGGTATTGCCCAGATGTTATTCACTGGTGCTTGTGTAGTGGATGTGTGTTGTGGCTCTAACTAACCTTGGGGATGCTTGCCCTCAAAATCCCTGGTGTGTCCAAATCCTTCTGAGGGCTTTGGCAACAGCTGGTGATGCAATGTGCAAACCCCCTTGCTAATAAATGTGATTAGTTTGATTCCTCTCAGGCTTGAAGTTCTTTTATATTGTCTTTTGTTGAAATCATAGGAAAGATAAGCTCTTAATTCACGCCTTTAAGTGCTATGGTGCATATACACATGCCTGGCAAAATTGGATAAAGCTGTATTTAGCAATGCTGTGATGCAGCTACTTATCCCAGGAGAAAACTGCAAATTGATAAATAACCAGTGAAAAAGCTTAAGGAAAAAAAAAATCTACTTTTCAGAAAAAAAAAAAGTTGCTAATTATTTACATAGAGGCTGAGATTTTTGCTACCAATATAACACCTTGTATGAAACTGTGAGGTATACCTTCTGTAACTGTAGAGTAATATTCTGTATATTCTGTAGAGTACATCCTACTAGGATGGGGGGAAGCACAACACACCAAATGAAGCAGGAAAATTATGAAGCCATTTAACTCCAGTGCTTTTTATGAAGGATTCATGTGTGTGTGTGTGTGGAGTTTTCCCCAGAGAATTAAGAAAGAGCTCAGTGAACCCCAGTTTTGTGGATATGAAGGGAAACAAGATAATTTTTGGCAGGGTTTAAGTTGTATGGGTCAGGATGGAATTATCACTTGACTGAGATCCATTTGGCAGGAATGCTGCAAGTGGGTGTTTTGGTAAAGATGTTAAGGAGCTGGAGTGGTATTGTTCTATAAGGATAATAAAGCAGCTGGGCATTCAGTGGAAAGCATAATATTAAATGCCATGTGTCCTCATTGCAGAGAAGCAGATGCACAATTCAGATTATTTTGTTCAGTCACAGCCTGTAGAAATTGTAGGAAATCTGGCATAAACAGACAAAATGGATCATAATCATCACTGCATGAAGAAATGCAGGGACTTCAGGTTTTCAAAGTAATCATCATTCAGGAAGCAACACAGAACCAGTGAAGATGCTGTAACTCCTCTACAACTATTTTGGAAAAATAAAGAAGCTTAATATTTTAATACTTGAACTAACAAAAGTTAGGAGTGATTTCAGTTACATACATTATTTGCTGCAGAGTTCATGACAGGCTTATTAACAACTTTGCAATAATTTGAACAGACAGAAAATCCTTCATCCAAGGATTATGGAAAATGAGTCACCATTGTACCAGGCAGAGATTAAAATATCTTGTATGAAATAGGATGTTACTGCAAGAGATTAAACTGGATTGAAAAAATATGTAATGCATGCAGATTAAAAAAAAAAAAAAAAAAACCAAACCAGCAATAAAACCCAGGGTGTGAATAGCACTGGGGTTAAATTTAACACCCAGGGAGACACAAAGGAGAAATGCCTAAACTTTGTAAGGCTCTGTGCTGCCAGCTGATGAGTAGGGGAGGATGTGAGGGGCTCAGGCAGCATGTCTGATGTTCCTTCTGCAGAAGGACCCAAATGTCAGTCCCAAATCTGGGATAGGCAGGGGTTCATTCTCAGCTTGCCAGGGCATCATTCATCTGGCTTTGCCCTGGGATTGCAGAAATTCCCTTGGACAAGGGAAAATGTGCTGGCCTTGTGAGGGGAATACAGAGTGTTTCTTCCAAGACATGTCCAAACCACCAAAAAACAGGCTGGGATTTGTTCTGTTGTCAGATGAATGCTCAGGGTGGCTCAGGAGGTCAGAGACTTCCTAATTTCATGGTGCCCAAAACACCAGATGACACTTGGGCAGTGTGCACCAGGAAGGGGGATCCTATGGAATTCCAGCCACTCCAGCTCAAGGGATGGATGGCAAAGCCACTTGAATACAAATACCAGCTGGGCATTTGTGCCAAGGGCACAAATTGCCAAGGGCAATTTTGTATTTAAACATACTACAGCCATTCTATAGACACAGATTTTCAAAATGCAATGCCTGCCACAAGAGCCTTGGTATTTTAGGCAGTGACAGCTACTCCACACAGACATGGATGAACACCTTGGGAGGAATCCATTTTTTTTTTTTTTTGCATTATATTGCCTTTCTGATAGCCATAAGGAATAATTCAGACTAGAGACAATTTTTTTGTGTGTTTGGTTTCAAGGCAGGTATTCATGTAGATGACAAATAAACACAACTCCCATCCAAAAGAAATGAGGTTTTGTTAAAAAGCAGAAAAGACCATGTTGCTCCCTCTAGTTGCCTACTGATCTACTCTTCCTAGTGCAAAAAAAATTAAAACAGTCACCAAAAAAAAAAACCAAAACAAAAAAAACCCTACAAAAAAAACCCCCCAAAAAAAAAAAAAAAACAAACCCAAGAAACTGTCAGACAGAGATAGAATTTTTTGGTAATATAAGCTGAATGTTTGATGTTACAAACTGAAACCCAGCAGCTTGTTACCACAGTGAATATATGGCATTATATCAAGTATTGCTTACTGTAAAATATCTAAAGTTTCAAATTTCAAATGTACTATTTCTGTTGCATAGCTCTTCCCTGTAAAGGCAAAAGTGCCAACTCCTGAGCATTTCTTTTTCTGTTGCTTCTTCAAACTCCAGAAAGCACTGTGAAAAGTAAAGTGAAATAATTGATGTTCAGAATGTGCTATATTTAACTAGCTGCAAGGTGATATTTGAGGAAAGGTATGGGATGCTAGTTCCATAAAACTGCTGTTTGCTGCATTTATTGAAAGAAGCTGTTTACTTTGCTGTGTTTAATGTAGCTTAGTACAGGATGAAACAAGAAAGTCAGAGACAAACCTACTGAGCAGTTAAAGAGTGTGATGATGGAGACCTCTGAAGGAAGGTTAGAAGAACAGGGTTTGAGAGAATTTACTCAAGTAAAATTTAACATGCAACTGCTGGGTGATGTGTATCTGTGTAGGGACTGCCTGTTACTAAATATTACCTATTACAGGCTTTTAATAGAGACAGGTTGCTTTATGCTGAAAGGAGTGTTGAAAAATGGCTAGTTGGCAATCATGGAATTGCAGCCTGGATCTTCAGCCTGATTTTAGAATATTTTTAACTAAAGCTACCCATGATGTCTTTCCAAGGTTATGTGGAATGTGATGTACCATGAATTTGACAGAAATCAGAAAACAAAACAACAGTATCTGCAAGAGATAATGTATACATTAGAGAATATTTGCCTATGTTTAAATAGCTCCAGTTTATAGGTTTATAGGTTGGAAAGAGGTAGACTGGAATTTCATTTGCAAAGTTTTATTTGCAGGATAAAATTTAATAATCTGATAGATTCTGTTGTCTTCAGCTACTTCAAGCATATGTGTTGGGCAGGTACTTCATGCTTTGTGAGCCTTGCTCACCCTCATTTATGATGGGGAATGGAAAGGGAAGACAATTATCTCTTTAATGTGATTCATAGAATCTGTGAGTAAAGTCCTGGACGTTGCAGCTTCTTCTGCCCATGAGGAAAAGTTAGACAGGGACAAGGGAGGGCATGCAGAGCCCAAGTGATGCAGTGTTGGCTGTGTTTGGCATCACAGTATCAGCAGAAAATTTTGTTTTGAAATTATGTGCTATGCAGTAGTGTGGTGAGCTCAGTGCCCTGCTCAGTAAGTGGCTGGATGTGAACTGCATTAAGAGCAAGAAATTCTCCTTGTGCTGCATAGAACACATTTTTTTCAACATCTGTCTTGATTTGAAAGACAGAACTTTCTTAAATGGCATTGGTGCAAGGAAAAATACAGTGCATGTGGTGTGAATAAAGCTTGCAGTGCTTTGATGTGACCATAAACAATCTCATGTTGCCATTGAAGTTGAGTGATGTAATTGAATGCAAAGAAAAATGAGTGTTAAAATCATCACTGTGCAGATTTTAAGCAGGAGTTTAGAACTTTGGCTTCTAAACTCTTTGGAAATTAGAATTAAAAAGCTAAAAGGAAAAATGTCTGCATACCTAATACAGCTTTTTAAATTCTATTCCTTTAGTCCAAGGATCCTTTAGGCTAAGGGAAACAACTTATTTGACTACTTATCATTGAATAAATAATTTCCAGTGTTTCTCACTGGTGTTTTGTCTTTATTTTCAGTTTCTGAGGAGGAGAAGACACCTGAAGAAGTTGCTAAGGAGCCCTAAAGGTACACAGTACAGTTGCAGCATGTGGTTTTCTGCTCTTCACCTATCTTTTGTTCTCAGTTAGTGGCAATTGCAGCATGTGGTAAGTGCACATGCACTGTTATGGTGAATTTGTATTTCTGCTCTCAACAAAAAAGAACTTTATTGAAGTATTCTTATTTTTTGAGAATCATTGCTAGCATCTTTTAGAGCCTAGGGAGCAAATCCTATATCAATTGTCATGCTGTGTATTTATTTATGGCTTTATCTTAGTCCCACATAAACTGGATAAAGACCTGAGAGTTGTAGCTTTCTTCAAAAATATTCTTTGGATATTTGGTTTAAATTATATACTGGATATATATTTACTCTGGATTATTGTTCTATACAATAAAGCAATAGCCCTCTGGACTGTTTTATTTTAAATATCTTTTTTCATTATCAGTTTCTCTGCACTTTCAATTTGTTCTAATGAAAAATACTGAATATAATATTTTTTTCTATTTTGCTGGTGTCATTCTCATGTGGCTTTATTTTTTTTTTATTGTCAGAAAAGTTGCAAGCATGTGCCTCTCAAGGCTTTTATTTTTGCTCAAATTGAAAGCTAAGGGTACCTGAGGGTACCACATCAGAAAACCAAATAACCAAGAAATTCTCTCTGCTCTGGAACAGAGAAATGCTGAGGTATAGAGAAAGCAATTGAGTTAGGAATCTTTTTTTTTTTCCTTGTAAACATCTGACAACCCTACAAATGGTTGCTATTCCAGATTTTGATTTAGACAACAAATACTCTCTATAGCCAACTCAATTAATGAAGGCAGAGACAGTAACTGAAAAGGAGAAGGGAAGGCAAACTGTAGGAAGCATCTTTGATGTAGCAAATTGAAAATAGATGAAAAAATAAATTCATCTCCGACTAGTGTACAGGTCCACTCAATTCTGCTTAAACTGCTTGGACTCTTTTTAACAAAAAAACCCAACTTTTTATATGAGTATAGCAACACAAGTTTACAAAAAGGCCTCTTACTGAGTTTCAATTTGATATTGTTGGCAGGGGGAAAAGTTTTATGAAATATTTTACTACTTGATGCTGGAAGGTTACTGGTTGTGATTTAACCAATTTACGAGTGTAGAACCACATTGCATTCCCAGAATTTTTTAAATTTAGGGGTTTTTTTTTTTGTTTGTTTGTTTGTTTTTTGGTTTTTTGTTTGGGATTTTTTTATATTTTTCTTTTGGTGTTTTGATTGTAAACACTTTGGAGTATGAAGCTTACCTCTGACTTTGCATTAAAACACATTATACTTTTTAAGAAATTCAAGGCAAAGACAATGAAATTAAAAGAATGTTAATGTGAGAAACAAATCATTATCTAGTTAACTGTTTTTTAAATTAATGATTTTTGGTGATGGGATAGAAAAAGTAGTAATGGATTCAAACCTCAGATAAAACCCTAAGTTGATGCTCAGAGCATGCCTTAGTAAAGATATTCAGCCATTCCACTGAGTGTGGTTATTGGGCCCAGACTGATGCTGCTATGGAACTACTTGTACCAGTAATCTCAGCAAAAACAATTGGTTTACCTTGTGCTTAAAGTTAAGCATGTAGCTATTTGTAGAAGTGCAGCATGCAGGGAAATTCACTTATGCCATCAGATAAGCATGATTTACACATCAGTGCTGTGTACTCTGTAATTCACTTAACTGGTAACCTGCAGGCACATTTACAGTGTGCTTTGAATGCTTGCAAAGAAAATGACCTGCTGAATTGTGTCTGTTGTTAAACATCATTTATTGTTACTTCCTCTAAATCAGATTCTTTTTCTTTTCCCAGTAAGCAGAGCAGATGCCTTTGGGGATTTAATGCAAATATTTGTGGCAATCAACCAGCTGATTCCTGTGTGAAACCTCATACTCTTCCTTGAAGACATAAAACTGTGCAGTTTGTCCTACCACACACTGGTCATCACAGCCAGCATCCAGTGCTGCAAGAGATGATTTCTGCTGCCTAGAGAAATGCTTCTGTGACTAACATCTCTGCTGTAGGAAGTAGCATCCAGCCAAGCCACTCAGCATGTCCTAAATACATGTGCTAAGAGAAGCAGTAGACTTAAATCATGCCAGAAGAACTCCTTCTATGTCTTTGTTGTCTTGATATGTGCAGTGGTTTCTTACCTTTGGTCCAAACTGTTGTGCTTAGTTATACCTTTGTAACATTCTGTGCTAAAATGTAAGCAAAAGGTTTTGAAATCAAGTCAAAATACTATACATTATAAATTATACAAAATATTATACCTGCTAGCATTTTAAAATTGGATCACTGGGAAAATAACAACATGTTTGGTCCTGAGTTTGGATTTGTGATTGTAAGCATAGGACATCTGGCTGCACATGATCTAATTTTCCCCCTGCATAAACATTTCAGATGCTACAATTCCTTGCACAATAACATCCAGGAGTAAACATTTTAAGGGTCCTGCTTTGGGAAGAAAACCTGTTCACAAGCAGTAGGTACTTTATAGCATGACAATCAAAAATAGCACTGGTTAGTGTTGTGATCGTGTATCAAAGTGGTGGCTCCTGCCTTGGGTGTGCTGGGCTCTGCTCCTCCCAAATCTCATTCAGCTTGCTGGGGTCTTTCTATGTTGCTCTGTCCTGGCAGTGGCATGTACTGGTAGTGTAACAACACAAAGGTTTGGTGTAAACCTTCAAACTGGTACAAATCACAAGCCTCTCATGCCACGGCAAAGCCTGTCTCTAAGCACTTGCACACAGAGAGAAAAAACCCTGTGAAGGGCTATGCAACAAGTGTTCAAATGGACAGGCATTCTTAGGGACTAAGAAAGAGCTGAATAGCTAAATAACCTTGTTTTCTCAGTATTGGCTTCATAAAAAATACATTTATTATGAATAAAAGGTTTGTATGCCACTGTGCTCCCATTGTACTATGTGCACGAGTGTGCATCTAAGCCAAAATACTGAGACCCCACTGCAGCCATCAGAGAATGGCAATGATTCTAAACCAGAGCCAAATAAGGTATATTATGCACTATTTATATAGAAAGTGTGTTTCATAAGGTGTGTCTGACTCCTTTCTCTTCAAGCAGAAGTTTGGAAAATGTTGAAAGGGAAATGACAGCATTATGACATTCCTACCCACGGCACAAAGCAGCACATGCTCCTTCCCCCATCATAAAGCAAATTATAATAGTGTTCCAACAAAAATATAGCCTGTTGCTTCTGGATCTACTTAGAAATAACTGGAATAATGCAGAGGCAAAAGCAGGCTCCTGAGCTTCAAGAAGACAAACCACAGCCTTCTGCTTAAAGGATAAAGCCTCTGTGATTAAAAGCAATTTTTGTAGACAAAGCTACTGGAATAAAAATCTTAGACTGATATTTTGTTGGATAAGAGTCTATTTATCTTGTAGATTAAACATGCTGTGATGGATATATGCACTTAAATGTTCTATTTCTTCATTTTCACAAATTCCTAGTAAAAGAAGTTATTTTAACTCTGTCTAAGAGTAGGGCTTCTGAAATGGTAGGCTTTTCTGAATGGCACTTTATCTCTGGAACTGCTCTGGTACATGGCAAAATATGTTTGCCCTCTGGAACAGCTGCCTGAATGACTGAATCACAAACTATGATTTCTAAATCCTTTCAATTTAAAAAAAATGTGAGAGTCCCAGAATAGCCTGTACATGTGCTTTATGCCAGAGTTTCTTTTTTTTTTTTTTTTTTTCAGATTTGCTTAGGATTTTTTAATTAAAAAAAAAAAAAAAAGAAGAAGAAACTAGAGGACATACAGCTCAGCATGGTCTGCTTCAGCACTTGATTCTTTTCAAGTAACAACAGTGATATTTTGCAATTGGCAGAGGTCTGGCCATCGTTGTCTCAGTCTTGCCAGTATGGAGTCTGCATACCACATAAATTAATATTTTTCTGTCCATCACTTTCAAAAAAGTGAATTTTTGAGTTGCTACACAAAGGCTGTTGTAAACCATGGAAAATGTTGAAAGATATTGATGAAATGGATCATTAAGGAGAACAATGCCACAGCAGAGAACAGACATAATGCAAGACTAAAGGACATCAGAGGAAAGGTTTGGTCTTGAGAATGAATACACTTCACAGGCCAGAGATTCCAAAGCTTGAGATTCCAGAATTTGTCCAAACTGCACATTGCTCCTTTGCTGTCAGCAGCTATCTGTAAAAACAGCTGGTAAGGATTTTCACCTCCCCCTAGTGCCAGTTAGTCCCTCTAGTTCACCTCTCTGAAGGGTGAACAGCCTGCTGCTGCTGGCAGCTATTCACAGAGATGAAAATTCTGGAGATGAAAAAGTCCATCTAACAATTTCAGGTTTACTTTTTGCCTGCATCACTGTAGATATAGAATTTCAATTTTATTTTAATTTGCTTCTTCAAAACACAATCACTAAAAATCATAATTTGAACTGCAAGCTGGTACTCAGCACTTTTAAAATCTGAGAGTAAAATACATTTATCAAGATTTCTTATGTCTCTGCAACAGGCTTTGATGATGTGGTACTACTTTCTAAATCTGTTTTCCTTGAAATGAAGAAAAACACAAAAAACCCAAACCAAAACCAAAATCCCAGTGGATTCTAACCCAGCCAAGAATGTGCTGTGATTCTTTTCCTCACCTGGTGGGCTCTTTCCTTCAAAATTTTGAGCCAACTAGCCACAACAACTTCTGCTTTACCAGGCAGGTGGGAGGAGCACAAAGCTGAGTGATGAATGAGGAGACCAGTAGCTAAAATAAATTACTTGTAGTGATGGTCAGCAGATAAGCAAATACATGATGCAGCTCTGTGGCACTTTTATGGCTGCAATCAGCTGCTGTAGGTGCTGTTTCCTCCCTGTGGGTGGTTAGGAAAGACTGAGAGGAGAGCTGAGAGGACTGAGGCACACGGGGGGTGAGGGAAGACAAATAGGGACAGAAGGAATTTTATGTAAAAGGACCTTGGAGCTCACTTTGTGTGCTGCACATTTCCATGGAGTGCCATCCCTGCTGTGACACAGATAATTCTGCTCTTTGGAAAGGTATTACTTGGTTGGATGCTTTTCTTTCTTGCCCTGCTCAGCTGCTGCAGAGGATGGAGGCTGTGCAGGATGATGGAAGTTAATTTCATTCCCAAGCAACAGGCATCAACATCACCAAGGGTAACTGGATTCTCCTGCATTCTGGGCATTACTCCTTTATCTGGGACGCTGCAGGAGATTTTGCCTCCTCCAGATTTACTGGAGGGGGAAGAGGGCTAAAATTCTAGGTTTCTGTTCTGGAGTTATTCCTGCTGCTTGCTTGAATGACAGGTAATTAAACAGTGTGCTGAAACAGCGTGGTTTGCTTGTGGTTTATTGAGAGAAACCAATTTAATTTTTATTTATGCCTCAGCATATGTTACAAATCCATTTTCTGGCATGGAGTGTAAAACACTCTAGGGGCTGTACACATGTGGGGAGCCTTAACACCTGCCACATGCAAGAGGCAGCTCCATCTGCCAAGCTGACTCCAAAGGAGCACCCTGGGGCACAGAGGGAACCTTCTGTCCTTCTGCTCTCCCTCTGCTCTCATTTCCTCTCTCTGCTCTCTTCTCTGTCCCCCTTTGGGAAGGACACTTATCTTTCTTTATCAATAAACAGTTCTCAGATATAATATTGCTATATTTGTGCTTTCTGTCATCCAACAAGTCTATCAAAAAGAATCCTCCCCATTCCCCTTGCAGCAGGACAGGACATTTCTCTATCTGCAGATGTTCTCCACTTCCTCTTGATATTTTACCCAGCTGAAATGATGGCTCTAGCAAGCTCTGAAAGGCTGATTTTGATTAATGCCCAACAGCTCCTGCATAACAAGTGGGAAACTCCTGAGCAATAGAAAACTCTTCTTTGTGTGGTCGGTTAATTATTTGTATAAGATTTCATGTGCAGATCCAGTCTCTTAATTACCTAAAAAATCTTGATTTTTTAAAGTGATAAATAGTTTTCCTTATTTAAAAACCTTCATGACTTAGTGATCTTTAAAAAAATATATGCTTGAGCTCTGCTTGTGCCCTAGGAAAAGTGTTATACATTGTTTTGTAACAATTGTGTTTTATCTCGGGAAGTTCAGCTGCCTGTGCAACTTCTTCTCAGTTCAGCATTGACTGTGGTATGCAAACCAATTAAAGAGGGAAACACAGAGAAGTGGAAGAAGAGAGGCAGTAATATGTATCAAAATCATATTTCCTGTTTCTATCTCTATAATGTAATTAAGTTATTGAGGCCCATGGAGGTTCATTGATCACCCTCCTGCAATGTGTTTTTTTTTTTCCTGGCTTCCTTCTTCCTCCATACAGCTATCTTCTTTCTGAGTAGTCAGTGGGAAATGTTATTTTCCAGTGAGGACTAATTGAGCATAATTAACCATTGGACAGCTCACATCATCAAGCAGAAGAGGGCAGTAAATCAAAAGCAGTAAGATTACTAGAACCTGGGACAGAGAAAGAATCCCTCATCCCCAAAACTTGGAGCTGAACAATACATGAAGAAATTAATAATGTATGCTTTTCTCTCACTGGAAAAATGGACTTGTGTTTTTGTTTGTTTTTTGTTATTTGTTTGGGGTTTGTTGTTTGTTTGTTTGTATTTGTTGTTTGTAGAAAATCCAAGTCATACAAGTACTTTTCATTCCACTGTTTTAGTAAGTGACTAATTTCCAACGCAGCACATTTGGTACTGAGGGTCTTATGAAGTGAAAGGAGCTAAACCAGGAGTAAGTGTTCAAGGGTTTTTTGGTTTGAGATTTTGTTTTATTTCAAGTTGTATATTATTAAGGGGAAATTATGAGATGGAAGGAAGTCAGAAAAGATGAGGCTTAAACAGGCAATTTAAAGGCCTTTATAATAAATTATAAGCTGCTTTGGAGCTTACAGTATGAATAGAATCAGGGGGGTAGATAGGAAGTGTAAGTAACTGTGAGTTGACACTAGTCATGTGTCTTCACAGCACAGAAACCCAGCAACAAGTCTGAAACTGCCTTAATTCTGTTGGATCTGGAATTCTTCACAGATGGAACTTTGATTTATCTGGTGTTTTGATGATGGACACACAACCAACACCAAGAATAGTTTTAAGCATCAGCCCTTTATTATTTCCTCAGTACAACCTCTTATACCATTCTCAGGTGTGTAACACCTGTGTGTCCTTTTATTATTTTGTGACTGCTCACTACATATCAGCATTCCATGTTTCTTTTTCCTTCAGTGCTGTCCACCTGTCTTATACATCCCATTAGGGATGAGGCTCGGCCACAGCCCCTTTCCCTATGTCCCATAATCTGTCCTCCTACAGTGTTTATCTTTGGCAACAGAAATACGTGAATCAACAAATTTACAGACCTCTAACTAGGTCACATATCCCTGCAAAAATAACCCCAAAGAGCTGGCTGGAACTAGAGGATGGATTTTTAATGTCCCTTCCAACCCAAACCATTCTGTCATCCCATGATTTGGGGGAACATTTGTCCCTCTGTGTATGAAGTGGATATCCAGTGGCTCTTTTTGGAGTCAGCATTGGCAGTGTTGCCTGGGAGTGGTACTAAAGACCTGTCCCAGTTATCAGTAGTGTGTCAAAACAGCCACCTCCATCTGGGACTTTTCCACCAGCAATAATCTTGTAGCTCTCAGCTCACAGTGTAATACCTCTTTTTTTCCTGTGAGGGCTTTGTAAGACCTAAAAGTGATACCTCACCTTTTAAAGAACGGACAGTCAACTGGAAATTTCTTTTGTTAATATAAACTATGAGCAAAATCTGTAACTGACAACATCCAAGAGTATGCCTTACTACATGTCTGGCAGGCTTAGTGTGTGGTAAAAGCTCAGTTTTGCTATGGTGTGTGCTTTACTACACAGCTCATGTAAATTTACACCTCAGTAGTAGCCACTTACATAAGAGGCTGCTGGTAGCACCATCTATTATTAGTAATGCCTGACATGTTTTTGGAAAGAAAGAATCACCAATGTTTCCATGCTTCAGGGCACAGGACTGATTTTTTTTTTTAGGGCTACCTTTAATCTCAGGGAGAGTAAAATTTGTAAAATTTTATACATACATGCAGTTGCACATGTTACTTATCCTGGAAAACTCAAATTGTATGTAACTTGTCAGTCAGACTCCAGAGCCTAAAGACCCCTGAAAGATTTAATTTCCTTAGGAAAGGAAGCTGATGCCCTAAAAATGCAGAAGGAGGAAATATTCTGTTCAAATGTATAAGGAGCCAGAGCAGTAGAGCAGTGGGTGGTAACATGCATAAGGCAGAAGCTGAAGGCTGGAAATCAGAGCTGGTGAAGCAGGAGATGCACGGAGTGCCAAAGGAGCAGTAGATGTGGATAGTCAGATGGAAACTGAGATGTAGCAGAGGTACTTTTGCATGCAGGTGGAGCTGAGGAGCAGATGTGTGCGGCTGAACTGCTGTCACAGGGGCTGGGCTCCTGTCGGGAGGGAGATCCTTAAATCATTCCCTTGCACTGTAAGGGCACAGGGGGCTCAAATCAGTGTGAACAAAACCATCATCCTAGAGCTCCTTACAGCAAGTGTCTTTTCCTTGCAGAAAATCTCCTTGGCAATGTAGGGGTTTCTTTCTGTTTGTAATGAAAATGTAATGCCTTCTCTTCAGTTAAAGCTCTTCTGCTTATTCCTGTGAAATGCCAAGGAAGGGCATAATGGTTGGAGCTCAGTGTTTGTAAAGAAGACAAATTCTGTCCAAAACTTCACGCTGGATCAAGACAGTCTCGACGCATACGTGCTTCATGAGCGGAGTCCGACAGCGCATCTCCTACAACAAAGCCGGATTACGATTTCGGCCGGTTCCAAACCCACGCGCTCCGTGAGGCGGCTGCGGCGGGGCAGAACCGGGGCCGGCACTTCAGCGCTGCCGGGACAGCACACTGCCTGGAACCGGTTCTGTGCCTCAGACACACGGGACAGTCCGGACAGCACCGCGCCCGCGGCATCGCGGCGAGCTGTGGGCGCAGGCACCTGCTCCTCCAGGGGGAGAGCAGCGACAGCCCGGCGCGTCCTTCCTTCCCCTCAGCCTCGCTGCCTGAGCGCGGGCTGCCCTCGGCTGGGGGCACGGGGAGCAGGGAGGGATGCGGAGCAGGGAATGACGAGGAGCAGGGAAGGATGGCGAGCAGGGAACGATGAGGAGCAGGGAACGATGAGGAGCCGCTCCTCGGAGCGGGCCCGCCCGCGCCCCGCTCCGCCGCCCGGCCCGGGCGAGCCCCGCGCAGGCGCGGAGCGGCCGCGCATGCCCGCGGCGCCCCCGCGCGCCCGGCGGCGGGGGCCGGGCCGGGCCGGGCCGGGCAGGTCGCGCGCTGCGCCCCCGCCCCTCCCGCGCGGGGCGGCCCCGGCCCAGCCCGGCCCAGCCCGGCCCGGCTCGGCTCTGCCCGGGCGGCGCCGCCGCCTCCTGCTCCCGGCCCGGCCGGGCCACGGACGCGGCCTCCGGGCGCACGGCCACGGTAAGGGCGCGGTGTGGGCTCCCGCTGCTGCTGCGGGTGGGCGGGCGGGCGCTGACAGGCGGCAGCCGCCGTGCGGAGGGCCGCGGGGCCGTGTGGGCTGGGGCCGTGTGGGGTGGCCTGGAGGCGGCGGGGCCGGGGTCGCTCCGGCGGCGCCTCCCAGCCGCCGCCGGTACGGTTTCGGTTTCGGGGGTCGGTGCCGGGCGCTGTCAGTGTAAACAGCCCGGGGCAGCGTGGCCTCCCGGCCGGGCCGGGCCGGGCTGCGCGGGGAGCGGCGCGGAGGCGGAGCGGGGAGGCGGCTGGGGCAGCGCCAAGGGGCAGCGCCTTGTTTACACGGGGAGAACATGGCAGCCCGGGCGTGCTGGACACTCGCTGTCATGCGTGATCGCCCCTGCCGTGCCTCGTCCCCGCGGTCGCCGCGCCGCTCGCCCCGCTCCTTGCGCCGCTCTCCCCGCGCCGCTCGCCCCTCTCCCCTCGCCCCGCTCCCCGCGCCGCTCGCCCCGCCGATAAACAGCGCGAATCTGGCGTGCTCTGCATTGTACCGCCGCTGTAGAACGGCGTGCGGGGTGAGCCCGGCTCGTGTTTATTTGTTGCCTTTTTGGATGTGTTCCCTCTTCTTGAATAATTCAGTTTTTCATTCTGCCTGCTCCCTCCCTTGTGGCTGGTCGCTGTTACCTTTCTTGTGACGTTTCTTTAGTCATTTAACTTAGCACAACCTTACCGTAAGTTTAAAAGCAGGTCTTGTCCTTATTGCTTTTTCTTCTCCTCTCACTCCATCTATTCTAGTGGACAGGCTTAGTTTCTTTTGGAAAGATGCTGGGAAAAGGATGGTTCTTTTGTTGCTGCCATCAGTGACATGCTCTTAATCTCTCGCGTTTCAGTAGTATCTTGTTCAGAAGGTGCCTAAAGTTAAGGCTGTTACACACATCTTTATGTTCACTAATCTGATAAGCAACTCAAACTTTACCTTCCTAAAGCTGTCTAACTCAAATCTTACAAGTTTTTGACCTCTGGAATATGCTATCAAAGCTAATTATGGAATTTTTGCACGCTGCTTCTTTTAGAGTGTCTGTGTTGGGGTTTGTTTTTTTAAACCTTCATCCTCACTATTTAATTTAGTCGTCGCTGCTGCTTTAGTATGTAAAATGATGAATAATTCCTCCCTACTCTGGCTTGTGGGGGAGTGAAAGTGATTGTTAAGGACCAACAATCAATTTGCTGGAAGGAGAGGTGCAAATTAAGGGAAAGTATGCGAGACTTCTGTCGGAGGGAAGCGAAGGTTAAAAGGTATCTTTAAATAGAGAGCAGTGGGAAGAAAGCTAATAGGATGAGATGCAGGAAGGTCCAGAAGAAGCTGCTGAAGCCACAAAGCTTTTTGCAGAACGTTAATAGTTTCTAAGTCATTATAAGCTTACATGTTTTGGGGCTTGTCAGCTTTAGCTATTGGGGTTTCAGAGCAAACTTTGGATGTTCAGATTATCAAATTGTATATGCACGGAAGGAGGTCTTCCAGTGTTTGACTGGACTTGATGCATCATTAATTTGATCCAAAGTAATAGTTTCTGTGCATTCAGCAATAAATTTATTGAGGTTTTTTTGTATGAAAATTTACAGTGTGATGTGGCTAGGACTGCTTTACCAATCCCTTACTTTGATTTGAGTTTTATAAATTTTAGTGCTTGGTCTAAATTGTAAGGTACTGTGAGCTGCATGGATTGCATGCTCCCCTGACCTTGTGGATGCAATGGTTTACTTTGTATCCTAATGTCGATATAACCTCTGCAACAAACTTCAGCAAGAAGTTCAGGTTTGTTTTTTTTTTTTTTTTTTTTTCCTGCTCAGGCAGCTTTTTCAGTAACCTAATTTTTCAGTTCTTAGACTTGTTGAGTTTCAGAAAAAGAAAGCCAGTATGCCATTTCTTCTGCATATGCCAGTGTGAATCAGGTAGACAGAGCTGTAAATATGATCTGGGAAAATGTCTTTAAGAAGACTTTTCAGTCAGCATGAAATGTTTTATAGAGTGTGCTGTGGTTTATATGTGTCAGAGTGATAGTGGCATTTACTCCTGCATTTGGGGTTCTGCCTGTGAAACAACACCTTAGTGCCCTTAGGAAGCCTCGTTCCTGTTAATGGGATTCTGCAGTGATCCTGATCTGTGCATTTCTGCATGTACAACTAACTTAATTTTCAAGCCAACTTTCTTAACTTTCTTTTTTTTTTTTGTTAAACCAAAAGAAGGCTGCTTTGAGGGAAAAAAAAAAAAAAAGCTGTGTGTGATGCAACTGCTAGCTGGAGTCCTACATCTGTGTAGGTATCTGCATAAATCTCTCCTCAGGATTTGGGTTAAATCCCAGAATAAAAGGGGGATGTTGTTCCAAGTACTCCTGTGGTGGTTCTGAGTGCTGTAAGAGCAGCTGCCTCTGGTCACTGCTGCCCAGACTTCTGTGTGTTTGTCTTGTTTTTGTGTAGGGATGTCTTTTTTCAAGCATTGTGTTTTTGGGGTTTTTTTTTTTTGCTAGTTTCTTTTATAGTTAAAGGGAAAGTGTGCTAAAGTCATTTGCAGACTTATATTTAGAGTTTTGTTTTGAAATCAGTCCTAAATAACTTCACTTGAACTCTGGCCTAGAAGAGGTGACCTTCTCTAGCATCCTTTCCACACTGTTTTTCACTTATTATCTCTTATTCTGTTGAGCTGCATGTTTGCTTCCCCATTAATTTGATAGGTGGCTGTGCACAGGGGAATCAACTTAGGACATTTTTAGTGGGATGAATTCATCACAGTTGTGATTTGCTGTGGTTTTAAGCTTTCTGCCAGAAACATATGAGAACAGTTTGGATTTCTTGTAGGCACACACTTGGATACACAATGTAGGTCAGATAAATGTACTATTCAATAGGTGAATGAACTGGTATTTTGCAGCCTTTATGATGATGCCCTGTACCCTCCTTGCTCTAATTGGTTGTCTTGACCAGTGAAAGTTACAAAAAAATTTGAGTCTTTGTTGTGTGTTTTGTAGTGGTGAATAGTTAGAAACTTTTTGTTGTTGAGGCAAAGTACCCAAGATTCAGAATTTTTAGTTGGGTTGGGGTTTTGTTTTCTGTTGTTTGGTGATGGGAGCATGTAGATTTATTTTTGTTTTCCCATGAGATATGTATAAAAATAACAGCAAGGATGTTTTTGTGGTTGTAAGGGTTTTTCCAAATGTTCTAGAACTAGTTTTTCTCTGAATTTTCCACTACCAGGAAGAACAACAGTGGATGTCAGAACTGTAACAACATGATTTGGTCATTTCTATTGGAAGTGTTGATTTTTTTTTTTCTCCTCTGATGTTTTGCTGTATTTTGCTTTATTGTAAGCATCTATCCAGAGAGAGAGGAATTAAGTTGATAGTGTGTATTTTTTGTTTTTATTTTTAATCTTTCTGCAGGTTTCTGTTCTGTAATTCAAAACTAAGTGTACTTTGAAGCAGCTTGTGTGCTGGCTAATTGTATCACTGGGGACTGCCTAGTCTCTTACAAACCTGAATCATCTCTTACTTTAAGAGTCTGGGTCTAATTGTCTTCTGACCTTTTTGGCTCACTTAGTCTTGGGAAATGTGAATTTCTGAGCTGATTCCTGGAAGTGACTGGGCAGTGTTTTCCTTTTACAGGAATCAAATGAATTGGGACTTACTAGAGAGAAGATTGGGAATAGATTCAGTGTCCTGAACTTTGAGGGAGAAGCAGGAAGTCTCCCATAGAGACATAGTACTTAGGGAAAGGGAAGAAGGGAAATGCTGGTTCGTTGAGAAAGGGCTGTGTCTGTGGGAATCTCACGTACGTGGGGGTGTGTGGGTGTGTTTGAGTGTCTGCTTTAACTTAGAACTTCCAAACCAGACTGAACCAAAACTCTTTTACCTTCTCCCTTGCTGACGAGTGGGCTTGTTGTTTGCTCCACCCTGGCAGAGTTTTGAAAACACTGCTGACTGAATGTCAGTATGAAGTTCAAATCCTATTATATAAAGACTTTGAATACCTTGATGGACTATTTCATGTATTCAGTCTGGAGATACCATTCTTTTAATGAATGCTGAGATTCAGCATCTCACACATTCTTCTCTGTACTTTCTTTCCCCTATAAGGTCCTTACTAGGATTTCTGTCCCAACTGGAAAATGAGGATTATCATTTATGTTCCTGTATCACCTTACCTTCATTTCTGTAGGAAATCCATGATTTATGTAGAGATAGATCAGCATAAAAGTAATCTAAACCTTCTGTAACCTTGGAGACAGAAATAACATGGTTTTTGAGAGAACCTGATTTTGTAAACAGTATTGAGTGTTTTCAATTTCTGCAATTTGGCAGTTACTTGGCCACCTGTGTGGACTTATAGTATGTAAAATATAAATATACAGTAGATGTGGTCTAGTGTGTGATTGTTTATTTGCATTAATATTTATTATTATTGATTGTTTGTTTGCAGTAATATTCTGCATGAGAATGAAATTAGCTTTGTGATGTGCTTAAGCAGAGGTACCATGTGAAGCACTATATGTTCGTTTAGCTACGAGTCTGAGTTGCAGGAATAATGCTGATGTTTGAAACAGGTTGGAACATCTGTGCTTACAAATTAAAATGCAATTTAATTTATTTGGACTTCTATTTTGGGTTATGATTCATTGGAAATATTTCTGTTGTGTATATCAGTGGAAAACTGTAGAAGAGAAAGTTTTGCAACAAAATGGATTTTTAATTTTTTTCTTCTGATTGATTACTTTAATGTATTCATAAACAGTTGTTTTTCTACTTTACATATTTTTGAAAGAATTTAAAGACTTTGGGAATATTTGATAGGTAAGGAGTAGGCTTTTTGCTCTAAACATCTGGAGGATGACAGGTGTATATGGCTCGAAGGGATGCCTGCTAAAGGCTTTTCAGTCTAAGTCTTGTCTGGGGTGCAGAGGAGGTCTTAGGTATCTTCTTCATCAAAAAAGTGGTGCTAGCTTTACAAATTAAGCAATAGAAAATAAAGTAGCAACTGGTGGGAGGTTTGTGCTGTTACAAATTAAATATAGTTAGGTATGAGTTGGGCTTTGTCATGTAAAGTGGGCTGCCTATGTGAGCAAAAAAGCCTTTTTTTTTTTTTCTAAATTGTGTATACTTTTTATTTCTTTTGGAATTTGTCTTATTCCTTGCTCAGTTTACATCTGGCTGGGGAGATCAGCATTTGTAATTTTTGTTAGTGTAACCTTGCCTGTAGGAAGCCTAGTTACTTTGTATGAATCCAAACAAGCATTTCCCTAACTGTGCAACATTAGTTTCATTTAAGCCAGCTTCCTGCTATTGAAAAGCAGACCTGTTGATTTTGCCCATTGAAGTACTGTTGATAATTTTTTTCTTCAATGTGTATTAGATGGTTGTGTTTTCTTGCAGACCTCAGTGACTGTTGTAAGCCTTCTAATGGATGGGCTTTATTAAAAATGTTTCAGGGCCATATTCTGACTTTTGTTATAGAACACTGATCTCAGTGTTTGCTAATGCCCTATTTTGATGTAGAGATGCAGCATGCAAGAGATTTTATAAACATTGGAAGACTTTTGAGTATAAATTATACAAATAACTTAAAATAATTTTGTGTTTCAGCAACCTCTGCCTAGCTGTTTAAGAGCAGTGGATTGTGAATTCAAGCCTTTGATATCCTGAGGTTATCAGCATTACTATCTTCGAGAGAGATAACAGTTCTCAAAGAATCTTCGGGGGATGCACCATGACATCAGTAGTGATTGACAATGGAGGCCCTGCCCTGGAGTTTGACAGCAATGAAATAAAAAATCAAGAGGTTAGAAAAGTAAATAGCACTTACTTACTATCAAACTTTGAAACCTTTTATCTTAATTTGAAATAAAAATTCACGGTAAACTTGCTGGGAAAAAAATGAAATGCATCTGAGGTTGTTGTGTAAGGAGGAAGAGTGCAGCCATTTGTCAAATATCCTTTAGCAGAAGATTTTGTTATCACAGCAGTGAAAGCAGGAAGTTTTGAAGTCTGCAGTACAACTGTAGACTGGGTTTACAAAATTATATTCTATATTAAGCTTTCTTTAAAGATCTCAGAGATGTCTTGAGGTATAGAACAAGTTGAGCAGAACAATACATGGACCTCTTTTAAAGTTAGCCAGCACAGCATATTGCATTGTATTTTGCATTCTTAGCAACAAATGAGAAATAGATTCTACTCTTCTATAGCTTTCAATAAAGTGAGTCTGGCAGGGTTCTACTTCTGCAACACTATAACTCATTATATATGCTTTTACAGACATTTTGATCCTTAAATAAGTAGAGATGAGAATATAGGCTTTGAAGTAGTCAGTTCTTCTGTAAAAACTTATGCACTTAACCCAAAACACGTGTTCATAAGACACAGGTCAGATGTAGGTATCTTGCAGTGCATAGTCAAAGCCTTTGTTAACTTTCATCAAGCAGAGGGAGGAGAAACACTTCCCTCAGCTGTGTGTCTTCATTAGAAAGTGTGCTCTTTTCTAATAGCTTAAGCTGTCTGTCTGGTGCTTTAAATTTTAAGTCCTTAAGCCCAGGAAAATATCTTTGAGATTTAGAAAGCCTCCTCTAATGGGAGATGACTATCTTTTATTCTTTTAATCTCTTGCTTTGGAAGAAAATTTCCTTTAAAAATATTTTAAATTATTATCATTATTCCATAAAGAATGTAAGAATATAAGAGGAAAATACTGACATAGAGTTCAATAGTGCAGTATTTAGAGCAATTTTTTTCCTTTTCTTTCCTTTTTTTCCTTTCTATAGGAAAATGAGCCAGTCTCTGAATTCCCAGCAGTGGTTGTGGAACCAGTTCCTAGTGCCAGACTAGAACAGGGTTACGCTGCTCAGGTCCTGGTTTATGATGATGAGACTTACCTGATGCAAGATGTAGCAGAGGAACAAGAAATTGAGACTGAAACTGTGGAAACAGGTAGACCTACTTAATTCTTTTCTTCCATGAATTTTCTTTTAGAAATCCCCAAGGAATGTGTCTATCTACAGGATGGAGGTCTTGACATGAGTTCACATCTCTTTCCTCAAAGCTTAGTTTCACTTAGGCTTCACTGGTGACAGGATTACCTTGGCAGGTAAAAATGTCACATTACATTCAGGGTGCTGCATTGTAACTCTGTGTCTCCTCCCTCATGAGCAGGCAGATCTTCATTTATGTCTTTGCTACTTATGCAGGGAGTTTACTAGACAACTAAACTTGGAGTTTTTAAAAATCAGTTGAGCAAAGAAGCTGGTTAGAATTCAGTTTTACACTGTATGAGCCACACAACGGCAGGGCAGCAGGAAATAGGGACTGTATGGCTCTATTCACTCCATCTTCCAACTCTTGCAAGCCCTTCCCTTTCTATCCTGCCTTTTGGTGCAAGAGTTGTATTGTTGCTGGTTTGGTTGCAGGAGTGAGTGGCTAGGGAGATTGGAGTTGGGCTGTCCCTTTATGGGCAAAAAGCCTAATAGATTGAAATTAACACATCTATCTATAAAATAACAAGTTGGGGATGAAGACAGGAGTGGAGCTTTGCTGTGAAAGCTGAACTGCTCAGTGATAAGCACAAATCTTTCTGTACGCCCTCTCTCCAAAGAACATGATCAGGAGGTTTCCTTTTTCTGACAGGCACCAAAGTATGTTTGAAGTGTCTGTGGCAACAAAAGCTGTGCTGCTATAGCAGCCTAATAACATCTGACTGTTGGACTGTGATTCCTGCTGTCCTTCCCTCTTGCTCTCTTTTGTTGCTTCTCTTGCTTCTCTATGCTAATTTTGCAAGAAGAAAAATAGCAGGAGACCCTCAGTTGTTCTGTATTGTTGTTCAGTTAAATTTCTGCTGGATTAGCAGAGTGTTGGGGTAGGGAGTACCTAGAACTGCAACCTAAGGATAGGTCTTCTTGGGCACTCCATACTTAAGTGGTGAGACCCACTTGACATGGATAGCATGTGCTCCTATCCTGCAGCTGCCTAATTTAGAGCTGGAGTTTAAATTTATGATGTCAGGAAAGCAAAACAAAGGTGAGAGACTGTCTCAGCTGCTTGACATGGCATCCCATTAAGTCTATATGCATTCCCATCAGATTGGGTAAGTTTCAGTACAGATTTCTCAGTAAACAGTGGATGCAATTGCTCATACATCCTTCATAAGTTGGATGTTATCCTGTAGTACTGCAGCAAAAATCACAGGCATCAACTTCACAAGGTGAGCATGAACTAATGATGCAGGTTTTGGGGCAATACTTACAATTCCAGTTTACTGAAATGCGTTTTGACAGAAATATGCCAGTTAGAAGTTCAACCAATAAATGTAAAGAGAAGTTATGAAATAATATATTTCTTAAATTTACTTTGTGTCTTCTAAGATTAAGGTGAGATGTGAGCATATTTTTCCCAAACTAAGTTTTACAACTTAAGTTTATATTTGAAAACCTTTGAGAGCTTATACTTTGAAGGTTTTTGTATTCAGAAGTTGTCTTTTAAACATTAAATAATGCTGTTTCTTGTAGGATTTTTGTAGATTAATGGCTAAAGGAACAGTTCTTTTAGGATAAAGAGCTGCTGCAAATGAACTCATTATATTTTTAAGCATAATTTTATGGCCATAATAAACTGGGGGAAATTAAAACTAGCTCTTCTAGTTTTATGTAAGCTGCTGTTCAAAGAAAGGGTTGTGGGTGCTTTCAAGCCTTGATATTTGAAAGTATAGTCTTAAAATTTATAGGACAGTTGATCTGATCATTTGGTGTCTCTGGCTGGAGATGGTAAGAGATGTGTCTCGATTGCATGTAGTTTGTTTATATGCTTTTGTTTTCACAATTTGACATTAATATGTTTTTTAAAACTTAGTATGATAATGATGTATTTAAATCAGTCCAAATATTTATTTGCTTTAATAGTTTTTATCTAAGAATCAATGGGCAATGAGAGGCCAATTAACGGTGGAGGAGAAATTAAAATTAATGAAGATTTAAAAAAACTATGAATGTGCACCTGTTCCTACAGTCAATCTTTTAAGTATTATTTGTGTAGTGTATTAATTATTAATCCAGTGTGGTTTTCATGATGTAATTATACATGACAAGTAGTGGTCCTTGCACAGAAGTAATGTCCAGTGTTGGTGAAAGGAGTGCTTGGTTTGGGCTGTTCTGAGGGAGGCAGTCTCATGGGGCATGTGTTGTGACCACAGGTTTTGGCACAACCAGGAGTCTTTCTGAATTATTTCTCACACAGAGAGGTAACGTGGGCAGAGAGAAAGCATGAAAGCCATGAGAAACATTCATTTTGTTAATGCACCATTATTAGCGACGTATTGCAGGGTAGTGAATCTGAGCGCACAGTTTTGAATTTTAATTTTGTAGTAGAGATACTGGGCTGTGGGCAGGTAGCAATTTAATGTGGGAGAGAGGTGGTAACAAGTGCCATGGTAATTGTTAATGAGAAGGCAGGCTAAGGCAGTAAACAATGTACAATGTTTAAAGAGCGTTTTAAGGTGTTAATTTTTTTGAAGTACATGCCTTTATTATGCTAATGATCTCAGTTTAGAGAGGTGCAAGAGTTTGATTTCTGTACATCTTAGAAGAAAAATCTATTATTGCTAAAGTAGTCTCAGTAGATTCTACTTCATAAATGACAGAGTTAATTGCTACAAAAATTTTCATGTTATTTGATAAATGTATCGTAGTTGCACCAAGAATGAGTAGACTTTAATACCTTTTGTGATTTTAGATTCTACAGGCAGCATGGTAAATACTAAAACCCATCTCAAAGAATCCTTGCAGTACTTGAAAAAGATCCCTTTTCACATAATACACCCTTTCCTGTTGGCCATGGACCTGATGTTTTCCCTTACTTGTGACAGTTCATTGGCAGTTCCAATGACTACTGATTTACGTGGTTTATAGCATTACAACACACATTCAAATAGCCTCGGGCTACTTTGCAGTTAATTTAAAGCTTCATAATTTATTAAAATGTAGCATTATTCTAGCTTCCAGAGATAGGGATCAGTACCCTGTGTGAAAAATGTTGTAGGGAAGTGCTGTGGGAAAATTGACTTAGGACACTAAAGAGATGATCTATGCTGTGCACTGAATGGTTCTACTTGTGGTTGCTGTTCTGTGAATGGATTTGAGACTGTGTGGACTATAAGGACAGTCAGTGCTGAGCCAAGGGCAGAATCAGGATCTGCAGTGTTGTTTTTAATTAAAAAACTTCTCACATTTGTGGAACCACAATTCAAATAAAATATACTATATGATCATTATAAATACTCAAGAATTTTTAGGTAGTCCTATTGGAGTGTGGGGTTCCCCCCCCCATCAGACTCCTTCCTACAAATCTATCTTGATTAATTAATCAAGGATCATAATTTATAATTAATTCTTTAACTGTAAAATTAATCCATTAACTACAGAAGTATAACCCAAGTGTCTTTCAGCAAACAAGAAAGACTTAGTGGTTCATTTTTTTATTCCAGAAAAATATGCCTATTTGCTTGGAATAGAAAAAGGAATTTTCTAGAAAAAACAAAATATAGACATTTGAGTCATTTCAGGTGACCTTAGGACATTCTTTGTGGAAGTAGTGAGTGCCTTTTGTAATGATTGGAAGGGGAAATATAATCTTTAGATTGACATAGTATTTAAATTTCTTTCTCTTTTTTTGATACTCTTGGGAGTGGTATCTTTAAATCATTGAGAACTGAGTTACAGCCTTAAAATTTGTTTACTGCAACAGTGGACATGTTTATATCATAAAAGATACATCCTTCTTAACAAGTGTTTAATAATACTCAAATTTTATTGGCATACATTTCCTGCACAGTTTTTTGTCCTAAAAGTAATTAGCCCTTCAGTTTCAGGATTTATTCAACAAAACATTTGTAGTTCATAATAGCAGAAGCTGCTTTCTTTAAAGAAGCAGTCAGTCGGAAGTTAACAATTGCTACAGTTCTGTTTATTTTGTTAATAGTAAATATAATATTTTATATTATAAATATAAACATATTATATTTATTTGTTTATGTCAATTTTTAAGCTATAGTATGGATTTAATGGGGTAATATAATTTTGGAATTTACCATAGGAGCAGTATGGAAGCTAACACAGTTAAATAAAAGAGTAGGCATCCTCCATGTCTGAGATCTGCAGACCATGACTAAGACATGTATTTAAGGATTGCCACTGTAGACCCTGATTTAATTGTTTAGTGACTCTAACATCTTGTATGAATAGTATTTTCCTACCTATATTTTTATTAAGCATCAAAGCACCAAGTACAAGTTTGGAATGTATTTTTTCATCATAGCTTTAAGATTAAAGAAGAAACAAAACTACTATTTTCAAGAAGCTGAAATATTCAATTTGTGAATTGTCACCAGATTTTTTAAATTCATGTCCTGTCAGAAATCCTCCCTGTGATAAAAGTTGAAAGTCTGTTTTGATTCTAAAACTGTTATTGCCGCAGGGGGGTGGAAGATCTGCATGAAAGAAATGTGGATCTGAAAATGACCCTTTCCAGGATGGAAAAATATTGGGCTACAAAGAAGTTTGGTTTGAACTATCATGTAAATTAATAGCCACTCTTAAGGAGTGAGGATATTGAATCAACAAGGAGTTTAGGCTTAACTCTTCCTCAATTAAAACAAATGTATAAATAAAATACATATTTTAGGGAAATCATCTTCTTCAGAGGAAATTTCAGATTATTAGTTACACAGTTATCACCATGGGAATCAGCTTTGCATCTCTATATCCAGTCTTTAGTTACTGCCTGTTCTTCTTTCTTTGTCTTCTCTTAATATGATTAAAACTGCATCCTTCTAATGTCTCTTATAGAAATTTGAGCCTGTGAACTCTATGGTTTCTCAGATAATTTTCATCAGTTAAATATTATCTACTAAGAACATGGTATTAAATCTAGTTACCTTTGTGGTTATGGTATGTGTGTGTAAGGGATAGATAAAACAGTGTTATAATTAATTCTGGCCAGACATTATTTGATTAAACTGCCTCTTAGGAAAAATGAGTAAACACAAGCATCTGGTGTACTTTTTATAAGTGCTGACATACCCCATTGACTGAATTTCATTTCCTTACACTGACAGCTCAGTGAGAAATTTACACATGCAGAGAGACCATTTGCTTTAGAGGACAGTGCTGACTACAAAAAAAGTAGAATTTGGACATTCTAACAACTTGATTAAACTTTCATTTTAAGTTGATGCTGTCTTCCTCAAAGAGCTAAGATGAAGCCTATTAGCTAGATAAACAAGATAAAACTTTGCTTGTTTTACTGCAAGAATTAGATGCCTCCTACACGTTAATGGGTTAAGAATTTGTCCTTTCGATGTCAGCTAATTTTATTTTTCACACCTTGCTGCTACTGCTGCTGTATCCATGTGAATCCTTCTTTTTCCAAGAAATCCACTGCACTTTTAGTAGTTAAATGTTGATGACAGTGAGGCAAAATTATCCCCCTCCTATTGCATGTGCTATTGTGTAGTGCTTGGAGCAGTTATGCCAAGGGTACATATATCTTTGTTTTCAGTAGCATTCTTAATTCAGAAACAAAATGCAACTGAAACTTGGATTTTTATGTCATCTTTGTTGGTGTTGTCTTTTCTGAGAAATTAAGGAAAAGACTTCTACAACTGCTCCATGGACGACAGTATTTTAACATAATGGTAACAGCTGGGTTGTGATGTCCAATTCTTCCCAGATTTCAGGCTTCTGCCGTGCAGCATTCAGTGCTCCATTCATACCAAAACCATGCTGCAACACTAACTATTTTGTAATAAAGGCTCATTTAACTACACATTTCAGGCACAAATTTTATTTTCGGAGGCTGATGTGAGGTTAATTCAACAGTTTGCTAGTGTGGAGCATTATAAGTTGGTCTTCAGGTGCACAGATGGATTCTCCTCTAAACTCCCAACTCCAATTGCAGCTGGGAGTGAAAATTTGTATGCTGTTACTATGAAGACTCAGGCACAGCATTTTTCTAATGTAAGCTGAAAAATGTAGGGGTTTTTACCTTGAAATTAGAATGCAGTGGGCATCCAAACCCATTGTGGTACAAATGCACAAGTGGTGTTTATTGATCAAATATACAGTGAAAAACTCTTGAAAATAACAATTTTTAAGGAGTATTTGCATATTTAAAGAGAGATTGTTGACAACAAACTGTAGGATGAGAATAAAGCCGTATGTGTTTGAGCAGGATGTTTAGTCCTTAAAAACATTAAGTGGACTTATAGAATAGATATTTGTTGTTATCAGAAAAGCCTTAAGGACATCAAAATGATACATCTGGGACAGAGAAATTGCTCAAGTGTAGCATAGTTTATATGCCAGCCTATTGCCAGTCTCAAATACTGTTAATTCTGTAAAATCATATCAAGTGCTATGCAAATACCTGATTTATCATTGTCTAATAGACTGCCCTGGAAAGAAAGAATTTCTTTATAAAGAAGAGAAGTGTAAATATTGATTGTTTGTGGATTGGTAGTTTAGTTTTTTAATTTTTTTCAAGACAGCTGAGTTTGCTTATTTTGCATGCACAAGTAATAAGGCTGGAATGTAGACACTTGCTATTTTGATTAACTCTTTTTCAGTTTGTCAGAGCTAGTGCCAAATCCTGAGGATGCATTTGTTTTTTGTGTTTGGAATCATTCATTGCTGTATGAATAGTGACATCAGGATTCTGAGTCCACTCAAAGGTGTAAATTATGATAGGCACTTGGCTTTGGTATTGTTAGACTTCATGTGGTGTAGTCAAGAAAATGAGCTGGGCATAGTCATGGACAACTTTCCTCAATATTTCCTTGTGTCTTCCAGGGACATTTGGTGGTTATTTTGCTATTTGGGCATTTTTTACTGTAGAATCCACAGTGGATGGTAATGATTATGTTGATGTGCTGATAAAACAGATGGCTGAATTTTCTTGTATGTTTTCTGGCATTTAACTGTTAAAAATGATTCTTTGTATTATTACCTTTGCAATGCAATAATAGCTGTCAACTGTGATGGCCTGCTGGTGAAGACAGCAGCTGCTTCTGTAATAGATGGGAATTCTTCAAGATCCTGGGCAAAACTGACCTTTCTGTAACTTTAAAATTAGTAGATGATTTAGGCATTTGGAACAGGGCATACCTAGACTTCTGAAATTACTTGCAACTTTTTGAAGTGGTTGGCACTTCAGGATTGTTATCTGTTATCATTGCAATATCATGTGTAGACTGCAAATACTGCCCTCAGACTGTGATAGGTTGACGCTGGCCAAATGCCAGTGCACCCACAAAAACCATTTATTCATTTTCCTCTGCTATAGCTAAGCAGAGGAGGGGGAGAAAAAATTAACGGGGTGAGATAAGGATTAGGAGAAAAACACACTAAGGGTAAAACAGCCTTAAAACTTTAAAAGGTATAAAGAAAAAATTATTAACAAAATTAAAAGAGGATAATGAGAATGAAAATAAACCTTTGAACACCTTTTCCCCCTTCCCCAGCCCTTTCTTCCTTCCCACTGGCAGTGCAGGGAGACAAAACATGGGGTTTTTAGTCAGTTTGTCACTTCTAAAAATCCTGATTCAATTCACTTAGGGAGAGGAGTCTCTTTTGCTATGTCATGGGGTCTTTCCTACTGGAAACAGTTCTCTGTGAACTTTTCCAGTGTGGTTCTAATTTTCATGCTTGGAACCCACTTACAACCTGAAGTCCCTCCTATGGTTTGAGTCTTCCCACAACTGCTTTTTGTGGGCCAGCACACAGATTGCCATCTACCCTCTACTTACTTAAATTAACTCAAACAACTCACCTCTGTAAGAATAAGCAAGGCCTCTATGCTAATTACCTGTTCCCAGGGTAGCTTCACCTTACTAGAATACAACTGGAATCCTCTGGGGCTAAAAGTAATTAAATGCACACAGTTTTTTCTTTCTGGTTAATTATTTGCTGTCAGTGGAAGGAAAAGGTGCCATTGGAAGGCTGTTCTAGCATTTCAAGCTAGAATGCTTGTGAAGTAGTTTTCCAGGAGAAACTAGTCTGCTATGCTATCAAAGAATGTTTTCATCATATTTTGTGAGAGTTGTAGGAAATGCAACTTTGCATAAGAGATTATGGGAGTGGAGAATGACAATTCCTCTAGGAGTACTGAATGCTCTATTAGTTTTGAGGACTATTCAAGGAGATGCTTAAGATAATTGATGGTTCTAAGTCTGCAAATCTGATGAAACCCACCAGTTTTTCATATTTTGAATTTACATCTGCTGTTTTGGATGCAATTAGTCACATCCAGCTGCCTTTTTTTTTTTTTAGTTGTCTTTCAGTTTTTCAAAAGGATCAGAATGAGTTTTAACAGGTGTATATTGCAGAGAAGAAGTGATACATTTCCTTTATTGTGAAGTTGTCCATATCCCTTACCAGAAAGCATGAGCTGATAGATATTTTACTCCTGTGTTTATACAGGTATGGTGATACAATTCTCTTGTTTTGAAGTTACTGAAATCTTATGACAAACAGGAATATAATAACTAGAAGCATAATTATGAATGGAAACTTTCCAGCTTGTTAAACATTTTCACTGTTTTTTTTTGTGGCAGTTGGTAAATGTGGCATGTAGGTCTACCTGGCTATCTTGACAGCTGAACTTGTGCGTTAGAAAGTTGCTATAAAGTTTAGTCTCTGTACACTAACAGTAAAAACAAACAAAACCCCCTCAACAATCAACTAGGGTAAAAAAATATGTTTCTGTCTGACAGATTGATGGTTGGGAATCTGTTCCTCTACTTTTTTTTTTTTTTTAACTTTTCTCATGCCAGAGAAATAAAATTTCTGCAATTTCCTGTGGCCCTGTTCCATTACAGTATTTCTTGCTTCATTGGGCCACCCACTGAGTAGATTTTGTAGTCCTCTTTGTTAGCCTAAAAAGGGGGCTCTAAAAGAGATTTAAAAAGTTAAATGCACATTTGCTTTTTTTTTTGCTGTCTTTTTTTTCTCCCCTGAAATAATAAGATTTTATTAGCATGACAAATCAATCAGCATTCATAAAGTACTAGAAAGAATGTAATTTAAACAGATGAAATTTTAGGACTTTTGTAGAAACTTGCAATCCTCCTTAAAGACGATGTTGTGCTTTAATACTAATATGGGTAAGATATGCACAGGTCACTTCATAATTTGTTGTGTCTTTTTGCATATTAATCTTGAAAGTGCACAGGCTCAGATTCTTTTCATTTTCAACTGACTGGAATCCCTTGGGCATCCAGTGATATTCTCTGTGTGTATGATCAGAGAGGGAAGAGTCAGAACACTTGCGTGCAGCTGTTCAAATCCATTTCATGTGGACTGGCAAACATTGTGCTAAGTCTGTGCTTGCAGCAGTAAATAATTGCTACTTAGGAAACTGGTCTTAAACAAAAAAACTTCATGTTTAATACTCTTTTTATTTTCATTTTGAGCCTATGGGGTTTGTCAAAAGTTACACAATGCCAGTTTCTTGCATGCACTTATTCAAGGAGTCCATGCATCTCAGGCAAAACTTTATTGGGTATGAGTCAAACACTTCAGTTTGTGACTGAAAGCTGTAATCAGTAAACAATCCTCACTGAATTACACAGCAATCACAAAAGGAAAAAACTTCAAGTGCACCTTTTCCAAAGTCTGGTAGTGTGAACTCCTGTTGACATGGGTGTGGATCTTCAAAGGCATTTAGCATCTCAGTACAGCTTTTGATCTGGATCTAAACAAACTTTTAAACTGTATTTTATTGCTTGAAGTGTGGGTAAATTAAAATTTTTAACAACAGGAGGTACACAGGACAAAGTGATGGGACTACATGGTTATTGCAGTGCTCTGTACATAGGCTGAAGCTATGGTATTGCTAAAGTACACCATGTAAAGCCTCCTCTTCAATCTGAGGATGTTCTAATGAATGACTATTAAATTTTATTGCACATTTAAGTGTGTGCCTACCTAAAATGCCTTTTCTTGTCCTTGGGCTTGTCTCCACTAGGAAAATTTCTGCTGGAGAATACAGGAGGGTCCCCTAGTGGAAATATGCTGATGGAAGGAATTCTTGTTAGTATTGCTGTTCCACCTCTCTGAATAACAAAAGCTGACAGGAGCACTCTGCTGTTGGCAAAGCTGGATCTGCATGAGAGCTTTTTGCCCTCACAGCTGGCTAGTTGCCTTTTTTGTCCATGCTTCTGGCTGTGGAAGAATCTTGACTAGCAAAATTTTAGCACAGATCTACCCTTCGATATGGCCTGAATGTGAGAATGAATGATGTTGCTTGCAGAGCTTGCTCTTTATCTGATGAGGCACTGAACAAATTTAATTCCTTACACTTGGGAATAGATGACTGCTGTCTACAAAATGTCTGGGTTTTAAATTTTTTTTAATTTGTGTATTATAAATATTATGTACTAATACAGTAATGAAAATGTATTCCTATAATGTCTTAAGAGTTGTAGTGGAGGAGTAAGGTTTGTCAAGAGTTTGGAGAACTTCATTTATCAGCTGGAGTTGATTTTTGCTGGATACTATTTTGTGATTTCAGTGTTGGGGAAAATTGCTTCTAAATTGTTGCTTCTGAGCTAGGTATAGGACTACTGAAACTTGAGAGAGGAAGAGATTGTGTATTATCAGATTGCAGGTGGACTTCTTCAGATTCTTTTAATAGAGCTGTGAAGATGTGTTCAAGGAAGGCTCTGTAGGCAGCAGGTGCTTGCTAGATCCTTGGCTTAACAATGTAGGCCTATTCAGGTGTGTGTGGTTTAAGGAAGGAATTCCTGTGTGTAATTTCCATGCACAGCTCTGTGTAAGACATACTTGGCTTTTCTTGGTGCAGCTGCTCTTTGCATGCAGCTCTCAAGTTTTACCATAGGAGTAATCAGCACATGGACTGGATGGGAAGTGTGGAGAGTGCATTCTCCTGACTGGTGCCTCTGTTCAGGGACCTGGCAGGTAATGCAGGCATTTTTTGGGGGAGAGGATGCAAACCTAAAAAGTGGTGGTAGTTTTTTTTTTTTTTTTTTTTTTAATTAAGAGAGCAATGAAACATTTTTTTTCACCCCACAATCTTTTGAGAGATGACGGATGGATGGGGCCTCTGGCTAACTGGAATAAGCCTTGTCACCGTAAGGGAGATCAGGCGGATTGCAGGCACGGAGGACGGAGGTTTCTGGCAAGTTGTTACTAACATAGGTGCCCCAGGGACTTGTCAAGGAGAAATCCTGTTAATGCGTCAGTGAGGACTGTTCGGCTCATGCCGGTGCGCGGTGTGCCGCGGCCAGAAAGCGCCACCGGCGCACGGAGGCGCGCATGGCCGAGGGCTGCGGGGAGCCGGAGCGGAAGGCGTTCGGGCAGCGCTTGCCCTGGGGCGCCTCCGGAGCCGTGCGGAGGCGCGGGCTGCGCGGCGGGGCCCGGCGGCTCCCCGCCCGCGGGCGGCCCCGGCGCTGCGGCGGGAGCCGGCGCGGCACTTCCTGTCTGGGGCGGGCGGCGGAAGGACCGTGCGCGCGCCGCCCCGCAGGAAGCGCGCCCGCCGCCGCGCGCCGTGGCGGTGAGCGCTCCGCCCGCCCGCGGGAGCGCGCCTCGCCGCCGCCCCTGCGCGCGCCCGCCCGTCAATGTGAAGCCGTTCCGGCAGCGTAAACATGGCGGCGTCCGTGCATGAGGGGGCCCACGAACCAGCTCGACCTCCTCATTCGGGCCGGTGAGCTGCGCCGCGCCGAGCCGACGCGGGCGGGAGCGGGGACGGACCGGGGTGGGGGAAGACGCGGCGCACGGCGCGCTCCGGCGGCGGGCGGGAGGCAATGGAGGGCAATCAGGAAGTGATCACCTTGGTAGCCGGCCGGCCCGCGGCACTTGCCTCCCGGCGCGGGCGGCACCGCCGGGGCCGCCTCGCCGGGAGTTGCGGCGGGGCGCGCGGAGGAGTTTAGCGGGTTTTGGAGGCGGCGGCGAGAACCAGGAAGTGCGCGAGGCTGTTGTCCTCCCGCCTTTCCCGGCCCGCTCCGAGCGCCGCCGCCACGCCGTCTGAGCGGGCAGGCCGAGCGCCGCCGCGCACCGCACGCAGGGCCGCGGCCCGGCCTCCCCGGGCAGCGCAGCCCCGCGCGCGTCCCCGCTGTTCCGCCGCCTGCCCCCGTGCCCTTTAAACTCGGCTCCGGCGGCGGGGCGGGAGGAGGCGCCGCCAGCCGGGCCGCGGCCCCACGTGTGCGACGCGGGGGCGGCGGCGCCCCCTCCCCCACGCGCGCCGCGTAGCGGAAGCGGCGCGTTCCCCGGGGCCCCGCGCGGGGGAGGGCCCGGCGGGCGGGGGCGCCGGCCGCCAATGGGCGCGCGGCGGGCGCGGGAGTGGCGGCGCGGCGCTGCGGGCGCGCGCGGCACCGGGGAAGCCGGCTGTAAACACGGAAGTGCCCGCGCCGCCGCCGCACGTGGCCGCACCTGCCTGCGGGCGCCCCCGACGGGCGGGGGAAGCGCGGGCGGTTGCGCCGTCCCGGGCCGGGCCGAGCCTCCGGGCAGCCCCGCGGCCGCGGCGGGGTGAGGAGACGCGAGGCGGCGGGAATTCCGCGCCCTGCCGCCGGCCCGTGCGGGTGCCGCGCTTGCTCTGGCCGCTCCTCCGCACCGTCAGACCTCGCAGCTGCCGGGACACGGTCTGTTTACCCACCCGAGCTGTAGCGCTTTTTCGGGGTTGCGTTCAGAGTCCTGCATGGTTTGGCCTCTCCGTTTTGTTAAATCTGTCTGACAAGAGGATATCCAGTGATGCCAGGACTTGTCTTAAAGTGTGGTAAAGCCCTGGAGAACGGGCAAGGTTACAACTGACCCAAACCTCAAAAGCACTGTCAAGCATTCTGTTCACCACCAAAGTTGTACCAGACTTTATTTTATTTTTGCCTTTATAACTTCTAAAAGTAGTCCTTGGCACCATGAGCAGTATAGTGTAGGGCATTATAGGTAATGAATTGTGCAGTAGCTGAACATGAATTTTCAGAGAGTCAAGCTTTGCATTGGCATGGCAGTGGGTTTTTACAGGCCTAAAGGTAAATGCTCTGTCTTTTATCAGTGCATTAAGATATGCTTTCAGAAAGGGCCAAGTCACATAATCGTCATCGTTTATTTTAGTTAGTGTGGAAAAATACACAAGGTTTTTTGGAGGGGGGTAACCCACACCCCAGACGCAAAATACCCCACTACAAAGCACTGAAGAACTGTTCTGCTGCCACAGAAGGGGAGTAGGTCCTAAGCATTTTGATACTTGGGTCTAGGATGGAGCAATAGCTTTACTTTGCCAGTAGAAAAACTCTCATTTCTGCACTCACTCTCACTGCTGTAGATTTCAGTGAGTTGTTTTTTACTTTTGATTGTCCGTGAATAGAGAACGTGTAAGTAGTTGATCATTGTGTCAACACCTCCTTAAGTCGCTGTAACTAGATTGCTTGAGATTGAGCCCTTGGATAAATAATGAATTACCTTTGAGTTGCTCTTTCTGATGTCCTTTGTCATACTGTTCTCATTAGCCCAACTTCATTCCTTTTTATTTCCATATTTGCATACCTGCACATGTCTAGTATTCCCATCATCATACTATCAAGATACCATATCTGTTTACTTAGTTTTGTATGTAGATGATATCACGTGGATTTAAGTAAGGAATTCTGTATCCTGAGGGATTATAATAATTACATGTTGCCTTTTCCCATGGCTGCTAGTTTCAGTGTTGACAAAACTTCAGTGTTTAATAACTGTGGGAAGTAAGATGGACCAAAATTGTTACTGCTTAATGTTATCTTAATTGCCACTTGTAAGAGCAACTCCTAAACGACTTCACAAAGATATGTTTTGGCTTTGTAGTTAATATTTCTGTCAATATTGGGCTGATAACATATGGCTCACAGTGAAACAAGTGTTTTGAGATGGTTGCTCTCATCTTTGTTATTGATTTGGCTTTATGCAGTGGGTTAGGCATCATCCTTAGATTGTGTGCAGCTGAGAGTCTTGAACAGAAGCAGGCTTAGGGAAAAACTGAAAAACCCAAGACATTTTTTTTTTTTTTGTTTCTGAACAAATGTCCTCCATAAAATGAGCAGTAAACTGAAGAATGCTTTCTTTTCCAGTCAAGTTTTGCATACAGAAATATTTTTGGGTATTACCTATAGAGGCAATTCAACTGCTTTTAATTAAGATGTCATTTAAGCACTAGCTTCCACTGCTGCTTTTAAATGCTGGAAAAAACCAACCATGTGAGCCCCAGTAAACTTTATGAGGTTTGTTAGTGTATAGGTAGGCACTCTTTACTGACTTCCATGCTTGGAATTGTGAAGTCTTCATTAAAATGTTGCTTTGGTTGCCTGATAGTATTAAAGGGTAAGCTATTGCAGGTGCTACAGTTAAGTGTTGGCCTTGTAAATGCAGACATTGATAGCACTTCAGGTTCAAGGTGGGGAAGTGGGGGCTGTAGTGCAGTGCAAGAGAGTATAATTTTGAAAATTTAAATCCATTTCTTTGGTCTCATAAATTGCATTCATTAATTTTGTTAGTCTTGTGTCAAAAGGGGGGACATTGTTACCAAATGGATATGTTGCCAGTGTTTTTTTTCTGTAAATCTAAAGTACAGCCCTGTCAGACTTAACTACCAAGGCTGGTATTTTGTAATAGCTGTTGAGAACCTTGAATAATCCACTGTACACACTGTTTGGGTAGAAAGTGAAGATAGACATCAACTAGCCTAGTTATCTATTTACACTTCAGATTTAAATTTGTTTTCTTAGGTTGTTTTTTTTCCCTGTAAATAGATAATTTTTTTTAAAATTAAATACTTTAAAATAAAGTGCTGAGGACTCAGATTCTTTCATAGAAGCAGTAAGATGATATTTGATTTAAAAGAATGGAAGATAAGTGGTGGTGTTAGCTCTGATGTGTTCTAGATCAGTAAATGGCAGTTCTCATGTTGCTCAGTTACCAAAGTGTGGAAAACTTACTTCCATCCACATGAACTCCTTTGCTTCCTTTGGGCAAGTGACAGTTCTTTCTGAAATGATTGTTTAATATAACAGACCTACAGCTTACATTGTTTGCTGAAATAGCACAGTCTCTTTTAGCTTTGGGGTCTTGCATATACTTGATAGCATAAATATAATAGAAGAGGGCATTTTTAGAGGAATGGGTGATACATTTCAGTCTTTGATTAGAAATGTTTCTGTCCATTGTGATACCTGTGTATCAAGTGTTTGGGAAGTTGTCTTCTTTTAGTTGTGGAATTCAATTCCATTGTTTTGCTTTCCCCCCATCTTTTTTATGAGGACTGTTGTGATATAAGTGTAATTCAGTTGATGACACTTGATCTAGTCATCTGCAAGAAGAGCTGCCTGCTTTTTTCTTATCCCCTCTCTGAAAGAGCCTGCTCCCCCACTTCATCTTTTATGTTTTTTGGTGTCATGTCTTCTATCTGAGCACCCTGACATGCTGTCTTCTGTTAGACATTTTCCAGCATGTCAGAAAGATATTTTACATAAATTCGTGCTAAGATAGACATTTCTCTTTTTTTTCCCCCAGTGTGTTGGTGCAGTAAACATTTGCCTGTGAGCAAATGCAAACTCCTGATGGTCACTGGGTAGACAAATGCCTCTAAGGCTAAAACCATGTACTGGGTAAAGGGGAATTAGTTAGCTGGGAAGACTTGAAACTTCGTAATAGAACTGAATGTAGCAAGTGTTTTAATAGCCTGTCCTGTTGGCAGTGTTAGGTTAGTTTGTTAGCTGTCATGATAGACAGACAGCATGTGTTGTTCAGCCAAAGCCAGAAGTGTTACTATTTTTTGCTTGATATTTTTTAGTGGAGTCCCAAGTAGCTCCCATTGGAAAAGCATTTGTGAAGTGTGTATTTTCAAATGTCAGAGGCTTTTGTGGAGTAGATAGTGCTGTTTTTATTGGAAATTGAAGGGTTGCTTAGGGGAGAGGTTGAGTGGCTCCTTTGCTCTGCTGTTACGGTTTTGCAGTCTTAGTCCTTTATGCTGATTGTATTTCCTTTCCCTCCACTTTGGTCCTTCAGCAGAATATCCTACTACTGGAAAAGTACATAGATGGTTTCTGCTATCTTTCTTGCCTTGTTTCTGCCCTCTAAGTACCTCTTAGTTGTGGTGCAGCACCTAAACTGTTCTGTGTAGCAAAATTTTGTATACTTCTAAGCATTTAGGACATAGTGAATTCAGTACCCTCTTACAATCGAAATTTGTCAACTAAGTTTGAATTTCTTTATGAAAGTCCTTGATATACTGAACCTAATGGCACAGAAACAGCTATCTGTTTGGAGAAGCTTTGCTGACATGCTTTGAATCTTATTGCATGCATTAGAATAATAACATATAAAGTACTGATTTGGACTTTCTAATTTCAATAGTGTTGTAGAATTTATACATTTTTAATGACTATTGAATATTGTTCCTGTATTCTGATAATCACTAAAAATTTTTATCAGGTAGGTGAGGGAAACTTAGTCATCAAATTCTGTGCAACTGAAACTTCTATTTAGGAAAAGAAATGTTTAGGCAGAGGGTTTCCTGCAGGTCTGCTCTGTTACAGTGCAGGTGGTCAGCCTCTGGCTTTGGATATGCCCAAACAGCTGCTTGGGAAGGAAACTCTTGGCCAAGCATGGGGAGCATCCAGAGTTTGCAGCTGGGGAGAGAGCTCCTGGTGCAAAATTTGTGCTGGTTCCATTGGTTATCCAAGGAACAGAGTGCACAATAAAGACCCTTTCCTGATTTTTCTGTGCTCTTAGGTAGGCTTTTATTGTTCACAGCCTGGGGTGAAGCAGTGTTGGAATGCCAGCTTTAACAGGCATCTACTGTTGCACAAGATAAAGCCCTCTAAATAGTGTCCCAGGCCACAGCTAATAGGCTGTGCTGGGAATCCCATCAGCCAGCCAGCAGGTGGGCAGCAGGCTGGTTCAGCAAGAACTTTGTCACCTGTAATTTTGCATTTATGTATCTTCCACATTTCATCCACTTTCAGCTTCTGGTTAATACCTTTAATCTGCTGTTTAGTAGGTTTTTCAAGTTTTTTGCAAGTTTTTGATCCCTGCATTTGAAAAAACTGCAGTATGCTGGAAGGCTTTTACCTCCATGTGAGCCTGCAGGGAATCTGTGTGTATCCAGTATTTCCTTAAGTCAGAAGCAACTCTGACTCTATATCTCCCTGCTTTTCACTAAACAAACCTTGAGTTATTTCTTAGACATTTTCACTAATAGCACAGGTGCCTTGAAGTTTTTGTAGAGAATGATTCCCAAATCCTCTTTAGTTCTGTGATACTAGAGATAGGTGACTCTGCTTAGGCTAAAGATAGATCTCCTGCTTGCTGGCTGCCTTGCTGGAGTGGTTCAGCTTAGAGCAGATGGCCATAAATGGAAAGAGCAACTGAAGAGAGACAGCTACCTTGGCCAGAGTGTGGATAATGGGCAACAGGTGTTTCTGCAGTCACCACTTTTCAAAACCTTTACAAGGGTGAGGAATATGGTGTTAGCTGTGAATAGAATTGTAGTTTTTTTAGTGTTGCTGCTGTGTTCAAGGTGCTGTGATCTGCACAGTATCAAACTTAACTGTGCTCTCTTGAAGTTGCATTATTTTTGATTAATTAGTTTTTCTAAACATGCAGAGCTTGAAAAAAATAACTATTTTTACTTTCTTCCCTTAGTTTTTGCATAAAGCACACCCTTTATACTGTTTGTTGTGCTTTGTGTTTTTATTTAGCAACCAACCTGCTAAAATGAACTCAGAATTATTTTTAGTGTCAGAAATCAAAACAGGATATGTGTTTTGGAAACTAGTCTTGTATTTATGTATATATATCTATACACATAGACATATATGTATATTTATCCAATAAACTGAAAATTTGAAGAGAGGTGACCTTTAGATTTTAATGGGATGATAGTTGGAGATGGTACTACTTCTCTGTTCTGCTGCATTAATTTGTAATCATCTTCATCACAATCTGTTTTTTTCTGGTTAATTTGAAGGCAGAAGACAAATCTCAGTCTCTTTCTGTAAGCTCTTGAACTCCTCATGGAAATGAGGATCTTGCTTGTGAACCAGAAATCTAATCTAGGAAGTGACAGTGTCAGTTCTGCTTGTCTTATGTCTTCCCTAAATATTTCTGTTGACAGGAAGGTATAAAAGGTGTGAAGACATCTGATAATCTTGTGTTTTTCATGTTAAAAATTGAGAAGTATAATTGTACAGGCATGTATGTGGACTTCTATAAGTAACCTGTTCTCATAAATTTTTTTGTATCCTTCTGCAGTAGAAGCATCAGTTCATGGCAGTAATGTGCACTGCACAGATAAGACAATTGAAGCTGCAGAGGCCTTGCTTCATATGGAGTCTCCTACCTGCCTGAGAGATGCCAGGAGTCCTGGTATGTCAGCCACAGCCTCTGCTCTGGGAGCCATTTCTCCTCTACTAGTCAGTAAAACCAGCAAAGTGGGAAACCTGTTTCTGTGGAGAGCTGCATGCTGTTTCAAACATTTGCCTGCATATTTAAAAACTACTGTTTTGTTTGAGTTTTACGTGATTCTCCACCCTGCAACAATTAAATCATTTATATAGAGAGGTTTTTGGGAAGAGATAGCTGAGTAATGACATACTTAAAAATAATTTTTCCTCCTAAACATCATGGAATACTTTTTCACTGTGGAGGTGACAGAGCTCTGGCACAGATTGACCGGAGAGGCCATGCAGACTCCATCCTTGGAGATATTAAAAAGTACAGGATCCTGGGCAACCAGTTCTAGGTGGCCCAGCTTGGGCAAGGAGTTGGACAAGGTCTCCTCTAACTCCAACCATTCTGGGTTCTGTGAATCTGACATTTTAAATTGCTACATTAAAGAGTTTTTTTAATGGGAAAAGTATTTCTATTTTAGATAGAATACTCAAAGCCAATGTGTTGCAAAGTATTTCCAGTCTGAAAAACCAAATCTTAATGTTGATAGTTTCTTTAACTGATGTCCCTTCTGAAGTTGCTTAATATATATTGGATGAAATAATGGTCAAACTGAAATGTGAAAGCTACAAAATAGAAAATGGAGATCAGAGTAGTGATCAAAGATGAAGCTCTAATTTGTTTAAGTTTGGTCTAGTTCTGAAGAATATTGGTGCAGTACTTGTTTTTGCCTAAAACTACTGACAAGTGTGTATGTTTTGAGGAGTTGGATTCATTTTCAAGGTGACAGGATTTTGGAGCAGAAACTTGCTACACCTTTATATATGCTTTGTTTAGAATAATTTTATGTAAGATACATTAAAATAATCAGGTAGAAACTTTATCAGATGTTCTTCTTTTCTTCTCTTGCAGTGGAAGTTTTTGTCCCTCCTTGTGTGTCCACCCCAGAATTTATCCATGCAGCCATGAGACCTGATGTGATCACAGAAACCGTGGTGGAAGTATCAACAGAGGAATCTGAACAAATGGATGTATCTCCTGTTCCAACTTCCCCTGATATCCATGAACCAATGAAAAAGAAAAAGGGTACATATGGCTTTTCATAGGAGCAATCTCAAAATTTTACCTCTGTTGTCCACTGCTGTGGATGGTGCAGTTGATACAGGGGAGGATGAATTGGATGGTCTGATCTCTTTGCTCGTACAAACAGACTGATGGGAGTCTGAAATGTGAGTTCTTAGAAAAATGGGTCTGCATCAGGAAAAGAGGGAGCAGGAGGATGGGCTTTGACAGGCCTTAAAGGAAGATGGTTTCTATGTTGTGTATTTTAACACAAAGTGGAGGAAGGATAGAGTATTCTAAGAGGACTTTTGTGGTGGGTAACCACTGGTGTCTGAAATACGGATATATTTGGTGAGATTATAGATTTGGGGTTAATGCAATGAAGCAACAGGGTAAATACTAACTTAAAAAACCATAAATCACTTTACAAAATCATTATAAGATCTCCTTTGTGAAATTTTTGTCTTTCCTGTCTAATTGGCATGTCTTGGAGGAGAAACAATTTAGAACAGTGTTTGATTTCTAAGCAGGCAGCAGGGGAAAAATGCACAAACTGCTTTTTCAGAGAAGGCAAACTATAAAATTTTTCTCTGCATTTGATTAATTCTTCTTTTTCCCCATGTATTATGTGCAGCTGGCCGCAAACCCAAGACCCAGCAATCAGCTTTACCTGATGGGTCTCCAGATCTAGGTATAAAGAAGAAACCTAGAGAAGGCAAAGGTATATTTTTTCATTCATTGAGTCTTTAAAAATAAGCAGTGTATGTACATCTTTAAAAATGTGATGGATGAGATTGTACTGACTTTATTAGAGTTTTATTCAATGTCTTCAAATTTGTTTGTACAAGATCTAGCACAAAGATGTATGCTCTAGGGGTCTCCTAGTACCCTCCACAGTTAATAGGCTTTCTCATTTTTTGTTTTCTTTACTTTGTGGTAATTGACTTGAGATGTCTTTTGTGTTGTGTATCAGCTTGGTGCTACACACATAATTTATTAAACTCCTGCTGTAAGACTTGCTTTCAAATGGAGGCAGCATGATTTCTTAGTTAATTGATGAAGTTTAATGGGAATATATTTCTTGACTAATAGGCTCAGTTTAGTTTAAGGGAAAAAACAAATAATAATGTTGGTTGAGTGGAGAATTATGTGCAGAAGAGTTGCAGTTTTCTAATGTTTCTCCTGATAAATAGAGGTTCCTTTCTTGGACTCCAAGGCCCTGCTGTTCATTCAGCAAGAAGACAGACTGGGCCATTTGCTCACAGGTTACCTTTGAGGTGGTGGGCAGTGTATCCGCTCTTTCCCCTGGCTGCAGGTGAAAAATCTGGATCTCTCCTCCACTTAGTGCACTGAAAGTTGTTTGGAGATGTTGCTGTAGCTGGGAGTAACAAAGTTTAGTGACTTGGAGTAGCAGCATGCTGGCTGAAAGAGTGTGCAGTGGTCAGCTCCACTGTTATTTTGGCATTTGTTTGAAAGCAAGGTTTCTGCTGTTTACGTAATTCTTTATCTGGCTGCAGCTCCTGAGTCATCATGTTTGTCAGTAGGGCAAGGAAGAATGGGACTGACTTCATGGAGATGTTTGCTCATGGAAACCAATGCAAACACTAATTCAACTTCCCTGCATTGTCCACAGTTGCTTTAGATTTGGTGTAGCAGTGGACTTCAGTGAAGATGACAGATTTTGTATCTGCTATATTTAAAAATATACCTTGTTTAATTATTTCCTTTTTTGTAGTCTTCTTGAATCCTTACCTTTCTTTCTATTTCAGATTTTAGCAGTACAGCTTTCCATTACCTGAACAATACTTTCCAGTTGTCCCAGGTCCTAGTCTCCTGCACAAATAATGTGGAAAAGGAGGCCTGTATTTCTCTCAGTTTTCCTTTTTGTGCTGGTGGATTCAGCTCTATAGCTTCTTGTTTTAAAAAGTAGGAGATGGTACTGCTTTGTGGTTTTTGGGAGATTTTTTAGCTTTCTGTTAAATTTATTTTATTTCTGTGGCCCTCCCTAATGACCTACATATATCTCTTGTTCTCATTAAGTATCTCATCCCATATTTTATATTACAACTGGAAGGAATAATTCTTTTCTTGATGTCCTGCAAAATATTTTGTTAACTTGATTTAATGTTTGTTACTTATTTAAAAAAAATATTTGCAAAGGTAGGCTATTTCATATACAAGTTTTTGGAAAACCAGGAATTATTCTACAGTTCAGTATTATCAGAGTTAAGTCATGGAAAAGGAGAGATATTTGGAAAGGGGCTCCCTTGTTGGCATCCTTTGTGCATTCTGGGTACTTTCTGGTACAAAGTGAGGCAGCTGTAAGTCTGATTCAATTGTGTCTACAGTTTATTTATTCTCTTGAAGTTCCTGTTTGCTTTCTAATCCTGAAGCTCATATTTATTTTTGCAAAAACTCTGTTGCAGACCTACAGCATTTGGTGGTCCACCCAGAAATTCACTTTCTAAGGAGCTAAGGAGTAAAACCCCAGGGATTAATTCCCTAAAATCGAGGGTGATTTAAAGATTCCCGAGTTCTCTTGTTGTCTCTTTCCTCATATAGGTCTTATTCAAATGTCTGAAATCTAGTTGTATTTTGGTAGCTCTTGAGTCAGTACTTGCTATTGTTTGGAGCATATTGTAAAGTACAGTTTTTCTCTATGAAGTACTTTTCCAGAAGATGGAACCCGTGATCTTTTTTACCCTTTGACATGCATAACCCTTTTTTACCCTTTGCATGGCATAACAAGTGCTATGCTAGGCCATTAAATCTCAGGAATTATGACCTTTCTTCACACACAAAAGTATAATTGGGTCCATGTCCTTGGAGGTAAAGAATCATTATTAATGTTCTGAGGTTACTATTCTTGTGGATCTGTCTTAGTTCTCCCTTCTCAGAAACTTGAGGAATCTTTTCCACCTATACAAACTGGAATGTGATCTGCTTTTTTCCTTTGGGTTCTCTTCCCCTCTTCCTGGATGCACGTGGTTTGGTCAGAGTGCAGACAGACCAGACCTTGTGTTACATTCCTGATAGTTGTCACAAACTGCTTCCTGGGGCTTCTCCAGTGAAGGTGGTGCACCTCTTGAATACCTGACAAGTGCATTGAAATCTTTAGCCTGACTTGATTTTATATCCCCCTAATTACAGAAAGGTACATGGGATTTCTGCCCTCTGAATACTTGCTCTTAGGAAGTTGGACTGGCTTTGCACCTAGAAGGATGTTGGTCACTCTTCAGTATACATTTGGGAAGAGTTAGAACATGGGGCTGTCACCAGTGTAGTGTGAGAGCTCCAGATCCTGAATAAACTTAACCACTTTTGAGATGGTTTGTTGCTGCAGGTTGTATGCCTTTTAAAAACTACTTATTTACATCGTCCTGTTCTGCAGTGTCATAAAGTATACTGGCATTTTCATGCCCTGTTTAATCAAAGATGAGAAGAAAATTCTAGCACTCATGCTGCTGAGTAGGTAGATACTGACTTGGAACCACCTCCCAAATTTCTTTTCAAGAACTGAGAATCAGTGTTGGATTGAACAGGCTCCTGTGCTGTATAGCATATCCCTTGGATTAGCTCCTTTCAGAATGTGAATATTTATGGAAACTTCACTAAACTTAACAGAATGAATGAGTATGTGCAGGTTACATCCTCTGTGTAACATGGCTTGTAATGCAGCTCATATGGAGAATTTCTGTTACCTTTAAAAGTGGTTTTCTAACACATAAATGCTTTCTGATTATAGGAAATATAACGTACCTATGGGAGTTCCTTTTGGACCTTCTTCAGGATAAAAATACCTGTCCTCGATATATTAAATGGACTCAGAGAGAGAAAGGAATCTTTAAACTTGTGGATTCAAAAGCTGTCTCCAGACTCTGGGGAAAACACAAAAACAAACCTGACATGAACTATGAGACTATGGGAAGAGCTCTGAGGTAAAAAACTCTTAGATCCTTAAGTTGCTTACTACAATTTAAAGTCTGATTCTTAATTTTGCCCATAAAAATTTAAAGGTTCTGAAGTTTTAAAAACGTTGCCCTTTTGCAGGTTTAGCCTTCAGTCTTGCAGTCTCTGTAACTTTTTATGTTATCCCTAAATTTGCAGTTTTAATTCCTGAAGTATGTATTTGAAAGGTAAGGTTTTTTCCCAGGTAGATCCTTCAGATCCTTTGCCCAGTGTGTTCTAACAACTTCTTTCCATACCTCCTTACATTGTAGATTTTACTGTGATTACTTCAGGTTTTCTTGTTAGCACAGAATTAGGTTTTCTTTAAAATCTGTCACTGTGTTGCTTACTACTTAATTGTATTTTCCTTGCAGATACTACTATCAAAGAGGAATCCTGGCAAAAGTTGAGGGACAGAGGCTTGTATATCAATTTAAGGAGATGCCAAAAAATATAGTTGTCATAGATGATGACAAAAGTGAGTCCTGCAATGAAGATCTGTCAATGCCTACAGATGAAAAGTCTCTTGAAAGAGTGTCTTTATCTGCAGAAAACCTTTTAAAAGCAGCAACCACTGCACGTGGAGGAAAAAATTCCTCTCCGTTAAGCTGTACCAGAACAGAAAAAGCAGTCACCAGAGTTGTGAATATTGCCTCACCAGCTCATGACACATCCTCATCTCATCCTTCTACTACCACTGCTTCTGTCCCAGTAACAACAGCTCCCAGGTTTGTGTTAATGGGCCTGTTAAATTTCCAAAGTCCTATTGCTAGATGTGCAAAAGGTTTGGGGTTGGGTTCTTTGCTTGCTGGTTTGGCTTTTCTGTTTTTTTGTAATGGTTTGGTTTGGGGTTTTTTTAAGAGCCAGTTAAAAACCTGTCTCTTAGAATTGTGTGTCCTTGTTGCCATCTGTAATGGTGCCCTGTGTTTTGGCCTAAACACACATGTTTATTTTGTAGGACTGTTCGTGTGGCAATGCAAGTTCCTGTTGTCATGACCTCTCTGGGACAGAAAATCTCAACCGTGGCAGTGCAGTCAGTAAATGCAGGGTCACCGTTAATAACCAACACAAGTCCAACCACAGCAACGACTCCAAAGGTAGTAATCCAGACAATCCCTACTGTGATGCCAACCTCTGCTGAAAATGGAGACAAAATCACAATGCAGCCCACCAAAATCATCACGATCCCTGCCACACAGCTCACGCAGTGTCAGCTGCAAACAAAAACGGGCCTGTCTGGGTCAGGAAGTATCAACATTGTGGGAGCCCCTCTGGCTGTCAGAGCACTAACCCCAGTGTCCATAGCTCACGGGACACCAGTAATGAGACTGTCGGTTCCTGCTCAGCAGGCCTCTGGCCAGACTCCTCCCAGGGTGATCAGTGCAGTTCTCAAAGGCCCAGAAGTTAAATCAGACACAGCCGCGCCGAAACAGGAATGTGAAGTGAAAACGCTGCAGCTGGTAAAAGAGGAGAAGCCAGTGGATGGAAGCAAGACTGTGACCCATGTAGTAGTAGTTAGTACACCCTCAGCTATTGCCCTTCCTGTAACAGTGAAAACAGAAGGAATCATCACATGTGAGAAATGAAGAATAGATTTCTTCCACCATGGACTTCTAACTGTTACGGTTCTGAATATACTGACATGACTGGGGGAGGGATGTGGATGCCACCACCAAGTCATAAAGGAGAGAGTTTTGGAATGTTAATAAACATGCATATGTTGAAGACTTTCTTTAAAAAAAAAAAAAATTATTTTCCCGTGTTTCAGTGGGAATTAAACCACGTTGATAATGCTGATAAAAACTGCCTCTTCCAGTTGGGAAACAGCTGAACCTATGGAGAAGGAAAGAGAGAGGGACTGAAAAGGGACCAAACAATTTCACTACGCTACCGGTTACCAAGTTACACTAAGACCTGAAACACTAAGAGAGAGCTGTGTGAGAGGTTTGCCTTGGTTTTAGTTTTCAGGGGGAGAGGAAAGTCTCATTGTTACACAAATGGCAAATTTGATGCATTTTCTGTATTTTAAACCAGCGATTACTACTGTGTGCCCACAGTACTCAACTGGTGCTATGTGAAAAACTATGCTACTAGGTGTTGTAGGAAGTGAAATAAAGGAGATTAAAGAGCTTCTAAAAGAAGACAGAGGCCTAGAGGGATTTTTGTATCATACAGCTTAAGCAGATTCAAATTGAAAGCCTTAGACTGATTTTCAGTTATCTTTCATGAAATAAGCTAATGGCTTGTTTGTGTAAAGCTTTTTTATTAAAACAAATTTTTTAAAAACCTTGTACCTAGCACAGTATTGTTATAGAATAACATGTAACATATTTTGTATGGTAGTTAAAAGTCTGTCTAAATTTCTTAATCGTGGACAAAGTAGCAGCAGGCTTTCTGCCTTCTGCTGTACCATGCCTGTTTCTCTCACTTAGCCTTGACATCTGTGCATACATTTCAGTTTCAGCTCTACTCTCACTTCAAAGGTCACGCCCAGCATGAGCTTTTGTCAGGTAGTTCTAAACCTGTAAATTTTTTAGTTGAAGTTAAGAGGGAAGTACCAGTGTTCAGAACGAACTATAATAGTTTGTATATTCAACATTTGAAGTATATTCTATTTTGTTGTACTCTTGTTTCAAAGTGTATTCAAGTAGGTTTTACTGAAATACAGAAAGAAAATTTAATGGTGTTTGTTGTGCTTTTTGTTTTTTCCTTCTTGCTTTCTGTTAACCTCTTAACCTTTTTTTCTTATTTGAAATCTTCCAGGTGTTCATCCTAATATAGATGATACAGTGTGAAATTTTGGGACTCCTCCCTGCTTCAAAGGGCTGACCAGCTCTCTCACTCAATTGTTTAAATACCTGTGAAGGTTGCTGTAGCTGGTGAGGTAACTTGTGGCAGGGGTCTAGTTCTTACACATTTTCAGGATGAGCATACACATGGGCTCTGTGAACTACCTAACTGTTCCTCCAGCTACACCAGATACTAGCTCCAAATTTTCCAGTCTGTGTGCATAGCTTGAAGTGTAGCTTACCCTGGTTTCATGGGCACCACACTGGCACAGCAGCCTGTGGGTAGTCAGGTGCCTAGTGGACCCTCAGTTGCTACTGATACACCCTGAAAAGTCTTCAGGGCAGCAGCTTGGGTAATCTTGAGATTATTAAAGTCTAAATGATCATCTAAGTACTTCATGCCTGCAGGAGCCATTTTAACAGCTGTCTGGAACTGAGGTCTTCTGTAATGCTAAAAGACACCAGAATTAAATTCTTGACATGCTGAGAGCCAGGTTACTTGCAGAGTCCTAGTAGCAAGGCCCATTCTTCCTTTAACTGGTTAAGAAAAGTGGAAATAGCTCAACACAGCCAGGCCAGCATGTGGGGGCCTATGTAAGGCTTCTGGAAAAACTATTCTTTTTCATCCTCTTGGGCAGGGAAGTGGAGTTTAAGAAGAAAATAAAGCTGAAGCAAATAAATGGTATAGAAGACAGCAATCCCTTCCATTTGCAGCAATCCAGAGAAACAAAGTTTCTTACACATGGACTGTGTTTCTGGCATGGGGTAGAGGACAAAGACCCCTTCACACAAGGAAATGGAGACAGAAGAGAACTTCTTTTTTCTAAGAAAGAGGTAGGAAAGGGAAGTAGGGGAAGCTGGGCAATCCCTGGATTAATTGGTGGTCTGAGGGGCACTAATGTTCTGTGTAAAGGGAAATGGAGCAGTGTGAAGAGAGGCAGGTGGAACAAATGTGAGCCAAAAGGCAGGAAGAGAAACAAGAGTTTTTAAACCTACAGTTGTAAGTCCAGTCTGTCCCTGTTCTAAATGGCTGTTACTTGATTGTATCTGAAAGGGACGCTGTATCTCAGAGCATGAATACCTATGTCCAGCATTTGTCATGAAGACCTTTCCAACACCTAATTTAGATTCACTGGAAGTCAAATGGGGACAAACTATCTTCTTGGAATTAGACAAGGCTCTCCAGCTGATGACCTTCTTTTAATGCCAAGACTTCATAATGTAATGGCAAAAACTAGAGGAATGAAGGCACCCAGTCCACTCCTGGTGGGGTAGTCAGCTCTCAGACACTGCTAGTGCTGCCTCTTGCCACGGAACCGGTGCTGGTCCTTTGGCTCTCTCCCCTGGCCACCCGTGAGTGGCACATGGTCCTGGCTGCCAGAGGATATTTACCTGAAGTTCATGAAGTGCTGTGAGAATCTCAGTCTGTGTGAGGATGTGCTGTAACTGAAATGGAAAGGGGACTTAACCCGATTCTGTACATTAGTGTTTTTACTGGTGGTATTGGAGGAGGTGACCTCAGGATGAGGGAGCTTTGGTCAGGTTTGTAACGTCTGAAACAGATGAAAGGAACACTAGAATATTGAAATAGTATGGAGCTATATTTTGCAATTGAAAAACCTGTTGTACATGTGTGAAAGCAGGACTCCCTTTTATATCTGAATCTGGTGGCTCATGTAGAAGGGCCAGGCCTAACACATCCTTGGCAAGCAGTAACTCATAGATGTGTGGGTAGAATGAAACTTGTGTGAAGTGACTATGCTTTATACAGAAGGCATTGAGAGACACAGACTTGGTACCACTGTTTTGTGGATAAAAACTTTTTATTTTTCAAACCCACTGTTTTAAGTTACAGAATGAAAAGAGTAATTCTGTGTAATCCACAGGGGAAAAAACCATATTAACTGTGAGTTGCAACTCAGAATAAATGTCTGAGTATCAAAGATAAGAAAAGTTGAAAGGGAAAATCCCATTCCAGAGACAACAGTTTTTGTTAAATCTCTGTTGCACATCTTTCCCAGTGAAGGGTTCTGGACCTGGGCACAACTCAGGCTGTCTAGGTGAAGTGCGCTGAAAGGAAGGCTGAGCTCTTGGGATCCTCTGCTAATTGATTTCATCAACTTTGTGGCTTTGGAGGGTTACATCTGAGGTGATCAGGGATGAGTGAGCCAGGGGCAGTCAGAAATTGAGGAGAAAACTGGAGGTGCTTGAAGCCTCAAGTTCATACTCAGCAGGACATGTACAGCACCTCAGCTGCATGTGAAGATTGTTACCAGCAGAACAAGCTAAGTGCAATTCTGCCTTGTAGAGACAGTTCAAATAGCAGGTGTCAAGCTTATTAAGAAGATCCAAATGACATTATGTATTTGGAATCTAATTGTTCTCTAGGAGAGATAGTGTTTTAATAAGCTTGCAGCAGCTCTGCCTTTCAGCAAATTTAACAAGTGGGTCATTTCTTCCTGCAGCCTGCTTGAGAATGAGGGAGAAGTGTCACTGCTAAAGCTATGGCAGCCTTTATTCAAGATGAAAGCAAGGGATCTGTGGAGACTTTTTTTTAGCCTTGGTGTGCTTATAAGGTATCCATAAGAAGAGCTTGTAAGACTTTTTTACTGTTAAGAGTCATACTGCTACATAGGAAAAAATATCCTTTCTGCTTCTGAAAAATATTTAATGTAGTATTTCAGTGCTGCAGGCTTGCCTCTTGCTGCATAAAACAAAGCAAGAGCAATGATCCATTAAGTTTTACAAAAGAGTCTGTCTGCAAAATAAATTATGGCATGTACTGGAATAAAAGGCTGAAGCTGCCTGGGAATTTACCAGTTAATTTCTGTCTACTTTTTCATTAAAATGCAGCAGAAAGGGTTCACCATTGGGCTGGAGCAGGCAGAATTGCCTTGAGATGGGAAGAGTCCTCAGCCTTTTCAGTTATTTCACCCCCCCACCCCTTGCCTTCAGAATTACCCTTTAAGGAGTGGAAGCAGTGAACACTACTGTAACATGTCCTGTAACAGGATGAAAGAAGAATCCCAGCCCTTTCCACTTCAGAAGAGGTTCTGCAGTGATGGCAGTAGCATATAAATCACACTCTTTCTCAACAATTTGGTTTCTTCTGTAGGAGAATTAATGTTGTAAGCAAGGGTATGAATTAAAATGTCTTAAGAATCATGCAGATACTATATACTCCACTGTGAGAGTGACAGTGGGAATTCTGCAGCTGTGATAGTTCAGTTCCTGCTAAAAGCCTCCCATAATCCAGCCTGTGGCTCTGTGCTCTGGCAGTGGGAAAGGTGCCACACTGATAGACCTTGACTGGCCTGAGGAAAATGGAGCTGCTTATACAAAAGCAAAATGAAATCATGGGCTTTTTGGTGGGAGTGGTAGGGTTTTTTGGTTATGGTTTAGTCTGTTTTTAAGTACAGATCTGATTTTTGCTCTCAAGTCAGGGCTTTCTACCACAAGTGTAGTTTCTTCCAGAAGCTTCCAAAAGAAGCCTGGATGGAAACTCCAGTGTGAGTTTTTGTGGTAGATGAGCAAGGATTTGACCTACTAAAGATACTGTCTTATAGGTCTACACTGTGGTGTTGATTTTAGAAGTGTTTAATTATTTTTCCTCCTTGCAAGACCATTTGAGGGAAGGTCCTAAGAGAAAATAATCCTAAAGGAAAAGCACTGCATCTCACCCCCTTTCATAACTGAGGGCAGCCAGCACCATGAAAAGGAAGCTGTCAGTGTCTAGTTGGAATGAAACATGGCAGCAAGGCTCCAAGGTCGTTTTGTGGGGCATTGGGAGTGTTGTATCTCTTACCCAAAATCTCCCCCAAAAGTGTCAACCTTCTGATTTCCAGGGACACAATTTGCTCTTTCTGAAATTCCAGCCAAAGGAGGTGCTGGCATGTTACATGTTTCTGGTAAGAATATTCACCAAGGCCATTGTCTCCTTGGTTGTAAAATCCTTTCTCTCTGGGGAAATTCAAATCCACTTAAATTCCAGGCTGGCTAAAGGAGCCTCTGCTTGGAAGCAGCCCATTGGCCTCATCCTGCAAGGGTCAGGACCATGTGCAGAATATGTTACAGCTGCACAACAGCACTCATTTGTTTGCCTGATGAGGAGTGTGTTTGTGTGGGAATTTGGGACTTCCAGCCACCAGGCTGTGTATTTCCCTTCTCAGCAATGCAAGTGTAGTAATTTATGGGCTGTGTAAAGGTCACACCTGTGGCATTTCTTCTCTTCAAATGAGGTTTTAGAAGAAAGTGGCAGATACAGCTGAACATTCTAAGGGGCCAGCCTTCCCAGGCACACTTAGGAGCTCTCAGGGAGGAATTCTTGCACCTTGCTTTGCAGGACTAGCTGGGTTTGTAGCTCCACACAACTGTTGGAAAGAGCAATATTTACAGTAATACAGTGTAGGAAGAGTGAGCAGCTTAACAGCTAGGCATAACTCCCTTCCCTTCAGACTTGTGAAATTTGGAGATTCCAAGCTGGAGAAAGAGTGTGTACTGTGAAAGCAAAGCAGCCATGCCACTTTGAGATTAGGGTTAGGGCTGGGGGAAAAGAGGTCTGGAAGGGGAAGCATCAGCTTAAACTAATTGAGATGGGTCACTTCTTTGGCAACAGGAACTTGGGACAGTGAAGTGAGAAAGACAGCAGTAGAGATACTACTTTTTTTCCAAAGAGTTTTATTAATAAACACCTGGAACATTTAAGAGTCACTATGCACCCTACTTCACATGGAAATACTGCTTTATTTGCCCTGCTATCTCTTCCTCAACTATCTAAATGTCAGCCCAACTCCCAACTGTTGTCCCTCTTCCCTCCTCTCTTCCTATGTCATTTTCTGGCATGATGGCATGTTTACAATCCATATATGCAATTCCTATGTCACCCATGAGCAATCACAGGAGTTAACATACTAACACACCTCTGTTGTAGCCCAGCTGCTTTGCCAGAGTTTCCCTGGGTCACAGGAAGAGGCTCCTCAACACTGCCACTCTACGGTTTCCAATCAGATGCAGGATCACCAACTTCTCTCAATAAATAAATTTTTTAACAGGTTCCAGTGTAGCTTTAGATTCTGAAGATAAATAAAAGAAAATCTTTCAACATTAAGACTGGCCCTTTACTGAAACAGCAAAATTGACAAGACTACAAATTTAAACCATTTAGAAAAGTAATACTCAAAGCAGAGGAAGAAACAGTCCCTGGTTAGCTGTGTCCTCCAGAGGGAAGCACAGAAGAGATGAAGGTACAGTGACTGTACAGCCTACAGGCTGTATGTGTGTGACAGACACATGCACGTTGTTCTGGAAAAGTGAGGGCATTACTCTAGGTCATGGTGAGCCTCTGTTTCCTCACCTGCTCTTACTGGAGGGGGCCTTCCTCACACTTGTAGTGAATTTGTCATCTCAGGTCATGGAAAAATGACATGGCCACACTACTATGAGCTCAGCTTTTTGTCTAAACTACATTAAACTTCCTTCATATTGCAACACAAAAAGATTTAAGACAATCTCACTGGGTAGTCGAACCTCATTCCCTTTGGTACTTGAAGAAGCTTAACATGAAATAAATAAAATTAGTGTGCTGTCAGGGTAAGTTGTTTTACAAACACAAGTGTTTTGATTTAAATACTAAGGCCTCCACATTCATTAGAGGATTAAATCCTTAAAACAGGGGGCTTAGTGAAAGGATAAAGCTCATTTCCCTTCTAGTTTTCAAACCCTGACATGGCAAGAAGAGCATGACGAGAACACTGGCTTCCTTCTTCTTCCCTCAAAGGCTGCACATTAATGAGGGCTGAACAGCAAGTGCAACTCCAAAACAAGTGCCTGAAATAATGGTCAGTCAACAGTATTTCCTCATCTTTCAACAGCATCTAGCTTCAAAGGTTTTCTCTAAAATAAAAGACTGGTGAGTTCAGAAACTGCAATACCAGGTGGCATTCCAAGACATCACAGCAGTCTGTCAGGGTCCTGATTGAAACTAAAGTCACACACGAGGGACAGGTGATCGGAAGGGTAATTGAAGGAGGGCAGCCTGTTGGGCCCAATCTGCTCCTCAGTCAGCAAGCCCAGGGCTGAGGTCACATTCAAGGCGTGCTGGGAGTACCAGATATAATCCAGAGTGTGCCGGCACTCCCCGGAGGGCCGGATCTTCCAGGTGGTGTAGGGGGGCTCCGACTGCCCGTCGGGGCTCAGCAGCTTGTAGGCGCTGTTCAGGTTGAGGCTGGAGTTGGAGAACTCCCTGTACACCTCCTCGGTGGGCTCTGCATTGAAGTCCCCGCAGACGATCAGCGGGATCTCGGCTCCCTGGGTGATGTCCTTGAGGTTCTGCAGCAGGTCGCAGCCCTGGGCGGAGCGGAAGCGCTCCCAGCCCGTGCGGGCCTTGAGGTGGGTGACGGCGATGCACAGGAGCCGGCCGGTCTCGCGGCACCGCAGCGTCTGCGCGATGGCCACCTGGTTGGTCTTGAGCTTCATGGCGGTCAGGCGGATGTTGGCGCTGCTGACCAGCTGGAAGCGCTCCCGCAGGAAGAACAGGGCGCAGCCATCCGGCCCGTTGTTGTGCTCCACGTCCAGGCACGGCGACCACGGCTTCGGGAAGAAGGTGCACTGGTAGCCCAGGCGGCTCAGCAGCGGCTCGAAGGTGTCGAAGTAGTGGTCGACCTCCTGAAGGCACAAGATGTCGGGCTTGTACGCCAGGATTTCCTCCAGGATGAGGCACTTCCTCTCCTCCCATTTCAGGGCTTCCATGGGGCACTGAACAAAGTTGTCTTTGCCTTCCCCGAGAGCTGGAATTAACAGGGAAGGGGCACAAAAACCCCAAAAGTTACCAACAGCAGAAACAGCCTGTCACCCCCCAGCTTTTAGCAGGTCATGGGTTTTCCAGGAGTAGCTGGTGACCTTAAGGGTACCAGATTTGCCAACACGTGTGAGAACCCCTTCTCTAGTCACTGGAGTCACTCAAAAAAAATTAAGTTCCTTTTACAGATATAAGATCTATTAAGACTTTCTCCCCCTCTGCCCACTACACAAAGGCAAGTACTTCCCCTAAAGCTGCACCTTACACCAAAATAAAATGAAGTGGGCTAGAAGTGACTTAACTGCAGAAGGTTAAGGCAATCCCTATAAGGGAAATTTCTCACACTGAAAGATTTTAAGATGAGGCTGCTGCACTCATCAACTTATAGCCTTGATTCAAAACTAGCAGTTAAAATTATTTTTAAGCGATAAGAATTCCCATAGCAGATCTGAATTTCTGGGTAGTTCACCAATAAGGTAATCAGAAACTGAGAGAAACTCTATAAATAAAACTTTGGAAAAGAATGAGTCTTCTCTGAGGTTAACAACTACCTAAAACTGGTGGGTCACAGCTTTTAGAATAAGCTGTGTTTAGTTAAGACAGAATTCAGGGCTACCTTTGGCATCAGAGTTGCAAGGAGAGACCTTTTTTCCTTTCCTATGGGACAGCAGGAAAGCCACTATTTCCAGTGCCCAAAATATTCCCCCTGGCCCTCAGTCAGTTGTATCTCATGTAGTTCACTCCTCTCCCTTTGCCCTGCCAGGGTTTTCACTGCTGCATTTGGTCTCAAGGCCATGCCTGGAGCTCACAAGCATCTCCTACCTTGGGCGAGGATGTTCCACTGCATGACCCGGATGGGACGGTGGTTACTGGCAGTATTCTTCTTCAGGTTCACAAAGTTCCTCTGAAACCGGGGTGGCCTCTTCTGGAGAACGATCTGACATTCCTCCAGCAAATCCTTGGGGTCTATAGGATCCAGCTGTGCTGGGTCCAGCTGCTCCAGGCAGTCCTGGTGCTGGGACACAGCCCCACTGCTCAGCGTCTTGGCGAGCACACTGTAGAGCCGGCTGGTGCTGTTTCCCATGGAACACACTGCAAGGGAAGGGAAAAGGAGTTAGAGATGGCCCACCACAGCTCTTCTCTCACTTGGGTACCTTGTTGCAGTGCCAGCCACTGGTGGCTTGTGCAGCAGCCTGTTCCTGAGTCTGAGACAAAATAAGAAGGATGCAGGGCTAGTCCTGTCCAGTCTCATGTTCTGCCTGTCATCAGGGGCTGCAGCCTGCAAACAGCCTGCTTTAGAACATCATGCTGCTGTCTTCTCAGGCAATAAAGAAGTCCTTCAACCAGAATGGCAGGGCTAAGATTAACTGTCTATGTTGTAGAAAACACAGTAGAGCATACTTTCTCCCTGCCCAGCAGGTAGACAAATGCTGCCTGCTCTAAATTTCACGTGCAGCATTTGCTTCTGATGGAGATGGCACTCTGTATGGCTTGCTACCCTGTGTCCATCAGCCTGACTGCAGCCTGCAGGGTGACTCATTCCCTCAGGTTAGTATTTAACAGGAATCTCTGATCACAGTTTCATTTATCCCCAAAGCAGTAATGCTGTCATGAGCATGAAGCAGCCAGATGCTTCTGCTGGCTTAGCCCTCAGCATGTGGAATGGAGAAAGTGGGGTCCTCCAGCTCCACATCCCTATGTTCATTCCCCTAATCCTCCTTTCTCCCCTTGCTCCTTCAAACAGGCAGGAAGGAGTGCTTGCACCACAGCAACTTGCATGAGGCAACACTGACTGAGTTTTGTTGTTGTCTCAACTTATTTACTCTGAGTGCCTTTTGCAAAGGAAATCTTAAGCAAAAGAACTTCAGTGTTGCACTGCTGTTGGCCAACAATGGTTTTTAAGTAGATTTATTTATACATTTGAGTTACTTAAAAAAGGAAGATGATGAAATTGTCATCTTGTGCTCACATCTTGCAGCAGATTTGGGGTGCTACCCAACACACCTGCATGTTCAGACTGAACTACAGCACTATCAATTGTAAGAGCAGGTGACAGATGTACAATGATAGGCTAGAGGGGCAGGCAGTAAGATGGACACCCATGATTCTTTTAAAAAACACTACAAGCTATTTGTTTTAATACATGTTTTGCATGTATAAGCCCATGGAACAGTTCCAAGAAAGCTGTGACATGGGAATTAAGATTAGGTATAGCATGTTTCTCCTCATCTCTGTCCTTCTAGTTAAGGTAATAGGAGTTCCTCAAACTCAGATGTGATCTTGAGCTCACACACATGAATGTCTTTCCAGGGAAGCCACGTGTGGTGTTTCAGTCTCTGCAGCCTTTCTCAGTTTACAATTCTTCTCAAGAAGCCAAGTACTGCTGAAGTGGAAGAAGTGGCATTTAACACTGAGGGAAAACACAAAATGCCTAAGCAGGACCCTGACACAGCTGTGAGGGGAGAGGGAGCAGGAATGAAAGCATGCTCTGTGCTGGATACAGAAGGGCTGCCATGTAGAAACCTGAAGAAATCAACAGAGCTTTTAATAGATACTCCACAGGGAGCCACTCACCTATTTTTAGGGCAGGTACAGCCCATAGATAAGTGCTGCAACCGGAGATAAGCCCGTGTTTTCTGCTGCATCAGGGCTGCTGCCAGCAGCTGAATACAGCCCTTGCCATGCCATGGCTCGTGGGGGCTCTCCAGAGGAGTACTTGGAAATAATTATCCTCCAAGAAGCCATCAGCAAGCTCTTAGGCTGCCTGTGGCTTGACCTGAGTCAGAGGGATGATGTTGAAAGGGACAAGGTAGGAGTAATACAGCTGGAGTCAAAGGCCTGCTGGCAAAGCCCTGAGCAGCTTACAGCTGTTACAGAAGGATCAAGGCTAAGTTCAGCCTCCACCTGCCAAGCTGCAAACAAAGCCAGAGCATTGTCTAAATCTCATCATCCCTGGGATCATGGTGTATCCAGCTCTTTATGGGGTGTAAAGCATAGCCTAGCCTGTACTATGGCCCAGAACTGATCTGACAGCTTTCAAAGTCAGTCATGTCTCAGGAAGGCAAAAGAGCTTCAGTCTTCTTTTGAGGACCCAGAGAAGATTGTGTGAAAGAGGGTCTATAAATTAAGCACCTTCAGTCCTGGTATAGGTGGCCTGAAGGTTCTTGGCTGAAGAAGGGGGCTCCTTGGGAAGATTCCAGCTTAAGATGACTGCTTATCTGCACAAATTCTCTGTACCTAAAATGCTGAAATCATGACAACACAGACTGAGGTGTTCTCAGAACAGGGGCCACGCTAACAACATGAACATGAAAACTCCAAACACAAAATCCATTTTGTTATTTCTGCAATGCTGAAGCACGTCCACAGCAGTCCAGCTATACAATACAAGTACAAGGTCACCACTCTGAAATCTTACAGTGCAAGCTAAGTGACCTGTAACTTGCTAGGATAATGTGTGCTGGTGAGGGCAGAGGCATAAGCAGACTCCTGAGCCTGCACTGTAGCAGTGGATTGCAAACATAATTCTTGTGGTGTGATGTAACAGGGAACATCAACTCAGCAATTACTATTCAAGTTGCTTAAAATTAAAAAGTTCCTTCCTCTCAGCAAGGGTGGTACTTCAGCATAGTAAGGGCAAGGGTAGAGTTCAAACTGAATTAAATGCAAGAACAGGATGTAAAGTTGGAAGGTTTCCTGCATCATCCAGCACAGAAGAGATGAACTTCTAGGATCTCAGCAACGAGCCACCAGAGACTTTACTTTAAGGACTTTGTTCCAGAGATGAGGGCTGCTGAAGGGTGTTGGACCCTGACCTTCTGGGTAAGGTGAACAACATTCTCATTTCCCTTCCTTTCAGGTCACGCCTCCCAGCACCACTTTCAGCCAGAAGCCCTACCCTGTTTTACAAGGCTTTCCCTGCCAGGTGAATGGCTCCACACACCTGCAGTCTGGAGCTGCATCAGCCTCCATGGCCCAGAGGCTGGCAGCAGCTAGAGATGCCCTCTCTGGAACCCCAGTTCTAGGAACAACTTGACATGTGACAAAACCTATGCTACCATGGTATCATGCTACGTGTACAAGCTCTGGGACAGCAAGGAGAGCTTGTTAGAGCAAGGCAGAAGCTGCCTGTGCTCTACAAGCAACACCAGAAAGAAGAGGGAACCCTGAATCCTGCCTGCAGTAATATAGAGAATCAGTACTTGGCACAAGCTCTGGAAACCTTTATCTTCATGAGTGCTCTATTAATCACGAGCTCGATTCTGCCAGCTCTCAAATGCATATGCTCCTCTTCCCTGTAGTGCCACGAAGCTTCAATCCTGCCATATGGCATCCTGGCCCAGCTTCAACAGGAGCAATGGAAGCACCCTGCCCCAGCCTGGCTTTTACAACCCTCCTGTAACAGCAGCAACAGGGAATGAACTCACTTCAGCCCAACCCCAGCTGACGGCAGTAGGGCAAGGTGGATCTGCTGCGTGCCAGATATGTAACACAGCCTCAAACATACTGCCCAGAGAAGCTGCAGCTGTTTTATCGTTGGAAGTGTCCAAGCCCAGCTTGGAAGGGGCTTTAAGCAGCCTGGTCTAGCGAGAGGTGTCCCTGCCCTTAGAGGGAGGGCTGGAAGCACATGACCCTTAAGGTCCCTTCCAACCCAAACCGTTCAGCGATAACGAGCCGTGCTTATCACGCCTCCCACAGCCCAGCCCGGAGCACGGTGCTGCCGCCCCGCCTTCCAGGCCAAGCCAGCAGCGCCGGCTCCGGGCTGGATGTGCCCGCAGGGGCGCGGGGGGTGCGGCCCTGCCCTCCAGGCCTGGCAGAGGGCACTTCCCGGGGCTCATGTGGGGAATGAGGAAATTATTTAACGGGCTGTAATTACCGAAAGGGGCATACACAGTGTGCGGGCCCCTGCTGCTGCCGGGGTAACCCGGGCCGCTCCCACACACCGCGCTGGGTGAGAACACCCGCGGTGAGCCACGCTCGGCCCACACGGGCAGCGCCCAACAGGCGGCTCGGCGATCCCTGTGGGTCACCAGGCAGCCCAGCCACCCACACCCGGGTTTATTCCGAGCCCCCAGCCCACGTGCGGGCCCACCGAGCCAGGAGCGCCCGGAGCTCCAGCGGCTGTCCGGCCATGCTGCGGAGCCGGCCGGCGAAAGGACAAGGAACCGATGCGGGCAGCACAGCCAGACCCCGCACGGCCGCCTCCTCGCTCGGTACGCACCTGTGCGCGGCGGCGTCCCGGGGGCTGCCCGCGGGGCGGCGGGGCCGGGCGGCGCCGGCTGGGAGCGGGGCCGCGGCAGGCGGGAGGCCGAGGCGGCGGCGGCGGGCGCGCAGCAGAGGGCGGGCAGGGCCGAGCAGAGGCAGCGCGCGGAGCTCTGGTACATGCTCCCGGCGGGACGGAGCGGAGCGGCACCGGCAGGGATCGGGCGGCACCAGCGGCGCGGCTGCGGCCGTGCCCGCCCCGCGGCCGCGCTTATACAGGCGGCGGCGCCCCGCGCCCCGCGGGCGCTACCACCCTCACTGCAGGGGGAGACACGGGGCACAAACAAACCCACAAACAAACCCTTCCGCCGCCCGCACACCGGGCCCGCCCACGGACACCGGCGGGGTGGCGCTTTCACCACCGTCCCTCGGCTCCCGCTGCCGGAGGAGGCTGCGGTGGGAAGAACGCGCCCCGCGCCGCCGCCGCCTCCCCCGCCCGGCGCGCAGTGGTGCGTCCCGGAGGAGTTTCCCGGTGATGTCAGCACGGGGCGCCCTCTGCTCCCGCGCGCGTCACGGCGCGGCCAAGCCCAGCCTAGCCCAGCCCAGCCTAGCTAGGCTCAGCCCAGCCCAGCCCAGCCCAGCCCAGCCAATACCGGAGCAGGGGGCTCGGCACGTGTGGGAGCCCGTCCGTAGCCGCACGGGGCTCTGAGTTCCCTCGCTGGCACACGCGCGTCCCGTCCGCAGCACCGCGTGGAGAGAAGGAGACTCGCCCAGAGCAGCATCCCGCATCCCGCACGGAGTCTGCGAGGCGCTGCGCTGGGCGAGAACACTGGGGCCACCCAAAGCGGGGAGCTGCGAGCTCTTGGTTCTTGTTCCCCCTTCTCCCCGAGTCCTCTTTGCTCCAGCGCCTTGTGTCAGGCCAGAGAGGCAGCCCCGGAATGCCTGTGCTGAAATTAGGGCAGTGCCCGCAGCTAGTCTGAGCAGGCTTCCTTCTGAAAATGTGCCTTTATTTATTTATTTATTTATTTATTTATTTATTTACTTATTTTAAATTCCAAAGAAATACTTTATTCTCTCTGTGTTTGATAAATTACCGAGGGGACCTGGGGGAGGCAGATGCCTTCTGTTGAGGATGCTGCTGCAGGAATTAGGACAAGCTGGCAGCATGGCATTAGACCTGGGTCTGCTTAAGCACCCTGTTTTTCTCAGGCTTTCCCTTGCCAGGAAGATGACATTAGGGCACAGCAGCTGATCCCTGTGTTCCCTGTGTTTTGGTGTTCCAGTGCCTGCTGTCAAGGTTTTTTTTTTTTTTTCTTCAGCTTGAAGCTTGCTGGGCTTAGAGTGGTTATAGCCATCCTCTGGAGACAAGAGGGAACATTTGAATCATTTAGGGAGGAAAAGACCTTCAGGATCATCAGGGTGGGAGGTTTTGTTTGGGTGCTGAGGGTGTCCTCTTGGTGGGCTCCCACTGCACCAACAGCATGGGGGACACCCAGGAAAAGGGGCACTGGGGAGGCTGAGGATGCTTCTAGTCCTGTCACATTAACCAGATGGAGCCAACAACCACCTCTGCAATGCCAGAGAGTTCCAAGAACTGATCAATATGAATGAATGGTGATCCTCAAAAATATGGTGCAAGCATTAGAAAGGACCATTCCAGAACAACCTCTGCAGAGTTGTCTCAGTCCAGCAGCATCACAGTCTGGGCTCCACTGCTGAGCAGAAGTGAGGTTTTGGAGAGGATCTCACCTCTGTTCTTTGTGCTGTCAGGCTGAATTAATTCCCTGCAGGCTGTCTGTGTGGGTGACGTGTGACCTCATTCTAAGCTGCAAGTAAAGGGGATTTCACAACCTCCCTGAGCTCCCAACAAACTCTTGTTTGTTTTGGTTTTGGGCACAAATGTAGGCATGCCTCTGGGTACAGGGGAAAGGGATTTCTGACCTTTCCAGGGCTGGAAGCAAATGCAAGGTGCCATCAGGAAGATGGGACTCATCTTTTCCACTGGCGTGTCATAAGATCTCTGACTTTCTAAGTGCTTATCTTTCCTAAGCATAACAGCTGATCCTGCTTTCCCTGTTGTGTTGCTTCCCCATTGCAGGAAGTGCATCTTGGCTTGGGCAACATTGTTTGGTGCCTGTCCTTGTTCTAGCAGTCTTTTAACCTTGCAGACTGTCATGGACCTGATCTTTATTTTCCCCTATAAAAAATATACATGCTTCTTTTACATCATGTCTTCTAAATATTTTCTTATTGCTCTCTCCTCAAGCCTCTCCTTGCCCCAGCTCTTCCCCACTGCCTTCTGCATACAGCCCACATAAACCACGTATTTGCTCATTTTCTTTGTGTTACTTTCCATTCCAGCCACATTTGCCATTTTCACCACAATTTTCATAGTGCAAGGAACTTTCCTTCCCCTTTGAAGGCAGGTGCATTGCTTGTCTTTCTTTCATCACCTGGTACCATTCTTCTTGCCTTTGGAAGGCACTTGTTGGAAGGGGTTCAGAGATAACTTGGGAGAATATTATCTAGAGTCTTCTGGGATGATGGAGTTAGCTTTTCTTTCTGTCCATCCTCTACTTGATTTGCTTCCTTGTTCAGATTTTTCTGTCTCATTTCTAGAGCTGGGTTTGATCCCTTGTGCCATTTTGATGCTTTGAACCCTCTTGGCTCTGACTGATTTCATCCCAGTTTCATCCCTGGAGGCTTGTCCTAATTCTGTTATTCTCATCTGTAATTTTGTCTGTTTGTCTTTGTTTCTCATCTCCTTTTTGGTTATCAAAGCATCCTGTCAGGCATTTGCTGGCATTCAGGTACATCTTATCCTCATGGCTCTTTGTTCTGTCCTCCTTCCCCATGGAAAAAACCTTGAGTTTCCCCCAGAGCTGGCTGCTCATCCTCCTCACCTCCTGTTCCAGCAGATTTCTTGGATCTGCTCACCACCTAGTGAGCTCAGCAGTCCTTAAGTAACTAATGAATGGCAGTGCAATATGTTTGTTATTAATACTGTTTTTCTGGTGACTTAAGTAGTTGGATTTAGGCCAAACCACCTCTTCCTGTGATCTCCAAGGAGTAAGAACAGGAGGTTTCCTGCTTCCTGCTGTACTGCATGTGCTTTTCTCTGCTCTTTTGAGAGTTGGCTTTCCTTAGCCGTGTGTACCCATGCTTGCATGACAATAAAAAAGGCATTTGTGAAATGAAAAGAAGTCCCTGATGAAGCTGTTTTCCACACACACTGTTCTGTTCCAAGGACTGGGAAGAGTGGTGATTAACTCCAGAATGTGAATCAGTGTTTGTCTGGCATTCCTTGGGCTGATTCAGAAGCCCTACTAGTCTTCTGTGGAAAATAAAATCCTTCTGAAAATGCACAAAAGATATGATTCATTTTAGGTGCACGTGACTTAGTGAAAAGAGAGAAGTTTCTTTGGGAATTGATCTCAGCTATCCCATGTGCATCTGACTGATGTTTCCACAAGTTGGGAACAGTGAGCAAGTGGAGAGAATGGTCCCAGGTGAAAAGGTGCATAGGCTGTGAGAAATGCTTTTTTCTTAGTTTTTTTACCTGATCTTACCCTGGAGATGTTTCAAACATCCTGCCCAGACTGTTAATCCTTTCCCAATGCTGTGGAAATCTCAGGACCAGCAGGTTATTGTTATTTACTAAAAAATATGGCTATGGCTGAAGGTTTTCCCAGCATCTAATAAAAGCAATTATTTCCTCAAAATACCTCCCAGGATGCCCCTTTTCCCTGTCACATCACCAGCAGCCCTTCACCTCCCCAGCACCATCCTGCTGTGAGCAGCAGGCTGGGAGTGCTCTCCTGCTCTCCCCTCCCAGCCTCACCTTGCTTTTGGGCACCTGGGAAGAAGCTGGGAGCCAGGACTAGTGGCAGACATGGGGATTGTGGTGGGTTTGAGGGAGGCTGCCCTGAAAGAAGTTCAGCTGAGGTGAAGTGGGGCAGAGATTTAGGTGTTTACAACAGGCAGCATTGCTGTAGATAGCTGAGATAACTTTCCAAAGCCCTCAGCTCTCATTTGCCAAGCATTTCACTCACTGAAGCATTTCTCAAAGTGCAGCTCTGCCACTTGATCCCAGTATCTGTGTTGCTACCCAGCAGCAAGTCTGGGTAGCAGGTGGTAAAGTGTTCCAGGCACTTAAGGAAGAGGGAGTGATAGTGACACTTCTGACATCTTGTTAAAGAAACGTGCATGTCACTTCATCTCAGATATGAATATACATGGCAGTGGGGATGATTATTAAATAGAGTGCTTCATATTTAGAAATTGGTGTCTGTCTAAGCAGTGGAATCAAAATTTCCAAGACTTCTACATGAGGCAGCCAGACTTTGTCTTGACTTGCTCAGTGCCTCTCTGAATCTACTTCCTGACTCTTCACAATTCTTTGAATACTTATTTATGCTCCAAGGACCTGCTATATGCCTTTTTTGGGGAAAGCCATTTTATTTTCCTTCTATGTGTGTTAGTGACTTTGAAGGGAAGCAGTGAATATCTCTCCTTGGAGCCAGTGCAACCTCCTGAGCTGTGTCTCAACGAGGGGAGGATCATTCATTTCCATGTAGCAAACATTTCCATTCAGCCATTAATCTGCCTTTTGAGAGACAGAAATGGACACTTTTTCCATTTAGGATGTTGTTGTGACGTGGCTGCAACTTTTGAGCAGCTGTCAGATGGTGACATGATTTTCAGGGATCCTTAGAAAGGTCAGGCCTGGCAGGGCTACCATTTCCTGACCTGCTGGAAGGGCCTGGAACACTTTGTGATGCATGAGTGGTTCACCCTGCCTCTGTCAGAGCCTGAGGCTAATGGGGGTGAGTGCCATTGAAAAGCCTGGGATTTGCAGAGTGTTTCCAGAGCCCAGATCAGTGGAGGTGCTGCCCATGAGGAGCTTCTGATGCATGTAGGGGCAGCAGGAGGGGGTCTGGGCTGCTCAGTAGCACCTTTCATTGTCACTGGTGCCCATCCAGAGGTGATCTGTAAGTGCTGCTCTCTGATGCTCCAAGGGGCTGAAGATCCATTCTCTTTCCCAATGACTGCTTTGGGATATCTTAGTCTAAGATAAGGACACTCTTCTTGCCATCATTTTTCTTTCACTGCTACTCTCTGGGCTCCTGTTGGAAAGCAAGGTGATGGAGAACTGTGGTCTGACATAGGGATGCCAAGGACCCTTGGCTGGGCACTGTCAAATGATGCTAGTTTTCATCTTTGACTTTTATTTTTCATGCTCTGTTACCCTGGTTTCATGGTGCCTTGGTGCCTCAGTAAAGAAACCTGCCAGCCATCACTTTCCAGGCTGTAAATCTGTGACTGGGGAGGGACTGTCAGGATGGGGCTGGCAGCCAAGCCCAGGGCTGGACTTTCCCCAGGGGTGTGCTCAGTGGAGGCACTCTGGTTGGGCTGGCAGGACTGCAGGCAGCTGCCACATCCTGGTGGCCATCCAGCCCTGGCCAGGGTCCAGCTGTGTCTGCGTCACGGGCCCTGCTGCTTGTGCAAGTGTCCCTGTCACCACTGTGACCCGCAGTGGCTTTCATAACGCTGCTGGCAGGGCTCTGGGGGCTTTGCCCTCTACCCCACTTGGACCTGGCTTTGCTCAGTGGCTTTGCTCAGCTCTGAGCAGCCTCAGCAGGAGTCAGCAAGCCTGAAATTCAGGCTGGGAAGCTCTTGGTGCTGCTGGACACACAAAAATGGGCCTTTCCTTTTGGGCACCTTGGGGGAGTTTTGGGCTTCTCGTGCCATCTGCAGCCACCCTGGCCTCAGGGCACCAGGGTGCAAGTGGCTGAGCAGCCCCTTCTGAGGTTCTTTGACCTCCAGTCAAAGTGCTCTGAGGCACCAACTCTGGAGCTCTTGGCTCCTACTTGGTGGGTAATCTTAAATAAGCAAAGCAGCTAATAGTTAAAAATGTTATTTATTACAAAGCACATCTTATTACAGAGCACATCAGTCTCAACAGGCAAGCAAACAAGCAATGGCAAAAAGCAATGGCAATAATAGCAATAAGTGAATGGCTAGAAGACAGAATGGCTAAAAGCAAGTGGCTAAAAGCCACAATGGCTAAAAGCACCAACTCTCCCCAATACTAACTCTTATATAGGATTTCTCCAACAAGCTAAGATGCAAGCTCAGACCACCACTCCTTAACTTATTAGAATTCTAGTTTCTTAGCTCACCAGGTTACGTATGGAACTACACATAGAACCTGTCTTGTTCTATCTGAAAAATGTAAGCAATATTCTCACTATAGCTCTATTATGTCTAAGTCCTGTCTACAGCTGTGGACCTGGAGCCTCCTGCTGAAGATATCAGTATATTTCAACCTTCACTAGAACACTCACTGCTACTGTGGCATTTGAAACCTTTCACTTACTAAAAGCATTAGAACTCACCCTAAAACTTACTAACTTTCTAACTTAAATGTCTGCTTTATGTGTGAGAGGCTTAATATACTTCAATCCATCCAAAGGCTTTAATTCAATCCCTGCACCTTGATTCCTCCTTGAAGAATTCAGAGAGACCCTTGACTCACTGTCTCCAACAGCCCCTGACCCCTCTGCCCTGTCCAGGCAGTGAGCTGACAAAGCTCAAGGTTTTGCCAACACTGATCCATGGAGATAAGGCTGGGAACTGGCCAGTTCCCAGGGGACCAGCTGGGCTATGTCCCCTCCCTGTGCCAGAGGGGCTGCTGTGCTAAGGTAATGAAAACAAGCCATGGCAAAGGCCACCTGGGCTGTGCCTAGGTTTATCACCCTGCAGAAATGATCTGCTTATTCCATAGCAAATTCCTCTGTGAATTCCCTACTTGAATTGCACCAAGCATAGATTTGATTGTGAGTAGATTTTTGTCCTTCCAGGGCAGCTTCAGGAGACATGGAAAGGTTCTCTTCCCTTGATGGGTACACTCTGGAGTTTGGGTGAATCTGCTGTTTCCCTCAGAGAGCAGCTGTACATTCTGCCTTTATTGTGTTCTAGTTTATTTTTTTGAAATAAGTTCTAATTTCACCTCTATCCCAGGGATATCAGGGGATTGATCAGGGCTCTCCCTGACAGACTTTCAGTAGCTCTAAGTCCAGAAGACAGTTTGCAGGAGCTGATCCCTGCAGGGTGAAAGCATCTCTCTGCTTGGCAAGGCATGCTTCCTGTCTTCAGGGAGCTGTCAGGGCTGTCTTCTGAGTCCCTTCACTGCCATGTGCCAGTCTCCCTCAACTTCTCTTCAGCCTGTTTTGGTGCTTTTCTGCCCTGGGGTTCAGGAAAAGAAATACTGGTTTTGTTATGTCTTGGCTGTTTGGTGAGCTGCCCAGGACCCTTCTGAGGTCCTGCTGAAATTGTTTAGATGATATTTCATCCTTGGCATCTCAACATAAAGTAGGGATGCACTCAGTGACTGACAAGGTGAGGGCAGTGAAAGAGTCATGCAATAGATCCACATCTGTGATATTAAAAAATCCCCACAGATACTTCTGGGGTAATCTCAGTGTTTCTGTCTGTTGGATGGACAAGGGGCAGTTTTGAGTAGCTTGTCCTTTGCAAGGCAGCAGAGACTGCCCTATGAAAGACTCTGCACCTCAGGAAATTAGGATCTAACAATTAATTCAACACTAAATCCGTTTCCCCTCCACTGAGCTGAGTCCAGGTCAGCAGAAAATTCCTCCTGAGGTGGACAATAAGCCCTGAGCACTGAAATTCATGGTGGGAGGATTGTCCAGGCAACTCAGAGGCAGCCCAGTGACCAGCAGCAAGGCACAGAACAAACCTGTGAAACAAAAAACATGCTTGCAGACACAGTGAACCACTTGGAGTGGTTGATCATTAGCAACTCCAGTGAGGCTTGAATGTGTCCCCTGGAGGGGAAAGCTGTTTTGCAATCCATGACCTAACCAAGCATCCCTCCTGTGGTGCCATTCAAGATCCAAAGTCTAGCAAAGCAAAGGTCTGATTTTCACTCCAACTCAGGGCTTTGATATCAAGGCATGATATCTAGTCTAGGAGGTTGTTGAGATGGGCAGGGGGTTCTCCAGCAGTACCTGGAGACGACTGATCCACAAGCAGAGAGTGGGAAGGAGATAAAGACAAGCCAAATTTCTTCCAGTATGTTCATTTTGCAGTCTGCAGCCTTTTAAACTGCTGTGGTTTTTTTTTTTTTCTATTTTTTTTTTTTTTGAATGCTGCAGCATGCCTGAGTAGAGCTGGTCATCATGAACCACTAAATTTCAAACCAGAAAGGTTTGCTTTGGTCTCAGTGACATCTGGAGGACTGGGGAAACCTTTTAGGGCTTTCTCTCTTGCAGGAACAAGGACAAGCCTTTTGTAACTGCCTCCCCTGCCTCGACTGCTAACATCAACTCACTGAATTTTCAGCATGTCCTTCATGGAAACAGCTATCAGCTGAACTTTTGCAAATCTCCCCATCTCTTGGTGTTTCTCTTTTTCCTTATCTTGTTTACAAAACCATGTTATGTGAGGCAAAACTCATTTGCTGGCTGGGAAGAGACGCTGTACTCAATGGGATATTTACTGAGATGTAATCTATTCTCTGCAGTGGCACAGGCTCCAAAATGAATGGGTGTTTATTTATAATAATGCAGCAGACAGTCCATACGGAGGTGTCATCCTGTTTGCAATCAATCCTCTGGTTTGCAATGCTCTGCTAGCAGCAAAGTAACCCCGTGCATTAAGTGATGAATTGGTTTAGTCTTCTCGTTCTGAATGTCATTTTTCTTCACTGAAGATGTATTGCCTCCATTATGCAGCCCTTGTAGGTGAGCATCAAATATCCATGGGCACTTAAAAGGGAGCATACATAGAGATCATGCACAGTGCCATGTAGGAAGGGAGGGGAGCCACGCTGCTGATTATAGGGAGATGTGTTCCAAATTGTTGCTGCAGTGTGAGCCACTCTTGTGGTGAGGTAAGCAATGATTTATTCCTCTAAAGTGTGTCATTATTGCACTGACATTGTACTTCTGGATTGATTTCAACTCAGAATGTGATGACAGAGTGGATATTTTGCTGCTGGAGAAATAGACCATCCATGACATCAAACAAGCTAGATATAATTTTAAAAGAGACATGCTTTGGTACACTGAGGAAAACAATGAAACCTCTAGAGGTCTGTATTTGGGTGCTGTGGAGATGCAATTGATATATCTGTGTTGGCAATTTATGGCTATTTCCATCAAATGGGAAAATCCTCCCATTGCTCATGAGTGAATCACCAGAAAAATGGTAACTTGCTTTATCAAAGACACTGTATAAATGGAGCCATATAGTAATATTTGAAGGCTGTCTGGGCTTGGATCTGGATATTTTACAATGCAAACACCCAACATCCCTTCATGGTCTTAGTAACAGTGACTGGATTCTCAGTAGGAGTAGCTCAGATCCTTTCCCTCTGCCACTTTTCCATGAAGCCTTCTAAGAGAAACAGGTTGTGTAAAAACCTGTTTGAAAAGCTGTGAACAAATTAGCAGGTTTGAAAGAGGCTCAGGGACATCCTTGGCGCCATTCTATGCAGCAGACGAAAAAAAACAACTGGAAAATTGCTTTTCCTTCCTAGGCTGCCTTTGCAGACCAGTAGAGTCAGAAAAATCACTTAAACCTCACAGGCTGTGCTGCTTTACTGCTGCCCTCCCTCCTGCCACCACTTGTGTGATGCCTCTGTGGACACTCCAGCCCATGGTGGCTGCACCCTTGTGCCAGTGGAGGAGGCAGGCATGGAGGCTGGCTTTTCCCATTGTCCCTTCTCCAGCTGTGGAAACCAGCTGCTGAGCTAACAGGAGTAACAAAATCTGTTATTCTTCTGGAGTGGGAGCTCCCACTGAGTTCCTGCTTCCTGGGTTTGGGATGAAATGCAGAGAGGTCCATGAATTCAGCCTGGGAGGAGGCTTTGCAGCCCAGCTATATCTATATCTATCTATATCTATCTATCTATATCTATATCTATATCTATATCTATATCTATATCTATATCTATATCTATATCTATATCTATATCTATATCTATATCTATATCTATATCTATATCTATATCTATATCTATATCTATATCTATATCTATATCTATATCTCTATCTCTATCTCTATCTATCTATATCTATATCTATATCTATATCTCTATCTATCTATCTCTATATCTATCTCTATCTATATCTATATCTATATCTATATCTATATCTATATCTATATCTATATCTATATCTATATCTATATCTATATCTATATCTATATCTATATCTATCTATATCTATATATATCTATATCTATATCTATATCTATATAATCTATATCTATATCTATATCTATATCTATATATCTATCTATATCTATCTATATCTATATATCTATATCTATATCTATATCTATATCTATATCTATATATCTATATCTATATCTATATCTATATCTATATCTATATCTATCTATTGTATAGGGGAACTGCTGATGCCCAGGGTCCAAGAGTTCTATGTCACATCAAACAATCTGCTGTGAGTATCACTTTCAACTTCTGCTGACAGTCACTTTCCAGACTCTCATTCTGGAGCATCCTCTAGCTGTTGTCAGTAGATGATTTGGTAATTTCCAGAACTTTCACTGTAAGCCCTTTTTTATAGTGTCACCTCAGAGATAGGTTATTAATTTTCTCCCAAAATCAGAACACCTGACTCTGTTACATGCAGTCTTGACCTAAAGATTTTGTTATGGCCAAATTCTTCACTCTAAAATTCAGTTTTTTCAAAGGAGGGAGCTTTCGCTTGTATGGCCATTTTGAGTCTTCCTTGCTCTTTTTGGAAAGGGAAATTTGAGGTTTGGTGTGGATCTTTGAGGTTCATTATCTACTACAGAGCATCTCCTTGGTGTCTGGGAAGTCGTGTGGGTCCTGGCTGACACTGCTGTCAGACATCTCTTGGGTCTGATTTCAGCTTGGTTACTTACCTGGGAGGTAACAGGCACAGGACAAATCAGTCCTGACCTCAATTTTCCTATCTAATACATTATAAATAAATATTTAATAAAATAAAATAAATGATAAATGACCATTGCCTCCATTGACTCATACTGTGACAGTGCCATCATTTGGGAGGCATCACTGCCAGGAGTTTACAAAGTCCCAGTTCTTTAAGGAAAAACCCTCTGTTGTGAAGAAATAACTTGGAGGACTTGAAAATTACTCCTGTTTCTTGCTCACTGTAGCAGTTCTGCTTTTTTCCAAGGTGAACTTTGCTTTAATGAGTCTTGATGCCTCTGTACCACATATATGCCATGAGTGGGCTCAGCCTTGGGCTCATCCTTGCAATGCCTTTTATTTTGGTCTGAAAATTATCTGTCTGCACACTGTTAGCATTTTGCTTCTGTCTCTCTCTGAGCCCTGAGTCCTAGCTGTGTGATGGGACATTTTCTCTCTACATGACATAACTGGAGTTAGGTTCTTTCTGTCTCCTCTTCAGACCTTTTTGATCCTGAAAAAGGACTTTGGTCTGATGCCTGATTTTCCTTTGTGTCTTGTTCCCTCAGTCTATTTAAACTTTGTAATTTTATCCCAATCTTGTTTATATTCTTTGCTTTTCTTTGCTATTCTTGGCCTCTTTGATTGGTACAGCTGCTTGCAAGCTTAACTTCCCTGTAATATGTTTTCCAGCTCTGTCACTCAGCTGCCCTGCTGCCTTTACTAGCAGTTTCACAGAGTCAGCAAAATCATCCCAATTCACAACTTTTACTCAGTCATTCCTGTCTAAATCTGAGCCTGGGCAGGTTTTGACAAGGCATTAAACATGTGAAAACCGTTGCAGCTCAATACCATGAGTGCAGTGACCTTGCAGAGTTTTATTTGCAAAGTCCACATCTCCAGAGCAGCTGAATATCAGATTGAAAGTAACCTGGTGTGGAAGGGAGCAAGCAGAGTGAGAGACAAGCATGTGCATAACAGAGCCCAGCATGGGTGTCAATTTGTTTAAAGCAGAAGTTAAACACCCAGCAATAAACTGGCTGGACTGGCTTTTCCTATTGGGATTTTCCCTTCTGAATGTTTGGTTTATGGTCTAGAGGCAGCCTTGCCAGCAGAATAAGCAGGTCCCTCTCTGTGGCACTTTGTTGGGCTCTTCTGGGGATTGTTCATGGCCCAGCTCTATTTTGAACAGAGATTTATGATCACCTTCCCAGTCAATTAAAATTCTAGGTATTGCTAAGGCAGAATTCAATTAAGGCTAATTGCAGCTTCTGATAACTGATTTTCCAAACAGCAACAATGGTGGGGTTGCAGATCCTAGAGGATTTCTATCACTTTTAAATAACTTTCAGTTCTTGCTTGATGCTGTTCTAATCTTTGCTCAAGCCCCATGGTCTTTCCTTGCATCAAGCAATTCAAATGTTGATTTTTTTTCCTGTCATAATTTATCATTTTGACTTATTTGTTCTTTTTTTGGCTTTGTCTAAGTGTGAGGAAAGAAAAAAACAAACACCAAACCCTGCAGAAGCCTGGAAATGTTTTTGTATCAGTCCCAGTGGTCTGACATGAAAGATATATAGCCACTTCTAAGAGTTTGACAATCCAGTAACAATTATCTAGACAGTTACAATAACAACTTGCTTTTATTTTTCTGTTGAGAAGGAAGATGAGGTTTTAATGAATTGTCAATAAAGATTAAAAAAAGAATAAATATCAAGAGTAGAAAAAAAACCAGGTGGAAACACAATGCCATTAAAATACAACTCAGGTTTTCCATTCTACCCTAAATTTTATTTCCTTGGCATCAAGAGCTATTGTGACAGTCCTTTGCACACTTGATTGAACAGGGAAAACACATGGGACTGTATCTTAGTCACAGAATGCAGAACATGTAGCTCTCATTGCACAGAGCAGTCTCACAGGGGGATGAATAACCCTGTCAGTACTTCCATTTTGCCAGAATTTGCAGCATGTTTTTTACAGTGGGGAGACTAATAACAAAATGGCAAACAGGAATTTAAAAAGTGAGAGAAGGAGCAATATATAGATATATACAGAGAGAACAGTGACATCTGGAATGTCCAACTTCTCCCTTCTGTGGAGTGTGGTTGCCATTTGCCCACTGGAATACTTTTTCCTGGAATTTTATTTTCCATGGTTTCAGGACTACAATTACATTTCTCTCTGCACCTATCCTGTGTCTTGCTGTTTAAAGGAAACCAGAGCAACCCTCCACATAACTGTGTTTTTAGTCTTTCCCTCTCTTCATGTGAGATAAATGGAAGAAAAGCCATGGGCAATTATTGTGTGGAAGTTAAAGGGAAAAGTTTCTTTGATAAGAAATGATTGTGGAATTATACAATTGCCAAAGGAGAACAGGTGGATGCCCTCTCTGATGTGTGATTACTAATGAATTCTCTGTATTCCTTGTGGAAAAGAGGCACAACTGTAAAATTAAATAGTCAATGCCTCTGATGAAAGGGTTTGCAGCCACTGGTGTCCTTTATCAAAATACAGTGAGCCTTGAAGGAGCAACTAAAATAGCAAGTCTCAGCTTCAAGTAAAGCAAGCTGAGTGGAAAAACTCTACAGGTGGCTTTTTCTCAGGGAAATTTGTCTATAATGTGTTCTAGTAGCATTTTCCCTTTTGCCTGGGAGAATGGTGGGTAGGGTTTTACCAGGAGGCATGATGCTGCTGAGGTTGTGGTCAGTGCCACAGGGCAGATGGGCAGCAGATGAAAGGCTAAGTGTCACATTGGGGTGTGAGTGCTCACATGGAAATGTGTTCAAAAGCAACTTCTGTTGCAGAGCTCTTTGTGAGGGCTGAGCTTTCAGTGAGGTGTGTATATGTAAAGGAGAAATCTTAATTCACCTGCACATTCAATCACAACCTCTGGGCTGAAGTAGTGACTAAAATGCTGCAATGTGAAGGGAAATCTGTGTTTTCTGCTGTGCTGACAAGGTGCCTGCTGTCCAAGGATAGCAGAAGCTGTGAAGAATGCTTTGAGGTCCTTTGGATAAGCCATGGGTTAGCACTTTACAGAAACATCTTAATTACACACTAACGAATGCCAGAGTGGCAGGCAAGGGAAGGACAGTGTATTGTACATATATCCTGGATACAAGCTGACAGCTGATTTTTGAATACCTTCTTTCCTCTAATGATTTTTATTTTGGTTTTTTTTTGAGTGTTTAATAGTTTGAATGTCATCATTTATTTCTGTAGATATGTCGATGTATGATGACATTTTTTTTTTTTTCCAGGTTCGTTTAGGTCATTCATTTCAGAGCTTGGAAATGGGAAGAAACTGGTTGTAAGCACAACATTATCTTGTGTTCTAGCCACCTCCATTTTCTTTATTTGAACACTGACTTGGTCGCTCAGGGTGCCTGGTTTCAGCTCCCCACAATCTGAATGTGTTAATGAACAATTAACAAAGGTGGTTAATCACCTTGCAGCAGCTGCTCTGCTCCTGAAGGACACTGGGGCAGTCCTGGCATTAGGAAGGTGCTGGGAATGCCTGATGAAGCTGTGGCATTCCTCAAAGCTGGCTTTCTCCAAATATGCCATGAGATGGCAGCAAAGGCTTTTGAGAGAATTTTATGCCTCAAATTGTTTGTTGCCTAGAGATTCTTGTAAGAGAGCTTGATAAATCCATGGTTTATAATGCATCCTACAGAGTATATGCTGTATTCTTCCCTGAAATCTAAGGTTTCTTTTTCAGTAGAGGAGGCCCTTTCCCCCCCTTTGTTCTATTTCTTCTCTTCACATCTAGCCTATTCCCATTGTTTAGTATTATTTGAAAGAAATGGACAAGCAAAGCCTTTAGTTTTGGTTGGAAGGGACCTTGAAGCTCATCTCATTCCAGCCCTCCCTGTTATGGGCAGGGATACCTTTCACTAGCAGCCAGGTGCTCTAAGCCTTTGGTGTTTGCCTTGGTCACTACCAGGGATGGGGCATCTGTGTTTCTCTGAACAACCTGTTCCATGGTCTCACAACCATCACAGTGTAGAATTTGGTCCTAATATCTCATCTAAACCTACTCTCTACCAGTGGGAAGCCATTCCCTCTTATCCTATCACTACATCACCTGTTAAATATCCCTCTCCAGCTCTCTTGTAGCCTCTTTAGCTACTGGAAGGTGCTATAAGAGCTTTCTGAAGCCTTCTCTATTTCAGCCTGTTTGAGACCAGATGCAGGAAACCAATTTTGCAGAGAACTGTTTAGTTATGGGAAAAGAGTTAAGGAGGAAATTGAAACTTTTTTTTTTTTTCCCCATCAGCTATAGCTATCAGGTAGAAATTTGGAATTAAAAAAACTTGTGGGAAGAGAAACAGAAGTTCTTTTCAGCCACGTGGTGACATTATATGCAACCTTGATGATAATGTGATCTAGAAAGAATGGCAGATATGCATGAAGATGAGGAAAAACAGACTTCTGTCTGCCATTCCCTCCCACTCTTCATCCTGCTCTTATCACAGGAATTACTTTTAGCACTTTCTTCTTAGCAACAGTAATGAAAAGTAGGTAAAATCCATTAGCAAAACTGCCTCCTTATCATCTTGCAGGAAAATGTTGTTAAAGACAATGCTGTACATGACTTGCTCAAATACAGCCTTTCCAAAAAGAATTAGTTATAACTGCAGAGCTAGAGTGCAGGAAGTGATTTAGGACTCTTCAGATTGGTTCTGTAACATGCTGGTGATGAAGCTGATGAGGGACTATGTTGCAGAGGCAGTTGCCATTTCATTCATACTGATGGACAGCTGGATGCTAATCCAAACCTATCTTCTTTCAGTTTAGAGTCAAAACCCTGTCACTACATCCCCTTGTGAAAAGTCCATTCAAAACCTCTTCACTTACAATGTGTCTGAATATAAAAATTATTGAATATATTTAGTCCCAGCTATTTTACGAATAATTTATTAGAAATGAGCAAGTAATTATTTGAGGCTTCTGTTAATTTTTTTTTTGCTGCTAGCATTGGGTAGGCTCGTGAATGGTGTCTGAGTCCTGCAAGTTATCACTGAGGCTGCTCAGTCTGCAGTTTGGGGGCAGCAGCAGCAGACACAATCCCTGCTCCTCTTTTCCACCTTCTGCTGTGTGGCAGAGCTGCTTTTTGCTGCTGCAGAGCCAAGTGGATTCAGGAAGATGTAAAACTGTTTGGTTGGGGTTTTTTTTCCTCCCCTGGGAGTTTCCATCTGAGCCTGTACCCAGCTCCCTTTCATCACAGAGTTGTGACAGATATTACTGCCACTCTTGGATGTGTTGCCTAGAGAGGAAGGGCAGACAAGAGAGTGGAAGTTTTCTGTTGTTTTAAATATTGCAACTTGAGAGTGCCTAAGGCCAGAGACATGTACACAGATTTCCTGGATCCTAGAGGCTCTATCTTCCAGTCTGACCAGTTCTCTGTCCTCTTTTCTTAGGAGTTTGTAAGTATTTGCTTGGGTCTCTGTGATTCCAAGGATGCCAGCTCCCTGCACTGTGCAGAATCAAGGCTTGCTCCTTTGGGCATGGGCTCAAAGTACATCTCTGGGCAAAGCTAAAGCATGCAGCTGTGGTGCAGAGATATGCACAAAACCCAACACCATCATTTACACTCTAAATTCTCAGTTCCCTTTCTGTTATTTCCAACATTCCCAACATATTTTTCTGCCTCCCCTGGTAAAACAACAAAAAACCCCATGGCTCTTACAGAGAACTCCTTCCATGAGTGGCGTGGAGTTTCATTAAAGTATTCTTTTCTTGCCTCCATTTTAAACCTAAAACCAAGCAAACAACATTTCTGTGACACAGTAAGGGAGATGGTATGAGAGAATTTATCTCCAGAGACTGCAGTGCATTCTCAGCTCTGTCATCCTGAGGCATCCTCTGTGAAAACTGTTTTTATAATTCACCCCTGTCCCTTCCTTGACTTTTATATTGTTGTAGTACTTGACCCTGTAGAGAGGGATGGAGGACAAGGATTTGTTTATGAATAGACTCAGATTTGAGTTTGGAGTGGGAATTATGAATCTAATTAGACATGCATCTCTAGCTGTTGGATGGAGTTTCTTCCCATTATCCCTCCCACCTTCTCTGTGCCTTCATAAATTGACACAATGAGGAAATCCTTCTGCCCTGCACATTTGTTACACAGGCCTGCAAAATATGTGGTTTTTTTCCCCTGAAGATTTGCATTGGCAGAGTTTAGCCAAACTCTGAAGAGTTTTGCCACGTGCTGGCAGAGCAGAGCAGAGCTTGGCAGTCTCACAGGCAAGGAGGAGAAGCAGCACCTTTCCCTTGCAGTGAGAAAATAGGGAACGTTGACTTGTGTGATAATTTGAGGTGGAATGATTAAATTTGGCCTCTTAGGTCCTCGGCTGAAAATTCAATTTAGGTCACTAGTTTTCTTTTCATACAAAAATCTTTTGTTCTGCCACCACTAATGTTCCTGATGTTGATGGTTCTTTTCACTTTAATAAATTGCAGAAATGCCCAGCCTGCTCTGCATTTCTATTGGCTCTGGGCTATGAAAATATAAAGAGAAGACTGCTTTTGGTTTAAGGATACATATTTTACCTTGAGATAGACTGGCTGTCTACCCCATTGTCTCAGTTTGAGATAAGTCAAGAGGAAAAATCTGGAGAATGTTGCACTGTGTATAGGGAATAGCCAAGTCAAAAGGACTTTTCAACTAAATTAAGTTTTTTTCAGATATTCCAGTTGAAGGTGCCCAGGATTTGGACATATTTTTCCTGGGAAAAACAAACCAAAAAAACCAATCTGACATCAGCTTGGTATTGGAACAACCTAGACAAACAGTAGGGACCATAGGATAAAATATTCTGTAACCATGTGTGAGGGGATAGGAAAGACAAAGATGAAAAAGGGGAAGAAGCAGAGGACTATCTGTTCTATTCTATGGTGTGTTCACAGGGATTTACTTATGCTGAGGAGACCAAACATCAATGTGAGAGGAAATGTTTCTGAAAAAACTGAATGATGATGGAGGCAGCTGAGTGCATTAGAGATAGTTTTGTTTTCCTTGCTGCTTGATGGTTCTGCATAGACTGATAATACACATGCTTGATACCCGGAGGATAATTGCAACTTTAATGGAAAGTGCTATTATGCATATTATTTACAGTCCTATCCTGCTTTTGTGAGGATCACCAGACTGCTGCCTTAACTAATGTTAAACAAGTCATTAGTGGAGAGTACACAGATTTGCTGCACCAGATCTTATCTTTTTAAGAAGTCACATAAGAAGGCTCCACTGTTGCATGCACAACTTATTTTCCTCAGGTAATGAATGCAGCCACTCAAAAAGTGCTTTTGGTTGACAGACTCCAAGAAGAGTGTTCACATCATTAAGGGATCCAGAAGAGCAGCAAAAGCTTCTGAAGTAAAGAATGTATAAAGGGCACTTTGGAGTGCAAATCCCAAAAAGCAGCACTATGAAGTGAGCTCCTGATTGCTGCAGATACATTGCTGGATGGTTTTAATAAAGTGAGACTACAGCTGAGTTTGGGTTTAACAGATAAAGCGGGTTTAGGTATAAGATTAGAAAGTAAAGGAAAGATAGATATGTACACTGTAAAGACCTTTGCCCCTAGCAAAGCTTTCTTGTTCTGAAACCAAGGGGATGGCATTTCCAGCATCATCTCAAAAGAAGACAAGGGCTGTGCAATATCCTTGGGCTGGGATGAGGCAATCTGCATTGCCTTTGCCTTGCATAGCCAAAGTAATGTTTATTGCCTATAAAATGGCACATTTGAAATGCATATTTGTGGAGTAAACAAAGGTGTGATGTCAGTATACACATCATACACAATACATCACATATACATAATCTACATAGGCATAATGTAGATTTAATTCTGCCTGCAGTAACCTCTCTAATGAAACTGCAGAAGTTTAACATGCAGTGTGCTGCTGGAGGAAAAGCCCTGCAGCAACACTTCACACTCTCCAGGTGCTGTTTGCTGCATCCTTGGCTAATGACTGACAAAAACCTGCAGCAAGTAAGCCACAGAAGGAATGGGAAGCTACAGACTCTGTTACTACATCTCTAATGAAAGATGAAAACTCTTAATTTCCCTCTTCCAGCTTTTGATCTCAGCTGAAATGGATTCTATACCTGAAAGAAAAAAACACACAAGCAAATAAAATGAATTGTGGGTAACAGTGAGCAGGACAGATTACTATAATGCATTGCACTAGATTCTTCTGGTGGTGCCATTTGCTGGTGATTGCATTTACTCTGATCAGAGTATTTATGACTACTTTTTACAGAATGTGAGCTTACTGTAAATATAAATACAGTTTGTAAGATTTGTAGGTGGTGGTCAGCCCTTTTCTGTGTAAAGCTGGAGAGCAATTGTCAAGGGAAAGCTGTGATTACTGTGTTGTTTTAGTGCACCTAACAGAAATAAACCAAAATGTGGCCATATATACTGAAAATCCAGTCTTACTTCCCAGAGAAATAATGAAGCCATTGTTGTATGGGCAAGTAATTAAACACAATCCAGCCAAAGCAATACAATGATGTGAGTGTACAGCAGAGCTGAAAATGCAAGTCTGACTTGCTCAATACTATCATACAGACTTCAACCACTGCCAGTCTAATTCCAGTCTGTGCTATGGCATTAGCCTGATGAAGCAGGAATACCTTCCCAACAACCCTGGTCTAGCTCCCCTTTGATGCTGTGACTGTGCATTTTCCACATCAGTGTCAGGGCTCATGTCCAGCCCTGATGCTGCTGGATGACCATGGAGGCAGCTCCTCACATCCTTTCACCAAGACACCATGTAATTTACAACATTTGGATAGAATGAGGAGATTCTGTAATCAAATTTGCCAAGATTCCCTGAGTTATATTTAAGACTTTCAGTTCTGCCTGAAAGGTTCAGCTGTTGTAATGAAAATGATGAGATAATAGGGATGGGGATGATGCTTTTGATTTATCAGATTACTTGGTTAGTTGAAAGCAACAAGAGAAATTGTGTCAGGAGATGCCTGTCTCTGAGCTGAGGGCACTGGAATGTATCTGCATTTGCTGAAGTAGGTCAGGGTATGATTTCTGCATGTGCTTTTCTCCAGGCTGCCATTTTACCATTTCTCCCCTAATTTTTGTTAGTTTTTTACAATAGCCAGTTGATTTATGCTACTTTTTCCTTTCTTCCCCCTCCCACTATGTGTAAATAAACTGTAAACATTTCTTCATTTCCTTTTGGTGCCTGTTTCCACCCAGCTCAGATGACAACCAAGCCTGGCTTTTTGGCTTATAATGACCACAAGGAAAATGAAGAGCTTAGAAACTGAAGGTGGGGGAAGCCAAAATCGATTTAAGTTGCTTATTATTTACTGATTGAAGTTCTAAAGGAGTCCTAAGGAGATGAACAAGCCAAGAACTCACCAGATCAGACAAATACACTCACATGTGGCACTTCATATACATCATTATCTGCTAGAGTAAATCTACAAATATTTTTCTCTCTGCCTATGATTACTTGTTGCTTGTGGGGAATGATGGATGTGGTAGTTCCTGTCTCTGAGTAAGACTATGCAATTCCAGTCTTGAGATTGTCTTCAAGAGACCTGATGAGTCCTCTGCCTTGTTCTCACTACTATTTGCCTTATTCTCACTACTATTTGTGACATCCAGAATTAATCTGTTTCACACTGCCAGCTGCTCCTGTTGCAATCTTTGTCATAGGCTCCAGAACAAAAGAGAGGAGCAAAAGAAGAAAATTCCCTGCTTTCATATGGGAATATTGCTGAGAGCATGCAAATGTGACATGAGCTTAATTACTGAATAGGAGATATGGCTAAGCTGGTAGACTGCAGATGTAAGTACCCTGATTTGCCTGACTGCTGGGGATCCTGTGGGGGTATCACTCACTCAAAAGAAATCCAAAACAATGCTATTGGTTTAACAGATAAATAGAATGAAGTCTGTGGTCTGGGTGTGTAGGAAATGACCTTGCAGGTACAGGAGACAAGTTCATGTCCTCCAAGTGTTTTCTGTGTGTCTCCCTCAACCCAGTCCAGTTGCCTCGTGTGGAATCAGTGATGAGAGTTTAAATTTATCCATAAAAGAACTCGGGGTGAAACTGGGGTCAGAAGAGGAAGGAGATGAGCAGTATGTGCATGGGAATGGAAGGAAAATCTTGGCAGAACATCCTCTGCAGGAGCAGTGGAGCATTTGGACCAGTCTGGTGGAAACTTCCCCATGTCACTTGTCTACCACGTTTGGGAAGCAGCTGGTGCCAATCTTGAGGATGGACTGAGACAGTGAAGTCAGATAAGACAGCTTAGGTATGTGGAGGATAATCTTTTTTCCTTTTTTTTCTATTTATGCTGGCCTGCAGCAGAGTTTGATTGAGGTAGTGGTGTTTTTAATTCCCTGTGTATACTTTTTCTTCTTCAAGAAATATTGAAGTCTAAAGTTGAGAATTGGAATAACTTCCTGGTGATGGGATTGTTATAGGTAACCATTGAACTGCTTGCAGGGGGTATAATGGTTCCTCAGCCCAGGTGCTCAATAGAGAAATATTAATTACTACACATGGTCTGCCTTACAGATGCAGTGCTAAACTGCATAAACTACTTCAGCATAAAGTTCAAGTCAGAATACACATGACTGGGAATATGGTATTTACAGCTTTTGTTAGGAGGCAGAATGAGCTGGGGCTGCTTATTTACTTTTCATGTGGAGCTTCAAAGAATTTTATCTGGAAAGACCAAGAAGAGAGAAGGTGCTAAAGGAGGAGAAAAACATCAGTGAGCTGTGTGATGCCAGCTTCCTTGTGACAGCTGCTCCCTTTGCACAGCATCTGGTCTGTGGGATGTAACAAGATGGGAATATGGTGGGAATCCTGGTTTTCTCCTTCAGAATAACTCAGAGTCCCATCCTTGTTCCTGGCTGTGGTCTAGGGGAGCCTCCTGTCATGGAAATTGCCTGGGGACAACCCTGGCTTCAGGGAGAGGAGTTGGGTTTGATTTCCTGCCCTGCTATGGGTGTCTGAAGTGATGTTTTTCTCTGCCTTACAAATGATAAAAGAGAGGCAATGAGAGACAGAACAAGCCTGTGTCCAATCCTCTCCTCAAGTTCACAGCTCTGAGACAGATCCATCAAAACTGCCCCAGAGAGAGTGAGGGCAAGTGTATTAGAGATTATGAGGTATGGAGGGGTGACCATGAGGGGGTGAGTAAATACTGATGACAGATTCATTGCTTTTGTGTCTATACAGGCAGGGTAAGGCCAAGAAAACTATCAGGCAGCTCTGGACTTGTTACCATGGTTATGTGCTCTGTCTCCACTGAAATCACCTGAGTTACAGCTGCCATGCAAGGAACAGGGAGTCCTGATGCTGTTCATAATAATGAGAAAAATCATTTTACGCCCTATAAAAAAACAAAACCACCCCATATGTCAACTTCATGCAGAAAAGCTTCAGGAGAGGCATTTTCTGTAGAAATGCTTGCTTTAGTGACCTTATGTAGGTCCATATGCTGAAGATTAAATCCAAATATGCCTTTGAGTTTTGAAATTTCAGGTTATTGCTTTGCTGCACTTTGGGATGTATTATTTCTTCTGTTTGCACAGGCTCTGTAAGATGCCTTCTCTGTATTCTCCCTGAATGTCTAGCCTTATTTTTCCCTCCTGATTTAATAAGCCAAACTGTCTTTTTATTTATTAGAACAATACTGGAGAAAATGGATAAAGTATGCTTCTAAGTTGCTTCATTTTTGCAAGCCTTGTCGTGTCAGTAAAACAGACAGGTGGCTGGAACAGCAAACCAGCAGAGGTACTTGGATGACTGAAGGTGGGAAGCAGAAGACATCTGTCTGAGTGTCTTGAGCTGCCAAACTCCTACACCCAGCCCTAGGGACTATGATCCTGCTGCTGCTGTCAATATAAAGCTCTTTAGTCTGGCATTTAATGTGCCTTCTCCTGGAAAGCTGTATTTAAACTAATAATCCTAGTTTTTTTGATTGTGTGAAGTAAGTGGATTTTAGGATTCTCATGCACTTGCCTGGCATTATGGATGCAGAATGAATTTATGTCAACAAACTCAAAGGGTCCTTAGGATTTGTTGCTCCTTGAAGGGAGCTTCTGTGGATTCACAGAAAAAGAAAATCCTGTGAAAAAAGAAAGGAATTTTAGGGGTCTGTTTCAGGAGTTGTCTTTAAGATTCAGTCACCCTGAGCTTCATGAAGAAAGGGCATGAAAAACATTACAGACTTTTAAATATGGAGAAATGAATAAGGCCATGACCTTTTCTTAACATAATTTTGACTGGTTTTTTTTTTTTTTTTTTTTTTTTTTTGGGCTCTCTTGGACCCTCTCTCACATGGACCTGCTTCAAAGTCTGAGAAATGGCCTTGGCTCCTTCTGGAAAAAGTTTGGCATGCTTTTCTGCCAAAAGCCCCATCATATAAACTCTTACCCTGGGATAGTAGGTTATGAAATCTTTCTGCTTTTCTTCTCCTGTCTAACCTGGAAAACTTTGCAGTGTTAATTAGGCTACTGCAAGGATTGGGAAATGACAATTTGTAAGTTGATAGATGCCTGGAAAAGTGATATGTGAGGCCACCACAAACTGTTGCCTCTCTGCCAAGCCACTGCAGCCTTTATATTTTTTCCAGCTGCCCTGGCTCTGAGGATCAAATGCATCCCATTCCACTGAGGCACTAGTGCTCAATCCTTGATATTGGAAAGCAAGAAGCTCCTTATTGTGCTCTCTGTCAGCAGTTCCTCCTTCTTGCAGCTTTATATGAGCTTCATAGGAAATTTCCTAAAAATTTAAGATTGCTTATTTTGTTAGTCCTTTAGTAGTCCCTCTCTTTTTTCCCCCTTTCTCTTCAAGAGAGACCACAGAAAAGCTGCAATGGTGCCTGCTTGATTTTTGTTTGTATGTGTATTTTCTTGACCTTGTCCCCAAATTAATTGTAATTGGTGGGATGGGACTTCCCTGGGATTAAATGGTCAGGAGGTTTTGGAGTCATGTACTTAGCCTGGCAGAGAAACTGAGCTCTGAATATGCAAAAAACCTGTGCTCCCAGTAAATTAGACACCACTACCTGACCTGTGCTCATTATACAGTAAAAACATGACCCATCATCATTACAGCACTTTCTGGTCCTTTCTTTTCAGCCACAGGGTTTTAATGAATCTATTTTGCCATATAATTTATTATCCTTAGGGCTTCTCAAAAAGAATCCATTTTGTTGAAACAGGGTCATGGGACCTGAAAATTTTGTGCTATTGCCCTCCTCGTTGGTCAATAACTTTTGAACTCTTGACTATCCAGCAACTGGCAAGAAAAGTTTCCTTTTGAGCTGTAAGCTAATAATAGGTCAAGCTCTCCAGAATCCACACCTTGAAGGACATACAGAGGTAAATTCTTTTTAAATGGAGATATCTAGATATTATTTAACATTTTGTAGCAAATATACTTTTTTTCTTTACTCTTTGCTTGCTTTATGGAATTTCCAGTCAGATTACAGGAGAAAGAAATAGTAAAAAAAAAAAAATATAAAATAAATCATATCATCATGAAAAGCAGAATACATAAATATATGTGCAGGTACATTCAGAGAAGACCAGTAGGATTTTAAGGCCAACCTGACTAAAATACAGTTTTAAATTTGATGTGAGTTACAGTAGCTAGAAAAATATTTGAGCAGAACTGTCACTTTTATGAATCCAAGTAGGAGAAAGAGCCCTTCCCATTGGTATTGCAATCATAGAGGACAGGGAGAGAGAGCAGAAGATACTGAAACACAGAACAAAAGTAATTTTTGGGTAACAGATAATAAAAATTTCTTGACCTCAGGCTTTGAATTTCCTTTAAAGTCCTGCTGTTACTGAGGTTGTTGCAGATGTATGACAGCAGTGGGGTAACTCCACTCTGCAGGAACCTCCAGTCCTGACACACTCCAGCAATCCATGGGTTTCTCCAGGCATCTGCTTTGAAACAGACACCTGTCTTCATAAGGATAGAAGGATTAACACCTGCCATTAGTGTCCTGGCTGCTAGTGTTTGTGAAGTGCTCCCTATACTCTGGGTTACCTTTAGAAGTTTATTCAAAATTTTTGTCACTAAACCAAAGCCAAACACAGCTTGTACATCCCTACAGAATACAATTGGTTTCTTTTTACAACCTGTTATTGCAATACCCAGACTTATTCATTATTCCAGTGTTCATTTTTTGTCACATAAAGACAAGGAATATAGAAACACAATATTCCCACACTTTCCTATATATATTATGAATAAAGACATGCAGTATGTGAAAAAACATTAAAGAATATTTGGCTATTCAAAATACTTAATTGTCCAAACATCTTATGCATCTAGAGTAGGAGGAACATCTCTGAACAGACCAGCAAAAGTAATAATGAACTACATCAGTTAAACCAAGAATCATAAAAAAGGTCATTAACTACTTTAATAAAGAAGGCATGCAATATGTTTTTGAAGATTTTTTTTCTAGACAACTAGAGCTATAGGTGCTTATAGAACTGTGGCATTTCTTGGTGCAGAGTATTAAATGGCTCCTGGGTAGAAAGATATCTTTCTCTTAAATATAAGGAAATATTTTAATAATATACATTATATTATATTGTATTATATTATATTGTATTATATTATATTGTATTATATTATATTGTATTATATTATATTGTATTATATTATATTATATTATATTATATTATATTATATTATATTATATTATATTATATTATATTATATTATATTATATTATATTATATTATATTATATTATATTATATTATATTATATTATATTATATTATATTATATTCGTATTATACAATATTATAATATTATGATATATAAGTAAATATATATAATTAGCTGGTATAGGCAGCAAACAACTGGTGTAAGCAGCACAAACTGAGGCATCCCAGCTTTCCAGCAGCAAGAGGAGGCTGGCTGCTCACACACCTCCTCAAAGCAGTGAGGACTTGACTCCTCAGCAGTAATGGTGCAACAAGTATATTTTTCTGCAATCAAAGGTCATTTTTCTTCTCAGGAAAAAAAAAAAAAAAAAAGCAATAAAAGTGGGGGTTTCATTTTTGAAGAGAATAAATGGGGTGGGCATAACCTTTAGACTTTATGCTTTGAGCCACAGCCCTGCAGTAGGAAGCAGTGCCTATGGGGAATTGATTCACATGTGCTGGATGCCTTTCTCCCTGAGAGCAAATGTCTGGGATGTATAAGAGGATTCAGGGGAAAGCTTCTTTCCTTACTGGCCACACACAGCAATTAAAAGCCCTTCCTACAAAGCATTTTTGGGATGTAATATACACAGAATATAATAATAATGCATGTAATTATTTGGGGTTTAATAATACACAGAATCATACAAACTCCTAAATTATAACTTATCCTAATGAAAACAAGCTCTACAGCCTGTATGAGCTACATGTTTGATTCTTAATTTTCCAAACTCCAGAACCAAGTACCAAAAAAGAACAACCTGCACAAATCAAATGAAGGTTCTTAGGATCTTGGAGGTATGGGGTACAGCACATCAAATCCCATGTGAAAGGCTTCCCACAGTCTTTGATCCAGCAGCTGCTCTGCTTTGGCAGTTTGTTTTCAAAAACAAACATGCAGAGAGCAGTATGAAAAATGAACCCAACAGTGATGACTCTATAAATAAAATCCCATGCATTTTTTTAACAGTCAGACTGAAAAGGAGACAACTTTTCTACATTATTCAATACACTTATGGAGGGGAGTGTGTGCTTACACTGGTAAGCCTTGTTAAAAATGGAGAGACAGTAGAATAATGACTTTTGGGTTTCCAGTGATAATTGGCCTGTACTTCTGTCAGATTCAAGGTGTACACAGTGTAGACATACAAATAAATTAATCTGTAAAACACAGCAGTTAATATAAGATATGTAACTAATAGAAAGTAGCAATTAGAGCTAACATGATGATAGTGTCACTAGAAGACCAAAGCAAAAGACACTCTGCATGATTTCATGGGCAGAATGGAAATTTTGGACAAGATTTACCAAGGAGATTTATCATCCTGCTGATTCATGAGGTTCAGGAAAGGATTGTCTTGCTTTCCAAACTCCTTCTCAGAGGAGAATCTGGGTGTGACTGCATCTAATCCTAGTCCCAGGCTGGGTCAATGGTTTATGTCTGACAGATTATGTAGGTGTAGTTAAGCCTTTATAAACTGCTGTCCTGGAGGATCAAGGATGACCACCCACATATATCTACATATGACAATATAAATGGTATATTTATTGCCACATCCTGTCAAAAAACAGGGGTTTTCACATCCTCAAATGTTTGACATTTTAACTGATTAATCAGGCTTCTTTCAGCTGATATACAACACAAGAAGCAGATGATGCCCCCTTCCTCATCTACTTTTCTGATAACTTCTGTCAGTAAAGAGGAGTCCAAGGCACTTTCTCCCCTGTTAGGGGATTAGAAAATAGTGCCATGAAAATCATATTTTCATGTGTGTGTGGCAGCTGCATTAGGTCTGTAGTTACCTTTTCCCTTTCAGCAGGTCTTGTGTGTGGGTCCTGCTTGAAGGAAAGATTCTGCCTTCTTCTCAACCAGAGTGAGAGCCCAGCAATGGCTTTTGTTTGACACAAGGATTGATGGAGTGCAGTGGGGTGCTTCTAGGCTGTCAGAGAGGTTGATTGTCCTAATCTTCTAGTGACAAGGTGAATGAGAGATGAAACTCAGAGGAGCCCATTCTTCACCCTCAAACATTCTTCACCCACGGGGCATGAATGGAGGCAACTGTGCTCCAAGCATGGCCCCAGGCATGAGGTGGATCATCACAGGATGAGGGGGCAGAGCTGGAGCTTCCATGTTCCTTCTGTCCCTTTGTAGATCTCCAGATTCTCCTCTTAAGCTGTCACAGAAAACTGGGAGTGTATAAGCTTGGGGTTGCATCAGCAATCTGGGAGAAATCCACAAATATACTGTATCTCACACTTGGCATCTATTCTATTTGGCCTAAAGTATTAAAATAATAGAGAGATTTATTAAATATTGCCTGCAAGTTTCACATTACTTCATTATTTGGAAGCTGCCATGCTTGGACAGAAGTTTTTCAAAGTCCTATTTTGCACACTGTGCCAAAAGCAGAGCAAACTGGCTGACAAGCAGGTTAAAAGACCACAGGGAAAGAAAAAGGCAGTGAAGCAAAAAGTGTAATTGGCTGCAAAATTGTCACCTGCAGTGCTTCTAGATCTGTATAGATGTTTTCCATTTAGTACTGTCCAAGCTGGAGTAAAAGAGCAATAAGGAATTCAGCCTGAAGGCACTGGAAGAGCTTGTGCTGATGGGGATGCTGAGCAGATGATGTCAGGTGATGTTGGCATATCAGACCAAATCCTGTTTTTTACTTCAGTGTTTGCAGTCCTGAGGGTCACACCCAGCTGAGCTGGGGGGCACCCACCATTGCCAAGCTGCTAGCATCTCCAGCACATTCTCCAGAACAATATTATGATTTAAACAAGTGGCTCAAGTCTTCCATTTTGGAATTGCATACTGAAGCAGAGCGCTCCTGCAAGCTCTAGACTTATGAAAAAGGTTGTAATTTTAGGTTTCTTCTAATTTTCAGTCCATTGTAAGAAAGGATAATATGCAGTCTAACCTTATCTATAATTTTGTAGGTTTGTCTAATCCAAGTTTCTTTTTATTTTCTTTTGCTGGTAATATTCTATTTAGAATTAAACTTCATTTAACACCAAAGTATCTGAGGGAATGTTCCAACCTCTTTGCTAGCTGAGCATGTGGTGACAGCATTATCAACTGTCCTGCATCATTACTTTGGGTGAGGACAAAACTGGAATTGCTGTCACCTGTTCTGACATTGAAAATTGATATTAAAGTACTTAAATAATCCCAAGGTTTTCAAGGGCTTATGCAGGATAGGTAGAAAGATAAAGAGATCAAGTTCAATAATTTTTACTTCTGGTGTCTTAATATTTTCTACCATAATGAATTATGGAGGATATTTTTGGTAATGAAGCTGATGGAATCCTGATGGCAAGGTGAAAGGGTTTGGGGACCTCTCATCCCCTACTAAGGAACATTGCTTATATATTTTTTCAGTCCAGGTTGTTATTTCTGGTTTTGCCCAATATATGTGAAAGTTGCTGCAGCTGCACATCTGTCAATGACTGGAATGTGAGTTTCTATTTTCTGGACTTTTCAGTTTTAAAGTTTTCCTTCCTAAAGGTGAAGAGTTTATTTCCTTCACTGCTGTCCTTCAAGATGGGGGCTGTTCTCAGAGTTTTAAGAAGTTATTTCCACCAGCTATTCCTTTTGTTGTGTCTTTAAAAACTGTGTGATCCTAGCACTCACTTTAGCAGGACTAGCACCTGCTTAATTGTTTTATACACTTTATTTTTTTTTAAATTTGTCTCAATCATGTTAACATGAAAGTCATCTTTAGCCTTTAATTTACATTGTTGTTATGCTTCCTCTGTGTGTGTGTGTGCATGTAACATCAAAAATAGAGGCTTTTCATGCTTTTTACTTCCCAGCTTGACCATCTGGGTGATGGAAATTTTTCAGGAGATCCCAGCTACAGCTGAGCCCCATCAATGGGTGAGCTGTGAGGCACAGAATTCCCCTGGAGACACAGAGTGCCCCACGTAGGAACTGCTCTTGTTTTAGTGCTCTACCAGATCAGGCCCCTGATCATTCCTTCTTCATTCATTTCCTTCTCCATTGATTTCCTTCTTCAATGCTGACTTTATTCAAGAGAATGTCATTCTAAAAATTCTGTATGCCAGATAACTGTGACAGGGACAGGGCTTCACAGCCTGGTTCTGGGCTGCCTTTGCTGCTGCTTGTTTGGTATGAGTCCAGCTGCTTCCCTTAAGACTGGTTGTCTAGCATGAATGGTGATCCTTAACTGGAAATTCTGAACACTTCAAGTAGGGGTTCTAGAAAGCAAACAGCTTCAATTCACACATGGAAGCAGAATAGGACTAGGCAGAAACAGAAATGATCTGCTACATCCCAGTGCCCCTTATCTCCTCACATCAATTACAGGTGAGCTGATTGTGCAGCAGCAGCTGATGTGCCCTTAGGAAAATGGTTATCAGAGCAGCTTTCCTTTATATGTGCAATAGGATGTCTTGGTCTGTGGCTGTGGCAGGGTGAGGATGCACAAGTCAGGGAGCAGCAAACATGGGAATCACTGGAGAAAGTCCAGGGTAGGCTGTCCTGCTCTTGAGTCTGGCTTCTGCTGCTCAGGTTCTGAGTTTAGATAAAATTGGTCCACTGCCCTGTACCTTAGAGCACTTACCCATGAAAAGGAGAATTATCTCTGCAATATGTGAAGGCTTTGAAGTCTTTTCTGGGCAGAGAGACAGACCATTAATGCCTTTTCTTCTAATACAGCTCTGATACTTAAATATGCAGCAGCCAGTCAGAAGAATCAATTTGTTGCTTCTATGAGGGGCATATTTCATCCTCCCTTATTGAAAAGGTCAAGGACTCAGAGGCAACTCTCTGCTTCCAAGTAAATACTCCTTTTATGTTCCTTTAGTGCAAATACCAGGCAGTAAGCAGGGAAGCATAAAAGGAAGTCGTGCTGCAGGCTTTTACCTGAAGTAGGTGTTTTGTCATGGATTAATGGCAAATCATAATACATTATTTATCAGATAATAAGTGTGATAATTGTTCCTATTTATCATGAGCCTGCCTCAGCTCATTCTCCTTTCATTCCTTCAGTCAAGCTGCCTCCGGAGATTTGCAAGACAAAAAGCAGTCCAAAGGTCATTCCAACAATTTTTACTCATAATGACATTCTGATTACCTCCTAATTGAGAAGTGTAAACTGCAGACACTTCAGGTAATGCAACTGACCCACATTCTCATAGCATAATGCTGAGAGTCCTTGTCTGTCTCACAGCCACTCAGAGAACAGCACCCTCTTTTACTCTAATAACATCTCCAGAATGAATTAGGAAGAAAGTTTTATTATTATTACACTTTCCCTATACCAAGGGTGTGATGTTGATGTGTAGGTATAACATGGAAGCAATGCAACCGTGCATTGGGCTCAATTCCAGGACTGCACTGTAGCACAGCATTTTGGCTTTCAGTCAAAAATCTGCTTCTTCTTGTTGAGATGGTGTGAAGATAATAATTCTTTTTTTTTCTACCTCTCTATTTGTATTTCTTTAGGCATTGCCAAAAATAAAGGTCACATGCAGAAGTATTCATTGCTGAAGGATTAGAAAAAGAAGGGGATATATGTAAAATAGTTAAAAAACCCAAAACCAGGAAGGTCTGGGCATAACCCTGCAGGAAACCCCAGGCCTCTGGACAGAGCTCCATAAACTGTTAATGCTTTAGTGCCCTGGACAGCAGGGTGTTAATCCCTCCTGTAGCTGAAGGCTGTCTGCTTGCTGGGAGAAACACCAGGAGCTTATTTCAGTGCCTCATCCTCTGCAACAAAATAGATAGCAGACTGGAGGACCACATCCAGTGACTCAAATGTGCTCATGTCTGGTCAGTTCATTGCCTGCCTGAGCTTGGGTGAGCCCTGAGCCCCTTGCAGTGAAGGCATTTTGGAGAGGTTTGGGTTGGAAAGCATGGAGTTGTACCTGTTTGCTGCTAGGTTTATTGGCAGGAGCTGGTGATATGACTCCAGAGCATGGCTGGGGGTTGTACTTTAGGAGGTCTCACAAGCTTCCTAAATTAGTCTGTGTTTTCCTTGGGAGATATTTCTTTAGTGGTATTGGCCAGCATAATCAAAATTTGCCAGCTGGAAAGCTGCAGCCTTTAAAAAGGAGTGTAACTTGGCAGAGGATCATGTAGAATATGGAAAATTCACATAAGAGTTTGTTAAGTTATAAAATTGCCTATTATTGCCTGCTGAGCAGCAAGTATCCTTTGAGATTTCAGAAAAAAAAAAGGATTATTACTGTGGATAATGGAAAAATGGATAATGCCATATATTGCTGAACTGATTCAAGTTCAAAGGAATGCCCTTTATTTTGTGTCTCTTGAAAACCTAATGATGTCCCTCTGTGAAAACTGTGTGAGCTGAGCAAGAGCAATGTGTTAACACAAAATATAAGGAAATATAAGGAGCCCTCCCAAATCTTGATGTGTTGCTAATGTATTTATTGCCCTGCCTCACACATGGTAGCCAGTCTCTTGTGTCACAGAGAGAGCACAAGTGTTAATTCTAGAAATTTCTAACAATTTGTGTTTTTTTAACGTGATGTTCTGAGTCTTCAGAGTGTTCTGAGGTGATATCACACTTGACATTGCTGGAGGTGTATCAGACAAATTACTACAAACAGGAACTTTTAAATATGTGTTTTATTGTGCATTAAGTCAGAAGAAAATGCAAACACATCTTGCAGAGAGTGCCTTCTGAGAAATTGTCTTCTGCTATATAATCTTTTGGGAAATTGGGACTGCAGTTAGACACAGCTTGATTGGAACACTGCAAGCAAACAAGAGGGAGAAGATGTCCTGATTTGTCAGTAGACATTTCCAAACAAAGCAAAGTTAAAACAAACTTCCTATCAGCGTTCTTCTGCCAGCCAGGGTAAGGAAGGTTTTCTTTCTTTTGAACATTGTATGAATTGAGGGCAAATAATGAAGATGACAAGCAGTCCCCAGCTATACATGGGAAAAAAACTAGCTCATGCTGACTTGTACACAAGTGGATTTATGCTTATCACAGAGTGACATGGCATTAACCATGCTGTCTTTTGCAAAGTATTTATGGCCAACATCTTGTGTGGTGAGAGATTCAGTAGGTTAGGCAGGGTGGAAACTAAATTGATTCTCTGTGGATGAGCTCACTAATGGCTAGTAGTGCAGCAAAGGGATCAAATTGCTTTCAAGTGCCAGGCAGCTTTAAATTTTTTTTATAGTGGTTATAGGTTTTTCTGGTTTTGATATTGTTTGATATGAGATGCTTTCATGCTGTCTCAGGAAGTGAGTGTGTATAGCAGAAGAGCATCAAAATTGCTGAGAGTGAGTTACACCAAAGGTTGTGGTGTCTTTTAACACAAATCTCCAACAATTTCCAGCATAAAGGGAAAGGGACCAGTGCAAAGTTTACCTTCCTCTTGTGACCACAAAAATGATCTGCAGTGAGAAAATATAAGACACATTAAACATGTGCTTCTACATTAAAACACACTCCAGAAGACAAGAGAGTCCTGGGGATGTATGTGTTAAGTAATTAAATTCAGACATGCTTGGCTTATGGTATCAAAGTTCCATTATTGCTCTCATAGTTGGTGATGCTGTTTCTCTGCTTTTCTGTACCCTCAGTGTTGGGAATATCTAGTCAGAACTCAATTCTCTATCTTCCACAGTGATACATCTTTCTACTGCACCCAGATCAGGATGTAGGGAATAAAACCTGCCTGTATTGAACTGATGGAAGGAATATAAGGGCAGTATCATGCATTTGCTCAGCTAGTGTTGGGCTGAGACTTGTTTCTGCAAGTATCAGGATTGAACTGACAGCACAGCCTTTTGTAGTGAGGCATATTTGTCTAAATACTTCCACATAAGTGTGGAGTCTCTTCTGTGCTGGAGTCTTTTTCCCCCTCATCCTTGCATACATGTACTGCCTTTGGTTTTGACACTAGCAGCAGCACAAGTTAATCAAATTCCAGAAAGTTTCCCCATCCATATGATATTTCACTTCAGAGCAAGATTTGGAGACTCATAGGGCCAGGCACACACTTTCAGGGAAAGAGCAGGGAAAATCAGGACAGGCTGGTAAGTGACCCAGCTAACCTCTCTCCCTTTACACAACACTGACTTTTTTCTTCAATAAAGTCTCACTCAGAGCAATCTCAATTTTTCATCACAGAAATTTCCAGTGCACTCCCAGGGGGTTTACATAAATCTCACTGCTCTCTCTTTTTCTTTTCCTTTCACAAGCCCCTCACCTGAGTCCCTGTGTTGCCATTTCTTTAAATCTTTTATGCTTAGGTTGGGACTGCTGGCAATATGGATTACCCATCACCACCTCCAAATATTGCACAGTCTTCTCCTGTTCTCACCCTGCCATGCTTCCAGCCACAGAAGTGATGAAAGAAATTTGAAAGGAGCAAATCCTGAACCAAGCTCAGTGCATTTCCCTTTTTTCAGCTTATTACTTTCTGGATGTTTCTTTTGACTGGTCTTCAGTGATTGTGGAACTAACTCTGAAGTGATTCCTGAAATATCTGTTCCTTTGCTTGAAGTTAACAGCAGCACAATGCAGTTTGAGAAAAGAAGGGCACTTTGGGCATCAAGTTAAACAAGAGCTTTGTTCTGACTCTAGGGTGTGATTTTTTTCCTCTTTTTTTCTTTTTTTTTTTTTTTTTTTTTGAATGTAAGGGATTTTTTTCTCAGCAGGAGCACTCTAGTTAGATCTCTGTGTGCATAAGTGGCAATCAGACACGTGCAATCTCTGACAGAAGAGCTCCATGGAATCAGAGAGGGAGATAAAAGCATGACAAAACCCCCCAAAACCCCCAACAACAACAACAAACTAGTTTAGAGATTCCTTTTAGTCTCCAAACCTTACCTTGCTGAGCAGGTTTTTAAGAAACACTAAACTTTGAATGCCCAATGTTTTGGGAAGCTCTGGAAACTTTTGGGTCAGGCTTTTGGTGTTTAAGGTGTCATCATGAGTTGACTAGCTCAAGTAGAAGGGTCTTATCAGGACTGATGAAGTCTTATCTCCAGTACTGACAACTGACAGTTCATTTTTCATTTTCCATCAGCTCTACACTTTGTAGAAAACTTGCAAATGAAGAAGTTTATTTGTCACTAGTGGATAGAAAGGTGATGGAAAGAGGTGTGGATTAGTCAGCATTCAGTGACTATTTTCAGGAAGAGATATGAAGTTAAGAGCTAGCTCTGAGGAATGGAGTGAGAAATCTGATTTCTTTTGTAAATGCTGATGAAACAGCCATTCATCCCTATGTTCTGTATTTGCACCAGACATTTGTCTCTGGGAATTACATAAAGGCTTCAGTTAGCCCCAAGTTTAGGAAAAGTCACTCTCAGAATTGTCACAGCATGAAAACTTCCCTGAGAGCCAAAAATAACTTCTGTTTTTAGAAGTAGAAGGTTTTGCATTTCTTAGAAATCCCAGACTACATAGGTTTGTTGTTGGGAAGTTTATATGGGTTTCTCCAGTCTGCTTATCAAAGCAGTCCTTCAGACCACATAGGTTGTGGTGTGGGAGTATGAAAAACCCACTGGTGTTGTGTTGGGTGTGAAACACTGCCTTACCCTGCCACTATTTCATTGTAAAAGAACTTTAACTGGTTTGATAACAAAATGAGCAGAAGAGTAGGTTTTGGTTCAAACCTGAAATTTGGATAAAATATTTGGAAAGAGATGGTAAACCCCTGGTAAATAGTGTTTGTGTGTCATGAACTCTTCCATGCTGGAGGTCTCCAGGGATAGTTTTGGCTGGGGGGAGTAGCACAGGGAGAGAGGAGCCCTGCATTGGATGGATCATGGGCAAGGTGAAGCCTTGGGTGTGTTCCTCTGCTTCTCTGTGCCACCAGTCTGAGGCAGGTGTAATTTCCTGATGTAATTGCAGCTCTCTACTCCTGTCAGCACCTGCTGACATGTTTTTGTTCAGGAATTAGACAGGAGAGGTTGAGGTGTCTGTACATTTAGCCCTGTGGGAGGACCTCCAAAGATCCATTACTCATTTTCAAGATGCTGAGTGTCAGGACTGGATGTGATTTTTGATGTCATTAGCACCTAACATTTATTTATCGTTCTGGCATTTCAAAAAGCCCATATTAAAAATTTATTTTTTCCCTTTTCCTGCATTTTTGCTGTTTGCTTATTACTGATCAGGCAAGTCCAGCAACTGCTTGCAGTATATTGCCTTGAGTAGTTGAGGATTTAGTTGTTTTAAATGTAACTCTTTTTTATAACGTTCTTTTTCTCCAGGCAATACAGATATAAATATTGATTGGTTGCCTTTTTGTAGGCTGAAAGAACAGAATTAACTTGGTTCTCTAATTCTACTGCATCCAGTAACTTCTCAGCAGTCAAAGCCATTTCTCCTGTGCCTTCCAACTAGAAAAAAAGAGTTAGCATTTCTGTTTACAGTCTTGCTATTTACTACTTTCACTTACAGTGTGAGCACCAAGATTACCTCTGCCTTGAGGAGGGCTTGCTCAGTATCCCCTCTGGAGCAATGCCTGCCAGATATTAATCCAGTGCTGAACATCCTCTGTACAATGTTCTCAGCAGCACCCATCTGGTGGATTGCTGCCTTTCTCCTTGTTCCTCACTTTAAATAAGAGATGATTTTATATCTCTGCAGAAAATTGAGTGTCTGCTGTGAGCATAGGAGAGAATAATGCAGTTTGTAGGATCAGTCTGTCCCAGGCTTGAACAGCTTGGGAGCTGCCTACTGGAAACACAAACCTTCCTTACAGAGTGTTGCAACATTTCTCTGAGCACTGAACTTGTAAGACCACAAGGATGACAAAATATTGCATAAAAAGTGTATATAAACCAGTATATATTGCTGTATTAAACTGACATAATAATTAAAAGAAATAAAATTAGAGATGCAAATGTACAGATCATTTTGCCACTGGATCTTTTGCATTGCCTCTGTAAAAACTTTTATCAACAGTACCTTCTGCACTGTGCTTCTTTCAATGCCTGAAGTGCTGTCCTACATGAACAGGAGAAGCAGAGCTGTTACTCTCAGTGCATTCTGTTTTAAGACTGAATTTTCAAGAGCTCTAATAATTTTTTTAATGAAGGGGCAGTTGTTTCCTGAAATAAATGATCACTTTTATTTTTTAATCAACTCTAGTTTTGGTACTTAGATGTGAGAAAAAGGCCTGTGCACTATATTACTCATTATGTTGCTATCTCACTTGCTGTTAACCAAAATCTGATATCTTGTCCACAGCAGATACTTTCACTCTTTCAATAATAAATGACAAGAGAAAAACACCTCAAGGGATCTGTCCATCTAAAGGCAGGTTTCTAAGATGAAGTTACTTCTGATATGAATTTTTTTTGAGATGTTTCTTTTCAGTGACTATAGGCAGAACTCAACTGGCTGATTAAATGTTTTTGTTTAAAGTGTTAGTATCAATTGGATAAACCCAACATTATGAAAGTTCTCCCTTCTGACAAAATGAAAATAAACAAAAGGATTTCATTAAAATTTTTATGAAAACAGCAAATTCTGAGCAAAATCCAAATGTAAGCATTTGTTAGAAAAGGTATCTGTTCTAGAATTGTTTTGCAGCTCCTTATTCTCCAGTGTAATACAAGTTTTCTGTGGTGCAAAATGTTAAGAGAGGGCATGGGAAATCTGAGTCATGATGAGGACAGGAAATAATCATATTGGCCTTTTAAAAATAAAACACTGGAGTGACATGTGGGGAGGGAAACACTTCTTGAGATTTTATATGTTTTAGAGGTGGAAAATGAAAAGATGCCACAGAAAAAGATTTTATTTTAAAAGCAAAACTCCATTGTTTTCTTTCACACTGGTTTAAACAGAAGTTTTTTAGAGGGAGGCACTTGTGACTCTGAAATGGAAGTGCAGTGGTATGCATTTTGTTTTAAGGTCTAAAACCAGGCATGTGTGACAGCTGGAGACAAAAAAACCAGAGAATCCCTGGAGGAGCACTCCTTGTGTAAGAACCTTTCCTTACATGTTGGAATTAGGGAGAAAACCAGGCTGCTTTGTGGTCTGCCATAAATGCAACAATCCAGGCAAGCAGTTCTTCCTGGCTTTCATCCTTTTGGGACACTCTTCCTGGACTAGCAGAGACACATCCATGGCACACGAAAATGGAAGTGTCATCAGGCTCTCTGTGGTCATTCTTTGTGTGACAAGCCCACTGGAATCCCTGTCAGCAATAAATGTGAGCCACAGACAGTCAGAGAGACAAAAGAAAGGCAGTGCACCTGAGCAGTCTAATGCTCAGCTTTAGAGAATGGAGCCCAGGGATTTTGGATATCCTGTTCCACATAATTGCATAAACAGACTTTGTAATTCCCTCCCCAAGCAGCTCCTCTGAAGGCAGTGTGGTTGAGTGAAGCATCAAATGGTGGCAATCATACCATTTTTCATCTCTCTCTCTTTTTCTTTTTCTTTTTTTTTAATTTTAATTTTTTTATTTATTTTGTAATCTGTGGAGGTGTTGTCAGATACCTGCCTTGTGTTCATCACTGTCAGGGCTGGCAGTGTAACAGATAACTGAATGGATTCCAGGCCACCCAGGGAATGGCACCTGACAGGAGCTCATTCATCACTTTCATTTCAGAGCTCTCCAAGGAAGATCTAGCATCAAAGAGGTAATCAAGGCTCTGTAACAGGGCCACATGGGTGTTTGGCAGGAGTGCTCTGCATTACCAACAAACCCAGATATCAAATCTGGTTTGTAAATTAGGTGCTTTTTGGGAGGAAGTGTGACTAAAAGTGTTACCCCAAGTATATTTCCAATAATATGCATCTACTGTCAGTGCTGGGAGCCACAGCCTGATCTTTTCCCAGCTTCCAGGTGAGAAACAGCAGCTGCAGACAGAAGATAAATTGGTGCATTTTAAAGTGTGGTTTATCTGTGATGGTTTGTTTAATCAGAGAGCCTCTCTGTCTCCAGCCCCTGTCTGGGCACTGGGGCTCCCTTGGTCAGCCCAGAAAGGGTGGTGAGGTCCAGGCACAGCCTGGGCTTTATGGCAGTGAGGAGACTGCCCTAAAGATAAAAGCATCCTGTTAATAGCACAGAATCACAGAATTACAAAGTGGGTGGGGTTGGAAGGGCTCTCTGGAGATCATCCAGTCCAAGGCAGACTCACCTGGAGCAGTGACACCAGAACACACCCAGGTGGATTTGGAATGTCCCCAGAGAAGGAGACCCCAAGACATCCCTGTTCCAGTGCTCTGCCACCCTCTACATGGAGAAGTTCTTTCTGTCTCCATCAACATCAGTGAGTTTTGCATGAATCCTCTTTGCAGGTCAACTTTTCTCTGTTTGAATGATTTTCCTTATTCAAAGTACATTCAGCTAATTTAATCCTTGTCTTTCCACTGTAAAGGCTGGCCAATACTGAGCTGTATGTGATAATTTATAACTGTGATAAGTGATAGAGTGTTGTGAATGAGGGGAAAACTTGTTTGTTCTTCCTGAGGAGTTTTCTCACTTGTTGCTTGCTCTATGAAACCAACCAGTTTCCTTTAGATTGGAAAGTTTATATCAGAAAGAGGTTTTTGGCTGCAACAACCAGATTGGTGTAAGACATCACAGTGGAAATAAGACAAAAAGTACATATATTATATATATAATATATGTACTATATTTGTATGTATATATCTGTAGGTATGTAGTTGAATATCCTTAAAGAAACATGATAATCAGAAAGAGTGCCAGTTTTTCTGCTTGAATTAAATTTTTTTCCAGAGTTGCCACAGCCTCAAAATCTCCAGATTGATGCCATTGCAGCTCTGCCTCAGGGGTTTTGTTTAGCAAATGCAGTCAGGTTAAAATTGTGTCACACTCTCAGACTGTCATTCTGTCACATGTATTGTGCAAAGTCCAGTGGATAAAAGGGACTGATCTTAACCAAGTTCTAGGAAATTGAAGTTTGGTAACTCTACAGAGGTTTCTCCACTCTGAGATCAGTTTTAAGACTAGTAAATTAGCTAGTCCTAGTAACCAGAAATTTTCTTTGTCTCTTCATCATGTGAGTTATTCTCATTTCTGGGAAAATGTAGTGTAAACTTAAGAGTTTTTGTCAGGAAAATCTGTTATTATCTTAAACTGTATGACATCTTAATATCTGAAAAAAATATAATTTATTTTTTTATAATGGTTATAATTATTTGCCTCTGCTGAAGCTAATTCCATTTTGCTGGTGATGGTGAAGGACCAGAATTGAATTAAAAGTGGCTCAGCTCAGCTCAGGTTTCTGGCTCTCTGTTCTGAATATAGCAATTAGTGGTTTGCTTGCAGAAAGACCACAAAACGAAGTGATAAGGTGAAGGATCCTTTCTTCCTTGAGAGCCTTTGTGCATCTGCCTTGTTAGTTTTCTCTTCTCATGAATGGCAAAAAACTATTTTCAAACTGGTCTTCAAGAAGTTAAGGCACCTTTAAATGTCAAAGAAGCAAATCAGTGTTTTCATAATTAAACAGAAAACAATGTAGCTGTACTAAAAGAAGTTCTAAAGAACTATGCATTTTAATATTCTTTGATATCAAAAGGAGAAAACTTTAAAAAAAAAAATTGGAAAAGATTTTTTTCAGTGGAATTTTGCAGGTAATAGAACAAGTTGGTTTAACTTAATATTTACATATCAACCTTGTTGAAGTATGGATTTCAACCCAAGCACCACCTTAAAACATTCTGAACACAATGCAATTTATTTTAAAAACATAAATGGGCTTTTGTAAAATATCCTACTAAATTATTTTTCAGTAATAGAATTCTGCTTTTACCTCTCAGCATGCACTTTTGCATGAGATTATTTTGTTCTTTGTGTTTTGTCCAAAATAGAATTCTTTGTAAATTCATTTGTCATTTGTAGGAAAAGAGACTTATGTGGAATAGACTTCCTATCATCACTCAGAACTCACTAGAAAAATAGGAAATGCAAAATTCTAAAATAATCCCAATTATCTGTACTAAGTATTTGTCTTTACACTGTTTGTTTCATCTGCTAAGTCTTGCCCTCTGATTTGAGAGGTGATCTTGGAGAGCTGAAGGAGAAATCTCCAGGAGTGCCCTTAATTTTCCTGAGCACTTTGTTTAACAAAATGTATAACCACAAGCATCAACAGAATATTGCACCATCTCTATCACCATCTGTGTCTAATTGTAGATTAAGAGTGCAGTGGTGGTGATTACAGGTGGGAATGGAAGCTTCAGTTTTTTACTAGGGTTGCCTGACATTTCCCATTATAAGACTATTTTCTCTTCCATTTGATAATTTTCCAGCATTTTAGTTAATTTTCCATGCTGGGTGATTGCTTCCAGCTCTTGCTTGGTTTTTGGTTTTGTTTTGCTTTTAATTTATTTGGAGGAATTTTCATGTTGTGAGGCTTTTTTGTTTGTTGCTTTTAAGGTAAAAAAGCAGGCAAAATGCTTTTGGATTTTTTTTTTTTCCCCTAAGGAAATAATCTCTGTGATCTTTTTCTCTTTAAAGGCCTGGTCTCTCTTTTTATCCCAGATCTGGGATTTTTGCAGGAATCCAGGATCACATATGAGGCTTTGGAGTTTTTTTTAGGTGAAGGACTATTTGGTTTTATTTGGGGTTTATAATTTTTTTTATTTCCCAGCCCCCTAGAGAGGACTGCTTGGTTTAAATTAGTCACAAGCCTTCCTCCCTATTGATAAAGAAGAGACACTCAGCTGCAAGGATGAGAGGAAAGAGAATTAGGAGCAACATAAAGCTAGTTATTGTCTCACTACAGTACTCTTCCAATGAAGAAAGGGGTGCACTTTAAATTCTGGAACTGCCCACTTGTTCATGGAATTCTGTAGCATTGCCAAAAACTGAAGTAACTTGAGGCAACTATGCCACTAAAAAAAAAAAAAAAAAAAAGTCCATTTAATAAGTCTTAACATTCCTTCATGTGAAACAAAACACTTGCTAACTCCTATAATTTTTTCTTGCTTACTTCCACTGGTAAAAAGGAAAACAAATACTGAGATTGCAGAGCTGAGGATGTGTCATATATTATTCATGCCATATCAGCACTCTCCTTTCCTTCCTTGCTGTGCTAATGTGGCCAGTCCATAAGGTGTGATGTTTGGAAACAATTTGTAGCCTGCTTGATGCTTTGCAATGCATATTCCACACAGTTTGGTATTTATAATGCAGCAAGAAAGAAAAAACCCCAAAGAAATCCAGTAAAGTTTATCTGCATATAAGGGAGAATTTCTATAGAAATAACTTGTTTCTGCAATTTCTCCCAGTAATGAATTAAGTTTCCTAAGAGCTAGGGCTAAAAGCTAGATCCCAATAGGGATCTCTTCTAGGATGCCAAGCTAAGGAAATACAGGGAATTTTATTAATTATTAGCACACCTTTAATTTAAGGCTTTCATGCTACTGGAGCAAATAGTGCACAAACTATTTGAGTAAAGAAGATAAATAATAGCTGGTGGAGCTGTTCCTTATCAGTTGATGGTTATATCATCTAAGGCTAGTAATGGCTTGATAAAGGACTCTGTAAATTTTTATTCATAATGTTTGTCTGATATATAAAGATAATTAATTAGAAGGAGAGAATTTCTTTATCTGTTTCAGGCTGTCACAGGCTGGGGGTGACCTGCTCACATTTCAGGTTTGTGATCTTTTCTTTCTCTATCTGCTCCTTCCATTTCTTTTTAACTTGGCATAATTTGTCTGGTATTCAAAGCTGTTTTTTGGGGTATGCCACACATGGGGTTTCGACATGATTGAACTGTGGGCATGAAAAGAGCTAAATAAATAACAACATTCAATTTCATCTTATGTAGTGACATCAGTGCTGGCTTTTTTTTTATTAAAGTCACCTTCTGTTCTCCTTAGGTGTTGGTTCATTGAATGAAAATGAAGGAAGGGCTAATTTCAAGGTATTTTTGAAAGTAATTTTTCAGATGATAGACACATTAAAATCAAAATGGATTCATCACTATGCATCACAACCATTGCTTCTCTAAAATAAAAAATAATATTTTTTCCCAAATTAGCTGTTACTGGACTGACTTGCCTGCTAATTCACCTACTGCACAGTCATGGTTGCATGGCTTAGTGAATGGGTGTTCAGAATATTTTTTATGATGTCTTTATCAGTCAGGGCAATTTATTATGGAATTGTTGTCAGAGGAGAAAACATGAATAAGGTCACTCCTGAGTATGAAACAGTCTCTCATACCCATCAATCACAGATCTAGGCACATTTAAACTTGCTCAAGTAGCTCATTCTCCTGCTCAGGATTTATCTCACTGTTAAAGCAGAAGCACTTTAAATACCAACTTGTACATAGAGCTCCATCCTTTGCTGGATTATTCTCTGCCATATCTGCCATGCAGCTGTTTCCAAGAGGTTGGAGTAGTATTTGGTGAAAAATGGAGGAGGTGGAGTTTAGGTGCACGAGGAGAAGAGCAGGAAGCCTGGTAGGTTTTGTATCCCACCCCAAAACCTAAATGAGAAGAGTCAGGGAGTTACAGTGTTGGAGATGAGTTTTTGCTGCTCTCCCTCCTAGCTGCCCTGACATTGTCCAGCTTCTCTTGCTGCCCTTTCTGAGGCTGCTGGTGCTGCCTGGTGGTTTTATTGATGCTGATTCTTTCTGGTTGTGGCAGCAAGTCTCTCTCTGGATACACAAAGGGGTTGAAGTCCCCCCAAGGAGCTTCTGCAGTGAATTCCATCACTTCAGTCCAATTCCATCACTCCCCTAATGGTTGCAGTTTCAGATGCTTCAGCATCCAGTTCTTTAATTTCCTCCTTCCCCTAAAGGCAGCCTGTTTCTGCTTCAGGATCATGGCAGAGGTGTGTGAATGGTGCAACATGATGCATGATGCCTTTGATGCCAATGTGGGGCCACACAGGAGGATTCTGAGCTGTGGTTCCTCTTTCCAGGACAGAGTGTGACAGCACTTCCTCCTGAAGCCACTGCTGCTCCAAGCAGAAGACAAAGTGTAGTATTTTGTTTGTCACTACAAACAGCTATGTCTGGCTGCACAATTACCAGGACTTTAACCTTTTAGTGGCAGACAAGAAGGCAAGTAGGAGAGTAGATGAAATAACAGCCTGCTTTTAACATTGGGACTTTAAAGGGTATCATGATGCTGCTAATATTTTTATAATTAGGTATGTTATTTCAAAGGGATTTTATCTCTGTTCCTACAGTCCCCATAGTGGTTCCTGTTTCCAGGGTGGGAAAGGTCAGCAGCACTGCCAAGTGATGTGGTAATAAATGAGAGGTGAGAAGACAAACTGCACAGTCCTGCCCACTAGCCTCCATCCTTTGGATGCAAATTGACTCTAGGACATGCAAGGGCTGCCAAGAAGTTAACCTCCTGAAAAAAGAGTGCAGCAGCAACAAATGAACTGTCCTTTGCTGAAAGAATCTTAATGCTTCCTTAATTACACCCCTGTAGGGTATGCACAGTTTAATAGCCAGCAGTGGAGATGGCAATTGGAACTTAAGTCTTTCAGAGTTTTAGAGAAAACAGGTACTGTAGTTTTGAGAAGTGATAAGGGAGAGGAAATTGAAGTAGATTGAAGAACAGGGATTTAAAATGTCTGATGTTATTCAATTCCCTTTTCTTTCTGCCAATACTGAGATGGAGATGTTCAGTATAAAACCTGAACAGACTCTCACAGATTGCCTATTTGAATGTGAATGCTGTACATGTTATTCCAGCAGAGTGATGCTAGAAGATTGCCTTTCTGAACAATTGTATTCCAGACTAACCACACATTCATGAGAGGGCAAATACCTCCTTAAATAATAGATAGATCTAATTTAATAATTTTGTTAAAATCTCTGATTTTTGCTATGCTAATATCTCTTTCCCCTTCAGGCAAGACTGAATGTACCTAACCTGCCAGGTATTCAAGTATGGGAAAACAGAATAATTGCTGTTTGGTTTTAAGCCCTTCAAACCATATTGTTTGAAAGTGTTTCAGATTGAAAATTATTAGTAAAAGACTGATTGCTATAACATAAATCTGTCAGCATTTTGCCTTCAAGTCAATGGGGTGCACCAGCCTGAGGTATTGACACCTGGGCTAAGTGGCTTCTGAAGGAGGAATCTCCTGTTTGCTTTCATCTCTGGGATTTGCATGTTAGACCTGGTATTTAGGGTTATCTGAGTGTGTATTATACATTTTCATATGTATATCAGCTGATGTACTGAGGATCTCTGCTTTTGTGATTTATCCTGGAAACAAAGAGGATGCGAAGTTCCTGGAACCCAGCAGCAAAGCAGATTTTCTGCTTGGACAGTCAGCAGGATGTTTATTTAGGTCCTATGTCTTGGGACTCATGTACTCTTCAGTTTCTCTTGCTTGAGGTGCTGCAATACTGGCTAGCTCATTATTTGCCCTTTTCCACTCTGCCTTCATTGACATGGGACAAAGCAACCCAGCTACCTCGAGGCCTGACTGTTTTTCCCTGTCTCCCCTCTCTCATTTTTTTTCCAAATTCTCCCCCAGATTCCCAAGGGGCCCAGTGAAAAATTAACTTTTTGCTGAAAAAATCAGATAGCTGAGGGGGAAGAGATGGTGTTTTTCTGAACAAAACTAGTCTTTGAGAACTCTTACATTTCAGAAATATTTTTGATTTGAAGTGTTTACCCTTCAGTGTGTTTAGGAATTAAATGCTTCCAAGTATTTCAATGATGTCAAAATAAGAGGTTTTAAACACAAAATATGTTTTCAGCTAAAATGATTTGCCAGATTTGGTGTTAATCAGTAGTCTTATCTGCCTTAATTCTGAACTTTTCTGGGGCACAATACATGTGGTTTGCCCATTAGTGTATTGTAGTGCCTCCTGTTCTGTCTTCAAGGGTCCAGCCCAAGCCAGCAGAGTTTTGGCCTCCAAAGGCAGAAAATCCAGAAAACACATTAGTGTTTCTAGATACATTTTTGGAAAATATGAGCTTACTAGAGGGGAATAGAAGGCTTCAACATAAAGAATATGTATGATGCAGGAATCAGCATCTTTGGTAATATTATCTGAGAATAAAGAGCACAGTCCAAAGCAGAACTGCTGAAGATCAGCTGAGACAAGAGCTATGAAGTTGACAGTACAGACTCTCTTGGATTTTTGGGGCCTGGAAAATGAGTCATGGCTTGGCTCATTTCTGTTAAATATGATGAGAAGAGGTAGGTACAAAGCTTGCATCAGGTGACAAGTGGCATGCCAGACCACCTGTTGGTAACATCTCTTAGAGCAGTTCCCAAAGGAAAGATATTGGTGTCAAAAGCTGAATTTTTTTCCTGCTCTTCAGAAGAAAAGCTTCAAGTGGTTCAAGTCAGAAAATGATAGTTCACTGCTGAACTGCAAATTAGAATGGAACAACTCTGAGTAAATTATATATCTAAAACTGAGAGCTGCAGAAAACCCTTTGAATTTTATCTGCATTTTGGAAGTCAGCAATGGATGAAAGATTTCAGCAGATGTGAGCATTATTTTATCTTACTTTTTTTAGGGAAATGAGTGAGAAGGAAGGAGAAGCTCCTACCAGAACAGTGCTGAACATTGGCCTTTGGTTGGCTGTTCAGAACAGTTGTCACTTTAAAATGAATGTCAGTATTCTAATCGAGGCAAATGAGCCTCAGAACAGTGCAAGCTCATTTTTTCCCTTTACCTAATTATTTATACAGATCTGCACTGTGATTCTCCAGTGCTTATGACAGAAATACTGGTTTCCCCTGTAGTGCTGGCTTGTGTCCTTCTGCATGCTAATGCAATATTCCATTTCTAACTTGAAGGTAATAGATTAGTGAATACACGAGGCTATCATTCCCCTGCTAATGTGAATCCAGCCATGCAGAAACCCCGAGGTTTATCATAAACAGGCCAGCTTCTGGGCATTCTTAATTTAAAATTCAATTTAAATAATTTCTAATTTAAGTGTCTACTTTGTTTTCTGCCTTTCAGCTTTGATGCACTTTTTTTTTCTCTTTTGGAAAAACTTGATGTTTACTGTTAGAGGGTAAGGACGGATGATAGTGCTGGTTTTGTTGTCAGCTAATTTTTTTCTCCCATTGTCAATCTCTTAGTGAATAGGAGATGTAGTGTTGTATGAAGTATTTGTCTTGATTAGGATTTCAAATAGAGTTTCAGTACTTTTTCTGGACAGGGAATATAGATTTCTGCATTTAGTTTTTCCTCCTCTTTCTGGCATGGCTGCACAGATAGTGGCAGTGTCCAAAAACATGACAAAAAACCCCACATGCACTATATCCCAATTCTACTCTAATTTCCCTTTTTTTCTGAGCACAGAGGGGTGATGTTGTGAAACTCATGTACAGCATGCTGGGCTCAATGAGAATATAACAGGCAGCTAGAGGTGATTTAATTCCTGTTTTCAAAGTGAAAGAAGGGGACATTGTAAGGTCTTTTAGGAGATCAAGTAGGTTGATTTAATGATGCAATCAAACCTTATCTGCACAGCTCTTTACCTGCCACAGCGTGCAGAAAATATGAATTTGGTCTCTGGTCCTTAAGGCCTGGATGTGAAAAGTTGTGTCCCTACCTGGTGAGCTGGTACCAAAGTGTTCAGATGAGCAAGTACCACTGGTGCCTACCAGAGGGAGGAGAGTGGGGAAAGGGCAAATTCTGGGGGTGCCTAAGTGTGGGAATTGGCCAGGGCACCCCACTGGTGGGGTTGGGACTGATTTGGGTGTGCAGAACACGACTAGCCCTGGGTGATGCTGCCCCAGTGATCTCCTTTCCTGCTTCTCCCCATGGATCTGGGTGACTCCCAGTGCCCAGGGAGGCTCTCCTTGCACAGGAGCCACATCTGCAGTACTTGTTAGTTGTTCCCACACCGTGGTTCAGAGATGCCATGTCACAAGCTCAAATGTGTTTGGGTGGCCTTGGCAGAGCAGGAAGGCAGAATAATGTCCATTGGATGGAAGAATGTTGGGTTGCTGCTGACATTTGGCATTAGGCTGGCAGTGTCAAGTGGAAAACAACCCTTCTTTTTGACTCTGGCACTGCAGCCACAAGTAGAGTCAACTGAGGTACAGCCCTCCTTCCAATTTGGCTTTTACAAACCTTTTACAGTTTTCAGACTTTGCATTTTAATGGTTAATTTTTTTCTTCAAGGATTGCTTGTGTTGAGAAAAAGAAATCATAGTTTTAAAGTGTATATCTGTTTGCTTTGGGCTAATCTCAGGATGATATACAATAGCTTGGGGATCTGAGAAATGAGACATGAGTCGATGATATTTTACTGTTCCTTTATATGTTATAAGCAGATTCACATCACTCTTATAATATCCCCACACAGTTGTATTTTAAAGATTATTTTCTCTTTGTCTCTTTCTATTATTCACAATGCTTTGATATCTATGTGTCAAAGAATTGTAGAAAAAACCCCACAGTGCAGCTGAGGGCAAGCGTGGAACATTTTAGCTCCAAAAGCAATTTTTTTTCATTAAGATATAAATAAGAGTGTGGATTATATTTGAAGCTAGTTCTCTTTTATTCAGCATCTATGTGAGAAACCACAGCTATGGTTGTGTTTTACAGAAGAACATTATAGAACAGTTTCTTTTTGCCTCTGTAGACATCAGTGATCGTAGTGAATCACATTAAATTAATCCTGCCCCCTTTGACATTAATGGGAACATTTCCACTGACTACAGTGAAGTCAAAATCTGTCTAATATGTTTTACATTGGGTGACAGAGTTTAAACCCACATTACCCTGTTTCCTTCCAGTACTGTATGATTTTTTTTTTTAACCTATGTGTGTTTCCTGACTGTGTGATGGGATGTTAATCCAGACTTGCTAGGAGGAGTGTGAGAAGAAAGAAGAGGTGTTTGTTCTTACCTTTCCTCTTTAAGAGGTTTCCTGCCCCACAGAAAACTTGATGAGGAAGCTTTCCTTCCTACATGCACGTTTGTAACAGGTGAGAAGAAATTAAATCATAAAAGCCCCATCCAGGTGAATTGTTGTTGTATGCTTTTTACAATGAGTTAAGGTAGAATGGCATAGATTACCATCTATTTTAGATGTTTTATTTTCTTGTATCCATTGGTTCCTTCAATAAATTTCTTTAAAAGTGTGGATTTTAAATGGTAGACTTTTAACTTAATTTTTGATAATGTCACACTACTTATAAAATGAAATTTGAATGCTAAATGCTATAGTTTTGAAGTGCTGCAGTAATAATAAGATTAATCATTGGAATTTGAATTTCAGTACTAGAGATTTTCAGAATGGTTTCTGAATGCTATGGCTCCCATAGCACTGCATTGCCACAACCAGTTCAGTGGTAACTACTATTTTTTTTTTCTTCTTTTTTTCTAATCTTCCACAACTATCACTGAGTATGGCCATGTTGTCCTTCTGGTTCAAAGAACACTGTAAATAACTACAGCTAAACACCTCTGTGGTTCTGTCAACTATTTCAGTTGTCTCTATTTCACATGACTAAAATAGAAAGACTTTTTTTTTTGGTCTGTCCAATGCTATATAGAGCGATTTTCTTCAATTTTTAAATTTTTTTTGAGACAATTGGTTTTACAGCTTTGGCCCTACCACTTGAAAATTTGGATATTTAAAATTGTGCTTGGTGGAGAAGAGAGGGGAGAGAATCTAAACATTGTTCCTTTTTTTTCCTAAGAAAAATAGAGAAAATGACAAGTGTTCTTAGCTTTTATTTCTTACATTTTTAGCCACATTTAACTTTCCATAACTCCTCAAATTTGCAGAGATTGCACAGTGGAAAAATTGTTTTGATTTTTTTTCTTTCTCTTGGATTCCTGAATAGCTCCTTCAGTATTGAAAGGAGTTAAAAAACCTAGAGTGAAAGGTGAACATAGAAAAGATTAATCTGTGTGTTTGTAAAAACAAGTCCTCTTTCTGATGCTCTCTATATCCTGAGAAAATAGAAATATTATAAAGATGGTGTAGCTATCTCTAGAACATGCCTGTTTTTGGGAACCAGTTCAAGATGAAAATTTCCTTTTGAAACAACCTAAGTCATGCTAAAAAAAAATAGATTTGAGTGACCTGTGGAAAAGAGTAGCCCAAAAATCTGATTTGTTCCATGGCAAAACTCTGACCCACTCAGTTGAGTCAACATCTTGCAGCTGCCACTTTCAGCTGGAAGGGTTACCAAGGAAAATGACCCAAACCTTTGGGGCTTTTTGCTGCAGCTGCCACCACAGATTGCTGCAGCTCCTCAGAAAAACAGGGGAAAGAAAGTTCCCAGTCCTGAGGCTCGTATCCACAGGCTTGGCAGGGGCAAGCAGCTGTCAGTGGGGTGTGGGAGGAGTGGATTTTTGTTGGTCAGGTTTGGGACATGCCATTGGGATGTGCTTGCTGGGGCTCTCCCAAAAAGCAGCAGGGTTTCAGCATTCTTCCCCAGAGCAGCTGCCTTGATTTGAAATCTCGACAGCATATTTCTGTGCTCTATAGGAGGAATTTTAGCTCGTGGCCTCTTGGTTTATTTCCAATCTGCAAAGCACTAGGGATTTGGAGAATCAAAATAAACTTCCCTGCAGTGCTTGCAGGCCCAAGGTCTCGTACCTTGTCTCTCAGACGGAGATGTGAATTGAGTCTTGACTTGAAATGTTAATATCACAACTGAGAGAGCTGCTGTATCACTCAGCCTGGCTCCAGAGGGAAAAGACCAATCACTTTAGAGTTAAGATGGTCCAGTAAGAAAAAGCACATGGGCTATAACTGACATGCAGATATAATTTTTTTGTGCCATTGGCTGATACCTGAGAGATTCCCTGGGCTTAGGAAAAAAAGGGTCACAGAAGAACATGTCTCAAGGCTGCTGCTCCCCCATAATCAGGGGATTATCCTATTTGTAGGATAACAAATTTCCATACTCTGGAGAATAAGATGCTATATTTAAACTTTTTAAAGCATGAACTGATTTATGAGTCGGGGGCTTTTAGCTAACAACAGTGTAGAATGTCTTTGGTGAGACTCACTGGAAGAAATAGGCTAAACATTTAATAGTTCTACAAAAAATAAGACTTGCAGTCCCCTAATCTCCACAAGAAGCCTATTGAATCTGTCATGCCAGATCCTAATCTGATGGTGCATTGGGAAGCCTGCACTAATACAGCTGGGCATCCCATGTACAGTCTGGAGAGTCTGGGTTTATTATTAAGTTATGTTTAATAAAACATGTCAGAATGGATTCCTTTTCAGGAGATGATTTATAGGCACTAAGTCTGGGTTTTGCAGCACTTCCATGAAATACCGTTTTTCAAATATATCTTAAAAAGTTAATGCAGTTAAGATTTCACTCAGCCAGTTTATAGAGCCTCTGAAAATAAATTTAGTTTCAATAGAATGACATCTCTCATAAAAGCCAAATCCGACTTTCTTGAAATTCAGGTTTTGAAATGAGAGCTGACAATGGCTTGTACTGCCAAAAGGATGTTTGCTGGTTCAGTCTCAGGACAGTCACTGTGTGACTTATCCTTCTTTTAGGCTGCAGAAGACAAAAGGTCACAAAGAGAACAGCATTTCTCTCCCACATCAGAGCTTGCATTAGCTCTCATTAAGAAATTCTCTTTGTACTCACACCTTGGTTTTGGCAAGGCCGGCTGTGACCTGTGCAGGACATACAAGGAAGGGAGAGTGGAGGGTAAATGACAGATAATAGCATGGAAGCCCAACAGAATGACCTAGTGCATGAATATAATTTGTCTGAATGAAATTTCTTTATCTGGTAATTCTACAGCTGGAGGGTATTTTATGTTTCAGACAAATTAGCCAGCATACAGCAGGTTCCTATACAGGAACCAGGAAAAGCTCTTTTTCACATTTGTTTTAGCATACATAGAAGTATGAACTAGGAGATCCCTTGTTATTATGACATTTGCTATTCTTCCCTACCAAGGCACATATGTCAAAACACAGAAATTTTCTTTTGGGCCTTTCATTACTGATCCTGCTGAGAAATTATTGTTCTGTGCATCAGAGACAACCATGCACATGTGTATATCATAAGCAGGAGGAAAATATTGGTAGTGTTTTAGCACTTCTAATGCAGTTTAAGCACTTCATAGTGTGCTGCTGTTGATATCATCATCAGAGGACCAGGACAGCTTTTTAGCAGAAGTTGGTTCTTATCTCACTAGAGGAAAAATGTTATAGAAGATCTTTGTGGTGCTATCACAATGTTGTGATAAATATTAGCATTGCTTATAAATTTTGACTTTCCTACATTTGTTAAGAGCAATCATATTTAGAAAGAAAATGCATAATTCCATGCCCAATGTCCATAGTGTGTAGCAAATCTCTGTATTTTTTATTGTTTTGGCACATTCATGTTTTTTACATGTATCATAAAAAGCATAACTTTTTGTTTCCATTTCACTGTTTTGCCTGGAATTGGAAGCAATTTGTGCCAGCTGGAAACCAAGCATAAATTGCATGTATGGTTCTGCAACTGAAGTGTGGACAGCCTAAGAAAAGCAGTATGGGGAGCAAATCTTTTGTGTAACATCCTTTGTTTGCTGAGCATTACCTTACAGTGATATATTCAATATGCTCTTTGCTCAGTGTTTGAAGCAGGGAACTAGGTGCTCCCTGGAAGTGGATTTTCTCTTCTGACTGCCAATTTATTCTAATTAATTTGATAAGGACAGCAGCTGTATCTGCCTCTTAATTCCTTCATCTTAGAGGAAGAATTAGAAATGGATTAGTCAGAGATAAATATATCTTGTGGCATTTTCTCCCGAGAAAAAGCCCTTTAAAAATATTGTATTCTCATAGCAGGACTGGCCAGCACAGTGATGAAAGCAATTTTCCATTGCTGGAGGGAATTGTCTATGATGACTGAATGGAAAGAATAAATATTAGCTGATATTAAAATGGGGAATAAAATTTTGACTGTAGGCAGTGAAAATAGTTTTGTGGGCTGATCTAAGGGTGCCTTGGCCCCAGGAATAAGGATGTCTATAGATCCTGTCTAGTGTGGATGAACTTACTGCAGATGTCAATTTAAGATCAGGAAAAAAGGAAGCATTTCTTTGGGAAGCAATGCATTTTTAGTGCTCCTGTTGGTGAGGGTTTAATATCTTTCATGATGTGATGCTTCCTGTTCCAGTATTGTATCTCAAGTATGGAATGAAATATATTTTTAATTGAATGAATTATTTAGTGAACACACTATGATTATTCAAAGATTTCCAAAGTTTTCAAAGATTTTTTTTCCTCTATTAAACAAGTCATCACTGAATTCATAACTAAAATTAATTTCTGGAATCTCTTTGTTTTACTTTAAGTAAATTTACTGTGAAGGAAAAATCCTATAGTGACATGAGTTGAGGTACTTTTTTGGATACACCTGATTTAACCTTCTGTAACCATCCATTTATTTATACATCCAATCTGGATGACAAGTTATCAGGGCTCTTTGATGGCCTTTGGTGAGATAACCAGGAAGGCTCTTGGAAAGGGGTTTGACTATTTCACCAGTATGGATGTTGTTCCCTAGAGGACTAGCCTGAGATTGTTATCACTCACAAATGAAATTAGCAGATTAATTGCTTATTGCTGGATGAAAGACTCAACCAAATTCAAGTGAAAGATTCATCAGTTTTTTGGTGGTTTAAAGGAGGCCATATTTTTGCTATTTGAAAAGAGATTATATTCTTAAAAGCACTGCACAGCCAATCTGTTTTATTATCCTTACCAGCAAACACAACATTTACTCAGTCACAAAATTGCTAACCATGCAGTATGCATGGAGTCCAGGATAGCAGAGCTTTGTGTTTGTCTGGGTTGACCTTTCTGCCTTGTTTAAAGACCACTGTGAGAGAGCTCTGAGGGGGATCCCAACATCTTTCACTGAAAAAGTGAAAGCTTTGATGTGAGTCCTGAAAGGGGAAACTGGACAGCTACAGCTGATTTCTTTGTGAGTATGTCTTGGGAAAAAATAAAGATTATAATGAGCTAGTGCTCCTTACCACCTCAATTTCAGGTGATTTTATTGTAGGTTTTGTAACAAACACTTGTAGAACTTGGATCTGTCTAGGCAAAACCATTATCATGTGTGTGCATGTATATTGCCATGAACTTCTTTGTTCTGTTTTACTGTTACTTAATCATATTTGCCTTTTCCATTTTAAATGAAATATATCAGAGTTCTATATCTTTGAAGCAAACAGATATATTTTTTTTGTTCCTAATTCCTATTCAATTACAATTTTAACAAAACACTTGGAAAAGAGCAGTGAACTCTCCCCCTCATTCCTGGGTGCAATGAACCCAGCCCTTTCTAGGCTGATTGTGTTTCCATGAAAAGTCTGCTCATCTCACTCATGTGGAGTGATAACCTTGCAGGAATCAGCTGCAATATTAATGAAGCAAAATACCACTCAGCATGAGGAAGGCTGGTGGGAGAAGGTGAAGTGCAGTTTAAAGCTTTGGCTGGGACTAATAATAATAATAATAATAATAATAATAATAATAATAATAATAATCAGATTGTTGGTTGTACACAGCCTAAGTGGCTGAATGCAGAGGTGTCCATGAATGAAAAATGATGGCTTGTGGTGATGTGAGTGCTGGCAAGCTCAGAGGACACATTTGACATGGTGTGCCTATTCTAGGAGGCAGCAATGAAGCAGTTAAACTAGATGGGAATCATGCAGCTAAAAATCCTCCATGTGTTTTGAGAACTCATCCAAGGTACTTAGAGCCCCTCTTTATTGCTGTCTCTCAGGATTTGTGCAGGAAAACACAGTGTATTCTGCTGATAGAAATAGGTCTCCTTTTTCTGCCATCCAAATGCCAAACAAAGAGGAATGGAAACCAAGGGCAGCAGCGTGCTTTTGTAAAACCTGTCACTAGCAGGGTATTTGGGGATTAGATTCAGTCAGCTTGCATCATTCTCTGGATGCCCACGTATAAAGTAAATTTCTGCCCAAACAACAGAGTTGACTTTCTCCTGTTTTTTACCAGGAGTTTAATTGGAAGGAGGTGGGCACTACTTTGGTAACTAAAATTAGGGAGAGTTCATGGACTTTCTCTGCTGACAAAACCAGAGTCCAGTTTTACTGTAACAGAGCATCTGAGTTTTTGATTGGTAAAACAGGTGCTGTACATTTTTGAAATTATTTCTCTGTGAATACTTGTGCAGAAGCCAGAAGTTACTTTACTGAAAAAAAAGACATAAGTGTATTTAAAACAAATTATTAGCTTCTAAAAATGAGCTTTATTTTTATTTTTAATTAAAACAATCCTAAACTCTTCAGGTTTTTTTTTGTTTGTTTTTTTGTTTTTTAAATAGACTCTTACTTTTTTGAATACTGTCTTCAGAAGTTTATTAAAGACTCCAGGTGTTATCTTCGGATCTAAGATGGAGAGTTCAGTTTATGCTCCATGATGATGGACTTCCTCTGCTTGAGGACTTGCCTCATGCCAGCCATCAGGATTAGCACATGAAGGATTTCCTTCTGTGTTCTTCCAGAATAGTCACAGTCATTATTTGCAGGATGTATCAGAGAAGAGTAATTTGTGATGCTCCATAACCTGTAATTGCAAAATTAATTGCAATATTAATTGCTCTGGTGGTCCCAGAGCTCATCTGGCAGCTACCTGTAGTCACAAGCAGACCAATGAACATGCACTTGTGAGGTGTTTCTCTTTTTTTATTTGGTGTTCATATTGACTTACTGGTTATACTGCACTGCATCATAGTAATCATAGTAAACACAGTCATGTCTCATAGTTTAGTAATAATCAAAACAGCACTCAGAGTACTGCAGGATGTGGTAATTCTGAGATTAATAAATTACTCTTAGATGCCTTTTAAACCTCTATAGGCCTTCTATAATTAAATATATATAGTGCTCTTGTAGCTGTGGTTATCTGAAAGACTTGTAGAAAGAAGTTTGGTTTTTCATTAGCTGGAAAAATTGGAAGAGCTTTCAAATACTTATGTCAGATAACTTTTTTCTTGTTTTGCTTCTGTTTCAGCAAAAAAAGTCAAAGTAACCAATGCATCTAAAAAGAGCATTGCAATAATGTCTTGAATGTTAGTAGAAATCAGATTGTGTGGATTACAGGAGGGGTTATTCTGTGTTGAGAACTACTTGCTGCATCACTACACAAATACTCCTTTCCCCAAATATGTAAAAGTATTTTTAAGTCTCATCAGGACAGGCCAGGTGAGGCTTTCTTGGAGAGTAATGAATTTAATGTAAATAAAAAATTCTTCTAATGTTAACATTGCTTTTACAACATCAGCAATAAATGCTGGAATAAGGAACTGAATTTCACCATTAAAGTGTTTATTGTTGGTTAGACACTGGTGTGTCTACCAGCAGAGTTGATGTCTGATCAATTTTAGCTACTTTTTTCCACTGCACTTGGTGGTCCAAGCAATGAAAGAAGGGACATTATCTTAATTCTCCATTCCAGAAAAGCCCTCAGATCTGTCCTCTCTGCTGCAGTTACTCAGGATGCAGGCCATGCCTGGTTATTGTGGAGAGCTCTAAGAACAGAAAAACCCCTTTATCTAGACCTCCATATGGCACATCACTGGGCTACCTAGACATGTGCACTTTTGTCTTTGGTCATTTCATACAGAAAACACAATTAGGCTTGGCTGTCAGATGAAATCTGTCACATTCTTCTTGTAGGAGCTGAACTTGGTCCAGTGCAATAAATACAAGAAATACTCACCCATAAAATTGCAAGCAGAGCCTGCGATTTTGCTTCACTTGGCTGATTTTCTGGTGGGCACCTTTCCTGGCTGAGCAGCCTGTTTGTGTGATCAGCACCATTTCCTGCTCCACCACCCAATAAAGCAGCATATGGCTTTGTCCCAGCTTCCTAACAGGGCACTTTCCTACAGAAAAATGGGACTTTTTGGCTTTCTGAGGAAGAACCGTAGAAACCAATATGTTAAAAGGCTTTGCTAAGATTTGGGCTGTGTGCAGAATCCTGATGCTTAAGGCCCACCTTTCAAGGATGAGGGCAACAGAGAGGGGGGGAAAATAGCAATTTTTCAGAATAATTATGCCCAGCAATATAACTTGGGCTCTCTCTGTCATGGTAGGCAGTGCTGAGCTAAGAATTTGTGCTTAATAGCCTTGGGACCACATCAATTGCAGTTTGCAGATAATCCCAATGAAAAGCCTGTGCCTTCATGTTTGAGAAGGATCTTCAGGAGGTGAGGAGTGTCATACCTTTGTGTGGTGCTGGGAGAGCTTGCTTATTGTTCTGCTGGCCCTTGCCTCAGGTTTATCTTATTCTTTCCATCCTGGTCACTTGAATGGTCAGCTGCTCATGTTTTTAACTCTGGGGAAAGATCTGTCATGTTTTGATGTTAAAGTGCTGCTTTTCAGAGGCTTTCCCAGGCACTAGCTTTCCCAAGCTCCAGCTTCCCATCTTGTTTGTGAGTAAGTGACTGAGCTGCAGTGTGGGAGACAGAAAAGGTAGGAAAGTCACAGAAGCTGTGTGAAAGCAAAACTCACAATGGAAGAATGCAAGAATTCAAGGACAAGAAACTATAAGGCTGTGTTTTGAAGCTGTGTAGAGATAGGCCTTAGAAAATACATTAAGATAATAGAAAAATATAAGTTTAATAATGAAGCTTTATCCATTGTTTTTAAGCTAACAACGAACAAGCACTGTTAAAAGCAAGGTGTATGTGTAACTTTAGTAATTGGCAAATTACTAAAGCAAATGCCTGTAAGCTTTTAGCAGTACCTTATTGGCTAGAAAACTTTTAAAAAGGACCTTGTAACAAAGAGAATTTTGGCTGTTATGGTGAGAGCTTTCACCATCTCCTGTGTCTCACCCTGCAATGAGGCTGATGCTCTGAAATAAAAGCTCTGACCTCCATACCTGCAGCCCCATCCTGTTATCACTAAATAAAGAAATCCAGCACTGCAGGAGGTAACTGCTACCTTTAGGGTGGAAGGGAGGGGTCACTGCCAATGGACTGAATTGATGAGAAGTTGCTGTAGCATTTCTAGGCATCCAGGACAAAGGGAATAGGTGAGTCATCATTTCTCTGTGTAGGTTGTGTGTATACTCTGCAGAAATAAAGCTTTTTTTATCAGGTGCCATTAATCCCTCCTTAAAACCATATTGAACAATAGGAAGAGGGAAGGGGAAAATCATATTTTAGAGAGCTGCTTGCATTCCAATTCTCTTTTCTGGCACTGTGCTCTTATTGCCCAGTGCTTGAGCTCATTATAGTTCAGTCACTTCTTGTAATCATCTTCATTTGTAATATTTCTGCTTAGTGTGAGATGTGTCACTTTGACAGGAGCCCATTCAGGGATTTAATATTGCATCAAGGACAATAAGATTAATCTAGAAAAGCATCTAGAATTGATACAAATGTAATACATCTCAGATAGTAACACTCTAGAAGTCAAGTAACAGCAGGACTCTCTAAGGGAGTGATATTTGCAGGTGTAGCTAATTCCCAGTCTTGGTCTTGCTCTTTTTTCAGTTTATAACAGTGTGGACTGAAACTGGAAGAGGGCGCCCAGCAAATATTTGGCATTTTTGGTAGTGTACAGAAAAAACCTCAGCAGAGAGGGGGAGAGAACAGTCCCCTCTCCCTCAGAAGCAGGGAAAACAGCTCAATAGTAGATTGAATACAATGTAAACGTAAGTGTAGGGCTGCAATCAACCAGCAAGGGCAGTCTGTCCTGTACTAAGAATCAGCAACAATAATAAAGAGAAGAAATTGTTCATAGAAGTTTTTCTCTGATAAAGTGATATGTTCTTTGCCTTTTGCCTTGTTTCTGTGGGATAGTGCATTTTTTGTGCTCCCCCCTCTCCTCTCCCCTGCTCCTTTGGGGTTTTTTTTTTGTTTTAAAGCTGTGACTTGAGTTTTCTGACTTGCACTGAAACTCAGCTGATGATTTCCCCCCATAAGGAATATACTGCAAACAATTGCTCTCCCTGTGCCTTTTTTTTTTTTTTTTTTTTTTTCCTGCTGGAAACTTTTTAAAAGATCAGTAGTCTATTGTTCCATTTCAACATTCAGACACTCATTCCATGCACCATTACCCATGGAAGAAGGGAAAATAGACTATTATAACTGTAAGTGCAATACTCTCAGCTAATGGCCAGTATAAGACGTGTACTTTGCACATACACACTAGTCTCTGAGAGAGAGTGCCTGGCTTTGATATTCCTTTCTCTAATGAAAAAGCAGTTAATAATACTGAACAGTCTTCTGTAGAAGAGACAGAAATTCCACTCACTTATCTTACTTGGGAAAAACCAGATAGAATAAGATTTGAGAGAGAGAAATACCTCTAGGCTCAGTTAAGAGAAATGTTGATACTGGAGTCCCAGTAGTGATGTACAGTGAAACCCTTTGCTTTTAATTGCTGAACAATTATGATGGAAATGGTGTGATTAAAATGGAATGCCTTTGCAAAACAACAGCAACAAAGGCATCTCCTGTGTGATAATAAATAACAAGGGCTAAAGTGGTGCACTTGTGATTTTGTATTTTTCTGCTAGTGTCCCTTGCTTTTACATTGTGTCTTTTGAGGCAATGTCACAAATTCTGTATCCACATGTGTATTCACACAAATTCTTTTTTTTTTTAAAAAAAAAAAAAAAAGTATATATATATACACACACAGTAAAACTTTGTACTACTCTCTGTTTGCAGATACATTTTCTTGTTTGAAATGGACTAAAAAGTGGGTCAATTGACAGACTAACAAATGACACAGTGTGTGCCAGGACAGGAAAACTGTTTCAGGCCTTATATAACTGGGACCTGACTGCAAACTCTTTCAGCCTTCAGCTATAGGGTTTCTTTACCTTGCTGAACCACCTATCCACAATCACACCTTACATGTAGTCCTGTTCCTTCTATAGATGTTGGCACTGAATTAATTTTCCTCCCAGCACTACATAAAAGACAAATGTGAATTGGGTCAAAATTAGGAAAAAAGTTTTTACTGAAAGAGTGATAAAGTACTGGAATTGTCTGCCCAGGGAGGTGGTGGAGTCACCAAAGACTGGTGACTCAGTAAAAAAGACTGGCATTCAGTGCCATGGTTTAGTTGAGGTGATTTTAGGGCATGGGTTAGATTGGATGATCTTAAAGGTCTCTTCCAACCTTGTGATTCTGTGTGAGCTTTTCCATAGACATGATATGCAAAATTGGCTTGTGAATTTTATCACTGTATTTATTTAACAAGCCTGGTAGGAATATGGATCAGAAAACAGCTGGCTGTAGCCCCTGAGATCCCTGTGAATTATGTTAATGAATTATGTGACATATGGATTATGTTCTTTTAAAAAAATTGTTACACATCATAATTCCAATTATATCTGGAGTTGAAAAGGAAACAAAAAAACCTCCAACAAAACACCCTTACATATATGTACTAGATTTTCTTATTTCAAAGTGCACAAAATTGTGTGTTTTTTCTCCTTTGGAAATCAGTTGGAAAATTCCTTTTAACTGGGATTACAACAGACATTTTTCTGGCACTGAATTGGTTTGAAAATGCTATTCCTCATGTGTCTTGATTGTTATGGGAATGCTGTACTGAGAATGTGAATTGTGATCTTGAGATGTGCTGAGAATGTGGTTGTGTGATCTTGTCTGATGTGGAAGGAGCTTTGTTTTAGGTGGATGGAAGGTTAAATACACCTTTATGATTCTGGGTTTACAGCAAATCATAAAGTTACTAATGGCCAAGGTTTATTAATGATGTGTGCAACACAGAATTATAGCTTCATCAGGCTGCTCTGTTCTGGGTCTGAATTGTAATTCATCCTGGCTTTGAGATGGGTATTGCCACCTAAGCCTGATCATTCTGGAAAACTTGAAAGTTTTATTATTTCTATAGGGCTAATTGTTCTCATTGGGTTGTTTTGCTGTAGTTGAACAGCTGAAGCAAGGAGAGATTGTCTTAAATTAGGAGGGTTTTTGTGGAAAGGCAAGGAGAGGGAAGCTTTGTGGTGTGTCTAATTTGAGCATTGATCTTTTATTTCTTGAGAGTTAAGTGTGAGATGGTTTTAAATCTGAGTCTAGGACTACTGGGGACTGGCTAGGCTATGTCTGCTCCCAGGAGAAGGCAATGCTATTGCACTTAATAAAAATACAAAACCCTCAGTAGTTAAAATAAGTGTGTGTAAAAAAAAAAAAAAAAAAGGGAATAAAAAGCTAAAAGGTAAAAGTTGAAACTTTTGTTTTGAATCTTTAGTTTTTGTAGACTCAGAGCAAGTGATATCTTTGTACTTTCTCAGTCTCTTGCAAAATACTTAGTGGTGAGAAATGTGGAAGGGAAGCAGCATTCTTGTTTTAGAGCAGGCAAGTCAGAATTCAGCTTGTTAAGTAATAACACATGAGAGATCCATAGATAATTTTAAGCAGAGACATGAAAGAATGAATACTACTCAAAGACATCCACAAAATACCACTATATACAATGTCCTTTGCTGCTTATAAACTCTGCCTAAGCCTTTTACAGGTCAGTAGCCATAGCATTTAATTGCCAGCTGCCTTTAAACCTTGAGCAGGTCAGCAAAGACACAGTGCTACCAGGGATAATTTGTCATTTATGTATTTCCATGGAGTGATATATAATGTCTTGCTGAGAAGGGTCCTTGTGGGTGTCAAATACTGCTACTGCCTGTAATGGAAATAAAGGGGAAAAAAAAAGGCTGGCGAATAGATGTTTCTGTAAATGTAACTTTTAGTTTGCAAGTAGCCTTGTGGCTAAAAGATAATTCCACCTCTGCTGAAGGGAAGTAAAGAGGTGGCAGGTGAACAATTCAACCTCTGTGTTATTTATTGATTGAAAACAACTCCTGGCATGTGTGCTGCTTCTGAAATTTATTAAAGCCAGTCGAACATCCAGAGTGTGATATACACAAACTTGCTCTCTTCCCTCTTTGAATTTCAATTTTTAAGTGCTTCCTAGAGACAGATATAGAATCAGTCATCATGTCTGGCATGTGGTGTGTATTTAGGGCTGGAGCCAAAACTTATTGAAGTTGTTGGTTGTCTTTCAATTGACTTCAACTGGCTTTGGCTCAAGCCTTCAAGAGAAAGGAAAGAAAAATATGACTGCATGGGTTTCAGTCTAAAAGAGCTGAAACAAACCCACATCTTGCTTACTCTCTCCAAACAAGTGAGATAGGGTAGATGAAGGGACCTACACAGATCTGGATCGTTGTGGGTGAAGATCTTTGTTTCTCTGTGCCTGCAAATCCCCAGCTCCTGGTGCTGTGTGGCCAAGCTGGAGAGCAGGAATTCAGGCCTTGTGCTCATCCCTGTGCTCCTCCTGCATGGGCAGGAGGGATGCCAGATGCCTGGAGTTAAAGATGTTTGTCACATGTGTGTTGACTCTGCTGGTGCCACCAGCTGCCACAAACTCTGTGCCACATGTGGTGGGATTCTCTCACATCTTGGGCAATTATTTTGGTCACAGGCAATTTATTCTACAGAGAAGGGTGCTTTAACAGAATTTACACAATTATTTTTCTGTTGTGAGGAGCTCCTGCCAGTAGTGAAACCACACTCACTAACTGAAATTCCTTGTGGCTTGACACAAGCGATGACAATATTTATAAATTTAAAAAAAAATTGTATTCCCTCTGTCTGAAGTTTTTCTCCAGACATGGGAAAGGATTTGGGAAAAAAAAGAGGCTATTTAATCTTTCAATTAATGTTAAAAAAAAAAAATAAAAAAAAATAAAAAAGAGTCATAATGGCCTTTGTCAGGAAAAAAGGTGGAAAGGCAAGGCAGAGAAGTTCAGTGCTCTGCAGTGATACCAGCTACAGCACAGGGAATGCAGTGCTGCAGTAAACATCAGGAAATGGTGATCCAGCTTTGGGATACCATTTTAGAAGACATATTTAAGCATCCTCAACTGTGGTATAGAATACTCCCTTTTATGCTCTCAGGGGACAGAAAATCTCATGTAGTGCAGAATGAGTTTTTCTTCTAATCTGTTTTTCTCTTTCTATAGCTTTCTAACTTCTCTCTGACGGCTTTCTGTCTCTGAGTTAGTGCTTCTTCTCTACTATAGAGACAATCTCTGCTTTTTGTCTCAAACACTGGTGTCACATACTCAGCTCAAACCAGGTCTGCTATACCATATATGTCCCAAGGCCAGAAGATTTGGGCTGGCCTCAGGTTATTAGTGATCACCAGGTCTTTGGTATAAGACACCCTTCCTTCTTCCTTCCTTTTCCTTCCTTCCTTCCTTCCTTCCTTCCTTCCTTCCTTCCTTCCTTCCTTCCTTCCTTCCTTCCTTCCTTCCTTCCTTCCTTCCTTCCTTCCTTCCTTCCTTCCTTCCTTCCTTCCCTTCCTTCTTCCTTCCTTCCTTCCTTCCTTCCTTCCTTCCTTCCTTCCTTCCTTCCTTCCTTCCTTCCTTCCTTCCTTCCTTCCTTCCTTCCTTCCTTCCTTCCTTCCTTCCTTCCTTCCTTCCTTCCTTCCTTCCTTCCTTCCTTCCTTCCTTCCTTCCTTCCTTCCTTCCTTCCTTCCTTCCTTCCTTCCTTCCTTCCTCGTGAAGCATGCACTTTATTCTCAAAGAGATAAAATGCCATGCCATATTTGACATTGGCAGCACATGAGATATGACCCTGGTTCTATTCTTATTCCTAATGGGTCTGACACTACATCCTCTACTTATTGTTCAGATAGGTTTACAAAATTTATCTCTTCTTGCATCTTGGTGGCAGAGAGGATGTGCTGTGATGATTTGGTACTTGGCAGGCTGTACAGGACATATGGCTTCTGCATTGCATTATTGCTGCTGGCAGAACAGAGCCAAAAAGATGGATGAACTGTTGGTAGGATTGCCTCCTATTCATTCTGCTCTCTCACCCAGGAATATTTTCCTCCTTGCACCCATCCTTACAGACCTGCTTCAGCAGAAGCTTCTCCCCTGGTAGAATAGTATTAAAATGTCACAAATGATGTCTGAAGTTCCCTTAGGTGAGGTTTCCAAGTAGGCTGCTTTAATTCTCAGAAGCATTTGGTGCATTCCTGATCAAAAGGTTGTGTTTGTGCCTTGGTAGGATTTCATCAGGGAAAGGATGAGATGGTGCCTTCCAAAGCAGAGGTGTTTTAGTTTGCTTTGATTTTCCAGCAGGAAATACCTGGGCAAAAAAAAGGATCATGCTTTTCTCCAGGGTGTCATGTTGCTCCTGTTGGGGCCATTACTTTGTTTTGCTGCTGACTACCCTGCTTTGCTTCTGACTGCAGACATCACTGGAATTATGGACCCTGAAAATGCTGAAACCTGGCAACTCTGGCAACAAAAAGGATTTTTATGCTTTATAAACACACACCCATCCCATATTTTTTGATGCTGCCAATCTTTTGTGTTTGCTTTCTCCTTGTTTTTGTCACACCTTGCAAACAGGCACCAGATCTTCACCTATTTGTATTTTTATTATATCAGCTGAGGGACCATGAGGCCCAACTCAGTTTTTTTGTGAAAATTTGGATGTGTCTCATAGAAGAGAAGATTTTAAAGAACAGCCACGGCTTTATTTTTGAAATCTGGGCGTGTCTCATATATATTCTGTCTCTGGATGCCATTAGGATACCATTGAAACTTTGTATGAAACAGTGATATTTATTTTATTTAATAATATTTTATATTATTAAATATATATTTAATTTAAATATATAATAACAAATATATTATATTTATTTAATAATAAAATTATTAATATTTAATAATTTTTGTGTTAAAAACCCCATAAATTCAAAATGGTTGAGAAAAGCACTGCTAATATTTTATGTGAAATAAAGGCCCACAAAAAATGGATGAGGACGAAGAACTACTAGCAACACTTCAGGATCCATTAATGCACAGACAGTTACAAGATTAGGCCATAATTATCTAACATAATACCAATTCAAATAAACAAGCATTTCTTTTACTATTCCCATTGGAAGCAGCTTGCAATTTTACAAATGCTAGAGCTTTCTCATGAAAACCACTGCAAAACTCTCAGTGAGGCAAATAGGTAAATTGGCTTTAAAATTCTACCATCTGGAGACAATCTGGAAAATTAGTCTTTAAAAAGGATGATAATAGTAATACCTAAAGAAGCTGTCATCTATTTTTTAACTCCAACTGCTTTTCTCAGTGCAGTCTAGGTTAGAATATGGCAAATACTTTTATTGAATTCTTGTTCCCCTACACTAAGTATGATACCATTTGTGTTATGTTCATGATTTGTGGTTTTAGAGCAAGAAAATTTAGCCACACAGTTTTCCTTTCAAGATTTTTATAATTAAAAGAAATGCCTGAAATGGCAAAGAAGAGAAAAAGAAAACGGGCTAACTAAGCAAAAAAAGAGAAATCTAAATTAACTAAAAATGAAAAAAAGTGTGAGGGGTCAAAAAATGGTGATGTCAATCTGCAGGGGGTTGAAATCCACATCTGTATATTAACATTTAAACCACTCTCAAGGCTTTTTTTGTCTGGCTTCAGAGATGAGAGAAAACAGTTTGGAAATCTCATTATTAGTTGTTGCCTTTTCTTTTTTACTTCCTGGAAGCTATTAGTAAGTGATACTAATAAAAATGGAAGTGAGCTCTCCTTTTCATGGGGATGTACCTCTCAAGTTAGTGAAAATTGCTGACTTAGAACCTGGTGTTAGAGAAAATGAAAGCTCTTCACAAGTTGTGCATTATGGCTTTGCAGGTGATAAGCAAGGCAGATCTTCCAGGCAGAACTCTCACAGTATTGTTCAAGTTGTGCAATTTATTTTTTATAAATTGTTGGAGTAATTTTATCCACAAATGTTAGCTACATTTTAATCCTTTTTGGAGAACAGGTGTTTGATATGCTATGATACAGCACCAGCACCCAGGGCTCAGGTTAAAGAAAAATCTGAAATCAAATGCTTACTTTTGGGTAACTGAATTTCTGTTAGACCTGAACACTGTTTCTTCTGGAGCCTGCTTTCTCAGTAAATACCTTCTGAATGTGGCTTCCAATCAAGAGTTGAAGATTTATTGGACCATTCCTTACCTTGAGTGAGAAGAAATGGGTTAATTTATTAGTAGGGATTTTTTCACTATCTTACACAGGGGGAAAGTCCCTTCTTTGCTTTGGAGTTGATGCACAAGTTGTATGTGGGAAGGGTTGTCAAGATGAGTGTCAGTAAACCAGGCTAAGCCAGATAAGGTGCCTGTACAGACTGCTTTTCCACCCAGAGAATAAATATGAGATATATTTCATCAATTCCATCTGAAAGGCTACGGTTTGCTTGGAGATGGTTTCATGTTTCCTGAAGAAATTTTTCTTCCTGACAGCTCTGGAGGGCAGCATTGCACTTTGGATGGCAGAAAGCTTGCTCTTAGCTTCTTCATTAATGCAAAAAATGAAATAAGTGAATAAAAGGTTTTTTTAAAAGCATGTGTGTGTGGGAAGGGGTACAGGAACAAAATGAATGAGAGAGAAACAAACCAAGGAATAAAGTAAAAGAAACACTAACCCAGAATACAGGAGTGGGCTGGGGGAGGGGAGGAAGGTGTATTTAGTTTTGGGTTTGTGCTGTCTATTCCTCACACATTCCTTCAGAGTGTGTACAGTACCAAAGAATTGAGATCTTCCTGGACATGCTATACTGGATAACCTCTTGAAATGGAAAACTACTATTACCTTAACTTCTCTGTGATGATCTATTAATTTTTGCCTATCCATCTTCTTACCTTGTATGCTTCTATACAGCTACTTGGAGTATTCATTTTAAGCCAGAGATATTAAAAGATTAAATTGGAAGCCTGTTTTGCCTGCAAGCAGCCTCTTAAAACAAGCTGCATAATCACCCTTTTAGTCCTGCAATGCCTTGTGAGAGCTGTATTAACAATGACCCCAGGCAGCAGGGAGGAGGAGGAGGTTGAAATCCCTCTCCTCTTTTTCTCCCCTCTCCTCTCTTTTATTTCCTTTTTTTCATTTTTCTCTTCATCCCCCTCATCTTTTTGCAGCTGCCACTCTTAGCTGTCCTTATGTTCCAAACCTGAATTGTATCTTCTGCCAGGGAAAGCAAACGTGCAGCCTCAGAGCCAGGTCAGGTGTGTGAGAGCCTGGTGGCTTTCAGTGATGCACCCTGGGTTCCACCAGGCTGGTTCTTCCTTAATAACTCCCTGTTGGCTGCAGCCATGGTTGGAGAGACTGGGAAAGGTGATCTTTTTCTGCTCTGGTGGGGTGGTGTCCTGCCCCATCCAAACCTTTCATCTCCACAGTGTCTGTCAGTCGTGGCACAGAGGCAGCCCCCAGTGTTGCCCAACCCAGTCCCTGAGTGGCCAAGAGACTGGAAGTCCCATCTGGGAAGAAGGCTTTAAGAAACCTGGCTATGACCTGTAGTAGAATAGTTTGTAAGTGTAGGAGAATAGTTTGTAAGGTTAGTGCAGAAGGCAATTTTCCTCAATGAGTTACAGCTGTACTGATTGCAGAGAAGTGGAGACAGCCTTGCCTGCCCAGTGAGGATGGGGGTTATAATAGAGTGGGTCAGCTGGCTGAGAGTGAGTTGGAGATTTAGGGGATTTGCTGGCTGTGAGGAGGAAGGGACATATGGTCATGCAAGAGACAGGTGAGGTAAGAAGATGCTGTGTGGGGACAGAGGGTTTGGTGGCTGGGTAAGGGACAAGTTTGGGTTAGCCAGTCATGCAGAAGAGAACTTGCAGAGAGGAGAGAAGGAGCCAGTGCTGTGTGAAGTAGCTAATGAGTGAAGGAGTCAAAGTTGCCTGAGAGAAGTTCATTGAAAGAAGGCATGAGAAGTTACTGATAAAATACTGGTTTGGTGCTAGTTGTGTGTGTCTCAATATAATTGTAGCAATGAGGTGAGCATGTTCTCCTTTTACCCTGCCTCCATCTTGAAGCTTTACACTACTGGAACCCAGGAGCTGGTAGCTATGTCTGTTTTGCTGTATCTTTTGTGCCTTTCTGTTTTTTTCCCTTTCTTCCCATGGAGTGTAATGTTGACTCTAAGGTCTTCTATGTTCTAAGTTTATGCTGGGATAAGTGATGCTATGCTGTGTTTACTCATTTGCCAATATTCCTAAATTTTCTATAGTTTGCAGTAAACTTTTGTGTATTTTTGCATCTTGAGGATGTTTATTATAATTTTCTCCTTTGCACCTGCCCAGAGCAAAAAACCCCTTGGTTTAGCTCTAGGTTTGAGTGACTGAGGTATAACAATGGTTCAAAGGATGCTCTTAAACTTTCTGTTAATGAGCTCATGTGGCATGAAGCTGTGGGACCTCTTAAAGAGGTAATCAAAGTGCTCACAGTTCAGAGGCAGGTCTGAATGTGGATGCTCAAACCCATTTTTGTTTAAAGTCTGCCTTGTTATTGTAGCTGAAATTCAGTACAGTTCCCTTCCCATGTGATGCCTTCCTCTCAGTATCTGGTTTTTGGTTTGCCTCAGGCCATTTCATGTCAATGTCCTCTTTGCGTGACTCCTAAGACTGATCAATGCAACTCAGGTTTGCAATGATGGTGCTGTGGAAATGGCAGTGGAGCAAGCTCCTGGGATTTGTGATGATTGTTATATTGTCCAGAATGTTGTCTTCATGGACATCAGCTCCAATTAGCTTAGCTAGAATCACATAAGAATTTGATAAAGGAAACTTTTTTTCCTGAATAGGCTTTTTAAATCTAGAAAGCTACCTTTTTTATTTTATTTTAGCCCCAGAATAACTTAGGTTGGGAAGTTTCTTAGGCTGGAAATAACTTAAGAGAAGGAAAGAAAATATCTTGGGTGATGAGACCAAGGTTGGAGGCCATGGTCAACTCAATTGAGCAAGAAGACCTGGATCTGCTAAGTTGCATGTCAGATAAGACCTGGATTGTTGATAGTCTCAGACTTTGTGTTTCCTTTCTCTTGTTTATGAAAAAATAAATCCAGAGGTTAAGACTTGTCCTGACATAGTGCACAAATTTTTTTTAAATTTCCAATTTTTTCTCAGGAAGTTTTAATAATTCTCATCCTGCATTCAGCTCTACAAATGTGTGTGAAAAGTCTCACGAGGACAAGCCTTTACATTTGAATAGCAACCTTGTCAAAGGCACTGATTTAATTTAAATGAGAAGTGATTCTTTCCTTGTATATGGAGGAAACTTTTGGAAAGAAAGAGGCAACAGAGGAAATGTTTTGCTTTGGTCAAAGGTACAGATTGGGCAGGGTATAGAATACCACATGAAGATTAATTACTTCTGTTGAAATTTAGCTTGACTGCACAAGGTTTAATTATTTAATCATAGTACTGTCTTTAGCTGTTGAGGCCAGGAATGTAGTGATTCTGTTCCCTTTCCTACCCTCCTATGTTTAATTTGTGATTTCTTGTACTTAACCCTCCTGCTCTCTGAATAGGAAGAGGGATTAAAATGTATTCCTTGGCATGATGTTTTATCCTTGTGCCTTTTGTATGTCTCATGTCAGTTTTAACAGGCAGATTATGCATTATGATTGATGGAGTGTTGTGATTTATTGAAAGCTCTGGCAGTTATTATTGTTTATTCACTCAAATTCCAGAAGAGTCTAGAAGCTTTAAAAAGGGATTAGTGGGTTCATAAGAATGCTACAAAAATGCTTCTTGGTTCCCTGTTTCAGTGTCTCTTCCTTTCTTTGATAGATGTTTTCCTCCCTTGACAACTTACTTCCATTGTGGTTTGATTCAAGCTTTAAATAACACCTTTCTTCTACTCCAAGCCTCTTCCAAGCTTGCATTGAAAGGGCAAAAAGCATCTCTTAAGCCCAGTGAGACTTAGGAGCAGAATGTACTGAAGTTACAGAGAACTTTCTGCAGACTTTGGTTGGCTGAAGGGTACCTGTCAGGCAGATGTTTAGCAGGGTGCAGCATTTCAAGATGTGTAACTCACTGCAAGTGATGCTGCTTTGCTTTGCCAGAGTGCCTAGTGAGCCCCAGCTTACTCCTGTTTTCCTAAGGACACTGCTTATTTATCTGCTTGTGGGCTGCCTGGCTACTTGGTCTGGTCCTTTTACTTGATGAAATATCAATGTACTGCAGCTTTTGTTTTTTAGCAAGAGCAGCACATGTTCTTGTGTAATAACTTACTTGTGCAGCTTTGCAACCTGTTGTGTTGGGTTTGGTGGCTTGATTTGTTTTGGTGAGGAGGGAAGAGGCCAGCCACAGAAGTGATTTTTTTTTTTTTCTGTAGGAAGCTTCTGCAAGTTTGTTCTGTGCCTGGCAGAGCCAATTGATGAGAAGCTGTGATCTGGTGAGAGGCTTGAACAGAGAACAAAACCCTTGCTTCTAGAGATAGAGGAGAAGGACCATTGCTTTTATACCAGAACAGCTCATCCTTAAAAAGCTCTACCCTGTGAACTAATGGCCCACACAAACAGTTTTGGGAAGTCTGCTTTGCCTGTGGGAGAGACTCATGTTGCAGCAGGTTTGGGTGGGACTGCTACTTGTGGAATTTAGAACCACATTGGAGAAATTCGCAGAGAATTGTCTCCTGTGGGAAAGACCCCACAACACAGCAGAAGAGACTCTTCTCCCTAAAGAAAGATTTTTAGAAGTGACAAACTGATTCAAACTCCCCCATGTTTTGTCTCCCTCCACTGTCAATAGAAAAGAAAGAAGTACTGGGATGAGGGGATGGGAAAAGTGTTCTAAAAGTTTATTTTAGTTCTCATTATGCTCTTTTAATTCTGTTAATAAATTTTTCTCTCTAGCTTTTAAAATTTTGAACCTGTTTTGCCCTTAGAGTGTTTTCTCCTAACCCTTATCTCACTCCATGATCCTTTTAATTTCTTTTTCTTTCCCCCCACCTCTGCTCAACTATAGCAGAGGAGGATGAGTGATTTTTTTTTTTTTTTTTTTTTTTTTTTTTCCTTCATGAGTGCACTGGCATTTGGCCAGCATCAAACTGTGACACCCTTGTTTCAAAATGTTGGCATAGGTACCAATTTATAATTGAGTAGTTGCCTGCCTGCCAGCTGTCCTGAGGTTGTGCCTCCCAGCTGATCACATCTAACCCAAGCTGTATTCCATTTTCCTGGCTGTTTTTATGACACAGGGTTTGCACTTTGGATGCTGTCCCCCACCATCTTGGGAAATATCAGGAGTGCTGTATGCACAGTTTGTTGGTTCCTTAGCTGCTTCAAAACTTAGAAGGGAATTAGAGATTTGCTGGCAGTGTGTGAGCCAGGAGCCAGAAGACAGTGAAGCAATCCAATTTTAGTGACACCTTATTAGTAATATTTATTGCACCTTGACTTACATTGCATTGTTCATTTATCAGCCTTGCACTGGATGTTGATAGTTCCAGGGCTGTGTCTGTCTAACAAGGTGGAATTTCATTCCTCTACTTAATATTTTGTTTTCTATTTACAACTTATCCTTCAAACAAGCTTTCTCATTCCATCTGCACAAGAGATATTATTGTTGCAGTGATCTTATTGATTGCATCTTATCTAACTTCCAAAGAAATGGCATTTTTTGCTAAATGGCAATGCTTATTGATAGAATGGGACTTCAGCTTTCAAAAATGCTTCATGACAGGATTTAGTGTATTCCTTCAACATATTGCAGCTTTTCTTGGGACCTCAGCCCAGTATGCAAGGCATAATCATTTTACAAATGAATACAGCATTTCCTGAAGTGAGATATTGACCAACTATTGGCAGCTAGTACCTAAATGTATCCCTTTACAGTGAATGCTGGGGAAAATATAAAGTACCTACATTCAAGTGTGAGAAGTACTACTTGTGTACTTTGGGTATATTGACATGGCATTACCAGGCAGATAGAAATTCACTCCTGGATTGTGAATGGACACAAATCATTAATTTGGTTATAGCATGATGCTTGGCTATCCTCTGCAGAAAAAGCCATATTGTGGTTTTTTTTTTTTTTCTGAAGTACCACCTTTCCACTTTCCTGATTAGCTTCACCTGCTGCTTGTCACCAGTTGAGAGTGAAGTTTTTCACTTTTATCTCTCAGGGCAGGTGACTGCACTGGAAGCTAGGACTTCAGTGGTTTAGAGATTTTTCTCTACTTTATTAATTCATTTTCTAGTTTAAAAAGTCCTTAATTGAAATATTTTATTATTGTTTGCTCAGCTTCAAAGAACTAAAAGATTTTGCAGTGCGGATGGAAAAGCAGGGGTTATATTGGGGTTTACAGTTCTGCCCACACAAAATTAAAATTTTACACCTAATTAAAACTGAATTTTTAATTGCAAAGATAATAAGAATGATTTTTGTTTTTTTTTTTTTTTTTTTTTTTTTTTTTGTCTGGAGTAGTATATGTTTCTGTTTTTTGCCAGGTCAAAGTGTGATCTGTCTGGAACAGAAGATGAGGTTTCTGTGACATAGAATTTGGGGAACTAGGTTAGACATTGGTAGATTTGCAGTTCTGGAAAGCTATAAAGAAGGTTCTCTGCTGCATCAACACTTTTCTCCTGTCACTTAAACCCATAGAAGTTAAAAAGATTTCCCCATCTGAAAGAACATGGAGCCATTTCTGCTATCCACATATATTGAAAAGGTAGGCAGCTGGGATGAGACTTAGAGGACTACAGGCAATTCCCCTGCTCCAAATAAATCATAAAAATTGGTAACCAGAGCCTGTAGCAGAAGATGAAGCTTTATTTTAATCTTCTTCAGAAACTGTCCAGCAACTGAGGAAATGTTTCTGGTTAAAGTTATCAGAAGAACTAGCTTAATACTGGAGTGGCATGGTCTTTTTAAAATGGGATGCTGCTTTAGGACCTAAGGCTTTTGATTTCTGGGTTGGTTTTGTTGTGTTATCCTTTGAGCTCAGATAGTATGGAGATTTTATAGAAGGAAACTCCTTTGCTGAAAAATCAGGGATTTCTGACTTTCTGCGATTTTCTTACATTTGTCATGCAGCAGAATTGCTTCATTAGGCATGTGTGTGCTTTTTATGATTTTGCTGTTTACAATGCAGCTGAGCAGGGACTGACCAACCTGCAAACAAATGGCAGGGCAGGATGTTTCCTGCCAACACTCTCACACATCCCACAGCAACTGGTGTTGGAGTTGCCAATTAGAGTATTCTCACAGGAGTATTTCTGGTTTGGCCATGCTCCTTTGGCATGTGCTCTCTCATGCAGATGTGGAGGTTGAGCATCAGCCACATCTGCAGTCCTCTCTCCATGGCACATCTGCAGTCAAAAATTCAGACAAGCATATATTTTAATTATTTTTCCCTTGCTTCCTCTGGGGTTTTGGCATGGGAAATGGAAGCATTCACTGGGGTGGTAAGGTCTGTTGAAAAATTGTATTTTGAAGATTGTATACAAAAAGATTTTGGGGAATAAAAAGTGACCAAATGACATTAATTTTTAATTAAAACAATTGTTCCTGGAGATGTCTGAATGATTTTTTTTGTTTTTGGTGGAACCCAAACTGTGAATAAACTCCATTAAAAAAAAAAAATCACTAATTAGATCGTGGTTTTTTTTTTTTTTTTTGTAATATCAACTGTGTTCAGGGAATATGTATATTTGCAGTAGTTTTGTAGGTGCTTGCATGAGTAAGAATAACAGCAGGGGGAAATCTGCACAAAGGACCACTATCTGGTACTTTTTAAAAGAATTTTCCAAATCCTGTTTCTTGTTTGTTTTGTGAAATGATATTCTGGTACTCTTAGAAGGTGCCTGGTGTAAACACTTCTGTCTGAGCTCAGTTCCAAGCTTTGGCTCTCTGTGGTGTTCCTGTGATGGGGGGAGCCATGCTCACCTCACCCCAAAATTTCTGCTCGTGGGGGTTGGGACTTTTTAGGATTTAGCTGTAGAAGGACAGCTAGAAACATACTTGTATATATTAAGATTTTGAAATAATTCAGTGCTGTGGTTTTTCATTCTGGATGCTGATTCTGGAATGTATTGTGTGAACTAGCACTGATTGCTGCTTAATTATGTGTTAATAAATCAATTAACCACTCAATCATGATTTGATTTAAAGCATGTTGAATGAGTTGTTTTACCCTGGTGAGCAGCAGCACTGCATCTGGCAGAACGTGCCTGATCCAGGCACAGCAGCAGTATTCTATCACCTGAGTGATGACAGAAACTGAAATTATGCCATCTGCCTGATTGTCATAAAAAAACCCTTTTGTGGTCAATGAGACTATTCTTGTCAGGGTAGCACTTTCTCTAACTTGTTTCTGCTGGTTTTTCAAAGACTTGACACCCAATGACTTCTAAGTCAATCACCCTACCTGGAAGTGTTGAGAAAACAGGCAGATGTATTGTTTAAGGACATGGTTTAGTTGTGGATCTGAAAGTGTTAGGTTAGTGGTTGCATTTGATCTTAAAGGTCTTTCCCAACTTTAATGATAGTTGAATAAATAGTAATGTATGCTCAGAAAGGGTCAATCCCAGTGACTGTTGAATTTGTGCAAACAGGGCTAAACCCCCCATAAGTTAGTCTGAACAAATCAGCAAGACTAAATTAGATAAATTAACTGCCACTGATTTATTGCTTTGCTTCCCCCTGCCCTGCAGTTCAGAGTGCCTAGGTCATGCTGATGTACCTTTTTCTCATGCTTACATTTTCATTGTGGTATTTGCTGTTTTTGTACTGGTGAAAGTGTGCTTGCAGACTTCCAGAATGCTGCACACATTCCCATGTGCACATGTGTGTGGGATTCCACTCTGAAGTCAATCAGGGGCTCCACACATGTGGTCTCTGCTGTGCTACCACCTAATGAATGTGCCTGCAAACTTCAGCTTAGTGATTTTGCTTATCTAGAGGTTTTGGCATTTCAGTAAATTGATCTATTTTCTATTTGAAGCGTTTTGAGTCATCTCTTTCAGCTCAGCTTCAATGATGGGGAAGTAAACTAAAATCCCACTATTCAGCCCATGATATTGCAGTGGCAGGTCCCTTTGGAACCCTTTCCAATAGGAGTGTTTGCTTTAAGCTCTACATCATATTGAAATCTATGGAGAGACATTCTTTGCCAGAGGGATTTATAAAAGGCATCCTTTAGCTGCAGCTTTTAGTCAATATGTTTCCTTCTCATTGATACAAACCAGCAGTTTTAAAATATTGAAATACAACACTCTCTTTAAAAAAAAACAACTAATATTCTACCACTTGTGGAAAAAAGTATCTAATTGATTGGAATAGAAAAGCAGGAGCTGGCTGAAACTACTGATTAATTTTTTCCATTAAATCAAAAATAGGATAATAAAATGAAAAAGAGGAAGATGCAAATATTTATGTATTTATATATGTTTGTTGAGAATAATATAATACTTCAAAATACCTACATTTGTTGAGGTCAGGTCTATGACTCCCAGCAAAACAGTCAGTTTTTTTTTCTTGAAAGCCTTCATAAGCTTTTGGGTTTCTCACAGGGTATTTAAAAGAACATGTGATACCTAAAGCATTTTTAAGTCTCAGGTGGTTTTTTTTTTTTTTTTTTTTTTTGTGTAGGGTATGAAAAATGAGACTTGTGTAAATGGTTTCATTGTATTGATTCTGGAATTAAGCTTGTTAATAAAAAACCCCTGTGTTATTTTTTTCTCCAGCTGATTATCAAGCTATTTGGAGACTGCTTTAATTAGCTATATGTTAAACTCTATATCTCATGGGGATGAACCTGGGAACTAACCAGAAAGATCAGCGTGGTCAGTGTTTAAAATCTCATTACAAAAATTGCTGATTACTTTCTTGCTCTCTTTTTGCTAAGATTTAGACTCTCACCTGAGCTGCTCAAAGATTTTTGAACAATTTAAACCAGATCATAGAACAGTCTGGGTTGCAGGGGACATGTAAAGGTTATCCAGTCCAACCCCAACAATAAGCAGGGGTGTCTTCAACTAGACCAGGTTGCTCAGAGCCCTGTCTAACCTGATCTTGAGTTATGATAAGTGTCAGAGATATGAATTTGCTGATGTCTTTTTAGTCTAATTTGAAAGAAGATAAACTTTGTCCTGTGACCACTTGATTTTTTTTTTTTTTCTTGATCTTGCTGTCTTTCTCAAGGAATCATTCCTGATTTAATATCACTGACACTGAGAACATGTGAGGTTTACATTTTTATAAGATTCTCTTTCCATTGTCTAGTCCTAGTTTTGTTGAGAAACAGCCAACAGTGTCCACACTGGCAGGTGAATCTGATGTGCTATAGGCAAATATTTTTAGGTATTACTGTTAAGGGATTATTTCCAGCCTGGACAGTCCACAGGCAGCTTCAAACTGGTCTCAGTGTGATGGAAGTGTGGGGGGAGTGATAAAGAGTATGGAAATGGTAGAAAACAGAAAGGAGAGGGCCAGATGATCCAAGCTAATTTGGCACCAAACTTGTCTGGTTCCCTTTCTGGTGTGAGGTGAAATTGGTGGTTTGATTATTATTTAAATGGTAGTAGAGCAGATTGCTACATAAAATGCATGGACAGAAGGAAATAAGCAAATTCTCGTTTACGTGAAGTGGAGCCTTTTTCTAATTTTTTTTTGCACTTGGGAATAAAAAAGGTTGGATTTTTCTCTGTATTACATATGAACCACTGAAGTTCCCTTAACTGTGCTGATGACAGAGCCAGTATAAAATCCAGGCAGTCACAAATTATTTCTTTTTTTGTTCTTACCCAGCTTTTCTCATGTTTGTGAGTGCCCAGTGTTTTCCAGGTCAGCAGCAGTAAGGAACATCACCTCTTTGAAAAGCAGAACATATCTGCTGTCATTAGCATCATTTAGCAACCTCCTGTTGTCTACACCTTCATTAACTCAGGTGCTGGCAGTACTGTGACAGGATGACAATTTATACCTTACCACTGATTCTGCTGTGAATGGGCACTGAGGCTGAGTCCAGTGTGGTTATTCTGGGCATGACAAGAAGGCAGCACTTCTCTTCATGCTTCCTCAGCAGGCCTGAACTGCCCTTTACAGGTTTCACCATTAACATTTGCCTTAGAGAGCATAAAAATTTCATTATTACATGATCAAAACCAACTTCTTCCCTTTCCCTCCTGAGGGAACAGCATTGTGTTCTCTTTGCTTTCCTCCTTACATTAATTTATTATTTTTCCCACTTGACCTACCCCTGGCTCTTCTTCCTGGCTATCCCACTGCATGTGTGCAGAGTGCTTCTTGTTTTTAATTTTCCTTATGGCCAAATTACATCTGCTTGGATTTTTTTTTTTTTTTTTAATCTGAGACCTGTTGCTGCTGCAACTCAAATTTGCTGCACAACACATTCAAGCCAGTGAAGGGGAATAGTTCCTTACCTTTTTGCAGTTCAGCTCCTTGAACATCTGGAGCAGTCATTGCTCATGCAGCTGGCAAGCAGCTGCTCAGGCAGGCATCCAACACAAAATACAACTTGAACTGCATTTCTGAGGAAAATGGAACAAAAGCAAAGTGAATTTTTTGTAGGTTTTTTTTTGGTCGAGTCTTTAATGTAGTGTAGAATATGAGATTTAAGATTCTTCATGAGATTCTTAGAAAATTTGTATCTCTGAATTAATTTAAACAGTTCTGTTTGTCTGCAGACAAACAGGGGGCTAATGTGTTCCAGTTTGTGAATAATATTTACATTAAAAAAAAAGGCAAAATTTCCAATCCTGTTTTAGAAAAAAGAGCCTGATTATTTTAACATATACTTAGTACAAATGTATGCACGTGGTGTCTGAATACCTGCATTTTTTAAGAGACTGAGCAAAATTTCTTGTTTAACACTATTTCTCTGAATTATTCCTGTGACTGTTTTTTTTTTTAAAAACTATCAACCATTTAATTTCTGTGCACATGTGAATATCTGTTGATTGATCAGTTACTGTTGGATTTGGAGTTATCTGATTAGTTAGAATGAACTGTGAAAAGGACCTGGAAGAGTTTTGGAATTAACAAGTGTGAGGCAAGTTAATCAGTGTCAAGGAAAATCCTTTTCAGAACATTTTCCTGGTGTGGCACACATGAAAATTGACCAGAGCCCTGAAATGCTACTTCTGTCTTTTCACTTCCTTTGAATTAAAGTTTCCTGTCTAGCTCAAGAGGGTACAGTTATATTTATTTATTTTCATTAGGAAAAATTATCAGCCCAGTGGATTTTTTGTGAATGTGAGAAATTAATTTGTGCATATAAACCCTTTCCTAACTAATCTCCAATAGATGGTACAACTGGTTTTAATAAGTCCAACCTATAGGATTAATATTCCTGTATAATGAACCACAGGGGGCCTTAAGTTTAGACTTTTGAATATTGAATCAGTCTTGTAGGAAATGACTTAAAAATCAAAATGCAATGATCTGAATAAATAAATTAACAGTTTGTTTGGAAACCTGTACACCAGCCAAGTCCACTCTGTTACAATTGTGTTGCATTATTTGTAAATGGAGAGATTTTGGACAAGCAATTCAGCTTCACTTAAAGTAAGCTTGTCTATGTTTTCCATTTTAAGAAGCAACTTGTTCATATCCTAGTAATTGCTCTAAAGCTGAATCTTATGTAATGTGCTTTGTGCTGTGCACTGTGCAAAGTCCCTCCTGTAGGCAGCACATATTTATTTAAGAGAAAATTAAGCACCCTTCCTTTTGTTGTCTTTGAAATGCTTATTCAATTTATGAAATCTGCAGTCAGACATTAGAAAGAAGGCATTTATACAAGCTGCCACTAGCCAGTTGTAGTTGTGATGTGTGCAGGAAACTCCAAGGGCTTGAGGAAATCTGTTTACACAGCACCACAAATTTACATCTTGGAAAGACTGAATCTCACCACTGCTTAAAGCAATGTAAGGATCTTCAAAGCAATGCAAGCATCTGATATATTTATGTTTATTGTTATTACACATTTATTTTGAGTATACATCAATTCTCATGTTATCATCATCTTATTATCCCAGTATTTGAATCCACAAAATAGGTAAATATTTCTTGTTTTCAGACTTTTTTTTCCCCCCTTTTGTGTTAAGGGAGACTGCTCCAAATATGATGTTGTAAAAGTTTGATTTGGATTCAAGGCTGTTTTTGGAAAAAGAATGGAAGTCCTCATCTAAAAAGAGTGCAACTGTCGACAGACTATTTTTTAATAATCTGATTTTTTTGATGCAATTCTCTCACTATTTTACCTTGTTCAGTTCCCTTTGGTCCCCTGCCTTTCTGAAAATGTTTCCACTGAAGTAATTTTTATACTAAAACATTACAACTTGAAAAAGATGCATCTTCATTTCCTTTTAAAATTACCAGTTTTGCTTGCAGGTCTTGGGGAAATTCAGCTTCACAATCTTGCTGCTTCTGCCTGAACTCTGATGAAAGCTGAATCTTTGCCTCTTTTGCCATCCTTGCCTTCAGCTGAGCAAATCAAAACTTGCTTAGATCACAGCCATAGGTCTGAAAGCCTGATGCTGGCAGGAATGGGGATTCTCTGGGGCAGTAACAAATCAGGAGGGAGGGAGAACTTGTAGGAATTTGTTCCTTTGGAGGGCAGAGAGTCAGCAGGACACACCTCCAGTGTTCCTGTGCTTGATGTGAGCGAGGTGCCTGTTTTGTGGGTTGTGCAACAAGTCATCACAGCATCTTCTGCAAGTGTGTCAGGGGTGAGCCAGTGACCCTTACCTGCTGCTTGTGGGAGCATTGCCAAAAGCAAGCTCCCTCCATTCCAGCTGGATTTGGAGCTGATAAATCAGGCATACACTTTTCACCCAGATGAGGTGTGTTTTGGAAGCCAGCCTGGAGCCTGTGGTAACACCTCATGACCATGTGCAGCCATCCACTCCACAACCACAATGTAAAATTCCTCTTTTAGAAGGAAGCTGAAATAACTCCCAGCCACTGATTAATCCTTGCTTTGTTTGTAATTTTGCTTGGAGGCATGTTTTTTTCTCTGTTCTCCCTTGCAATGTCTTGTTTCAAAGGTAAGCATGTTTCCCTTCCTCTTTAATTACAGATCCTTGTAAAGGAGATATATGGGAGAACTGGGTGTAAGTTTCTCATACATCCAAGATTTTCACTGAGACTGAAGAATTGGCCTAAACATGAAGAAAGATTCTGAAACATGCTCATTTTTAGATCTGCTTGTATGCCCTACAAGCTAACTAACAAGAGATCCATAAAAACTAGTAGAGCTGAGTATAGAGGTTTTAGTTTTGCTGTTCTATTCCAGTGAATTTTTTACGAAACTTGAGAGCAGATAATAATAGACCTGAGAATAATGAAGAAATAATTCACTATAATTATATCAATCTTAGTTGATAGTCTTATTATTCATTGTCCAATTGATTATATCAAAGATGGAACCTAAATGATACAATTATTTTTCTGAGAAAAGGTCTAGACTTTTGGTCTAAGTATTTTCAGAATTATGTGTAGTGCAGTTCTGGGGAAAAGGCTCCAAGTCCCTCCAGGCTGTTCAGAACATCCTTGATTCTTCTTTAGTTACTTTAGCACACAAGGAATCAGCTGCTTTCCAGCCCTGATTTGATCTTGGAAAAGTTAAGTGATCAGTTGAAGACAGCACAGTGTCTTTGGCAGGGCAGGCTGGCTTCAGCTGGATTTGGATATAGCCCAAACTGCCATCCAGAAAATCTGAAGTGTGTAAATAACTTATTACATAACTTATGGAGTCCCATTTGCAAGAACTCTGCAGAGAAGTCTTCATGTGTGTTTATTTTTCCATCCTGAGCAGTGATACCTGTTGTCTTAAAACTTGTTCTAGTTGTCATTTCCATTGAGAAACATCAGTTTATCAGTGAGGAAGGCAGAGTAGTTTATATTAATTAAAAGTTCAATATGCTCACTTCTTTAGGAGCCTGTGTGAGGTATGGACTGTCTGATAAGGCAGCAAACAGAAGTTGACATAGAGTTTACAGTTTCACCACCACTGACTTCTACACCCTGAGTCCCTTTAGAGAGTAAAACACTAAACTGAAGTTGGTAGAATCGACCTGAATAGAAACTTCAGGCAATAACTTGGAAGGATATTTCTGTGAGGATGGATCTGAGAAGAAAACAGTGCTGGAACCCTGACATTTGGTGCTGTTGGAGCCAGTTTGCTCTGACAGTTGTGCTGGAGGCTGGGGCAAAAGCTGCTTAGGAGAGAAATTGGAAAACCTCAAAAAGTAGTAGAGTGTCAAGCTGAAGAGAGTCATCAGTGGGTAATAGAAAAACAGAGCTGCTGGAAAAAGCCTGAGCAAAAACAAGGGCAAGGGCATTATCAAATTTGAAACTGAGACTATGGAATCTAATATACTAAAGATAACTTACTTTTTTATATACTAAGGATGTCTTACTTTTTTGATAGAAAGCATCCTGTCTTACTTGTGCAAAACTACACTAATAAAGTCCTCAAAAGAGAGTAAAAGGATCAAGACTTTCCTTCTGTTGGAACTGAGGGCATCCCATGATACCAAGATGCAAATACAGGAAAACAAGGTTTTTAGCAACCTTGTCTAGTGGAACTTGTCCTTACCCATTGAAGGGGCTGGGAACTAGATCTTTAAATGTGCTTTTCAACCCAAACCATTCTTTTATCCTTCCTATAAGAGCATCTTTTCAGGGATGGTAAAAGCATGGCTGTGTCCATCAGTGGCCATGGCTATGTCCACAGTGTGAGCTGAGCTGGGGAGGGCTGAGAGTTAGGGAAGGGCAAGGGGCTCAGACCCAGCTGTTATGTAGAAAGTGTTTGTATTTTCCTTTGAGAAATTATGGGCAAAACCTTGTGTTCATGTGCAAAGAAATCACTGTGTCAGGAGGCCAAATGCACCACACGTTGCACTTGTGGAGAAAGCTGGAAAGGTCAGTCTGTGGGAAGTGCAAGTTTTTGGGGCAGCCTGACCCTGCAGTGAATGCAGGATTTGTCACACTCACTGCTCAAAAGACAGTGGCCTTTTGTCTGGGATCTGAACTGAGCTGTTGGATGTCCAGTCTTAGGAAATGTTAGGAGCTGCCAAAGCCCCTGTGTGCAAACAGTGAGTTAGCACATATAGAGTGTCTAGGACAGACCTCTGCAGATTTATTACTAGCATTCCACACTTCCCCAGGTTTTTGGAGAGCCATTTAGACGTGGGACAAATTTACATGGAGAGACTGAAACTAATGTATGCATGAAACCTTCTTTTTCTAATGACTTTCTCTTAATATGGACAATTCTGGTGAGCAGGCAATGGCTCTAATTAGCTGAGCATCAGTGACCTAAAAAGTGTGCTTGGTTTGAGAAGTGAGAGGTCTTTCCAGTCATCTGGTGCAATTAACTTCTCATTAATTGCTCAGCTTCCCTGTCCAGGTCAGACCTGTAACAGTGTTCATCCCATTTTGGCATGGTGGGAATATGGTATAACTGTGTTGCTGTCCCCCTGTCTCACTACCTTTCTCTAAAGTGAAAAAACTTTGTTGAGGTCTGTCCTGTAGCTTGTATCTGGCAGCTTTCTTGACACTGACCTCCTGGCTGCAGTTCTGACTAACTGGGATACACCAGCAAAAGTGGGAAGAGAAGGCTTGGACTGGACAAAACGTGCTGGAAAACACTGTGCAGCAGTGTGGTCATGTAGCTGAGTTTTAAGAAGTTGTTTCTGGTTTCAGCCCAAGAATTCACTTGCTCCCCTGTGCTCCTGTATTTTAGTATTTATCTTAGAACTGTGAGAAGATTACTGAGGAAGCCCAAGGCTGCAGGGTCTGCACTACACTGGGCAATCTGCACTCAGGGGTAATTAGGCCAGTGTGTTTCTGGTAGGAAAGCCAATGGGATTAAATTTCTTTTTGCAGCAATCCCTTTGGATTTTAATTAAATGCACGTGCAGAATTGGTTTAAGGCATCTACTAGATATGAAAATATATATATGTGTATATATAAAACTTATATATATAGGCTTAGGCTGTCTGACTGTATCAGTGAGGCATTGAAAACCCACTTTTTTAGACATTTTGATGGATATTCAAATTTTAACACAGGCAGCTTGTGTGCTCATTGCATTCTAGTCCTAGCACTGCAGACTTGGCAAAGATGAGATTTTTACCAACTGCATTGCTGGTTTACAGGGCCACAGCCCCCACTCCCTCCTTCCCCTCCTCCTTGGAGCACTGGTGTGCTGGGTACTCAGCCTCTTTTCTCCTTGTGATATAACCATGCTGAAGCTGAAAAATCTGTGCTGGAGCAGTGTTGTTTGTACCAGTCCTTTTTCCTCCTGGCATGGTGTGTAGCAGATTTTTAAGTACTTCTTTGTGAGTGACATTGAAATAGGCCAAATGTTTTCTCTTAGATAAGTTTGCCTTACATGTGATAGTGAGGTTTTTCTTGGATCAGGGCATGAAGAGATGATTTAAAAAGGAATATTGGAATTTGTGTTTCTCTGTCTATTCTCCATACACAGAGGTTATTGAAGTGTGTGGTGCTGAATGTCATAAATTTAATGTGCCACATATTACCAGATCAGTGATATGTATGGTGGGCTGACATAAAATGCTCAATTTCTGAGTTCTTCCCTCATCTTTGCTGCTCTGGTGGGAGCAAAACCAGCCAAGAGACACCTCTTCATCTTTCTTCTTACACCAATGGTCAAAATGAGTCCTGAAAACTTGCAAACCCTCTGTATTATGGAACTGCACTTGCTGTGAGGAGAAACATTAAATGCAATTAAATGCATTTTTGATACCATTTCAGTAATGGCTCTGACTCTGCTTGCAGAACTTATAGAAAAAATGATGTTCACAGTAGTAAATGTTGTCACTGTAAATGATCTCTCCTCCTCTTTCCCCAAATTTCACCACCTCTCAGCAACATGATAGCAGCTGTCATGCAAAACATTTGCAATAAACAGTTTGATTTTGTATATTTTTCCTCTTTCATAACAACCTTGTAAATGCTGCACTGTTATGGTCATGAGCACACTGTTCAATGGAGGTTGACTTCAAGTGTAAAATTGGGTCATAGCTGTACTTTTAAAACCTTATCTAGCATTTCTTTAATAATTTTAGTGGGCTCTTAACTGGATTAACAGTGCTGATAATAATAGTTATTTTTAAAAAGAAGTCTGGTAGTGAATGCATTTTCATGGCTTCTTTTGTCAGTATTGCTGGAAATAATTAACCCACAGCACTGAGGTACAAATGAATGACTTAGCACTTATATAGTGATTCTATCCTCCACTCTCTCCAACATAGTTTGAAATGGTGCTATTCTCTCTTTGGTCAGCCAATAATTAATTTTAATGCACTCTGAGCCTCCTGGGGGAGGGATGCACTGTGTGAAATTGTCATTGGGAAGCAGTTCTGTCATCCCCAGCAGGGTGTTTACATCTGGTGTCCTGTGGCTGCTGGCAGTGTCACCCCTGCATGAAGCTGGGGGAGCTCTTGAAAGTAAGTATTGAGAGCTCTATTCTTAGCTAAGTGTAAACTGGGACCAGACAAAGAATAGCAAGTGTTTATTAGAGAGGAATCCTGCAGGATGGATGGGAATACTTGTTCTGCTGTTCCTGATCACAGGCTATCCCCAGGGATTGCCTCCTTCCAAAATGCTTCTCTGAGATGGGTTTGGCCTCAAACTGACTGGATGGCAGCTTTGAGGTGTTTGCATCTATTCTTTTTGATTATGAATAAACCCAGTACAAGGTGATTCCCTCTGTGCAACAAACAGCCACGAGAATCATCTCCAAGCTGGTTTTTGGATCCTTTGCCAAATACATTTGGGCTGAGAATTGAGAAACTTCCAGGCATGAGAACAGCCCCCCTGAGATTTGGGCACAAAAGCTTAACCTGCTGGTGCCACTGATTAGTGTGAAAATTGTTTGCTCTGTTGAGGCTTTTTCTGCTTCAAGCCTATGTAGATGCAGCCCAACTTACCAGAAAGAATATGTTTCAGGTTTTTAAATTCATCTTGGTATAGGGTTGCTTTTTTTCCCCCCCTTTGTTTACTGAAACAGCACAAAAAGTACAACAGCACTCCCATATCCCCTTGGAGTTTAGATAAAACTTAAAAGATAAAACTTAAAAGAATGGAGAACCATAGCTCACTAGTCACTGACATGATCAAGCTTAAATAATTTGCTGCCTTGCTGTGGAGCTGTCCCCATGTGAGATTATTCCAAGCCTGGTCCCTAGCTGTGCACTGCCTGTTGCTTTGTGCTTTGCTGCTAGTGAGGCTCTATCTTTTGAGAAACTATTTAGATGGCAGAGTCTCTGCCTAGTGGGAAAAGGTTTTCAGTGCTTGTTTATTGATCTTATAGTTTTGTTGCAGTGGGAGAATGAAACAGTGTGCATGTTTATGTGGTTGGAGGCAAAGAGTAGTCTCCTTTCCCCTGCTTTCCTAAGATGTCATATCTTAAAGGAAAGCAAAACAGGGAAAGAACAAATTTATTCTCAGAGTTGGAAAACATGAATTATTTATCCTTTGAAAGCTTCCACTATCTCTGCATCAAAGGAAGTCCTATTATTATAAGCAAGTCTTTCTTTCTCTGCATGTCAATAAGAAAGAAATCAGAATTGACTGATTTTTGTGGTGTCTTTGCCTTTAGAGAGCTGGACAGCTTTACCTGGTTGGCACCAAGAAGCTGTTTTTAAAACAACATTTAAAACTATGCTTTAGTAATGTACTTGGCAGTGCTGGTTTAGTGGCTGGACTCCATGATCTCAGAGGTATTTTCCAAATTTAATGATTCTGTGGTTCTGTCTGGGCTTCTGTTTTAGGACACCTGCAAGTAGCACTTCAAGTCAAACTTGCAGAAAATGTTATGGGATAAATTCCTCCAGTACCACCAGCTAAGTAAGTGAATTCCCTGGAAGTTTTAATTGTGGACAGCACCAGGCTCTTAGCCAGGAGGCTCTCCTGCTGTAGTGGGATATTCTGATCAACACCAGGGCTATAGGTTGTTCTACTGAACCAATGTTATACATCTGCTGTTACCAGACCCAAATGTTCTTAAAAATCACTCATAAGGGCTGCCTTACTTTTTTTTGAGTGACTATGACACGTGTATAAATCCTCCTACAGCTTTTACAAAAATCCAATAATGAAAAATATCCACAGATTATTAATTATAAGCCTATGTGGAGCTATTAAAAGCTCCAGCTGGGCAAAACATTTTTGCAAACATTTGGTTTTAAGCATATGAGGGACTTAAACCTCTTAAGATGCTTTGCTGGATTAAGATCAAAATTCCCCAAAGAGTCTAACACACATTTAACTGGTCTCTTAAAGCAAAACTTCCTACAGATACTATTAATAATGCTTGTACATGGAAGTCATTTTAATGCAGTCATTTTCAAGCACTGTACATAGAACCCAGTGTATAAGTAAATAATAGGATAGTTCAGATAAAGCTGACAGAAATTAGGTTCTGAAGCATAATTCTCATCACTGTATATGCCATATGGCAGATAATGCAGTTTAGTGTTATTTTGCTTGTTTCTCTTGATTTGAGCAGAAATCCCAAAAAGTCTAAGATGTAGGCTGTTTATAGATGGTTTTTTTGGGTATCTTTTTGACAGCATAATATTCTCTGGAACATGAAACTGCCCTTGTTTTCTAATAAAAATAAGTTTAGACAAGATGCAGTCAATGAAGAAATTATTTGTTACTGACAGTCAGAAAAGAAGTGCTATGAGCACCTCTTCTTAGTGTGGTTCAATACCTGCACTGTGGTATTACTAATGGCAAATTGCCACCTGTTGCAACAAATATTTAAGTCTCCTGATGCTGTTTTCTTCTAAAAACATGTACTTCCCTTTTTTTTTCCTGAGGTATTTTATTTCCAAGAAGATCAAATTAATGCTGGATGGGCCATAGTGATGATCAAAGGAAAGGAGGAATTGCCAGTTACATGGCTGAATATTTGTCTTGAATGCAGGTGTCATTTAGAGTTGTTCAGAGAATTCCCTGTTGTGGGGAAAATAGTGACTGTCAGGATTTGTGAAGTCCCTGGGTATTTTGGGAGTAAACTCTTGATGTGTGGACTGTGTGACCCTTAGGTAAATGACTCAAAATATGTAGAGTTGTCAACAAGACCTATTAGCACAAAGTCATCACACACTTCTTGCAGTCCTGAAACTGTTAGTGTATCAAAATAGACCTCATGTCTTAGAGATGTGGGATTGTGATAACCAGCATATGTTTAAGGCTTCAAATAATGTGCTTGTCTGGACTGACCTGTCTGCAAAAGGAGTTGTGATCTTGACTTTTTAGGATACTATGGAAAATATAATTTATCATGGACTTTGTGGAAGTGTGGGTGGAAAGAAGAGTAACCTTGTGTAATAGCATTTGTGCTATCTCCTCCTTCGTCTATAAAAATCAAAAATGTGAGTTTTAGCATGAAACTTTCTGCTGTCTGTGGAGCTTCAGACCAAGAAGTTGGAAGTTGGAAACTCCAGAACTCCTCTTACTGTACAGTGAAGATATTTTCTGCACTTGTATCTGAATTGTGACAATTTTCACGAATGGAGAGGGAGAGCTTGGACAAATCCTTGCCTCTGGCAGTGGACAGTAGTTTTATTGAGGTGGCCAGCACCCCAAAACCACTCTCACTTGCAATCTTAATAATGATTGATCAGGCCTATTACAACATTAAGTGTTTATTGAATAGACCAAGGAAGACAGACCCAAGTCTTAAACAGACTTACTACACAGGAATAAAATAAGCAGAAACACTACTAGCAGATAAAGAGATAGTGCAGGATTACAGATGTACCTTATGTTACAGCCAGCAAAGAAACAGAGTAGATTAGGAGTTAATGTCACCAATGAATGATAGTGGTGTGCAGAGAATCTCCTTTATTTTTCTCAGTCCCCTGGGGAAGTAATTCAATGTTTGTCACTGAGGAGTGCTCTCTACACATTTGGAGAGTTTATAAGAGATTTTTGATTTAATGAAAATTATAGTGGTCTTTTATAGTTTTAAAAATTGTTGTCTGTAGTCACTAATTTTAGGTTTTCTTTTCTCACCATTCAAGTCAGGATGTGTATTGTCTGCTGAGGAGATTCTCAGCCAAAATAATTCATCACATGATAAACTATTCTGGTCTGATTTTAGCCACATGTGGTGGGGAGATAAGTTTTGCTCTGTCAGTTTGACAATTCATCAAGCAGTCCTGATATAAATAAAAGACCTGCATATCTCTACTTATTTACTTTGATTCCTTTTTGGGCAGAACAAAACTGCTTTTGGAGCATCACCTTAGATCTTGTAAAGAAAAGAGGAGGGCATTGCTTTTGTTTCAAAGTGTATTTGTGGTAGGTATGAATTTTGAGGGTCCTTAAACATGATAAGCTAGTAATTGTGACTGCCTATGAGAGGTTTATCCCTAGAAATTTAATCTCTTTAAACTATGAGACTTGAAAGATGTGAAAATGCCTGTTGTGTTAAAATTATAGAATCTCAATTTATTTCCAGAATGAAATGGAAAAAAAAAAAAATTTTACTTGTATAATTTTGCATTGAGGCACAGAAATGTGCCTTTCATGATATAATTTAGATAAAATAGGAATTATAACATATTAGCATGATGAATTTAACCATTATGTACAGAAATTATATGAATGCATGGAATACATAGATTTTGATGTAATTTGGATGTTGTTATACTGAGCTGTACACAGAATACAAGGCTACTCATGTTCTCAGTTGAAGCATTTAATAACTTTTACTCAATTAGTATTTTATGAGGCTTTGGTGTCTGTTTCAACAAGAAATGAAGTTCAAAGCAGACTGTAGTGTATTCATCCCTTTTCTGTTTATGGAATCCCTTTATAGAAAGACAGACACAATTTTATTGGCTGTGAAACGTTTTGGCATTTGGGGGCTCACATGGGAGCTGTTTGTGCTGATGTCCTTTCCTTCTCCCTGTGCTTCCTTTTGAGGCCTTTGTTGGCCTTGAAGTGAGGGGTGATTTGTGATCTTTGGGGGAGCCTTTTAGGTGCTTTGAACACCTGTGGGCAAAGCTCACAGGGGAAGGGGAAGGCTGGCAGCTGGGGTGGCTGTTTTATTGCTGGAGAAGTGGTGCCAAATGTGAGTCTGAGCAACAAAAAAGGGAAAAACAGCCACAATTCCTGCCATTGTGAGGAGAGGATGGGTATGGGTACCAGGGGAAATTACAGTGGCACATGTAACAATTGTCATGCGAGTTGAGCATGTCTGACATATTTTCCTAGGGTGAGAAAGCTGATGCCCTTACAACATTGTGTCACTGCTGCACAGAGTTTTTGGTCAGAAAAAAAATCTTCAAAAATGTATCAGCTCTGTTTCCTGCAAAATAATAAAAAAAAAAGTTAATGGCTTACAATCCCACCACAAACTTACTTTTCTACTGGTTTTGCTGCTTTTAATTTTCTGCATGTTAATGCCAGAGTGTAATTTTAATACATAGACATTAGATGGGAAGGGCTTTTAGAAGCCCAGGTATGAGATCCCAATTATAGCAGATTAGCTTCCACATTAAAATCCTTTTAAAGTGACATAATGTTCAATATGGCAGCCTTGGAGAATATCCTTGGTAGTTAGTATGGGATCTGAAGAGAAGCTGCTAATCTGAAATGGGTAAGCCTACAACTTAATTTCCTGCCACAGAGAAACCACCTAAAAAGGATATGTGTGTATTTAGGTCTTCTATAACCTGTACACAAAGCCTCTAGTTGGTTTTGGGGCTCTTCTGGTCTTGATGTTGCAGGGATAAAAAAAAAAAAAGTTTCTATTGCATGGAAAGTGCTGGAACTTTTTTAGGTAGTTAGGTTTTATCATTAAGCAAAGCTTGAAGCATTGTAAATGCAATTGTAATATATTTATATCTCAGTCCTAAATATAACATTGAGCATTACCATGTTTGTACTGTGAAAGTTTTCAAGGGATTGTGCTATTTACTGCAACTTTTAATTGATTTGCTGCTACTGTTGAGCAAAACCATCTCCTGCCACTGCAGGAGGACCTTGTGGTGCAGGCTATCACAGGAGCTAAATTTGGTGCTGAAGCTTTATTGAAGGTTTTACAGCATTACATCTTAGCCTGGCAGTGAACTGTCTGCAATTTATTGCTGTGTTTTGCAGCAAGAAAGTAGAAAAAAGAGATTGATGTTGGAATCATTTTATCTCCTAAAGTCTGCATAGACATAGTTAACCAATGGCATTGGCTTGGTGAGGGTTTTACAGCACTTTTAAAAATGATTCAAGGAAAATGAATAAATCAATCAAACTCACCCATTCCTTTACTGGGAATGTAGGAAGGGTTTTTCCATGCCACTTTCATGCCAAACAGATTAGATTGCTTCTATGCTTTGCCATGAATACAGGTTCATTTCCAGTATTGTTTGGGTTTGTTGTTTACTTTCAGCTTGTAAATGTGACCAACACAAGTTTCACACAGTGCTGTTTAACATGCTTTGCCTTTCTTTGGGACTGTTTCTCCTTACTCCCTGCAGGGAGTGGGATCTGGGTTAGAGGTCCAACCATTTTCAATTGGTGCAGGACCTCTTGAACCACATCTCATGGGGCAGATGTTGTCAAAGCAGCCAGAGGTGTTCCTCTGTGTTGAGCTGCTCATGGGGCAAGCACAGACTGACAACTGGGCAGCACTTAATTTCACTTGCTGCCAGTCACTAGTAGTACATTAAATTGCATTATACTATTTTATATTTGGAGAGACTTTCCAATTAGATGGTCCAGCAGCTGTAATTTCCTAAGGGGAATCAACCTTAGATCAAAGTGAGTATGGAAGACAAGCAGCTCTTTGCATTTCCCTCTCCTTACCAGTATCACCTAATCCCCAGAGGCTGCTTGACAGAAGATTATCAACCATCACAGATATTAATGGTACTTTTGAGAGTAAGGAGCCTGTTCCAGGGCAGGAGGGGGAAAAGTGAGGCTGGCATGGGAATTCTCACTGCTGCATATTACATTCAAATAGAGATGGCAGCTGAAAATTCTGTGCTCCAGCACAGTCTGAACAGTATAGAAAACAGCAGGGAAAAGTAACCCACAGGCTCTTTGTATTTATACCAATATATTTGAGAGGTTTTGAAAGCTATATACCATTTTTTTTTAAATGAAACCTGTCTTTATTTATTGTAAAGCTTTTTCTAGTTTGAATAAAATGAGGTATTTTACTTTACTGAAATGTTTTTAGCTCTTCCTCATGGCAGAAGTGGCATATCCTTTTGTTCATTGATATTGCTGTGGTTTAGATGATAGCATCTGCGTTTGCTTGTAAAAATATTATTCTGGAGGTAGCAAAAACTGCAAGGATTAGAGACAAAAACATATATTGATAAGAACATTTAAACCCTGCAGCACCTTTCAGATGTTATAAACCACGTGCAACATCAATAGCATCCTGTGCCAAGAGGGGAGGAACATACCTCTGAAGAAAAAAGCATAAATGTAAAATGACAGTTTCTCACACTAGTTTTCTCACAATATACATTGTTTTTTTTTTTTTTCCTGGTCTTACTTTTTCAGGATTAAGCAGTATAAAAAAGGGAGAAATGTTGCTCCTCTTAACTAGTTAACTGAAAAATAGAATGGCAGACTAGGCAACCATTCCTTAGAAAAAACTAGTGAACAGGGAACATAAAGAACATGGAACCATCCATTGATCTACATTTGTATGTTGTTCCTTCATGTATAAAGAAGATAGTGACTCATGTCCATTTTCAAAGATATGCAAGCCCCAAATAATTAAAAGCTTGTATGCCTGTTCCCAACCTCACGTGTTCTTGCATGTTTTTAAAACACAAGAAGTTTATTTGCAAGGTCAGTGGTTATTTTCCCAGCTTTTCTTTTTTTTTTTTTTTTTTTTTTTTTCCCCCCCCTACATTCTGGAAGAAGCTACATGTGTTACAAAAGGTTGTCAAATTTGGAACACCGAATTGAATGCAAAATGATGCATGTTAGCATTTTTTCTGAACTTGCTGACAGGACTTGCATTTCCACTGCACTGGTGGCTTCCTTGGTGTCTCATTGAATAAGTAATGAAGTAACTGAGGATGTTTGTGTAAGGATAATAATTCATTATTACCAACCTTGAATTAATAGCAGATTTTTAATAACTTTTTAAGAACTTTGTGGTATGACTGCAGCTGGCTTTGAGAGTCCATTTATTGAATGTGGAATCCTGTAGAATTAGGAACAGTGCAAAAAATGGAGAAGACTTTGTAAAAATTTGTATGTCTTTTGATGACTGTTACACTATTTTCCCACCTGTTAAACATACAATGTATTTACAAAGAATGCTTATGTTTGTTTTTATTATTGCAAAGTCTTTACTCTAAGGATGATTTGTGCAGTTGACAGGTTTGTATCCTAACTGGGTTGTGTAGTTATAGCATACTGGAGTTTGGCTCCATCCCATTAAGCATATTCTGGGACAAAGCCTGTGTTTTGGAGAACACTGAGATGATATGATGTTCCTGCTTCTTACATGTGTTTTTAGTACAAACCTCTCTATTAGGATACATTTGAAGTTCCTCAGGAATCCTCAAGCAGATTTTATGACAGAAATGAACATTACCATTTAGCATGAAAAAAAAAAGCTTTTTAAAATTTAAAGTAATTTTTCCTTAGGTTTTTCATGCGTTTTATATTACCAGACTAAAACACTCAGTGCTGCATTATGTTTTATATATATGAAAAGAGGAAACCAGATAGGGCTCCCTTTTATTATTTTTTTTTCCTCTTGTAGAAAGATCAAAGATATTTTCTCTGCTTATAAAATAAACATGTGTGTGGAGGTTTAATAACATCAGGCATTGTTTAAAATATCAAGGCTTAACTCAAGTGGTGCTTGTAGTATAATTCACCTCTTTTGCCTTTTCTCCTCAATCTGGTGTGTTCAGATATTAAAGAACTATGTAACTCTGTCTCATATATAGAGCTCAAAGAAATAAGGAGGCATTTGGAGTGCCCAGCCATTGGCACATATGTTCTCTGTTCCTGGACAGAGACATTATCAAAACTCTTTTTGGAAACCCAGACCCAAGATTTTAAATCATATTTGGTTGTTATTAGTTGCCTATGTTGAGCTGGAATGTATGATAAGATGTTCACAGACCATTACAATTCACATTATTATTCTTCCAAGATCTGTAGTATACAAAAATAAAGTTATTTTAGCCACAAATCCAGATATAGAGTAGAATAATTTGATTTGAAAGGGTCATGCAACAATCATCTAGTCCAACTGCAAGGGTGATGCAAGGATAAATTTTTCTCACTTCTGGGTGTCAGATGCTGGGCTGGACTTAACAGTGGGGGGACTGGCTGAACTGAGAAAGGCAAAAATATTGTGTCTGGAGAGCTGCTCCTGTGTTTGTGAATCCAACTTAAAAATCTTGGGAAACTAGATTGAAAAATAGAAAGGATTCATTTAAACCTTTTGTATTTTTACTCCCATTTCAGTAGATAACTCATCAGTCAGCAGGTTAGGTTGTTCCCAAGATGTCATTTAAGTAGCAGAGCAAAATCATAGAATCATTCAGGTTGGAAAAGAGTCTGACCATTAACCTGATACTACCAAGTCCACTAAATACAGAAATTTGATACACAGAGTAGCTCTCTGAGGTCCAGGTGCCCACAGACACCCATCTCCACCCCCAAAAGGGTTGTGGTTTTTTTTTCTTTCCATCTTCTTTCTTCCTTTTCCTCTTTCCTTTTATTTCACTGCAAAAATAAAAATTTTCCATTTTCAAGTGGTCTTGTAGGAAGGATAGAGTAAGATTGGCAATGGGGAAGGGTGTTCAATGAAAGATTGAGAAGGTAGGAGGAGAAATTTGTTTAAAAAAAGAAAAAAGAGAACAGAAAATGACCCCCTATGGGTGGAAGCTGTGGATTTTGATGTGGAGTGAATGAACAGCCATAAGGGGGAAAAGTATTTCCCACTATGATGGGATGGGCTCCAAGGATAAGTAGTTTTGATTATAGGGAGGCAGGTATTCCAAATTCAGGGATTTTCTTGTGTATTTGTGGATATACAGGCCAAAAAGCCAATGACACCTTAGCAGCTCTGACACCTTATGCTTTCAATACAAAGTAAAAAGCAAGATGCTGGTGGTGTCCATACCCAGCCCAGGTTGTATGAATAGAGGATTTTTTCATGCTTGTGTTCTTTTATTCGATGGCCCCTCTGCAGGGAGGAAAACAGACCCAACAGGCAAAAGTACAGCTGGCACACAGCACAATAAATGACTAATTTTCACTCAGCAAAGTTCTCTAAATGCTGCTACATGCCAGACTCTGTGGAGCCATTTCTAGGATCTCAAAAGAAAGATTAAAACCATCTCAAATACACAGAATTGACAGGAAAGTAAACTTTTCTATGGAAGGGACACAAGAAGCCAGATGGTGAGTGTTGCACAAAGCCAAACAAATCCAGGCTCTGAATTCCTAAGGCATAGAAACTTCTGCAGAGAAATTAAATTTCTCTGCAAAAAAAGTGAACTATATGCAAATTCACACTGTCATAATTCTGTCATGCAGAACAAAGATCTTGTAATTTCCCAATGCTGTCTTTTCCTTACCCTCCTGAAAATGTGTTCAAAAGAATAAACTAAGCAGCATTTCCACTGGAGTAAGCTGGTAAGGAGATGAGACAATTACAGGTAGCAGAGTGGGATCAATCTGTAGTTAAATGAACTCCTTGTGTTGTGTGCAGCAGCTCTGGGTCCATGCAAAGCTTCACCTTTTGTTGCTTCATTGTACTATTGTCTGATGATGAAGCCAGCTCTTCAAAGAATGTGATGGATGATCTGCAGCTTCAATTTACAGAATTTAAAATATGTTCCTACATGCCTGAGATGAAACTGACTGAGGTTGTGTTAATACATGTTACTTAAATTCCTTGACCAGTGAGCAGCAGTAATAAGGTTTAATAAGATGATGGCTTGCATAAAGTGGGCTGTAAGTCTAGGACTGTTATCCTGTCACTTTGTAGAGCTAATTTTGTTTTCATGTGACATTTATTGCCCAACCTAGCTCACTCAGTTCTGAAGAAAGATGTACTAAAATTGTAGAGCTTTTGTCCTAGAGCATGGACATGACTAACAAAGTGGAAAGATTTATGTGTGAAGGAGGGGATTATGAAAGTTTAGAGGGCTGTGAAGAAACCATCTGTAGGGACATAAGTGGCAGAAAGGGAAGGGATTTTAATATTAATATGTTGTATTTAAATGTTTGTTATTAAATTTGGTTTTAGCTCAGAATCCAGGACCCTGTGCTGGTCTCTATGCATGGTAGGACACACTGAGAGGATTAGTGAAGCAGAGTGCAGATCAAGAGAATGAATCAGCTGTAAGTGATTGGAACTGTGATCACGTGGGATTAAAGTGCCAATTATCTTTATCAACTTCCCTGTCCATATATGAAAATTAACTTTTCAAACTTTAATTAGATTTGGCTATAACACCAAAAGTAGCTTTCTTTATTCTGAACTAAACAGAACAGCTGGTAAGTGTAATATCTAGGGATAGGAGCAAGTAGAATTTCTTCATTTTATTTGAGACTTCATCAACCAGAGAGATTAAGAGAATGTGGGTTAGTGGGGGTGGAGATCTACATGTTATTGTCAGTCATTAGATGCCTTGTGGTGTGTGTGTAACCCTTCCTCTTGCCTTTGCATGGCTTCCTTTGTCTCTGAGTTCAACTTGCTGCAGAATTAAGATGTATGCATGGAGTCTGCTTGGCTTAACAAGGCAGCACTGATCCCAAGTGTGCCTCAGAAAATGCCTGGTGTGTTATACAATGGAAAAGTAAACTCACCTCCAGTTTGAAGGCAAGAGGCTGAGTGTGCAGAACTGTTAACATGTCACAGCAGTGCAGGAGGTTTTATGCCCACAGTTATGTCATACAGGAGAGTTAGTGAGTATTTATCACCAGTTATGCTAGCAGAGTAAAATAGAAAAAAAAAAATATGACTGGGTGACCCCTTTAGCTTGCACAATGTCTTTTATGGGAATCTTGGAGGACTGAGCACGGATGAGCAATGAGAAAATGTTTTCACTTGGAACAAGTAGGATTTAACACTACTTGCCCAGTCAGATGAGAAATGAAGTTTATAATTCAACCCTCTGGGTTTCCAGTCATATTTTTATTGCTAGGTTATGTTTTCTTTCTACCAAGGTTCTCCCTCACTAGTGTTTTTTTCCTTCAGCTAGTTTGATCCTACTTGAAATAAAAATTATATTAAACATGGGGCCCTGAAATGGCAGACTTTACCATGAATTGTTTAAACCTATGCATAAATGCCTTACAGCAGAATGATATTGTCTTTACTTGATGGATGGAGAGATGTACCAGATCTGTGAAGATGTCAGGTTAAAGGTCTAATCCTCCAAACAAAGAAGAGGGAATGGAGTGGGGATTTGTGGTTTGGTTTATGAGTCACAAATAATTCAAAGGGAACAATTGAGAGAGCTTCATACTGTGATATGGGGGAACTCTGATCCCTTTCCCAGGATATGTCAATTTTGCTATCAGACAAGTCATGAAACCCTAGTGGATGGTGTGGAAACATTTCTGAAGGGCCAGACAAAAGGAAGATGACAAGAGAGCTTTAAGAATCATGCTTCATGCATGGCTTTTTTCCCCACTTTTTTTCAATTGATTTTATGAAGTTTAAGCTGTGATCAGTAGAATAGAGTGGTTTGGAAAGACTTCAGCTAAGTCTTCTGAAAAAAGTGAGAGAGAAAATAGGCTTTGCTCTAGAAAGAGTAGTCATTTGAACTTTGGCCCCACACTTATTTGCAATGGCATTATTGGAGCAAAACAAGTTCTAGCACTCTTTTTAGTCTCACAAAGCACTTCAGACATATTGGTTATAGCTGAGAAATCAACACAGTACCTTTTAGCCATACTTCCTGAAATATCTGTGACCTGCCTCAGTGAAATGTTCACCTGGCATTAATTTCTTCCCACTCAAAAAAAAAATAGATTTAATTGCTTGAGCATTGCTTTTTGCTCTTATTCTTCCTTTCTGTACACTAACCTTTTATTCCCAAAGTGTATTTTGAAATGTAATCCTGAGGGTTGCTGGGCTGGGGACTTAGACCATTATCTCTGTCTAAAGACTGCAAAAAGTATTTTTTTAATTCTAGTTTTACAGATGCCTGTAGTGAAAAGGTAAATGAGGACAGCTGTTGTTGTGCTGTTGAAACACTATTATTCTTTAAAGTCTAAGAAAAGCCTGTGAAAATGGCAAAGAGGTTGGAAGAGATCTCTAGACATTATCTTGTCCAGCCTCTTGGTCAAAGCAGACTTGATGTCCCAGGTAGATCAGGATGGTCAAAGCCTTCCCTAAGGATGGTCCTGTTGGTGAGGAGGTGCAGAAGTTGGCACCAGGATGTCAAATCTGTGCAGTTTCAGAGGGCTGTCAGTGCTCAACATGTGTTGAGAATCAGGTTTAGTCTGATCTACTTCATCACCTAGAGGTTAATCCAGATGGGAGCACTTTGTTTTCCCAGTGAGGAAAAGGTCTAGGTGTTTGTTTCATTTAGTTTTTAAAATAATTGTTGTTATTTTTCTTGAGTGGCATTATTGTAGCAGTGATGAGTGGCTGTTCAGAGCTTGAGGGCTCCAAATGCCAAGTGAAGTGGATCCACTGAGGAACTGCAATGCAAACAGCAAAGGAGATTTTCTGGGAGAATTCTCTGAGGCAAAGGGAAAACAGGTGAAGGAGTAGGGAGAAAATAGAAACAAACGCTGTCACTTCTTCAAAATCTGAATTTTGATGAAAGGGAGGATGGCTGGGAAATTTGTTTTGAAAGTTGCTTCTGATCCATAACCAAATGCTGAAATACAGACATTAGGGCCAGCTGACAATCAAAAGACTGTACTACAAGATGAAATTTTATGTGAAAAACTGGGAATACAAGTGAAACTGAAGTTGATGGTTGTTAATGTACATTTTATCTTTCTCTGTGAAGACAAATGAATATTATGTATGTATTATGACTTGATAGTCATTTTAATGTGCTTTTCATTTTAATAATAGTCACTGAGAAGGCAATCTGAACTTAATTTAGAGATAGCACAAGACAGACTTGGTTATATAAAACACCATTAAAGTTGAGAAACCTGTATGTCTTATCCAACACCTGGAGAAGAAGGCAAATATGAGAGGTCAGAATACTTTCTGCAAGGATCACTTAGGTTTTTTTAATGACTTAAACTGAAACAAACTGCACCAAGTAATTTAATTTTTTTTCCCTAGATCCAGCCTTAGTCTGCTTTCAGTTGCTCCTCCTGTGACAAAGTTAGAATGTGAAATTGTGAAGTGACTAGAAGGAACAAAATGTTTCATTGACTTCAACGGGCTGGGCACTGAATGCCAGTTTTCAAAAATCAAGAGATTTGGCACTCTTAAAAGCAATTCTTTCAAACCCCTGTTTTTTTTTTTTTTTTTTTTTACCCAGAAATGACAGCACTTACATTAGTGGTCATACTTCAGAACTCTGGCCTTGAAGCTTTTGATAAAGTAGGTTATGATCCCATTTGGACCTTAATCAGTGACATCCTTCATATGAATAATGCAGTACACTCCACTTAGTTTTGAAAATGGGTGATAAAGAAGGGTACTTAAAGAGGTTTTCTTCAAGCAGCCAGTTTATTTCCATTGCTACTCACTGGATTATCCTTTGCTTAGCATGACAAGATCTCTTTTGTGAGACAGATTTTGTGATTAGGCACACCAAACTGCATTAAATCACAAGCAGAGGTAGTCTCTTAAGATCTGAAAGTGGTTTTAGCTTAGTTATTAAACTCAGTGCTAAGCTACTTTTACAGTGTGTGGTGCATGGGACATCTAAGATATGCTCTGTATCCCAAAGGATCCAACTGGGACATGAAGAATTGCCTATACAGTGTATAAAGATGATTCCCCCATCTCAGGGAACTCAGCAGCTGCCAGCAGGAGCATGCACAGTGCAAAAGCAAGAGGATAACTTCTGTAATGGATAAAGGAAAGGGAAGAAAAAAGGAAAACCACCTGTGTTTCAGCAGCCTTAATACTCCAGCAGGCCTTGCAGGACCTTTTATAGCTGAGAGTGGTCAGTGCTGCTGTTCTGTGTGAAATTTCCCTAAGCTGCTAAGTATCTGCTCAGGACAGGTTTTCAGCACATTTACCCATCTCCCCCAGCTTTTCTCTTACCAACTGATTTATGATTTCTGCTACATCAGAGAATTTGCATTTTACTTATGAATCTGTCAACCAAAGTACCTCTTGAGTGTTTTAGAGCACAAATTAAATTAATGTTTTGGTATAGCTCTTTAGATAAGTATTAGGTTTAATGCAAAAAGGGGGTAAGGTTCCAGCAGCATGCTACCTAACTCTGTATGATTTTCCATCTTCTAAGTCACTTTTCTTCCTGCACTAATCTGGGGTGGTGCTGCTTACCTAGGAGACCAGGACACAGTTCAGTGTGCAAAACCAGCCATGGGCATGGGTCCTGCTCTCCATGTGGTTGTTTGCCCATTGCAGGTGTGAGAGGAAGTGATGCTGTGTTTGGTTTTTGCTTTTTTTCCTTTTATATGTTCTCTGTATTCTTCACACATATATATTTGTAGCTCTGTATCCTGTTATTTGCTAGCTGTCCCAGTACTTTCCCATGTCTTTCCTTAGGCAGAAAGACAAAACAAATTCCAGACTCCAAGTCCTGGGGGTACAAGGTCCCAGTGCTATCTTGGTTATTCTTGGGAACCAAGGCTGAGAACAACTCTTCCAGATATATTTTCATGGACAAAGCACAGCCAGTGCCAAAGGGGAGTCTCTAGAGAAGGGACTTGACCTGGGCAGCAATTGCATCACCACTTGTCCTCCTAGTTGCTGCTTTTTATCAATTATGCTAATTTCCTAAAGCCTATAAAAATTTATTCACCCTTAGAGGGCTTGGGCTACTTTTGTGGACATCTTTCCATAACTGCCCCTGAAGGCAAATAAGATCTGCTGTTATATTGCCTCCTTACTAAAATTATTAGTTTCATTTCCTGGTGGGGAAAAGGCAAGAGAAGAGGAGCCTGCACTCTCTGGGGATGTGTGATTATACAGATCTAGACTGCTGAAGGTAGAATTCTGTCCTTCTTGATCATCCCTTTTATTTATTGGCTTGACACAAAAAAGTTAAAGGGAGCTTGCTTTGAAACCTTGGAAGCACCCCATCTGACAAAGCAGTACCTTTCTTTGTTAAAAGCTTTTCAAGCTGATAGAGCTGGAAGAGACCCAGTAAAATCAGTGACAAACTATCCAAGGCAAACAGACTTACAGATGGATAGATGCTCACTACTATTTTTATTCTGAGCTCACAAAATCTGTCTGTAATTTTTGCTAATAAAAAAGCTAATTCTCCAAATATTAGAGGTGTATTGGCAGGTTTGGGCCTTTAAGTTCTTCCTGAGCTTAAACAAAGGAATTGCAGCTTGACAAAAGCTTTTCCAAATGGGCCTGTAAGTACTTGTTTAGCCAAGTTCCCATCTCACCAAGGACTGATCTTTCCATAAATCCTAAGCAGCATTAGGGAAACAGAACCACTGTAGCCAATGAAAGCTTTATTCATTTCTGTGGCCATCACAGGAAGTATTTCTGTACCAGCAGACATCAGCACCCATCTTATTTACTGGGCAATTTACCAGACCACTGAACTCAGGGCTCCAGTAAAATACATGGTTTGAATGAAGCTTGGAAGGCCATGGGAAGAGTGGAGAGTTTCTGGGACAATCAGACCTCTTACTCTGAGATCATGTTTTCTCATCTGCTTTAGTGTTTATTAGTGGATACAGATTTCTGTGCTATTAGTGGATACAGATTTCTGTGCTGGACATGAGAAAACTCACCCTCCTATGCTTGCACTTGCTTATTGGGTCTTCTTTGAACTCATTTAGGTACTGACACATTTTGCACAGGTTCTTGTTCTCATCTCTTGGGTGGCTCAGGGTGACAGAATGCTGCTGCATTTTCATTCACTGCTGCATCTTCCTATTGCCCTGTGAATCAAAAAGCATGTGCTTTATCTGAGTATCTTTGAAAACTGCCTTACTTTGATGTGGAAAATCCTAAGCCTATAAAAAGTGGTTCCTTTCTGTGGCATAGTTTCAGGAGCATAGTCTGAAACTTGTTTCCTTTTTGAAGTGAGCATAATTTTGCCTCAAACCTGCTTACAGCAAAGCTTTGCTGGTTTGATGTCCCTTTGTACTGGAGCAATTTGGTGGTCTAATGATGTGCCAGTGTGACTTTCAGGAAAGGCACCAGACCTCTGCTGTGGGACTGCTCTGTTCTCATGCTCCCTTCATCTCCTGTGACCAGAAGTGAAATTCTGTAAAGTACCAATATGCTTAGGTTCCCATATCTACTTTAGTTTTTCAAGTACACATGATGGGGACTTCTACCTCTTTGGGTAGAAGCCAAAAATATATATATATATATATATATTTTTTTTTTTAATTTGCCCAGACCCTCTATGGTCTGCTCCTGCATTCTCCTTGGTTGCAAAACATCAGCTTTTTGGGACTTCAGGTTTGGCTTGTTCCAGAAGGAATTTTATAGTTTGGGGCTCTTGACCTATGGTGTATGCCTGGGAAGCTGGCTAGGAGGAAAAGAATATGGGGCCAACATGACATATACCTTGTCTCCTGCATGAAGATGCTTCCCTTTGCAAATTGCTTTTTGTGGGTTCTTCACCTTGTATCGAGGCAGAGTACACTCAAAAAAGAGTGTACTTTCATTTCATTAAAGAGTACACTTTCATTAAAAATATGGTTTTGTCATACCTAAAGGATGTATGTATTTTTGACTCCCAAACCCTTATATTAGGGGATGCTTAGAATTAACACACTGGTTTGTTCCTGGGATTGGTTGCTTTAGTCTTTGTAAATACTAATGTAAAGAGTTTAGACATAGCAAATTTTCCTCCCCATAAAAGCCTTCTCAAATGCATGCTCAAAATGTCAGGTTTTGCATCTTCTCCCTCATTGCTTCTCTTGCTGTATCCTAAAGTGTTGTCTTGCCAGTATTTCCATTCTCTGTGCCATTTCTCCATCTGAGTTTATTACCACCCAAACCTCCAGGCTCAGGAGGAGACCTCCTTTACAAAGATATCTTTTAGAGTGGAGGAAACTTTGTATGATATTGATGTCTGAGTTTGGTGGGGCTGTTTTCCAAGATTTTGCACAATTTGTGGATCAGAAAAGACTCAATGTTTAAAATACAACTTTTCTCATTATTCTTTCTTACTTCCAGGCAGAGATCAATTGTTGTAAGACCTTAAGTTTCTGAATATAAATATCCACATTTTGGGGCAAATGTGATTTTGACTTTTGGTGGTGTATCATTAAACAATTGACATCATAAGGTTATCAGGTTTTTTTTTTTTTTTTTTTCATTAAGTAGGTTTAGAAACAAAGAAAAGCAGTGGGGAAAGAGTATTCTGAAAATGTGTGAAGATCTTTTTTGTCCTTCAATGGCACTAGATATAAGGATGAGTTTCACATCATTGTGCTGACTTGCAAACCTGGAACGTGCTTTGTAAAACTACGGATTTGGCTTTGTAAAAACACTTACTGAAGCTGGAGAACTAAAACTGCACAGAGGGTGGATGAGGCAAGTCTCAGAGTGAAAACATGAGGCTACAGGCAGCACAGTCAGAAGCACAACAAAGGGCTCACGAGGCTTAGCAGAGGCATGCAGGAGATGGGCTGGGTTGGCTTGTCTGCCTGCATGGGGCTGGGGGAAAGGGTGCTGGAACAAGATCAAAACCTTTTTAACATCTCTGCACAGTTGACTGGGAAAGCAGGGCAGGCCCAGGTTGCTGGCCTTTATCTCTTTCCCCAGTGTTGCTGGGCTGGGGAAGAGTGGGAGGGCTGCTGCCCAGCTGCTGCTCCGTGCTTCTCTTGGCAGCTCTCCACAGGAGGGTGGATGTGTTATTTTAAATATCTTCTCATTAATTTCTTGGAGTGACCTTGAACACTTCTGCCTTCATTTCAAACCTCTGGAATATGTGTGGGGAGCCAGTTTAATTCTGATGTGTCTCAGCACTGTCAGGGTCATGTTGGGGAGGGGTTGCACTTGCAGGAGTCACTAGAAGACATTGATGGCACTCCCTGATCTTCTGGTGGTAACACCTGCTTTCTCTCTCTGTCTCCTCTCTCCCTCTCCCCCCAGTCCTTTTTCATTTTCCTTTCTCCTTTTCTGTCTTTTCTTCTCTTGTTCAGTAGGGCAACTCACTTTTTGTCACCAATAAATGGTTCTCAGATGCAATATTGACTTGACTTAATTTCATCCTACAGCATCAGTTTTATTAAGAACTCCTTGCTCTTCCCCATAGTGGAATGTGACAATATGTAATACAATTTAGATAGTAGCATTGCACATGGGCAATTCTTGCATCCCTTCAAAGAGATCATAAAATGAGCAAAGTAGAGTAGCTAGTCTGAAGATAGTTTTAAAGTGCTAAATATAATGCAGTTTTTTAGCCTGAATGCAATTTGCAGCTTGGAGTGAGCATGACAACCCACCTCACACTGCATATGCCTTGTGCTCTTGCAGAAAAAGCAATTTATTGTCCTGAAGACTGGGTTATGTGCAAAAAATGCTGGCATGGGCTTATGTCAAGACAGTTATCCTGAATTTTTACTTAAAATTGTTTTCTCTTTGTAATAGATGCATGACACAGATACAAACTCTTTATCCTATGGTGGTTCTGGTACTTCAGTGCTAAAACACCTTGGCAGCTCCATGAGCATTAAAATGCACTTCAGTAAAAGTTGTTTGAGCATGGGGCTAAAAACTGCTCTCATCAGTGTTTGGCAGCAATCTTGAAGCAAAGACCTCTGAGCTTCTCTAGTGTGAGACTTAAGCCATGGTCCTAATCACCTGTTGTCCCTAAATATTTCTTAGTAATTTTCACAGTAGGTAGTTTATTTACTCTGATGTTTCCATTAAGTTCAGTTTGGATAATTACATTGTGGCTACAGAAAGTATTACACCACAGTATTTTCTGTTGGTATCCCTTCTCCTTTTCATTCTAAACCATGGTATGGTAGTTACAGTTTGTTCTGCAGTATTTAAATATGCTTTATTGGTGAAGTGAAGCTGAGATCCACAATTAGCCAGGTTGCTGCACCTTGCCAGGCTGGATAAAGCTGCAGTGTGTGCTGGGGTGGGAAATGGGCTGGCTGGTGAGAGTGGGCACAGTGCAGTTGTATCTTGTGGCTTTTGTTGAGCTGTCATGCTCCCCTTTGCCTCTTCCTCTGAATTAGTCATAATTTGTACCTCTGAGCTTCAGTCATGAATCTCTGTGGGTGTAACTAGGTGGGAGAAGAATATTCTTCAGATTTTGCCACTTCCCCATTTCAAGTTGTAGTCTTATGACTTGCCTCAGTGCACGAGGCTCTGCAGTGAGCTGATCCACATCCTGCACTCACCAAAACATCTGTGACCACGTTGGGGCACCTCATTCACAACAGGGACATGTGGCCACTTCTGGAAACTGATGCTGCACGTCTTTGAGTTTGCAAAATCAAAGGCTGACTTCCACTGGTGACTCAGAGAAGAGCTGGGTGATTTTGTAGTTTCATAGCAGGAAGCCAGACCACTTCTGTTTCTGGAAGAGTGCTTGTCTCTACTTAATTGCTAAATCCAGAGTAGCTCCAGACCATTGTCAGTCCTGTGAAAGAGAGGAGGTTGAGGTGGTGTTTGAAGGGATTAAAACAGCATTGGGATTAATGTAGGCTGCTGTTTGTTGCTATCTTTTTAATCATGAAACAGAATGTACTTGTGTATTGCACTCAGGTGCTGCTGTTGGTGAAAAAAGCACCTAAATTGTGAGTGTTAACAGGCAGCAGATGAGTGTATGTGTAGGTGAGTGTCTGAACTTCTGGGTTCCAGCATGCTGCTCCCTGGAAGTTGATGGAAAACTGTTTTATATTAGGATCTTGTTTGCATGCCTGAAGATTCTAAATTCTCAGAAATATTTTGTCTTGTAAGTCCTTTCAGATGTGGCATTAAACACTAAAAATAGTCCTTGAACTTTCCCAACCTGAGAGACATTGGCTTCTAAACCTGGTTTTGCTGGGTCTGGATTAATTCCATGGTGCCTTCAGGCAGGTGCACTCAGTCATAACATCCCCTTTTCTTTCCCCAATTCAGTGTTTGCATGTGGCCTACAAATCTGCTCTGACTCAAAGGGGAAAAAAGTTAAAATACCTGGTGAAAGGCTGGAAAAGTGAAAGGATAGCATGACTTAATGATAGAAGAAATACCCATGAGAATATATCTGAGTGTTATTTGTACAAGATCTCCCTTAGACTATGCAATGGATTTGGCTTTCATTGTTGTCTGTATGGCCAGAGAAAAAAGAGCAAGAAAAGAAAGAAAACAAAGTTTTTCTTTGCCTAAAGAGGAGAAACAAAATCCATGTGACAGACTGGGTGGATGACTGCAGCTAGGGATTAGGAAGGAAGTGATAATGAATGAAGAGGGGATATTAATTTGATCAAATATAGAAAAAGAAAAATCTGGAAGAAGTGCTGATGCACCTGAAGGCAAGGAAAGGGGGTTAGATGCAAGGGGGAAAACAATTCTGAAAAGACATTGAAGTGCTTGTCGTGCAATTAGTGTGCTGTAAAATGTGTGTTATTATCTTCTGCCACCCACTGCATTGCATTTGAAATTCAAATGACAAAGTTGTCTCTTTGCTTTTCTCTTGTAATCTCTGTTTAAGGAAAATGCTGTGATGTGAATTGGATAGTGAGGGATTCAGCAGTGTGGGTTACAGGCTGTCCCACTTCCATGCCCTCTATCAAATCCACTCTATTTGTCACTTCCTGAACAGAAGCTATTAGAATGCAGAAAGCACAGTAATATCACAACCTACCTATACTCAGCTAGAAGTTTTCTTTATATGGCACAAATATAGATTTTGCTTCAGATTCTACTCTCTTGATATACTGCATTTGAGGAACCCTCTTTTAAATAGGCACCCAGCACTTCTTACTTAATCTCTTTAGTATCAGACTCCTCCTTTACTTTTCACTTCTTCAGCTGTTTTTTGTTCTGGTTGTTATGGTAATTTTTTGGGGGATGCAGGGGAGTGGGCCATGTAGCACAATTTTCACACAACACACTAAATGCAGATTTACACCCCTGTCTCTGGTGACCATTTATGTGCCTTGTACAGACACAGCTCCAAAGCAAGTTCTTTTAGTAATCAGTTACTTGGCTTGCAAGCAGTGGGATCTGTTTAGGAAAAAGAATCAGAGAAGGGTTTGGGTTGGGAGGGACCTTAAAAACATCTAGTTCCCACCATGGGAAGTGGTGGGACATCTTTCACTAGGCTGGTTTGAAGCAGGAGAAGCAGCTGTATTTTCTAGTGGTTTTAATCATTCTCTCAAAGAAGCCTGTCACCTGAAAAGCAGTAAAAAAAGAGGATTTTGAGGCTGGTGAGGACATGCATGGCTAGGACAGTCTGGCACCAGTGTGCACTGATTGCCATGTCCTCCTGGGCTTGGGAATAACTCATGGGAGGGAGCTGGAGGCTTCAGGTGGAATGAGGACAAACAAAGAACTGGAGTGTGTGAAAATCAGGGGGGAAAGCTTCTCTTCCCTACAAATACAGAAGTGGACAGAAGAAGCATGAGCACAAAGCATGAGTCCTTGTAAATCTACATCACTCCATCAGAGATAGTTCTGCTCCCTGCCATGAGCCTCCATCCCTCTCCTCTCTCTTGCTGTTGTGCTGCTCTCTCTCCTGTTTGCTCCTGGTCTGTGTAACCATTGAGTGACACTCAGGGCAAAACTCTGTAACCTGGCCCAAGGACATTAAATCCAGCTGGTAACACAGCCCCTGTCAGCCCCAAGGGTGGTGGGAATTGAAACAGAATGTTGTCATGTGTGGAAATAACCAAGGTTGGTGGTGCTGGTGTGGAACTCACTCCAGCAGTGGCTGGGTTTTCCCTCCTGTGCAGAAGCTGGGAGATCCCTCTCAGACTTGTTTTAGGGTTAGGTTATCGTAGCTGGGGAAAGTCCTGTGTGACTTGTGCTTTGTGTCCTGTGACTTCTCAGCAGCTTTCAGGAGCTGCTTTATGGGAAACTCCAGGGGAAATTGCAGGGTGCTGTATGGATTTAGGGTGATCTGAACCTGCTGGAAATGGCAAGAAATAAGCTAGGCAGGAAAGAGATGTTTGAAGGGAAACCAGCTTTCTGTTTAATATGCCCATGAAATCTACCCATATAAACAGGAGTGATTTTCCAACTCAGAAGTTAGCATGGTTTTCTAACCTAGCTCTTTCATATGTGAAGAAATCTAGATTTTCAGTCGTTTCTTTCTGCCTTTGGCTTCAAAAGAATTGCAGGTTTTCACCTGGGGGTTGAATGCAGTGTCCTAGTGAAGTCCTCAATTGAATTGATGCAGCTCCCATGAATTTAAGGTAATGGCCCTGCTGCATGTTTGCCTCCTGAGCTTTATTCTATTGTTCAGCACACTCCAGAACAGTCATACTTCTATGACAGGAGGCCACCAGTAATGCAAAAGCCATGCATTGACTGGATTGAAGAAATTAAGATCTAATATGTTTCAGGAGAAACAGATCTTTAGAATGGGGTGGTTTTTTTAGAAGAACCTAATGGACATCAGCTTCATTTTTCTCATAAAAATTGGATGGAATCTGTTCCCCTGTGCTGGGGTTATATTTTCAAATAAGATGCTTTTAAAAAGTGTTTTTAATATCTGACATTAGGGTTATTTCTATTTGTGGTTTTACTCAGCCCTGGAGGTATAATACTTTAATATTGTCAGAGAAAGCTTGAACTCCACCTCAAGTCTGAGCCCTATAGCCTGCTCTTCTTTCTTTGTATTTTGTTGTTTTCATTTTGGTTTTTTAAAAATGCTTGTTTGTTTTGCCCTGCATAGCAATTAATGTGGCTCCTGTTAAAAATTGTGCATGATGACTTCTTTTAGTGTATAGCATATGGGTCAGATTAAAATCCTTGGAGAAAACCTGTCATGATATTTAACAGGCTTCACTTATCTGAGCAAAAAGTTACTTATTTAAACCACCATCAATACAATGATTCAGGCTCTGTTAACAAGCTATATCAGACCTATAGGTGTATTCAGATTTATTAAGAGAGATTCCTTTAGATCTCTTCCATCAGGTGTAATAACTAAGACTCTAACAGGGAGTGCCTAGCACAGAGGTATGTAGTTAGCCCTTTACTGCATTGTTTTATTTGACAAAAATAAAGAAAATAAATGTTATTATTTTAGATTAATTTATTAAATTTGATTATATCTTTGGTGTGTTGTTGTTATGGTCTCAAATTTGACCATCTGAACTTACAGCTTTGGCAAATAAAGGATTTGCTTTAGTGTAACACTTTGAGCTTAGAAAAGCTTTCATGAAAATGGTGCAAAATAATTTTTTTCCTTTTTTGTATCTTTCCTACAAGAGATAAGAACAACACAAAAATCCAGATTCTGGTCTTTACCTGGATATTAGTATTCCAGCACCTGTGAACTGGCATGAAAACAGGCAAAGGGCTCCTGCTGCAGCAGAGAAATAAAGCAAACCAAAACCTCCACCAAACCTGTGCTTTTTTAAGACCTTGTAAATAGAAACTCCTAGAGACTCCTTCAGTCACACTTGGGACCATCCCAGTAATTTTAGTGCTAAATTATAAGCACTGTGTCCCCTCCAGAGCCCATCCTGGCTCACCTGCAGGAGTTAGGCTGATGTTCTCCTCCCACCCAGCTCTTACACATACTGCTATGAACTTCTGTGAGCTTTTAAAATATTTCAGAAGAACAGAATTTGTTGCATCTGCCACAACAACAACAAAAACAGTTGCCTCCTTTGATGGCCCTGCAGGCAGATGCTTCAAAGGAAGAAGGTCATAGGAGCCAGCATTCCATTTCACTGACTGTGTGCTTTGAGTTTTACTCTCCAGCAGAAAACAAGGATGCAGCACTTACACCCACAAGCAGAAATGTGGTTCCCTTTTCAGCTACTATTAATGTTTTCCTGAAAAAGTGCAAGCTTCCTGTAGACTTTAGTCAAGAGGCAAAGCTATGCTGGTTTTTTGACACTATGCTTTAATATTTTCTGTAATGAATACTGCAGCACTTCAGATATATCTTCTGCATTTTGTGACTTCCAATATTTGTGTTATGTGTTCACTTGTGCTGGGTCCATTTCTCAGTAGGTCCTGCAGAAGTCATTAGGAATACTCAGGGGAAGCAGATCTGCCTGAAAAATTGTGCTGCCCCAAGTTTTGTTATCAGATGCCTGCACAGGTGACACAGTGCCATCAGGATGCTCATGTTGGTCACACATCACCTTGCAGCTGCCCACTGGAGCAGTTCAGGCTGATGTATTCTCTGATAGAAAGAGCAGAAACCTCCTTTCCATGCTTTGATGGAAAATCATGGAACACCCAAGTGTGTTGTCCAATGCTGGATTAGCATTACAGTATTTGTAATACTAAGGAAAAACAGGCCATGTATTTGCTTTTCCCCTTCTCAGTGTTTTTGCTGCCCAGAATTTTTGCAAAGGATAAATCTTACAGCTCCTTTTATGCTTCATTTTTTCCTATCAGCAGGAATCCAAACCCTTGCAAACAGATATTTGTTTGTTTGTTTGTTTTTTTTTCTCCTTCTCTCACATGATTTTTAGTACAGTAAGTTACTTTTCCTTTCTATTCCTTGTAACATGCTTTGCATTGAAAATGACTTTTTAAGAGCTTAGAATTAAAATAATGCCTAGTACCTCTGGATTTATCTATTGGTAGTCCCATGTTTGTGAAATGAGAATTAAAGACATCAGAAATTAGTGAGAATTTCACATAAATATGTCCTGGTTTGTAAAACACATTGAGATATTTTTAGATCTCTCCCTCCAACAAGAATGAGGGGTCAACATGATGTTTATATTGTTCCACCAAGTCAGTGTGATGTTACACACTGTGGGGTGTTTTCTTTCCCTCTCTGTGAATGCTTTGCGTTCAAACTTCAAAACAATGCTAAGTGTCCAAAATACCAGGAGAAAGTATCTTTGAAAGCTACAGTTGTCTCATCTTGGTAGGATTTTCTCACTGAAATAATTGTCCACTTAAATTTTAGAACAAACACCACTATAAAGGGCCAGTAGCTACTTTTTGTTGTGAGATTCTGTTCCATAACCTCTTATGCAATTTTGCAAATACATCGAATTTTGCTCCAACTTTGCCAACAATCAAAACTCTAAATTTAAAACCTTGTTTTAAATGTTTAGAACTTGGCCAGATCTGTGCTAAATATTTACTTTGGTTTTGCTGAGATTGAGTACTGATGAGATCAAAGTTGTGCTGGAAAGCCAGTATGTAATGTCCAGTTTTGTTATTAAAGTTCTGATGGGATTTTGTAGCCTGCAAACTACGTTTGCTCAAGTATAGAAAATTTCACACCCCATCCTCTCATTGCCATTGATCCGAGAAATTTTGGAATTATGAGAGTATTTGGGTGTAATTTTGGATCTTAGGTTTGCCTGCATCTTGAACTCAAGAAGATGAGATTGACTCTTTCAGGACTCTAGGAGTGTTTTTTCATGAATCTGATACAGAAAACAAGTTATGGTACTAGCAAGTAGCATAAAGAGGGCATAAGTGTTTTAACAATAATATTGTTTGAGGTGGGACTGGAACTTTGAGCTCTGCTTCACTCCTTATTCCACAGATAAACTAATCTTACAAGTAGGGACTGAGAATGAAACTTGGAAAAATTTAATTCTTTACTGACATCTGGGCCATGCTGTATCACTGGACATTTTTCTTAGCTCTCAGAGCAGACTACCCAAATAAAATTGCTGCTCTCAGAACACACAGAATGAATATATTTCACACAGCTTGTGTTGGCAAGACAAGACTGCTGAGGTGATGGTGCCCTCAGTTTTGCTAATTTATGCATTATTTTATGCTCTATAAAATGAGAATTTCAGCACCACCAGATTGGCAGATAAATATCTAGAAAGAGTAAAGAAGTGACATCCTATACATGTGTGGGAACACATGTTTTCCTTATACAAGGAGACATTTAGAAAGGCAACATAGAGACAAGAATCAGGTGATGCTGTCTTGAAGGAGTTTTGCCTTTCCCCTGTGTTCCAATTAAAATCTTGTTGTGCTTTATTTTGAAGGGCAAAATTGAGGCAATATAGTCACAGTCTTGAGCAGCAGTTCTGTGGTTTGCTCAGACCTGGTTAAATGAGGTGCTCCTAGGGATGCAGAAAAGCTGATGTGGCAGCAATGTCTTCTGAGTGGCCCAACTTCTGTAGAAAAAAAGGTCAAGAAAGTCTTGAGAAGTCATTATTTTTATTATTTTCTGTAATTTCCACAAGATTGTATCAAAGTATAAGACTGGAACAACTTCATTAATCTTCTCACCTGCTACAATTTTAGCATGAGGTGGGGGTGGTGTTGGTTGTTTCCATTTGGCAAGTTTTCTTTTTTTTTTTAAAAAACAATAGTATTGTTGCCTGCTTATTTTTTTTTTTGATAGAACAATTGAATGTTCAGTGACTCGGTTATGAGGCTGGAGATGAAATTGTTCATCACAAGTGAATTGCTCTGCACAGCACAGGGGCAATGATGTTATCACTTAATTACACACTTCCAAGGCAATCTTCTCAGCCTCTCTTGGCTAGCCTTCTGAGGCACCGGGCCAAATGTGACCTTGAGATCCATCAACTGAGAGTGCCACTGACTCCCAAAATGCACTTCCAGCTCTCTGAGCTTGTCCAGAGCAAGTAACAGTCATATATTTCATCATCTTTTTTTTTTTTTTTTTTTTTTTTTAATTGCTGGGAGCACATAAGAAAGGACTTAATGTTCCCCAAACTATTATTTAACAGTAGAAAAATAAAAGCTGAGGTAGATTTGAATCATCTGTTTGCTTTCAAAATCTAAAAATATGTAAGAACTGTTGTAATTTCAGTACTTTGAAGAGGAACAATGCTGGAAACTTGCCTTGCTGACAATCAGTTAATGATGGAAAAAAAAAGGATAAAGTATTTATAGGCTATTAGCACTGTGACTTTTAAATGAAGAATTATGAACACAGACATGCACATATGCACAGATACCTTCACACTACCCTAGGCAAATGATTATTAAAATTAACAGCCTTAAAGCTGTGATTGGTGGTACAAAGATGATTTTAAGTGTTTCCCCTGAAAGTTTAACTACCTTTTACTGAAACTCCCCCAACACTCACAAATATTTTAAATGTTTTTGACATTATGAAGACAATTACCATATAATGAATAACTGTGTCTTAAAGAAATGTACAAAACCATCTCCTTTGTTTGAATAAAGGATTCAGATTCTCTGCTGGTCTGAGTCCATGCCCCAGTTGTTACAAAGAGGAGATGTCATATTTTTATGTACCCCATAGGAACTGATGCAGTCTTAATATGTGGTGAGAGGAAACATTTGTCACCTTCCCACTTCTGCCTCCTGCCAAATTGTTTTTGCTTCCTGGGGTCATGGTTCTCTTTAGTGTGGGGTGTAGTAACTCAGGGTTGTGCCAGAAATATGCACAAGCAGCTCTGGTGGTTCACATGGCTGGTACAGGGGTGGTGTGGAATCAAGAGGACCTTAGAGAGTTGTGGTGGTTCACAGTCATGGGTGATTTTTGGGAGAAGGAAAGCTGAACAAAAAGAAAATTGCCAGAAATGTTCTTGTGCCAGGGTCAATCTTCAAATGGTAGATTAACTCATCTGGTGGCAGAAGTTCTTGAAAATTCCTATTTTGACCTTTTGGAGCTGCACATCTTAAACCTTCCCCCCATGCAGAGGCTGATATTAAGGTGAAGGATTTAGTAGCTGTTGGAATGGTTATTTAAATTGTCTTTGATACAAATAGCATATTACACTAGGAGAAGCAGATCAGATTACATTTGTGCATATAAACCCTAATTAAATGTTCTTTTGAACAAGGCAAGCCTGGGCATAATTTTTTCTGGGTGTTTATTTTGTGTTGGTTTTTCTCTTTTCTTTTTTTCCCCCATGTGTTAATGGATTGCCTGGTTAATAGTACCTGGAACTCTGCCAGTGTCAAATATAAACCACACATTCCTTTTAAGTAGCAAATTTATAGAGATTTACAAACTTGTTAGATGGCAGCTACCAGAATTTTCAACAAATGGTTCTGTTTTGAATTCCTTCTGCTACAGAGAATTAATTTGAAAGCAATTCAGAAAGAAACATTTTTATCTTATTTAATTCCTGGAATGCTTCTGGCACTTACTCTATTCAGTTTATTTCCTACTTTATATTCTAATAGGCTATATGGTCTTTTAAAGAGCAGACTTCAAGGGGGGACGTTGCTTCAAGAAGTAGAGTTGCAGAGATTTTCAAAATTATGAGCTTGCTGGAAGCTTCAATACTTCTTTATCCTCCTCAAAATAAATGAAAAATAATACAGAATAGCCTTAATGGGTTTTTAAAGGAGTACCAAATGGAAGGGTATAAACACTGTGGAAGTTGAAAAATCAAATATTGATGTAAGTGATTGTTACTCCTATCAGTGCTAATATCTTCCATTTTTTCATGCTAAACATCTCCTCCCCCAACCAAGTCATAAACTAGTCTGAACAATGACTGAGCACTAAATGAAATATAATGAGAGGTATTTAGACAGTCATTAATGGCAGTAAATTCCATTAGGGGAAGTTAAAAGGTTAAATGCTCGTGCATGCAGCATCACAGAAAGTGAGTGGCTTGGGAAGGGCAGAGGTTGGATTTTTGTGAGTCCTTTCAGTCCCTTCACTCCTCAGTCCTGCCTTCCCATCCTGCCACCCCATGTCTGAAAGTGCTCAGTGCCAGCTTGGATGGGGCTCTGAGCAACCTGGTGTACTGAAAGGTGCTCCTGTTAAAAATGGGGATTTTTTAAAACAAAAGCAAGCCTGAGGTCTTTCCCTATTTTTTTTAAATAAACCATACTGTCAAATTCATGTAAAGTGTTAAAATCTGGAGCTTTTACTATTGACAGAGAAAGTCCAGGTTTGTTTTTATTATGACAGGATAAAATTATCCATTTTTAGTCTGCAAGCTGTCTCTGCAGATTGGTGTTACCAACATGCATGCCAACTCAGTAATAATTGTAATAGTTCCTGATGCAAATAATATAAATATAACATTGTTCCTCTGTAATCCAGTCCCAGTATTCCCAAATTCATGTGTTTAAGAAAATATTGACCACTTTGGCACACTGGCATCCCCACTATTGAGCTTGTGCTTTACTGATTGTTCCCCATGAGTCATAAAGGTTCCAGCCTAGAAGCCAATCCAAAGAGGTTCAGGAATGTGACCCTCACATCATTCAGAGGTGCTGTGTCCCTCAGCACAGAGAGAGAGTGTCCAACCTTTCTCCAAGCAGGATTCTCCTTCTGCACTGGGTGTGCTTGGAGTTTGCTCAGTGACAAGCTGTGAAAACCAGCCTACAGGAAGATGACACAAGAAAATGTTGTTGTTCTCATTAAAACTTTCCTAAAGATGCTCCCCCCTTTAAAATAACCTCATCCAGTTCTACAAAGATCAATTTTACTTTTTTTTAAGCTGGGCTGATGCTGTTCTTTGAGACTCAGCAAATAGACAGATGTGTTGTGCTAGCATCTCTCTTCAGACCACATTCCTTAATCTCTGTAGAAAACTGTGTTTTCCATGAAAAGTTATTTGTCTAATATTTCCATGGCCTCAGTCTCTTTACTGTAATTGCTACCACTTTGTTTTTAGTGTATCTTTTGGATCACTGATCAAAAGACTGAAAGAATTAGATCAACACTTGAAAGAAGAAGGTAGAGTGTTGGGTGGAGGTTTTGGGGGGTTTGGGTGATTTTTTTTTTTTTTTTTTAAATAGTATTTAAATAGGCAAATCTTCAGTTCTAGAATAGGTAGAATAGATACCATTTTGCTGTAACTGGCATCAGCATCAGGCTGATGGGGTTTTTCCTCAGATCTACAGTTATTTTTTATTCATAATTTTTATTTCTGTAGCATGGCAGTTATTGCTAGGAGATGTATAGAGAAGGATTCTCATGTCAAATGGAAAAAGTGATTAATATATGAGTTATTTGTGCTCTATAACTTCTACATTTTATGAAGCAATTCTGTTTGATTGAGAGCTTTGGAAAAAATTTAAATTTATAATATTTTCTCTTGATACTTAAAACTCCTATATTATGCTTATTAGTTGGTGCTTCATCACCATCACAAAGTTGTGTGTACTTGCCAAACTCTTTTATTCTGATAGTTGTCATTTTAAGGGCACTTAACCACAGAGATATAATGGACAAGACAGTATCTAGAAAATCTTACTTCTCTTTTTCTGAGCAACATTTGTGATGCTGTTTCTACTCAACACTGTTTTCCCTTGTTAGTTTTTGGTGAGCAAAGATAACTTCTATTTTTTTCTACTTGGAACTTATAATTGCTTCCTGGCTGCTTTTCTGTGAATCCTGCACTGATTTTGGTATTGTAGAGAATTTCGAGTATGAGCAGAAACATATACCTGTTGAAAAGTCTTTTTTTTTTTTTTTTTTTTTTTTTTTTGTGCTCATTAGTAAGTGAGCAAAGAGGCACTAATAATTTGATGTTGGTGATTATTAGAAATAATTTCAGATGGAGCAGAATATCACAGGAAAGGGTCCACCAGAAAGGAAAGGAAGAAAAGAAGCGAGCAGTGAGAGTTCAGAAGGATAAACAATAATCTGAACTGGCTAAAGCAAGGTCAGATGTCTCTGCTTAGCAAAGTCCTAATTAGTAAAGCTACTGATGAACTATGAGAGCAATACTGCCAGGCTGATGTTAATCTCATGAACCTAACTCCCTTAATTGGATTGCATTTTGCCACTTTGCAAGTCCTAATTGTACAAAGAGGTTATTTAGCAGCAAGCATGCTTTAACTCTATAAAATATTTTCATACCCTTCTTCATTAAAGTAACTCTCAAGAGGTTTGTTTCTCCCCAGGTTGGATGGCTTTAATGACCATGGTAATTTTGCTGTTTTGTTATTTTGTATTCTTTTTCATCTTAAGTCAATATTTACAGGTAAAATCTGTTCAATGGATGAGATGTAATGAGCATTCTTTCATTTACATCTCACCTAAAGCGAGAAAAAATTACAAAGTAATTTTCCAGCCTGTTCCAAAAAAATAAAGCAAAACATAGTTATTCATTCCAAGCCAAGGAGAGATAGTAAGATCTTCATTTTCAGTAGTCCAAACAAATAATGTAGATTTATCCATTTTGTTATGGTGGTGTTTGTGCAGAAGTGATTACTGGATCATTAGTGTTTGTGTTCTCTTTGAATTTTTTTGTTTAGTGGATACATTTTTGGGTTGTGCTGATCAGAAGTTTCAAGTGTTGGCATAAACTGGCTCCCACCCAAAACCAGTGATTGAGTTTCCATAGTGGCACTGGTAAAAAGAGTTAAACTGCTGTAAATCTTCCAAGTGCAGCTTCTGCCCTGAACATTTTTCTAGGAATTGACTGCCTCATGCAATGCACCATGTATGTAGATGCTGATAGTCCATTAGTTAGTTTAATTAATTAGTTCAGCTCATCAACACCATTTCACTGTGCTTATATGGTTTAAAGGAAACCTCTACATACACCTTGCTGTGCCAGTGGGAACTTGACCCAGAAAGCCAAGTTTCCTTACTTTGATACCTCTTTGTTTCTGAATGGCAGTTTTATTTCCACAAAAGGCAGTTGTCTTTTTTTCTGTTCCAGAAACAAAAGTGAAGATGACAGCTGACATGGACAGCACTCTGATAGGTCTCTTCTGTTTTCTGTAGAGTCCAAATCTGTTTTTCATATTCAAATCCCAGAATTCCTCTCTCAGACCTACAAAGAGATCTTTAATGGTTTATGAATATTAATGAAAAAAAAGACAAAAAGCTGTCAGCAGGTAGGAAATCACAAAACAACTTCTGTTTCATTCCTAGCTGGCCAACACACCTTTTTTTTTTTTTTTCCTCCCAAAGGAAAAAAAAATTATGTGAGTTAAAAAAGTGTATCTAAAAATACTTAAATACTTTAAAACATCCCTGGTGCACTCTATTTCCTTCATGCTGGGCACAGTGAAACTGCTTGTTCCTAATCCAAGTGTCATGATTTTCTGCCCCTGAAACCTGAACAAAGTGAGGATGGAGAGAGAGAAAAGTGCTTTTGGTACAGTAAGACATACATATGGAGGTGTTTGGATGTTGCCTTGCTCTCTACTGCCCCAATAATATATGTCCTCAGGCAGGTGCTGGGCACCTGTGTCTAGTTTAATTTTTTTTCTCTTTAGGCATTTACTTTTCATCTTTTATCACATATTGCAAATCTAATCAAGTCCTTGATATTTCCAAATAATTTCTCACGGAATATTTGAAATTCTTTACGCAACTGGATGTGAGGAAGGGCCGTGAGCACTAATGGTACAATGATGTCAACATCTTTCACTTCCTTTTTATGAAATACTATGTTTTGCCTGTTTATGTGGAGTTGGGTCTCTGAGAATGAAGTGCCATAGAGCCCAGTGAGGTCTTGGCAGATTGTTCCATAGCTAAGGTTCTGTTTTCACAAATGGCATCTGATCTCCAGCTGTGGGATCTCTAAGATTTGTGATGGTGTGTCTGGATTGGCTGATTCAAAAATACCAGAATAACCTCCACTTCTAAATCCCTTCCTGAAGAGAGGAATTTTAAAAAGTTTTAAAATTTAAAAAAATAAATAAAATGTATGTAACAGTTTTTGTAGTATTGCTCAGAAAGTCTTATGGCATTTTGAAAATTGGCCAGTGCCAAGGAACTTCAGATCCACACAATCCAACCTTGAGCAGTTGTGAATCCAGTAGCAGCTCCTACTGCTGACACCAATTCCACCCTGAAGTTCAGTGCTGGGCTCACTATTAGACCCACCTTACTTATTTTCAGGCTATGCCTTAAACTCTGGTGCAGGTTTAAGGGCAGTAGTGTGCTAAATGTAAATTGATATTATATTGTCTTTAACAGAGAACAGCAACTACTGTGAAAATATTGGATTTTTAAAAATTAATTCTGTGTTGAACTACTGCCATGACATGAGCTGCTCCTTCATTAGGTAAACAGCAACAACACTTTTTTTTATAGGTCCAAAGCCAACAGACTTTTGAAAATGATAAATAACTTTTGGCAGAGAAGCTGTAATCATTTGCCACATTTTTGCCTTACTAGTGTAAAAAAGATAAAATAGTTATAAAAGAAATGAGCACCATATAGAGACATGACCAATACTTTAGGAAATCATCCAAAAAGACCACAGCATGGGAACAAATAGTTCAAAATTGTGGAAAAGAAGTAAATATGACTCTCACAAATTGAAATTATTAGATACTGAGGAGCCACCAAACAGAGATATTTCTAAGGCTTGCCTGCCTACTTTAGGTAGGTGGATGAAGTAAAATATGTTAGTGCTGTATCAAAGATGAACTGGTGTGGAGAAGCTCAGTCAGATGCTTAGCTTTTATTCTTATTATAGAAGTACAAAGAGATATTGAACTTAAAGGCAAAACATTTAAAATGGATGAAGAGAAACATATTTTCATGCAACATTTTTTTAATCTATAGAAGTTGCCAAGGCAGGACAATGCTGTTGCCAATTTCTTGATTCAGGTAATAAAAAAGAGGAGACACACTTGAAAAGGAGTTGTTGCACAAGCCAGGAAAAAATTACATTATATGAGCAATTAATGAGGCTTCAAGGGAGAAGCAATGATCAACTGGTGGGTGTTGGAAATACCTGAGCCTTGAGTTTTAAAGAGGCAAACCTTCTCTTAAATTCAGTAGAATTTGGTCTAGTTAAGGCCTGTATGATTGGCTTCATTGTGCCACCTTCTCCACAGGACGGTATATAGGCAGAAAAATGTATATTTAAATAAGTGCTTCTTGGTGCCTAAATAAAGAATTTGGTGCTAATCTGCCTCTTCTGCCTCCTTTTACTTGGGAAAATATTCTTGTGAAAAAGTTAGCTAGTGTTTGGCTTGACATGCTGAAGTTATCCTGCCCTGTGATGTTAAAGCCAATTTACACTCATAGCTTCAGAACAGTTTTGGGCAAGGATCTGGTTATGAAGTCCAGAGTTGATTCCTGCTTCTGGATGAGGCTTCCTGCAGGAATGCAAAGCCACAGGGATTGTATGGTAGATGGAGAGTGTTTATTAGCATATTTTTGCTTCTGGGCTGCACAAGCTCTGTCTTGTTGATATGATACCAGCATTTTAATTACAAAATTCTGGAGTGGAGACTTCTAGCAATTATATGCTCTGGTATTATCCTTTTATTAATATATAAAAAAAAAATGCACTTACAATTATCTGATGCAAAATACAGTGAAATTACATCGGCTGAATATGGACCTGCCCACCTGCAATGTGTTCTTAATAGCTAGTGTTAAAAATTATTTTGAAAGGGAAGCTGCAATATTCCAGTTTTTCTCAGTACAACTGGAACAAATCATTAAGTCAAAAAGACTGTCTCTTATTATCTCAGATCTCCTTTATAATATCCTGCCTAATGTTTAAAACATAAATCCTTCAGATGGTGTAGAGTATTTTTAAGTTAAGCTTAGAACTTAGACTTTTTAAGCATTTTCTCATAAAGATTATTCTGGCTGATTTATATGCTGTAATGGTCAGTAGCAATTCAGCGTTTTTCCTTTAAAAAGACTTTTCAGAACCTCATTTTTCATATACACACAAAATGAACAGACAGGAATGTTGTTTTGATTGCTTATGGGTGAATACAAATCAAAAATAAAATAGTCACCACTGGATTTTCTGTGTCTGTGAAACAAAAAATGTCATATTTGACAGGCTGCCTACTTGGATTCTTCTCCCAGCTCACTCATGTCCTGAAGTCTTTATTATCCAGCTATTGTCTTGCAGGTCAGAGGCTATGGAACAAATTATTGTGATAAATGTCAATAGTTAATTTAACTTCCATTAAAATTTTCCCTGTCATAAGCCTTAAATTTAAGACTAATGTCCTCCCTTTTATTATTTGCCATGGCAGTAAAAACAGGATTATATCTTTGGCTCAAAGGGAAGGGATGATGTGACATGAAAAACTGTTGCAGAAATGTAAGGGCAGAGCATGGTGACCTTCTGCTTTTGGTGATTTCCTGATGCTCTGCCCAAACTCAAATTCATATTGGAATCACTTAGTTCTTAGTGGAATTTTATCTCATTCACTGAGGCTGGAGTGGAAACAATTTTTCAAATAATTATCCATTGCCTTTGTGGAGTACCTGCCCTCTGTTTGGAAGAACTATATCTTCAAGCTCTTTCCTTCTTTAAAGGAAATGTGCTCTAAAGGGGCAATCCACAAAAGGTGTAGAACGTGGACTAGAATGCTTGTGTAGAGGGAAGGAATGCATTAAAAACACCTCAAATACCTAAATTAAGGGAGGGTGAGGAGATGGACCAGGAAAATATTTATCCATTGGCACCTCTGATTTTGTGACTCCCCCTCCCAGTAACTACAGCGAATTTGGAGTTTCTAAGAGAATGGGATGTGCTTTTCTGAGTAATGTATGAAATATTATCTGGTTTTATTGCTAGCCACTTGGAAAATGTGAGTCTAAGTATGTGAGCAAGGCACTGCCTGAAAAAGTGCTTATTTTTCACTAAGAGTTTCCCTCACAGTAGGTAGTGTGGAAGAATCATAAGTCCATGATTCAGTCTGCTCATGAGTATGATTACAGAGCACTTCCCTTGATTGGGGAAGTGTTATATGCTACTGGGAATGCAGGCTTATAGAGATGGTTATACAGTGATCATTTGTCACACTGATGGATTAAAGAACAAAGTGGCTGGTGGAGGAAATGCAAGTGTTTCTCTGTCATCTTTTGATTAGGTCATTAGGTTAGAGATGAAGAATCTTGTAATTAAGTTTGTGGGAAGTTACATTCACTTACTGTTAATTGCTGACAGATGAAGATATTTTTGTTAGCAATTGTCTGTCGTACATAAGGAAATTTAAAGTGATATGTTTGAAGTTTTCTATTTTTCTAACATCAAAGTTATTTTAGGATTTTTAAATTTTGTTATTGAAGGTTTCAGGTTGTCTTAAGGTTTTTATTTTGTGCTTTATTTTTCTGCCTATCTCAATAAATAAATGTTAGGCATAAATGAATATGCTGTGCATAATACATTTACATTTTTAGTGTCTAACATCACTAAAAACTCTCCAGGGAGAATCTCATCAGTAGAGTCACTTTAACTTTTGGAAAGTTTATGTTCTGAAGTTTGTAATCTGTGTAGCCCTTGTGTCACACAGCTGACTTCATCTCAAACTGGTAACCTGGTCTGTGCTTCAGATTTCCTTTTTTTGTATTGGCATATAGCAAGAATTCTTACAAGGTGGAAAAAATATCAGTAAATTCAATAATATTTTTTTTAAATGCAGCATTATGGATTCAGGATGCTTTGAATGTTTGATCTGAAAATGAGAAACTCCTAGGCTTTGGAATGAAAGTAACTGATACTGGAATGGGAAGGGAAAAATAAATACTGCAGAAATTTTGTTAAATATTTTAATATTGTAGATGAAATACATATGTAAGTTTATAAGCAGGACTAGAGCTATGTTGGGATTTGAGCCTTTCATTTCTAATGTATCAATTCTTTCTTCTTTTGAAATGTGCAGAGAAAGTGCTAAGGTAGCCACCTTTCTCCACAATCTATTATATGAAAATAGGCAATTAGGAGAGCAAATAATTTAATATTAGTTGACAGATCATTAGTCTGTAAGACAAAAAGTAAGAAAAGACAGGAGCCTAAGGAAGGAGTAATTATATTTAGAACTTGGGGGGAAAAAATTATTTTAATTGTGAAGCATGGTAATAGCTATAGGTTAGGCACAAGACAGCAGAAAACTGCTGGTACACAAAAATTTAGAGTTATGCCTCTTTACTGACACTGAGTCAGCTGGAATCTGAGCACTAATTGGCACTTGTAGGCTGATCTCTACTATTCCCTGGTGACCTGGACCTGTCTAGGGGACCTGGACCTGTGTGTGTTATGATGGGCACATTTGGGACTCATTTCCCAGAGGGCTGGGTCTTCATTAGGATGTGCTTTGAGTGGTGGGAAATAGACTCAAGTCCTGGTACAGATAAAATAGCTGGGCTATTTAATATGCTAAAATTGGGTTTATATGTCCTTGCATTTTAGGAGAGAGGAACTGGGGGGATGTGTTGCAACACATGGAACATGATATTGAAATAATTTAAATTGATATAAGACTGGAGCATAATATTGAAAAGGATATTTCATGAGACTGAAACATTAAGCTGGACATCCCCATGAGCAGCCTTTTAAAAGAGATTTTTCCTTTAAAAAAGTGTTTTGGGGTGGGTTCTTACTTCATGCCAAACCTACATTCAAACTTGCTGGCTTTCTAGATCACATAATTTACGGTGTGGGGCAAATCTTATTACAGATCTTTCTTGATGGAGAGGAATAAGAAGCACTTTACCCTACATTGAGAATTGCTGCCAGATCTGTGCATGGTGATAGAGCAACCACCTGTGTGCAAAACATTCCAAACATTCCAGTAGGGAACAGCAGTGCCAGCAATGGGAGATGGGTGTCCTAGGACACCTTTGCAGAAAGAAAAGGATTGTCTATTTTTCTTTCAGGAATTACAATGAGATCACAGCAAAGACTGGCCTTTCACTCTAGGCAAATCAGTAAAATGTGCTCTACTGGTAATTTTAGTTGACTTAATGGAGGATATGATAAATCCCCAGCTAAACAGTCACCACCTGAAATGCAAATCACTAAGTAATACATTGGGGTTTTGGATGGCTGTTTAATTATAATTAGCTAAATTATAATTTTTCAAAGTATTTTGCCACTTTTTTTTTTTTTTTAAGGAAAAAGCAAAGAACTTTTTAATTAAATTAAAATAGAAGAAAAGTTCTTCCATTTTCAGTGTTCTTTCAGAATGCTTGCCTTTTGTTAAATTTTCTTCTCTTCTCTCCCAGTACTAAAGGTTGTCTTTAATTAATTTCCATTTCTTCATGGCAAATTATTAGGAAGTAGAATCTGTAGTGGAGATTAAAACAAATGTGAAGTTTTCTCTATTCCCTGAGAAACCTGGGTTCTGAATAGCTTAGAATAGCATGCAGTTCTTGAATATTATCTAATTATGTGTTGGGGTTTTTTTAAAACAAATTCCTAGGAGAATAAAGTCAATGCTCTCTTTCTTTATAGTTTAAAGTTCCCATTCTGCAAAGACATTTGCATAACAGTTTAGTAGCTGCTCAAAATTTATGAACTATATACCCTTTTCAGTTTGAAGTGCATTTTTAGAGAGGCAATTTAAGTTATCTTTTAGATTGCCAGTGAGATATGTAGTCATATAAAATTATTCTGTACGAAACAGTTTGGTACAAATCTTCTTAAGAATTATTATAGCTGAAAAATTACTTCATTTAAAAATAAGGGTATGGAATTTCCATGACAGGCTTAGATGACTTTGAATTTAAAAATGGAGGAAAATAATAAACAGAGTTATGGAGGAAAGACATCTTTCCTGCAGGAGAACAAGTGAAACAAACTTGATTAAATTTTGGACAGAGCCTATCCATCTAAAATCTGAATATATTATAAATATAATATAGTACTTGTGGAAAAAAAAAAAAAAGACTAAGTCAAATGACAGCTGACAAAGCTGGGAGCTCTCAGCAACACTCTTCCATCTGATTATTCTGATTTCTTCCCTTTTTTTAATCTTCTTTGTGTATACCTTTGATTGCTGGAATCTGGGACTTCTCTGATACAAGTATGTGGTTCTCCTGATTTGTTTTACAGCCCCTTCAATTCTCTGTTCTGTTTCTATCCATTGATTCTAACTTTGAAGTCCAGGAGCATATGGGATACCAGATATAGGTATATCCATCTTGTCAGAGGAGTGATGCATTTCTGTACAGCAATTGACATTTTTAAAGAGTGTTGTTCATGCATATTTCACAAACTGCTTGCTTGCACTAATACAGGAGAGTGAAGTAGAGGAGTGAACTTATAACACTGGTTTTGGAGGAAATGAGATCATTTAAATACATGGGTAAAGCAAAAGTTTCCCTTAGAATTTAATTTGAAGTTTTGAAACACAACTGCCTTGGCTTATGCTGTTTCTTGATGAAGTGCTGCTTCTAGGCACATGTGCAAATACATTAATGCATACAAAAATAGAATAAAAAGTAAAATCCTACAAGTTCAATTTGTATGTGTTTCTGTTGGCCAGATTTTCTTCATTATTTTGCATTTTCTCAGCTACAAAGTACAAGTTCTGAGAATTTCAGGAGTTGAGGGTAGCCTACAGCTACGAACTATAGCTACAAAATGGAATTGGGTTGGGATGTCTGAAATTCTCTAGTTAGTGCAGATGAACAGGGCTGCTCTGTACTTTTTAATTTCAATTAAGGATAATCAAAGCTTCCTTGCCTGTTAATTTGTGAGCTATAGAATTTTTTTTTTTTTTTTTAAAGAAAAGGTAAATCAGACAACACTGAAGAAATATTGACTCAGCACTGAAGCTCCCTGACCTAACCTAAATTATGAATATTAATCAGTATTTTTGTATTTATAAAACCAATATTTTAGGCCACAGAGGTTTACTCTTTGTTCCAACAATGAGCCAAATAATTAATACTTGACTTTAGAGGTTTTAAATGGTACTAAAATTTGTTGTTCTGGTTCTGACTGGCTTGTGCCAAACTCCATTAAAGATTGTGATTCTCTTCAGCTCTCCACATTTTTCTCTGTCATACAGAATAAACCATTTCTTGTGCTTTAAACATGGATTCATATAAGAACTTTAAAAAGCTATAAGTTAATTAATGCCTATTTTAAATGTCATTCATAATGACATCTTGTGTCAAAAGTAGCTTACACCACTGGTTTGTTTCTCTCCATCACATCAGAGAATTTTATGAGCCCTTAACTAGTGCCCACAGTTCATCAGAAACTTTTGAAGTTTTTGGAAGCCCTGACATCTGGAGGGAAGACCCTAATTTTTTATTAGAAAAATAGAAGAATGTGTTTTAGATATCTTGGTTCATCTCTTTTGCATGACTCCATCTTTCATTTGGAGATCACCTTAGCAAAAGAAGGTGTGATACAAACAACAATCTGGTCTTCCTCTTTAATGATTCACTTATGCAAAGTTTCTTTATTGGCTTTTCAAAGAAAATTCAAGGTGTGAGGGTGGCAGGAGTCCCAGCTGACTCACGGTGACTCTTGTGTAAAACAGTCTTGAGCAAAACCATGGCCTCTTCTGATTCTTTTATCTTTTATATCAATGTGTAAAAGTTGGGCAGGCATGCATGAGATGGGACAAGTGGGCTGGGAGAGATGGGATCTGGATGTTTAAGGCCAGATTGGATGGGGCTCTGAGCAACCTGGGATATAGTTGAAGATGTTCCTGTTCATGGCAGGGGGTTGGAAAAAGAAGGGCTGCTGTCTTTTTTTTTTTTTTTTTTTTTTTTAAGGGTGTCAGCTTGTGTGAGAAGAGAAAATGGGCAGTTATCTGTTTTGATCTCACAAGCTGGGCACCCTTAAGGAAAGTCCCCTGGCAAGATCATCAAAGCACTGACTACCATTAATGACAAAGTAAGAACATCAGAAGATCTGTATTGTCTGTGTCTGAAGGAAATACATAAGGAACAGAAGTTACTGACCACTCAGAAGGGTGCTTAGTTAACAAAATTGCATTTTTTTTTAGAAAATAATTTCTCTGACAATCATCTGGTCATTTCTTGGTGACCCTGTAACCTCCTGATCATCTCGGTGTGTTTTTCCTACCTTACTTGTCCACACACTGCTCTTCCCTTGCATTATTCATGGAAACCTTTTCCCTGTATGCTATCTTGTTATCCAGACATTGTTTTTGCCTCCTGGTCTGGATTATACCGGAAGAAAATGTTAGTGGGCAAACTTGTATCTTGTTTGGTGCCCCTTCAAAAATGCTGCTGCTGTTTTGTGACTCCTTTTTTTCTACTTGTGGTAATTTATAGCAGCTGCTGCCCTTGAAAGTGGAGAGCACAAAGGTGAGCAAATAATTATGGCTAAAGGCAGATCCCTGAAATGCTGAGCTTTGACATAGTGCTGTGGTTTGCATCAGAATTGCACACAAATATAGTCCACTATATCAGAGAAACAATAACTCATAACCAATTTACTAACTAGCACAAACCCCTGCTTGATCTAAGAAGGGATCAGACACAAAAAAAGTTTTCTCTGGAGAAATGTTTGAGGACGACAGCTAGAAATTTTCTTGTGCCACTGCATCTGAGGTAGCTTGTTGAGGTTTATTTTTTATTTTCCTGTAGGAAACAGATGACCACTTGATTCAACAGTGTTTCTTGAAAGGTAGCTGTCAACCTTCTGGGAATTCCAGATCAGAATAATAATTGCAGGATTATCCTGGCTCTGCTGGATGATGTTCCTTTCCTAAAACTTCCCCTGAGCTTTGAAGTCTCTTGTGAGTCTTAGATGTAAAAGGGGAAAGAAATACTTATTTTGCTCTTCTAGCAATCCCTAGATAGGAGAAGGGTAATGAATATTGAATGTTCTCTTTGGGCATATTTTCACTCATTTATTGTTGCCACTTTCCAGCAAACACTTCATTATAATGACTTATTGAAAGCTCTGGCATGTGATCACCAGAAGTGGCAATAAAAATTTGGAACTTAATATTGAGACAGTCTAAAGGAAGGCAGTGTTTCTGGTTCACTGTAGTCAGTGCTCTCAGACTTTTGATGTCTGCTCATCTTTCCAATGAAATCTGATGATCTCAGCACACCTGAAGTGCTGAGAGTGTTTGGAAAGTGAGAACAAAAAGAGGAACTGAGTTATTTGACAGTAGATCTGGTAGAGAAGGAAAAGAAAAACATTGTAGGAAAGTAACAGATATTGTCTTTTACAGAGAACCTAAGATCAATATTAGTAACTGTTTAGAAGGACCTGAGTTGGGCTTTTATTATATGTTATAAATAATTTTGTCCTTGGTATTTGGCCGACATGTAAACAGAACAGAAACTCTTTAAGGAGCAGAGTCTGAGCTCAATGTGCTCAGGTTTTTGTTGTCTGTGTATCAGTTTCACATACTTCCATATCCTAACAATGTTTGGTTTTTCCCCACTAAAACAATTTACCTCCTTTTATTGGGGAGATGGCTGCCTTTACTAGGGTTTCTTTTTTGGCTGTTGTTCAGATAGATATGAGTAAACAACAGTATCTTACCTTCAGAGTATTCCTTTTAGAACTCAGCAGGGATACAGTGCCTGGGATAGCTACAAAACTATTTTTTCAGTTTGATTCATACTGAGATGGAAGTGGGTCTCGAGTTTTTTTTATAGCCACCAAGACCAGAACTGCTGACCTATTTGAAGCCTGGAGGAAATCTGCGGGTATATGGAGACTGCCAAACCACCCCCCTCTGCTGGGGCTTGCTTCCAGGATGAGCCACAGCCATTCTGCTCTTTCAGCTGTCAGCTCAGGCTCTGTAAGGAATGCAGAGGTGAAATTAGCATCACACCACTAGAGCTGTTCCTGCTTACATGTGCTCCATACCAACTCTGTCAACTAACTTTGGTGTCAGGTTGCCTTAATGTGCTAAATTAGGAAGAGTTAGGAGTTGATCCATGAGTGGATCAGACATCCCTGCCTTGGGGGCAGCAACATCTGCTAGGCAGGTGGGGGAGGAAGGCAGGGAGGGGCAGCAGCCTCAGCTGTCTGATTTTCCTCTGCTGCTGCATGTCTGGCATAGCCCTGTGGTCACAGGTTACCCCTCATTAAAATGTCCTTCCTGGACCCAGGGCTGCTGCTCCTTGTTCTCAGCCAGACTGAGGTTTACAGGATCAAAGGTTCCAGCTTTGCTTGACACATGGCCACAGGCTGTATTTGCTTGCTGCAAAAGTGAACTCTTCCCACCAGATGAGCCTGAGCTGTGCAAGGATTCCTCCAGCCCTTAGCACATGGAGAGGGAGGGCTGCACTTTGAAACTCCTTTCCTTCCTGCTTTCTCACTTTTTCTTACATCTTCCCCACCTTACTGTTTTTTTTTTTTTTTTTTTTTTTTTTTTTTTTTTTTTTTTTTTTAACATGTTTCAGGAAATCTTTTTAAATATCTTAAAGACAGTGCTCATTCAGCTGCAGGCACCAGTGAGCCATACAAATGCTACAGGGTTGACCTGATCACCCATCTTTAGGGTATCCCAGTTGTTCTCAATCTAAGGGTCAGCTGTCATGGACAAAAATTTGCAGTCAGTCCTGGGCACTGTATGCAAAATTGTTAACTTAAAAATTTGGCTGTAATTTGAGTTTGTTAGGTGGCTTGCTTTCATCTGTAGGAGTCTCTATGTTGTTTTATTAAAACTGATAAATGAATGATTTCCTGATGTTTGGTAGATTACAGGCTGAGGAATCCTGATCATCTGAAAAGTCTTGTCAGTGTCTGAGAAATTTCAGTCACAGCCAAGGTCTTAATTGGTAAAGAAGTAACATTGGTTAATTATGCTTGTATTTCTCTTGATCAACTTCCCAAGTTCAAGTAGGGTAGAAATTGATTTGCCTGATTAAATTTATCTGCTTGCATACTTCAGGATTTTATCCAAGCTACATCTAGACTACATACTGGGTTCAACTATGGTGTATGCAGATATTTTATGTAGAGAAATGGGATTTCAGGATTCAAGGATCACTTGAGGTGCAGAATGCAGAACTGGGAGGGGGTATGCACTCCTGCTAAGTGGTAAAGATGTAGCTCAAGCTTCTGCTCATGATGACAAAATAAATAGTGAATAGTATCACCTTTCCTCCTGGTATGGAATCCATTAAAAAGACAGACACTTCTTCTTTTATGCTGAAGAAGCTACGTGTACTGGAAGTGGAGCTGAAAGAATCCAGCTGTAGGATGCTGTGGAAGTAAATGAAACATCATTTACATCAAACATCAAAGCAAACATGAATAATGAGGAAGAACATCAGAAAATAGGAGAGATATGGATAAATGGGACAAGCCATATTGTGAAAGGTTTCATCAGAAACTGACATTTTTCTTCTTGGTTCTCATAATATTTTTAACATTGTTTTCCAGTCATTTTTATTCAGTCTTATTTATATGTATTAGTTAGTGAGAAGTAATACTGCTGGTGCTCAAACCCTGTCAAAGTGTAAAATCTGGAGAGGATCTCCTCTCAATTCCCAGTAATTCTGAGCATAAAGAGGCAGATGGTCAGAATGTGGAGGCAAGAGGGGAGTGTGGGAAACAGCAATAGTCCCAGTGAAGCACATCCTTATACTCTAAAACTTTATTCTGTCAAAAGCCCCATGCTTTCCTTACAGCTAATTAATATCCTGATATTTTAAAGTTACAAGATTATTATTCTTTTAAGATGCCAAATGAGATCTATACCTTAGCAGAGGGATACACCTGACATATACCTTCACTCATTTTTGGTCTGCTCAGGATGAGACAAGTAGAAGTTCAGGACTACATTCAGATTAACTGTATACTTAAGTACACTTGCATGATAGGAAAAATCTATGCTAGTTCTCTGAAATAAATGTTGCACTTCTCATTTCATTTGCTCACTTTCTTTTGCAGAGCCCCTAAATGAATAAGGGATTGTTTGTTGTCGGTTAATTAAAACTGTTAACTAGATTATTTATTTAGCCCAAATTTATTGAATCACTTGGCTTCTAGAGTAAGAAATATTTGGGGAGGTTAATGCAGCACAGGAAAATGTCAGTTTAATGTAGGAGTTGGCATTGGTTTGTGCCAAATTTTATTTCAGTGTTCTGTTTTTTTATTTAGTACAAAGGTTGTGAATAAAGCTCATCAGATATTCAATCTGTTTCTATCTCTCTGAAGTGAATGCTAGTTAGTGAATTAGTCAGGTGTGAGGTTGGGTGTGTTCTTACTTCCACTGCTTCCCTTACCTGCATCCTTCCAATTAAATTGTCTCTCTCTTGTTCAGATCAGATTATTTGATGAAGATAGAAAACATCTGGTGTCTCCTGTGGGCTTGCATGGAGTCTGGGGTGGAAAAGGTACACAGCCATGGCCAGGCTTGGCAGACTGCTGCAAGACTCTTTCCCAAATAACCCCTGATACACAGCATGTCCCAATGTGTCTAATTACACCACACCAAGGGATTAAAATCCACAGCAGTGACCTGCCTTGGAAGGAGAGTGGGGAAAAGGGGAGGCATTGCTATTCCAAAGTCCTGAGGTGCCTGGCTCTTCTGACCCCTCTTCTAGCCAGTCTTCCCCAGCTTCCATTTTCATACATTCAGCTTTATAGTTTTTCAGCTTCCTCCACCGAGGGGCTGTAAGTGAATTTGTCAAACAAATGCTTTCATTATCACCTTTGAAGCTTTGTTATTTCTTGTGCTCCATCCTTTTTTTCTCATTCTGATCTCTTATTCTGAGTGTGTGCCTCAGGAAGCATTACAACCACATTGAATTCTGCAGCTCCTGCGTCTCTTTCTCCAACAAGCACATACATGAGTGTGAGACCCAGGCAGTGTGCATGGAGCCATCCAACTTTGGGCTGTAAACTGAAAGAGGAGAGGTTTAGATTTGATATTTGGAAAGTATTTTTTTGATGAGGGTCATAAAACACCAGGCTGCCCAGGAAGCTGTGAATGACCCATCCCTGGAAATGTTCAAAGCCAGGCTGGATGGGGCATTGAGCAACCTGGGATAGTGAAAGGTGTCCCAGGTCATTGCTGAGAATTTGGACTAGGTGACCTTTAAAGCTCCCTTCCAACCCAAACTATTCTGTGGTTCAAGATACTTAAGTAAAAGGAATTTGGACTGTGTTTGTCCTCTTCAGGAAAGCAGTTGTGAATGTAGTGCTTTCAAGAGTCATGAAGGAACAAGATGATACCCTTTGCAGGCAGAACAGCAAACCTGCTCAGTCTGTTGTGATGTCTTGGAAATAAAATGGGTATTTCTGCTAAGCACTTTGCATCAATAAATACTATAAGCTCTTGGCATTATTAATTGTCCTCACATTCTGTGAAGCAGGAAAACAGCCAAAGGTGAATAATCTTAATTCCCAGTCCCTTTATCTAATTTAAACAGTATTCAGTGACCTTTAGCCAGAGAATGATTTTTCAAAAGCCTTTTCAAACTCTATTTTAACATGACATCCAGACTTTCAGCTGGGCCTGAGATTTTGCCAAGCTTTGGGGAAGGTCAGGGCATTATATAAAACACACCAGCTTCTTCTAGCAGTGTTCCAATAAAGAAATAAAATGGATCAATAAAGCATGTTGAAGTAATTATAATACAGATTTTGGAAATTCCTGTTAGCAGAGTACTTGAGGGTATTAACTTAAAATGTTTCTTTAAGGATGAGTGGCTGCAATATCTGCTGTCACTCAGTGTCTGGGAGCTTTCTCTGCATGCAGATATCATCCCCAACTCACAAATATGTTGGCCAGGTGGCAGTCTTGATATGTGTCTTATTAAGGACACATTGGTAAAAGGAGAGGTGTGTCAAAACTCTGATCATCCTTCAGCTAAACTAACCCTGTTTTGGAAATTTGGAATTTTTTCACTCAGGTGTTTGTATCTATGTAGTCCTAATTAGGCAACAACTTTGCTCCTCTCTATTAAAAATAAAATGTTAAATTATTTGAACTCTGCTGAAGGTATTGATGGACAATAAAAGATACATAAATAATAATAAAAAATCACCAAATTTGATGTCATCAGTGATTCACACAGCAAAATTAATTGCTCTTCTTACTCAAACCAAAATCTTCTGTGTACTCCAGAGCAAGGAAATTACTTAAAATAAAAGAAAATCCATAAAGTGCTTAATGCTTGACTTGCTGTGGCATATTTCCTATTATAATTATAAAAAATTTCCAATTGTCCCCTGCTGTATTTTCCAGCTGCTCATCTTTTATAGATGGGGAAAGTTCAGGAAATTGAGATAGGAGCAGAAAGAGATAAATATTTGCGCCTCTCTTTTTTTTTTTTTTTTTTTTTTTTTTTTTTTAGGTTTCCTGGGTTTGAATGGATTCTATTATAAAATATGGTCCGTAAGTTGCACATATTGAACTACATCCTAGGCTAATCATCCATATTTTAAAGAAATGAAGAAGAGCATATAAATATGGATAAGAATAATTGGTTTACTTACTTTTAAAAAAACTATTCTGTCAAATGTGTGCATGTAAGAAAGAAAATCCCAGGTGTGAAACAGCTGGGAAATTTTTTTGTCTAAAAGAATTTTCAGGTTTTTAATGACCTTAATTTTCTATAGAAGATATTCTTTAAATTCCCCCCCTGCCATGATGCTTGCAGAAGCAAGACAAATGAGTAATGTCTGATTAATTCTAAAGTAGAGGAGATAAAGCTGTTACAGGACTATGCTTTTATTTGTTTACCATGTTCCTAACCCAGAGTGTTTTACTGAGCACTGGCATGTTGGGTGCCTTGTGTTGTAGGGCAGGAGTTAGCTTGCTATAGCTCTGATAATTATAAGGTTGTGAGATCTATAAAGAAGTAAAATTACTGCTCCAGCCAGGTGAGGATTTTTTCCAGAACAAATGTTATACTTAGCTATGGTATTTAATAGCTGAAGGAGTGAAGCTTCCAGAAGGGACAGTGCAAGTCTGTGAGTGTGGGTCACCTCCAGCTCCTCTGTGAGAGCAGGACAAACTAAGCAAAATGAAGAAGGCAGCCAGCCCCACCTGAGCATGTGCAGGCAGGAGGTTTAATGCATTTTCCTGTTCTCCAATTCATCCCATTCTTCTCCCTCATTTCTCATTACTTTTTAAGATTCAGTCCTTTCCCATAGGAGTAGTCAATCCAGTGGACATCTGAAGGCACTGTGTGATGTCAGATGGGGATGACTGTGTCCTTCCTCAGGACACAGCAAGCATGTTCAAGCCTTGTCTTTTTGGTGGTGTCCTGGGAACAAAATACATGGCTTGTGTGTGTTTGAGTTCTGATGGCCAAGGATGAGGCTAGAGGACTGACAGCTGCCATAGATGCAGTGCTTTTTGCGAGGTGATCAAGACTTGCTTTGGGAACTACTGACATGAAGTTAATTTTCTGAGCAAAGTCTGGACTTAACTGCAAGAGTCATGAACTTCAGAAGGGAAATTAACTTCCAATGAATTTGTTATAGTTTGGAGACGCTCCCAAAGTACCTGCAGTCTGATGTCCCATCAAGTCACATCCAAAATATATTCCTGGAAAATGGATAAACCCTTAAGCAGAGGAAACAAATGCAGAGTGTTTTGCTTACCAGTTATTAAATTTTAACCTCAAATGTCAGGTACTTTTAAAACAAAGTAACCATAAAGATCTTCAATAATGATCCTCAAGTAAGTCTTTCTTAATAAGTATTGATCCTACAGCATTAGTGCCTAAAGGAGATAGAAATGAAGCTCACAAATGTCAGAGAGAGCACCAGCAAAACATTTCCTGTAGAAGACATAAATTGCAAAATGTTTTCCTTTGAAATCACAACCAAACATAACAGCAGTTCATTTCTCAAATGGTTAAGCAACACTTTTTCATTTGAAAGATTTTAATTATATACTGTTAGAGGGTGATTTTTTACTTTTCAATATTTGTTTATCGGGACCTTTATAGCAGGTAAGTTTGGAGCTGCACTTCTTTTGGTAGTTTTTTTTTTTATTTATTCTTTATGGAAACTGTAAGTAGGAGGTCTTGTAAGCTAACCTGTGTTTTCATAAAGTGCTATGTAGGATTGCAGACTTCTATTTTAGAAATGAAATATAATGATCTATAGCTGTGAAGTTAACAAGCTGTCAAGATTCTTAAAAAAATGAAAAAAATTGTTTGCCTCTAACTACTCAGAGATACTGAAATGCAAGCTTTGTACCAGGTTTTTAAAACCCAATTCCGCATTTCAATGAACATTTATCAACTTTTTACTGTTGAATATTTTTTTAGTGTTTTGAATAATAACCTGTTTTTCTTAGACATGTTAACTGAAAGCATCCTGGCAGCAATTAGTCACTATAAATAGTGTATTAGTGGGCCTTGCTTGAAACTAAATGGTATTGGACTGTTTATATTAAAAAAAAAAGGGGGGAAATGGGATGCCATTTTTTAAAATCTGAAGTAACATTCTTTGTGAAGGTGGCCTCAGCAGAGCTGTCTGGAAAGCAGAATTTACTGTCCTGAGTGCAGCACTCTGCCACTCCTGGGTCCCAGACTAATTTTGCTCTATGGCTCTCTGTGCAGACTGGTCACTGCCACCTCAGGGACCTTCACCCAGCCCTCCATGGGGCAGTGGAAGCTGGACACTTTAATTAATTTGCTCAAATGTAGATCATCTGTTGTGTGTCTCCATGTGAAAACAGTGGCTAGACTCCATTTTCAAGCACTGGAAAAAAAAAAAAAGGATGGATGTCTGGGGCACAACTGAGTTAATTTTAAAGGTAGATATGTGAAAATTTTGAGAGCCATGGCTCTCTAAATGCCCTTTTCTCTTCTATCTGTTTAACAAAGCCTATGATGCAGTCTATAGTTTTATAGAATTTAATGAATTCTACCTTATGTGACATGCTGAAGTTTAGTCATCTAAACTTAAATGTTGACAGATAATTATATGTTTTTGGGAAATTCAGAATGGTCATGAAACCATTCAGGAGATGTAGTAGCCTGAGGAGCTGAAAACTGTGGATATGAACATTGACAGGTTCAGCATTCAAGGCTAGTTTGAAAATGTTGGCCTTTCTTTGTTTGCCATCTTGCAATGGCAATCCAGAAGAATTATATGAATGTGCCTTAAAACCTGAGGAACTAAGGGACAGGTATGAAAGACAAGTAGAGGAAAGGAAAATTATAAAAATTATTTTCAAGTTCCTTGTTGCATATAGGTAAAACCTTACCAAAAAAAAAAAAAAAAAAAAAAGGCCATGTAAAACCATGGGTTAGGCCTGCCACTTCAGCTAAGTAAGGCTAACAGCTGGCCTGACAATTACCTGTGAGAAAAAGATTCTGTACTCATGACAATTATTTTGCACCCATGAAAAAGAATGCAAACATCTTTGGGAACAAAGTCTTTGGCAAGCACGTACACTAGCAACTACTAACCAATGAACTGGGTAGCAACCAATTAAAATTAAACACTGTGTTTTTAGAAAACCATATAAATGTGAGCTGTGAGCAATAAAGATTGGTTATTGCTGCATGAAGGAAAGGTGTCTTCCTTGTCTCTGCTGTGAATAATTCCTCTTTTTCCTGGTTTCCTCATGCCCTCCAAAAGTCTCCTTTCCACTTTTCTCTGTGATTGTTTCTTTGGTTATTAATGTTTTCTCTCCCCAAACATATGCAAGTCTATTTTTTAGATTACTGGATTCACTTTAAGGCTAGGAGATCTTGTATCTGTTGGAGGTTTTTTTCTTGTGCCACTGTTCCCTGATGCTGAAGCTTTGTAGTGGATACACTCTATTTTTACCCTCCTTGAAGCATTAAAGGTAGTTCATCTTGCAAACACCACATTCTTCTGCCTTTTCTCCTGTAGCTTGCAACTTACTGCCCTCGTTGATGCACTTACACTGCATCTTAAATGAGTCATTAGCTAATCATTATCTTGAATTGGCAGATGGTAATTGCTGTATTAAAATTCTACATAACTTATTTGCCATGTAGGACTCAGCAGAATTATATGTGCCTCACCAGTGAGTTGATTAGAGATGCCTTAGGCATCATCTTTCCCAAGTTTTAAAAAATTACTTACAGTTTTCATATAAACTCAGAACAGGGCAAAGGTTGAAAATGAGACAGCTCTTGGAGCACACTCTACATATTCTGCATCTTTTTACTAGCCCAATCTAACCCCTGTCTGCCTCCAATGACCCATACCTGAGAGAAGAAAAGAAGAAATATTGTAATGAAACCACTTTCCCCAGGCAGGATTTCTATTTCCTGTAAAAAAAGATGCAAATGAGAAATAAAAAGCTGGAGTTTGCTGAGCTGCTGATCTTGCCAGCACTGGACTGGTGAAGGTACCATATTTTGGGATATGTCATGATGTTAACATGGTGGAGGTGGAGATGTTGTCTAGCAGAGGTGCAGAGTATTTCCATAGTACAAAGGAGGGTGGGCTGTTTTCTTTTCAAACCAAAATAAATTGCTTGATAGTCACATAAAACCAGTGATCAGTGCCATCAGTGTCTCAGCTATGTGCTGAGATTAGGCAATGATTATTTCACTGGATGAGCTTTTGGAGTAAGCATAGCTAAATCACCTAGACTGTACAGGTATTTCTTTCTGCACTGCTGAATGTAAACATAGTGATTACTTCCCTGTCCTTCCATAAATAAATTTGTGGTGTTCCTGGTTACTTCTGCCAGCTGATGAAGTCATTTTTGCAGAAGAGGTGGCTTATATCACCAGGTTCAGCATTTTCATGATGGTTCATGACAGAGATTGTCATGTAGCCAGTGCACATTCTTATGCACTGGATGAAAGAAGCTGCTTATGGACCCTCACCCCTGCCTCCTGCCAAGAAAACATAAAGCTGGATTTTTTTTTTCCCCCACATATTAGGAGTAACAGTAGATGTAACTATTTAAATGTACAAACATCATTAGCTTCAAAATGAGGAACTGTTAAATTTAATTCATAAAATCTGTCTGATTTCTTGTTGTTGTTGTTTAATTTGCCATTGGATATATATTGAAAAATTTCATGGCTGATAATCTGATGAAATGCTGCTTCTTATGAGTAGAAAACTCTACTTAATAAGGAGCTGAAAGCTATCTGTGAGGGCAGAATTCAAATATTCAAGCTTTAAGCACACCCAACAAGTATCTCTTGAAGGGTGTTGTGTACTCATCAAGGTCTGAATAGATAGATTCTCTGGTGTAATTGAATGAAGAATATATTAATTATAAGAAATGAAACAATTAAAGTAGAGAAAAATACTGTTTATTTTATTATGACATCCAAATTTTTGGATCTGAGAACAGAATTGGTCCATATATAGCTCACTTGCAGAGAGAAGGACGAGAAAGGAAGGCATTGCACTAAAGCATTAATCTCTTGCTTTACAAATATAGTGTGATCAGTCTCACTGTATTAATGTACCACTTCTTCCTGTCTACAGGAATCAAAAACTTTGATTTTTGAGAGATTTCTACCAAAAAAAGTGAAATACTACTTGTTCAAGGTTTTTCTGGAGGAATTAGTTTGAAATATTTAAGCACTACAAAGTTTTCTGACCTAAATGAACAGTGTAAGAGACTCAGAGGTCTCCTTTACCTTTGGCTTTTTTTTTATTGCCTGGAGAAAACTTAATGTAATAGTGAAATGTGCTATAATCTCTCTCAGAGGTCCCATTCAGAATTTTATCTTCCTCTTCTTTAACATTTAAGCCTGACCATTACTTCCTGAGGAATTTAAAAAGGAAATGTTGAGATGTTCTCAGCTTAAGTGCATACAGATGTCAAATTGCTTTGTGAATAATATTACACAATGTTAACAAGGGGGAAAAATCTTATTATAGATATTGGTGAAGATCAAGATTTGGATTTTTTTTTTTCTCTCTTTTTTCATTTGTTTCCTTAAAGTGGTTGAAAAATACATCTAAGAAAACTTCCCTCTAAACTGAAAGGAAACAAATTAAAGAGTAAGATGGTGTGGAGTTTTAATAAAAGTGGATAAAATAAAATATATTTTAAGTGGAAATATGGAAAACAAATTTTTGTTTTGTTTTCTCCAGGGTTAAGTATGTCTCAAAAGGACCTCGGCAAATTCATGGTGGAGTAGTGTTCTGGCAATTAAAATAGGGGTAATTCAGATGCAATTTTTATGTCAAGAGCTCTTGGGAGTGCAAGCCTATGTCTTATAGGTGGATGTTGGGGCATCCAGTTTGCCAGGCTTTGAAGAACTGCTATGATGAAATGCTATGACATTAGACTAGTGAAGAGCAGTTAGTGAGGGAACAAGAAATTACTTCTTTGTTGTGAAAAGAGATGACCCTAGAAGAGAAAGGTGAACCAGCTCAGTATTAACCTCTTGTTTCACTTTTTCCACCAAAAAAAATAAAGCTGGTATTTTTTTATTTCTCTTAGCTTTTAGTTGAAAGTGCACCAAGAGGTTACCATGCAAAGGCTTCAATATGAATAAATGACACTACTGATTAAACTACTCAGATCTGCAAAAAGGGTGACATCTACTAGTTACAGTGTTTGTTCCTCTGATTTTCTTGCCCTTCTCAGCCAACCCACTGTGTGTGAGCAATAATTGTGGAACTGGGCCAGACTGTGCTGCCTGTAATGTTTTGGGGATGTAGATGAAAGCTGGCCAGCTGATGGGCTGAGGCTGCACAAGGGTGCTGAGTTCTGCCCTGATGGAGGTGTCACTTTGAAGGCTGCCTTTTAGTGAGATTCATTCAGAGCATTTCTATTTTATTTCTGCCTGCAAAGGCTTTGGATGCCAAGCTAAAGGTGTTTTTAAGCCTGAACAGGTTTTGTTGATATACAGAGTGGGGACAGTAGAGAATGGAGAGATAAGCATGCCACAAGTGACATGTGTAAAAGAGCAGTTGAGATCCTGAACTGTTTCACTGGTTAAGTGATTTAATACTCTCTGCTTGGTGTGAGATTCACTTTGCACTCTGCATCCTCAGAGTCTGTAGCACAGAGTTTTGTTGTGCCAGCTGCATCTATTAAATGACTTGCAGTTTCTTTGCCAAAAGAAGGGAAATATATAGAAAGAAAAAAAAAAAGTTAAAAAAGAATTTTATTACAAGATAGAAAAGAAAGAAGGATTTAAAAAATGGGAAGAGAAAAAACCTGGCATTTGTTAGTTGGCTGTTCATGTTAATCCTCTTTAAGACACATGTGACCTCAGCTGGAAAACCTCTCACATTTTTCAATCTGTTATGAAGCAGTGAGCTTAGTGACAGTCATAAGAACCTTTAAAAAATCTCTGAGCAGTTCCTAGCCCCTCTCAGTGTCACTCTGACTCTCTAGGCTGGCATACCAGCACTGCTCAGTGACTTGGACCAAATGATAAATACTAAGCCTGCTTCTATATATCAGTCAGCCTGTTCCAGGACTATTGGTTCAAAATGACATGTCAGAAATTGATGTGTGGATTTTAATGCCATTTTTGAAAAGAGGCTCAAACAGAATTTTATTTTCTAAGTGGAATTTAATAATTTGTAGTGTTTGCCAAAAGAAACCACCCTGCCTTGGATTTCAGCTGTTAAGGTAGTTCAGAGGAGTTACTAAAAGTCCTGAAAGGACAAAGCAGAACATAATGCTGAAAGCTTTCCCTCTTGAATGACTATAGAGGTAATAAATTAAAAAAAATAAATAAAAGAAGGTGTAATACAATAGATCATTTTGTCTCTTACATTGTCAAAGTTGGAGTAGGCTCATACATTATTATCAGTACTTATCCAGATTAATTTTGGTTGTCTCAAGGAGTTGGATTTTACTATCATATAAACCCAGAGCTACAGACATGGTGTTATTTTAGTTTTTCTTTACTGTGTTGGATCTTAAATATATTACCAGGGATGACTGAGAACACTAATGGCAATATGGCTTACATGGTTTAAATGTATGGATTAACTATATGATGATGGTTTTAGACCTTAAAATGAAACTATTACCTCCATAATTCAGAGGAAAGAGCAACCTAGAAAAGAAAGTAAATGGTCAAGTTTGGGGTTTTTGTTCCACCATTAATTTTTCTGTTATCTACACATAGGAACTGAAGAGAACAGCTGTCTTCTTGAAATGGTATTTTATGCTGAGCCAAGTGAAGTTTATTTTTATCCCGTTGGTGCTATCATGCTTCTTTATTTTGCCTAAATTTTTATCACAGTTATACTGATGAAATTTGATGTTGTATGATTCCTTTCATACTGTGAGAAATGAAATATGCAGCTGTCTGGAAACACCAAACAAATAATTTATCTTTTCTCAGATCTCATCAATTATGAGAGCTTGGGTTTTTCTGTGTATAAATGCTTCAGATTGGTTGCCAGTAAGCCTGGTAAACATACAGAAACTGAATGAATGGCAAAACATGAAAAATATTTATGAAAAGATCTATTTTATCTGATGATTGTGAGATATGTCAGGAATTAAGTACAAGGGTATATTTTCTCTTACCAAGGTATCACTTTTAAATGAAACCTTTTAGTTCATGCTGACAGGCTCTTTCTTCTTCCCAATTGATTTCCAGGTCCTAACTAGTATTCATGAATTCAGTGACAATTTTAAGACTGTGTTTTTTAAATGTGTGTCATCTCTAGTTTCATGGGCTGCTTCTCTATCAACTGAAAAGGCCATCTCTCAAATTCACATGTGCATGTAAATGTAAAAGAAATTTAGTTTTTCCTTGTAAAATGCTCCAGTGAGAGTGATTAAAAAGCATCCTGTAAAGTGAGTCACCATAAACATATTCCCATATTTTGGGAATATGACCTTGAGAAGCTCAGGGACCTTGTCCACAAATCCTACAGCCACTAAATTTTTGATGGCAAGTAGTAAAACTCAGTGCAAAGGTTGAATTCTATTTAAATTTATATTTTAAAATGAGCAAACAGTAAACCAGTGCCTGACTGCACTTAGATAAACCTCAAAGCAGGTGATACATGAAAGATAAAGCTTACAAAGGGACAATGTATGAATGGAAGCAGCCAGGCAGGCTGGGGGTGTGGCCATCAATTTATGCACACAACTGCATTTTCAACATAATTAGCTGTCTAATTGAGCATTATAGTTTAACTGACACATTTAAACATGTAATTTATTTGAATGCACACTGCTTGTCATCTATTTCTAATGTTTGCTTTTCAGGATGGCATCAGACTCTAGAAGAGGAAATTATCCTTCTGATGAACAGAAAAAAGAACCAAGAGTATATTGAGAAGCCCTGAATGCAAATAAATTTCTGTAATTTGAGATCAGAAGGGGAGCATGGAAGTCAAAAAGCTGTGCAGAGAAAGTTAAGTACTGAACATGACTGTAAATACACGACTTAATTTCAAATACCAGAGATGTGCTGCACTTCATGTTATCTGTGAAAATCTGACTGGTGCAGCTGGCACCTAGGTGAGAAGAATATTGTAGTAACTGAGAGGTTTAAACTGCACATCTGTCTTGTCCTAAGGAAAAAACCATCCTTTCCTCAATGTGATAGATATTGCCTTATAGATATGGGATTTTTTTTTTTTTATTCCTAAACAGGGACAAGGGCACATCACCCATGCTCTGTTAAAAAATACACAGTGGTCTGTCAGCAGGTTGCAGAGGAAGGAAGAAGTAGTTCCTTCATTCACAGTTGCACCCTGGTGTGCTAAACTTTTTTTTTTTTTTTTTTAAACTTTCAGGACTTATTTTCTGAGCAGAATAGTGGCAGATTTCCTTTTAACCCAGCAAACTTCAGTAGTTACAGCTCATCATGTATTTTGTGGTGCTGAGCTATGAATCTGCTGCTTCAATTACAGAAACTGCCAACAGACATCTGAAAATCCAGAACATAGAGGCTAAACCATTCCTGCTTTTTATCTTTGGAATTACTTTTGCATACTCTGATGATTTCCCCTTATAACAAAATGTAGTAACAGCTGCAGTTAAGGAATGCAGAACAACTAATGTAAAATTTTTGCTGCCAAAATAGAGAAGAAAACTACTTTTTCAAACCTGAGGTTGGCACAATTCCTGGCTTTTCTCCTCACCTTTCCCTCTGCTCTCCACACTCCCAAATAATTAATTATCAGAAGGGAAGAGGAGAAATTAAATGCAAGATCATGCAAGCAGAAATAAAAATGTATGAGATGAATTCACTTATTAGGAGATCCTGAAATTTATAGAAGTGGATTTTGCATATCTGGATAGATAAGGTAGAATAAGCCCAGAAGATGAAAATAAAATAGTGTAAAAGGATCTCTGAAATTTGCATAGGTTCCCAAATACATGGCTGCCATGCAGAAGCCAAGAGGAAAGGGAACACTTACAGCAAAACTGGAGTTTGTACCCCTTCATGGGGAGATGAAGGGAGAGTTAGGAAGATGGACTGTGACTCAGAGCATCGTTTCTCATTTCCAGTTTTTTGACAGAACAATTGTCAGGAGGTAGAATTTCTATTTTGTTGTCCAGTGTGCTCAGAATAGCTCTTGTCAGGAGAAAGCAGTATTGGAAATATAATGAGAAATACATTATAGAAAATAAAATTCTTTACTACTTTGACCTTCCAGTCCTTTACACTGTGCTTCATGGTGATATCCTTTGTTTTGTGAAGAGTAGCAAGGCTGTCCATACAAAGAGGAGAGCATTTCAAAAAGCTCCCTGCTCTGGTTATGGGATTTGTTGGGATTTCTGGATTAGTGCCTCTTCTACTCTCCCTTCGTGATAAAGAAGCAACAAAACCTTTTCCCATTTCAAAGGCGAGGACCAGTTGAAGAGGAGAATCAGAGAAATTACTCCCTAATTACCTCTAATAGAATAGTTCCTATTTTAATGATATTGCTCATTCTTGCTCTGCTTTGAGAAAAATAGGAATTCCTGTCTTTGGAGTCTGAGTTGAGTCTGCTGTGGTGAGAAGCAGGAAGGGCAAAGCCTGAGGGGCAGGCAGGACAGTGAAAAGCTCTGGATTAAGCTGCTTTGCTTGGTGAAGGTTTAGTTGAGCAATCTGGGATAACGATGGGTATCTGGATCAAAGAGTGAATTCTACATTATTCATGAAGATTCACTGAGACTTGGGCATTCACTGCCCCCTGGAAAGAGGCATGAAAAAAATATGGAAAGTAAGAAGAAATTCAAATGGGAATGGCTCCTACTTTAGTTAAGACTTTACTGAATGTGTGCTTTCAGGTGGAAAAAAAAAGTGGGAAATAAAGATCATAAACTAAAATAAAGCAACAATTAATGGCAAGATATCCCTTATGTGGCAGATTCATTGCTGTCATGTCTGAGGAAAGGCCTTTAGGTATATGTTGTTTTCAGAAAGCTGAGTTGGGCTATTTTCCTTTTCTCTGAGGGGTTTTATAAATTGAAGATAATTATTAACAAAAGGTGTATGCAGATGATTAATGTAATCTCTCTGTTTAACCTATACTCCTGTCCAAGTAAACATTTATTTCTTTTTAAAATTAAGAACAAATAACAGCCTAAATTGTGTAACCAGAAGAGAAATTGGTACAGGGGCAGCTCAAGTTTTCCCCAACTTAAATTTCTGTGGTATTTTGACCTATTCTGCAGTAAGTGTTCATGTGATTTACAGTGCAGCATCTTTCTGTACTCCCTCTCCAACACTCCTGTCTACCACAGAATATCTTTTACAGGGAGGAGTTTTGCTACTCAAAAATGACCAGAGTTAACTTGGTGTGCTGTTTTAACTCAAGTACAATTTGTATTGTGATTCAGCAGATAAGGAGATATCTCCTTTACTCAATAAAGGGGATATCTATATATTCAGGGTTGCATACTCAAGGGGAGGCCTCTTCATAGTGGGAAGGATTTGCTTTAGCTCTAGAGACAACTTTCTATCTATGCTTTCTACTCTGTGTATTAGCTCCAAATTTCAGCTCTGTGTTTGTGTGCTAAAAGATAAGTGAGTCTTTTATCCTATTGAATCCCTCTCTGCCACCATCCCCTGTGAGGGGGATGCTCTATAGATAGCCTCTATAAAAGTGTGAACAATACTGATTATATTCTTTTCTTTTAAGGCAAGAGCCCTCAAATCGGCTCTCTTACAGAGTTCTCTCAACTCTCTTTGATTGCAAGCAAGGTGTTAACAAAGGATAAAACTCTGAGGTTAGTGTCCATTTTGTTGTAAAAGAGCCTGTGATAAGAGTAGAAGCATTTGATAGGAAAGCCTCCTCTATTAATCTTTGGACTAGATTAAAGGTGGAAGGGATGGAAAAATGCTGGATGTGGTGCAATATACACAGAGAGGGTTGGCTCAGCTCTAAGTTTATATGTGAAGTATGAGTTTGAAATGTGCTTAGAAATCCATGTCAGAACTTTTTGTTGTCCTGAGACTGAACTTCTCAGGATCTGGGTAAACTGTACCTCCTCACAAATGTGGGAAGAGGCCATATTTCTGGCATGGTGGCTGTTTTGCAAAAATTTTAAAGTCTAGAAGAGAGGCAAGTCAGAAATACCCTCATCCAGCCCACGTGCTGTGTCCATCTGCCATACATCAGCTTTTTAATCTGCTTATTAAATGTCACAAAACATGGCAAAATTACTATGCTTGAATAGACAGTGTCTCTGAAGAATAGATTGTGAATATAGAAAATGGGAGCTTTGTTTTCAAAGCAGCAACAGAGGCTGACCTCAGCAGTAAAATGCTCCTCACTATTGAAGTGTGGGAATAATATATGGAGCTACACTAATACAAACTGCTGAAGCACCTTGGCAGTGCTCCAAGCAAGTGCTCTTTCTGATGGAGTTTTTAATACTTCAAGAAGACAAAGTATGTGTATTTAAATGCCAATAAAATGATTCCCTGTAGGATCTACAGGCTGCATTTCAACACTGAACTGCTGTGACTGTGTGAATGATTGACTGCCAGTCACCACTGAAATATTTCTGGGCATGGATGTGCTTTTGCTTATCTGCAGGTTAAATCCCTTGTGGTAAGCTCTGTCACTGCTTCAGCCCTTCACTGAGATGCCTCTGTCCAGCTCTGTTGATGGAGATGTTGTGCCATTGCTGCTGAAGCAGCCCTGACCACCCCAGAGCTCATTGACTGAAGCCTGACCTTGCTGCATTCATGACCTGCACAATGCCCCAGCCAAGATTTGTTTGGTCTCCAGACAAAACAAATCTACATTAAATGGATCAAAAGGGAAAAAGTGTGAGTATTGCTGCATATGGCAATTGAGACATGAATGAGAACAAAATGGGACCTACAACTCTCATTACTATTGTTCTTGGGTAAGAGTGTAGTTTTCTGCTTAAGAAAAATCAAATAACTTTGTATATATTCTCTATCTAGTCTAAATTGTATGCAGCAGAAGAAGAATGAGTTTGCCTAATCTGGTGGGATAGACAGGTGACCATCTGTTAAGGGTGAAAGTAAGGAACTGGGCTTTGGATTATGACAAGGGATCTGAAAGATTTCCCCATTTATTAGTCAGTAAATTAAAATTTGGCTTAAGTTCTTGAATTCTCCTCTCCAAGATTTTTGCACAGATTCTTTTCATAACAGAATTCAGCTGCTGGATCTATCTGTCACACCTGTGAACTGGGATAAGTATCATTAACCCTTTAAAAAAAAAAAAAAAAAGATATGATTTATAGTGGAAAACCATGGTTCACAAAGAGCTCAGCACCTGATCAAATAGAAGAGTAATACAAATGGAAAATGACACTGTATGAATGATATGAATGATACAATAAAATTGAATATGGAGTTGCTAAAAAACCAAGGTTAAATTTGACAATCTATGCAGCTGTTGTTGTTTTATTCACATTACAAACTTTTTATCTACTGTGAAGAATTCTCCCACGAAAAATGGGGAAATGGGTTAGAAAACACTCTCAGTGCTAATTCTGTCTCTATTTGAGCTTTTCAATGATTTCTTTTTTCTGATGTGCCAATTAATTCTTTTCACATGCCCAGCCTAGCTTGAGTCATCTGAAGTAAAATCCTGAAGCTGCCAGCAGTCTTGCCATTATGCCAGGTACCTGGCACATCCAGTTTTAATGGAAATTTACCCCGAGGTCTTGATTTCTTGAGTGCCACGGGGTATCTCAGTGTTTGCATCCAAAAACTGAGGAAAAATAACATGGTGACTCTGAAAATTGTCTCATTCTGCTAATGAGAAATGCAAACACAGAAAACTCAAGAATAATATTTATGTACAGCATTTCTTAGGTTATGATTACATATATCTCAAATATGAAAAATGAGATGGTATAAAACACACTCCTATTTTCACATCCACAGGGCTTCAGTGAGAATTCAGTGAGAATTGGCTTTCTCTTATGTGGAGCTTTCATGCTTGATACCAGGTGTTAATGATTGCTGTCTGCTTAAAAAAGACCCATTAAACTGTCAAACCATTCAGCCAAATTTGTCATGTCATTTGAAATAGAGCTTTAATAGTGAGAAAAATAAGAGGGATTTCTGAAATCCCTTTTTCTTTCCTTCTTTTCCAGCTGAAAATTGACTGGCAGCTATCAGCAAATTGAACACAGGGAAACTTTCAGAAGCATTTGCCTTCTAAACTGCTGTTGCCTGCAGTCCTCTTGATATCAGATTTTTATTTGCTTCCTGCATTTTGTTGGAAGCTTTTGACCAAGAATACAAGAAAAAATATTTGAATTGCTTTTGGATTTCTTATAGAGGTTTAATCTTACTTTTAAAATCTGTGAGTTGGATGTGTATTTCATTCCTTCTCATTTTTCCTATTGCTGCTAAATATGTTTGTATCCAGCACGAAGTGGAATGCAAAATAATTGAGTAATTTGTAAGACTTTGACTACAAAATAATAACCCCCCAACATTCCCATTTTTAGTTTCATTTTTAACTAAAGATTTGGCCTGTAGTAGGGATAACAAAGAATTTTGATATTCTCATAGTTGTATATTTGCATTTAAACTTTAAAAATCTGTCCCAATCTGCTGAGAATTTTGTTATTTCATGATGATTTATTCTCAATGACACCTTTGTTTTTTAATGCTTACAGATCCCCTCCCCCCCCCAGTACTAGTTAAACTCCTTCTCAACACTACAATAGGAGCTGAAATCCCCAGTCAAAACCTCTCAGTGCTAGATTATCTACATGAAACAAATACTTTTAGGTATTTTGCCATCCTTTGACATTTGAAACCAGACTGCTGCCTTTCTGCAGGGCTGCTTTCTGAAGCTCACAAACAACTTGGCATTATACACAGAAGACTCAGATCAGTTTTCTAAACAACATTTTTCATGCCATGCCACCCACGTATAAGAGTTTGGGGCTTTCCTCGCCTCTTCAGTCTTGCTGTGCTTCCTCTTTCATTCCTGTGTCTCCAGGCAGCATGGCAATGTGTGGCTGGAGACTTGGCTTGTGACTCTTTGGACTTGTTTGATGCAATAAGCTCATAGACCAATGCCTGGAAACGTTGTCAAGGTATGCTGTCTACATCTAGAAATTACAGAGTGTTTGTGGGCTTCAGAATTGGGAACTCAGGTTCAGGCTTGAACTTTAGGTCCTTCACTTTGCTGCATTGCCATGAAGGTGAAAGCTTTGTGTGTGTTTTGTAGCATTCCCCAGAGGAAACACCATAACTGTAGCTTCTTTGGAAAGACACAGCTGTGTCCAGATGTTGGCAAAAACTCTGTTAGTGTGATAAACCGTGTCAAGTGTGTTCAGCCTGAGGTCTTGAGGTGTTGTTATCCCCTGTGATGCTCAAGCACTGAGAGGTGCAGCTGGCAGGAAGGTTATTCACACTGTGAGAGGCCACTGATGGCATTCAGGCAACCAGCCTGGCTTGCTGAATATTCTGGCTGATGCTTTAGCTCTTTGCAGGGTGTAGGTGTAGGATTTGCAGGCTTTTCTGGTAAGGATTTTTGTTTGGAACAGACAGTGGATAGATTGATCAGGGCTGGTGGTGAGATTCAAAAGGAAACTGTTTCACAGTGATGATCTCAGTTATGCTCTAAAATGTTTGTTCAGGAGAAAATGTCTATGAATTGGAAAAAAAAAAACAACCTGAGAAAAACAATAAAAAAGGCTATGCACAATGCCAAATGCTATTAGAGGCTGAAGGTTTATTTTCAGAACATGTTTTTTGGAAACATTGCTTCAAATAATTTCATCAGTCTAAAGAAAATTGCACCTTATACCTTTTTGTTCTGCTTTTAGAGTGAGGTTTTTATGGAAGAATGGGGCTGTTCTGAGTGTTGGATAGGTTAAACCCTGTGCTTTCAGAAAAGCCCTTTGAAAAGACACTGAGCACTGTCTGTTGTGTTCATGTAGTGGTCCTTGCTCTGTGATGAATAATTGAAGTAAAAGTGGCTGGTGAGGTACAAATAATCAGAAGAGATTTTGTGAGTATACTGGAAGTGGGGTCAGCAGCCAGTTATGACCCTCTTCCAGCTCCATGACCTCCTCAGGACTGGGCTCAGTTGATGGATAATTCTCAAGAAATTCCCAGAATATAACAAATAATCCCCCAACACCAAATGAGTATTCCTTCCCCTGAGTGGAACTAATTATTGAAAGTAAGGCTGGAACTCAAAGGAGAAAAGCTCCAATTTTTCATGTTTTTAGTGGATAGCATTGAGCAGCAGTGTACACAAATGTACTCCCTGGGAAGGCTACAAATAATGAGACCACTAGCAAGCTGCCAGGAGTTAGGAAAAGGTGTTTTCTGCATCCAGCCTTCCTCTGGTCCTACCTTATAAATTTTACAAAGTCCTAAGCTTTGCATGCATGCTATCCCCCATACCACTGAAGGAGCAAGCACCCTTTTCCCTGCATGGAAGAATTCTAATTGCTATGCCCAAAGGGGAAACATGTGTTCTGGCTAGTAATTAAATGATATTTGAAAGCCATTATACTGCCCAGCATTTCTACTGGATGGTTGTTGCAGACAACTTGCTGGGAGCTGCCTCAGGGTCATCTGGTTATGGAGCATTTGGCTCAATCTTGGAACCAGCTTCCTGTGTAAATGAAGGGTAAACATTAATTAAGGACGTCTACTTTAAAGTATCAGATGTTTGAAGATGTCATGTGTTTCTTCATTAAGAAGCCTTTGAAAATTAAAAACAGGTCACCAGCCCAACTCAGTTCCCTGGTGAATGCTTTTTGCTGGTTTGATTTGATCCAGTTGCCTAATCTTATTGGGGAGCAGCCTGTGGAACGTGCATCAAGAGAGAACAGCTTGGCACGACAGGCCACCTAGTCCTGGCTTTACTTGTGGAGATTGGCTTGGTTTGGGCTGTGGGGGGACAGGGGAGGTCCTGTCTGCAGCAGGTGTGCAGGGAAGTGAGGGATCAGCTGTGAGCACATCACCAGGTGGAGGATATGTTCAGAAAACTGGACAAGCACTACTTGACTGCTATGCAGTCAAAAGATACAATCACTTTGCTTTTTACCTGTCTGCATTTAAACCAGATAAGCTTTTTTTATGCCTTCTTTTATCTCAGTGCCAACTATTACAGGTGAGTTCTTACTGAAACTATGAGGCTTTAAAAACACTGATGTTTTACATGTTGGTAGTCCAGGATTTCTTCTTTCTCACAAAAATTTGAAAGTACAGTTGTGCTCTGAGCTCAGTGCCTGCTTTTTGAAGGATAATATGGTTTAAATGATCTTGTTTTTACTCCCAAATCTGGGTACTAATTAAGCAATACCTGTAAGAGCAATACTATCCCACTACACCGATCTAATCTGAAGCTTTTAGCAGCTGCAATAGTTACACGGAAGAATTTCCCCCCTTCGGCATATATTATAAAGGTTGTCCCTCGATTAGGTCAAAAGTGCTCGAAGGCTCCTGATTTTTGCTGTGTTTTAGGAGAACGCACCTCTTTTTAACTCTTTAATTGCTTTATTGAAGCTGAAGGGGCAGGGGAAGAACACGTATTTAACCTGTTTGTCTGGTCGGGGGAGCCGTGTGATAGCACAACAATGTCATTAAATGTCACTGCCATCGCTGTCGGGGATCCTGCGCTCCGGGTGGTGCCTGCAAACCTTTGCTCCGGGTTTTAACAAAGCGGAGTGCGCGGGGCTGCATCCCCAGCTGGGGGAATTCCTGCTCCCGGGAATGACACAGCTCCTCAGCCTGCCTGGGGGTGTTGCTCAGTAACTCGGGGTCACCAACACCGGGGCTTTGCTTTGTGGATCCTCTCCTCTGGTCCCTGCAGAGGTTTCCGAATTACTAACACGGGCTTGGGGAGAGAGGCTGAGCTGCGACACTCCGAGTTCAGCCCCCGCAAACTCAACTTTTGTCGGGAGTTTTTGAGAACGAAATTGGATTAGACCCAGGGATGACGTATCCTGTTTGATTTCTTTCCCCTTTGTGCTTTGTGTTTAGGCAGGCTTTTGTTTCTGGCTCTGAGCTGCTTTAAAAAAAAAAAAATTAAAAATAATAATAAAAAAAAAAAAAAATCGGGAGCGTGTCTCGGGTGCTCTGCTTGGATTGATTGGCGAGGTTTAGCTGGAGCTGATTGCTTTGTTCTTCTCACCACCCCCGGGTCAGTTGCACAACATGCCCCTACGGTTTAAAAGAGAAAAAAAAAAAAAGTAAAAAGTGAAAAGAAAACCAACAACCAAAAGGAAAAAAAAAAAAAAAAACAACAAAAAAAAACCGCTGAGTAATGCCAGCGGTTTCTCAAATGGCTGATGCAAACCTGGAGAATTTGCATCATCATTCAGCCAGAGTAACTTGGTATGACAAGAGCTTAAATACAAGTCCATGCGGAAGCTGAGCTGGTTTCCAATGATAGGGCAGTACCAGAGTGTGAAAGCGCAGGTGTTCCCGAGCTGGGCTTGGATCACAGGAAGGGCTCACACACTCTTTGAGAGCCTGCTACCTGTGTGCAGGAGCAGCTGGAGAGATAAGAGAACACAGACAAACTAGTTGGCTACACAGAGAGAGGGGAAAAAAAAAAAGCTCCTTCAGTTTCTGCTGAAAACTTTTTTGCCTGTGCTTGCCAGCAGCGTGCTGGTGGCACTGTAGCATGTTTAGGAAAGCTGCTGTGCCCACGGTCTCTAATGGAAGCTACTTGCAGGGACAAGCTAATGGCAAGTTGTCCTCTATGGACAGCAGGCAGCCTGCCCGGGAGGGAAAAGTTGTGCTGAAGAAGAAAGTGACGCTTTTGAGGGGGATATCCATCATAATTGGCACTATCATTGGAGCTGGCATCTTCATCTCTCCCAAAGGCATCCTGAAGAACACAGGCAGCGTGGGCATGTCCTTGACTGTCTGGACAGTGTGTGGTATCCTCTCGCTTTTTGGTAAGTCCCTGAAAAGTTTCTAATTGGTCTAGAGGGGCAGCCGGTGAACTATTGTGATTATTTCTCTGATTTTACTATTGGATAGGAAGTCAGAGTGCAGAGCTTGAGCACCAATGGGACTGCAGAAGGTCTCTGCTGCACGATGGGTCTGTGCAGGGTGCAAAGACTTGCCCCTCACTCCCAGCACCAGCCAGTGAAAGCTGGAAGCATAATTTTTATTTTTAAAAAATGGTTCTCTAAAGGAACAGGAAAACCCAATGTGCATTTCCCCCTATAGAATGTGCTGTATGTATGTTTTTGTCCTGTCTGTACGACATGTTTTTGGTTTGCTTGTAAAGCCCCTGGCAACTGGATGAGCACGCTGCTTGAGCACCACTGAAATGTTTAGACAGCTCAGTCTAGTTCCCTAGAGGCTAGAGCAAGGTCTGAGAGGAATAATTCCCACTGTATGTCAGCTGTATTGGCATGAAGGGCAGCAAAACAATAATACTAATACCCCCTCTTCCCAGCTCTCTTCCTTCCTCACTCATGATGTTACTTTGAAAGGCTGGGCTACAAAAAACAGCATGATGGAAGCAAATTTGCCCTGGGAGGTTTATTGCTGGCCTGCTTATTGTGGGAGTTTTTGCTAATTCTTTGTATTCCTAAAGAGTGTTGAATTCTGAAGAAGTCCAGTTAGGTTGTTCTGTACACAAAACCCTCATTCAGAGTGGAAAACCCCACCCTGGCCTCCGTGGGACAGAGGGTTCATTGACCTATTTAATGAGTTAATCTCAAAGAAACTGAAGAGCTAACATGAATATTGGCTTTATTTAAAAGGGAAACTACTTGTTTACTGGCAGGAGGTGAAGAGGACAAAGAGGGAGTAAGTGTCTACTTAATAGGCAGAACATGCAAATGCCACCTTGTAAATTGGCTCTGAGCTTAAAAGAAATATTCTTCACAAGCTTTAAACCCACTCAGATCAAACAGTCCAAGTTAGAATCCATTTGGGTCAAATACTAAATGGATGGCTACAGTGTGCAGCTTAATCTCTTGTACAATTGTGGAAGTTCTGCCTGCAACAAAATTCCTCTATCAAGGAAAGCCTCAGATGCTATTTGTAACCCTGTTAAAAGACCTTGATCTTTTGAGTTACTTAACCCAGAATTTGCTTAAGCACTGCATTTATGGCTGTAACTTTAGTAGTAGTAATCTTCTGGCCGGCTGTGAAGAAAACTCTACAAAAAACCCAAAAAACACACCCCAAACAAAATTAAACCACCCCCCAAAAAACCTAAACAAAACCAAAAAACCTCTCTCATTAATCAGACAGATTCTTTTAGGTCATTTTCCAGGCCTCTAGATATGAAGAACTGTGTAATTTGGCAGAGGAAAAAGTAGTATCTTGTTCTCAGAATGGACTTGTTACAGTTTGTTTATTTGGTTGTTCTTGCTTTTTTGCTTTTTTTTTAAATATTTTGGTTTTTAGATCCCTGCATGACTCAGTTACAGCTAAATCACATGTAGAGATCATGTAAGGTCTTGCTGGGTCTGTGTTTAAAACATATATTGAAACATAATTTCATTTAATCCTGAACCTCAGAAGAGGATGCTGGCAAAAGAAAATGCAGAAACAGGTTTTTTTTTTAAGTGGCTATTAGGATTCCTTTAAACACATCTTCAGGTAAGCCAAAGGATAGCGGATAAAACTCACCACTTAAATTTTTGTAAAAAAACAAATGAACAAGGCTGGAGAATTTGTCATCATGTGGTACAGCCTTAATGGGCTGGTACCTGTGGTGTGGTTTTGACAGCTGTAGTTCTTATCTGAAAGTGTTGTGATGTAAAGGTGTGCGGGGAAGAGAGCTGAAATGAGTTTGGGTATGTTGCTGGTCTTCACTCTGTGTGATGCACTGCTCACAAACTTTATTACTGTTTATTCCTGACTCCTCAGAGTCCTCCAAGACTGGGCTGCCTGTGTTTATTGGTTGTGGAACACTTTTGATGTGGTCCATCTTGTGGAGCTGTGAATCCCCAGTTTTGTAACTGGCTGATGGTTCCTGAACTTTCACTGCATTTGTAGCACACAAAAACACTCCTCCATGAAAAGCCATGACTAAGCCATTCCCTGAGTTTTGTATGTAAGATGTTAGGAGTACTGTTGAGCAAAATTCTTATTCTGCAGGTCCTGCTTCCAAATTTTGGCCGTTTGGTTGCTTTTGTCCATGGCTGAGGAGAGGCAATACAGTTTTCAGACTTTCAGGGTTTGAGCCAGGCATCTCTGAGGATGAAAGGAATAGATCAGCCTTTGAGAACAAGCAAATCTTTCATTTTGAGGTGCAGTCTGGCTGCCTGGGAAGTAGGGTGGCAGGTGTGACACCCCATTTTGTTGTCCCTTTTCACAGATGCAGAGTAGTAACAACATTCATTATAAATAGCTTGTCCAGTGGCTTTAAATATAACTGGATAAATGGTGTGGTTTGCTGTCTGTCTAGCTAAATGAATCAAAACTTAACAAAATTCATTAGAAAAACATTAATATATATAAAAATAGTTGGGATACCATGGCAGCTCTGTTGGTTAGGCTAAAAATGTTTCGATAGGTGTTTCTGGATATGTCTCATGTTGGCACTGTTGAATTCTCACAGGTGCCCTCTGCTATGCTGAACTGGGAACATGCATTAAGAAATCTGGTGGTCACTACACCTATATCCTGGAGGCCTTTGGCCCGTTACCTGCATTTGTGAGAGTGTGGGTTGAGCTACTCATCATTCGGTAAGTGTATCATGACTTTCTTTTCTGATGGCAGTGCATTTGTCAGTCATAAAGAAAAATCTCTGTTATCTGTTGGGCAAAAAAAAAAAAGAATTCAAATATGTTTTGGTTAATTAGCTGTGTTCTTTTGCTATGATTGCTTCAGAGAGTTTAAAAATGCTGTTCCTACTTATCAGCTTTGAAATGTTCAAGGAGACATACGTGCATATTCGGGGGAAATGAGAAAACTCCTGCCACAAAAATTCAATTACTTGCCTTAATTTTGCTAAGCTTACTACACTGATGCCACTAATAATGTATAGTGAAAGAGAGAAGTCACCTTTACCTTTTCTCAGTCTTGCTACTACCTTCTGGAGTAATTACTGTTATCTATGGATACAGAAATAAATCCTGGTGCAATTATTGTCCAGTAGTTTTCAGAGTTAGGGGCACCATGTATGCTTTAGATGTCAGATTGGACCCTGATTTTTTTGTTTTGTTGGAGTGTTGGAGAACTTGACTCTTACTTTGAAAAACACTAACTGGGCAAATAAAGACACATTGTCTTCACATACCTAAAATGTCCAATATTGCCTGGGTGCGTAAGCCTGTGACTCATGCAGCCTTTGACGTTGTGCAGAAGAGTTACAATATAAAGATGTTGAATCATATAAAATAAACTTTCTTAATGTGAATGGAATGACGTATAAAACTCATGTATAGCTTCTCTTTTTATTTTTACTGTTTTGTTGAGTTTGGAGCTCTTGATACATGTAGAGCAAGGCAACTCACTCACACAAAATGACTTTGGGAATGCTCCATGCCTGCCTCAGGCTGGTTAGCACTTCCTTCCCCTCTCTTCTGCAATCAGGAGATTAGTTACAAAAGAGGCACAAGCCTCATTTCAAATCACAACTATGTTTACATAACACTGACAAGCCCCAACATAGATTGTTGAGTTTAAAAGTGCTGACGGTGCTGAGTCATTATGAATCTGTAAATCCTTATGTTGTTTCCAGAGGAAATAATTTTGTAGGTCAGATGGTCCCACACAACCTCCCCACTGAAGCATAACCTTTGAATTAACTGCATAATTTCCATCAAATGTGATGAAAGGGCAGATGTTTCAACTGTATGAACCTTTTGCCAAGGAAAACCAGGCAGTGGAATGAGACCTGTGTTTTCACAGTGCTGTGAATGGCTGTATCATTTCACATCAGAGTATTAACAAAAAGGAACAGTATTAGAAATCCCCCTCTTAATCTGCACCTGGTTTGGCAGAGCCAACTTATTAACCTAGGCACAAACACCCACAGGAAGTCAGGCATCATAAATTCCTTTCCTCACAAAATAATTTTTTTTTATGTATGTCAGTGTCCCAGGAGTGTTGTGAAAATGCTGTTAGTCATCGTGATCTGTCCCACACCCATAAAATAATCATGTTGTGTGGGAGAGAACATCAGTGGATTCTTTAATCACTCAATCTGAGAGACAGTGAGGAAGACATACATGCTGTAACTTGCAGTGATCAGAGCAGCAGTGCTGAAACTCTGTGTAGAGTTTTGTATCTGACTCCTGCATCAGGAAATGAATTGACTGCTGCTATCAAAGAACTTGAGATCTCATGTATGTTTATTTTTTCTTTTCAGCAGATGCAGTTGCTCACACATGTCTCAGCTAGGCTGCTTTTTCTTCTGAAAAATTTCAGGGATTTTCACACTCATAGGCTGGTGGAGGAGTCACAACCAAAATAGACATTTCCTGCTCTCATATATCTCTGTAAAGCCACTACTTGACAGTGGAGAACACATTTACTACTCTGCCCATATACCAATTAGTTCTGCCTTACACTGCACTGCTTCTCACCCAGTGCAAATGTGAACTTTTCCTCTTCCAAAGCTAAGTTGTGTGTATTTTATATGCATGCTTATGTAGCTTTAAAACCCCCCAACAACTCCTTTTCAAACAGGTGAAGACAGCAGTGTGAGTGCATTGCCTGTGGGGCTCCACTGTGGTGGTTGCTGAACAAAGGCTGGATGAGGGTGTGCTGCCAGGTGCCTGACTCACCTGTGGCATGTGCTGGGACCCTGTCCTGGTCCTCACCTGGTGCCTTCCTGTATCCTTCAGTGAAAGCTGCTCATGCACTTTCTACCTGCCCCTGAACACAGAGGAAAAACATAAATCAGTAAGGTTGGAAAAGACCTCCAAGATCACTGAGTACAACCATTAACTCAGCACTGCTGAGTCCACCACTAAGCTGTGTCCCTAAAAACCCCATCTGTGTATTTTTTTTTTTAATACTGCTCCATTCTTTGAAATTCTGCTTCCTCTGATTGAATGCACTGCTAGCAACATCTCCTCCTGACATGGGAGTGTCTGAGGCAGAGTTATTTATTAGAGGTGTCATTTAGGAGCTATCTTTTTAGAAGCTTAATGGTGTAGATAGCAGTGACTACTTCTTTAAAAAGGGAGGGCAAAATCCAAGCTCTGGAGAAAGGAGCTGGGACTGAGGAAAAAAATCTGGGACAGCTCCAAAGATCTGATCTTTCATCTCATCTAGGGCACTCCAAAACTACTAACGGCATGCAGTACTTAAAAACTGGGAGCCTGGTGATCTTCTGATGTGAATTAGAAATATTGCACTGAGGTAAAGTCAGTAAATGTCTGAGAAAATCCAGACAAAATTTGCAAAGCCATTTGCTGGCCAGTGAGAGGAACATGCCCATGTGTGGGAGATGCACATGCAGCAGCCCTTGCTCGTCCATGCAGAAACTTACTGGGAAAGGTTGTTCTGTTCTGTGCTGCTCTGCAGCTTGGTCCAACACAGTGTGTGACTTCTGGGCTGAGTCATAACACAAAGAAAGTGGGTTTTGTTTCCAGGGTGCAACTCCCTCGTGGAAAATTCTTTTCTTGTTTGATGGAGAGCAACAGCGGCGTCTCTGCAGAATTTTTACCCCGTTCCACAGGAATTTTACCAAAATTTTGTGAAGTGAGGTGTTGCACATGTTTTCACAAGAAATTTGCATGAGGTCTTGTTCAACTCAAAAATCCTTTGACAATCATGTGCCCTTTTGTCCTATAGTGTGTATGTAATAAACCAGAGATGCCACCAGCTGTCCTAAAAGGGTGAAAATGTCCTCCCAAATGGAACAGGAACAGTAACATGCAGGCACAGACTAATTTGCTACTGTTGTGTGTCAGTGCTAAGGCTTCTGTCTGATAATTAGCTTCTCTCAAAGAGAAAGGCTGTATGGATATTATGAGCATTTCAAATTTGTAAATGCAACAACTTTGTGTGGGATGCTGGAGAACTTAACTCTTATCATGAAAAGCACTAACTGACCAAATAAAGAAATATTATGTCTTTCTTCATATTCCTTTGTTTTATGGTATTCTATGGTATACTACAGGGATTTTTGCTTTCACTTGCAGTGCTAAGATATTAGTCAATAAAAGGAACAAATTCTGTTTGTATTTTAGAAAATGTCTCAGAATTTAACAAAAGGCCTGGGTAGATTTTTGATACTTATTTTAGCAAACCAGAGTTCTCAGATTGAATGAAATTCATTTGTTTGTGTCTCTGAGGGGTGAGATACGTCTGACCCCTAAAATCCACTGACTTTTGTGCAGGGTGTTGCCTATGTAATCTGATTGCTGGCTATGTTTACATCAAGTGAGTGAATGAAGATGTCTGTTGATACTTTTCCTTTTTGATTACAACTGCTTTGCAACATGGAAACTGTAAGAGCCACCCTGGTAAGACGTGTTGCAGTAAAAATCAAAATCACTGAGTAGTGCTGCATTCAGAAACTATGCTACATGTTAGCAAAGCTACAGGGAAACGCCAAAATTAAGGTTCACAGTTCTCTGATAGCAAAGTTACAGCATGATCCGATAAGAATAATAACTATGTATTATTGCAGATAAATTTTGTGACTTTGGTTTCTTTCTCACTCCAGCCCTGCTGCCACAGCAGTGATATCACTGGCATTTGGACGCTACATCCTGGAACCTTTCTTTATGCAGTGTGAAATCCCAGAACTTGCCATTAAACTTATTACAGCTGTTGGTATCAGTAAGTATCCAATTTTAGGTTTCATGGAAGGGTAAAGATTATAGTTAAAAAGAAATAGCACACTGAGCAAGTAGTTGTTTGATGTCAATCATTCATTACTGACATTTTGCCTAGGTGTGTTTGTGAACAAATGCAGGAGCAAAAGGAACAGCAGACTTTATCAGTGGCAGGGAAAATCTATTGTCAAGGCTGATTCTGTTGCTACTTGAATTAATGGCCAAATGTTCATTATTTTTGTAGAAGCAATTTCAGTCCCTAAGAGATGGTGAGGCAGTGCCAGAGATGTAGAAGAATGATTACCTTCTTTAAGTGCTCTACCTTGGTTTTAGGAGGCAGTTGAAGGCCAAGTATGATGTCATGAAGAAATGTAGTTCTTGAGTGTGGACATGCAACATGAGGTCATCTTCCCCAGTCCCACTCTTTCCATCCTGGCAATAATCCTTATTGAGGCACTTGTGTTTCAGAAAGGAAACTGAATTTTGTGAGCAGAACATGCAGCCTGGTGCATGGTTGTTGCTGGCATGTTGTCCTACACCTGCTAACTTTGTAGTTAGTGTAAAAGAGATCTTTTAGGGTTACAGAAAGCCAGTATTTGCAGTGGAAAGAGGGGACACTACCTTGACAGCAGAGGCTTTACAGTGTACCTGGGCTGGTGTGGTGAATACATGAAATGGGAAGGCAGGAAAGGTGGTGGGAATGGGTCTCTGGAGCTCGTGGCATTTGAAGTTTGTTTCCAGGGCTGCCTGGTCACTGGTGAGAATGCTCCCAGTGGGCACATGTTGGAATTCAGCTGTGCTGGGAGGGAGTGCAGAGTAGACCTGAGTAATTAGTAACAGATTGTTCCTTTCAATTTGCTCAGTGCACATATCAGAAACAAAAAAGACTGGAAAAAGGAATTAAGACATGCAAAATGATCAAAGGCCCACAGGAGACCCCTTCAGTTTTGCACAATAATAGGTTCAGATGACTTTTTCTTTCTTTGGGGCAAGGAGTTCAATTGACATTGAAATTTCCAGTCTCCAGGTTACTGTGACTTTTTGTAGGAGCTCTCTTGGTAAGATTTCCTTTCTGCTGGGAGTGTTAAAAAATCAGTATATGACTGCATTCCTTTCTAACTTAATTATGCACAAACTGTACGTTTCATAGGAATAATTGAATTAGGGGTTTGAATTTTGAGGTCAATGACTTTTTACAGCTACATCTGTCTAAAACATTTCAGTGCAAGATAAGAGTGAAACAGATGTTCAGAAACGTTAAGGTCACTGAGACAGAAGGAATGTTAAGTGAGGACTCCATCAAAGCATTTTGTTAATTGCATGTGATTCAAGCACAATAGGTGAACAGTTTGAAATATGGCTTTATTACTTTTAAGTGAAAATCTGTGTGATAAGCCAGGGCTTGGCAAAATAATTGAACAAAAAGTAGCGTTGTAGGGGAGATGGAGTTAGGCTGAAACAATCACAGCCTAAAGGGAGAGGGGAGGTCACAGCCAGATGCTCCTGTACAGAGAGTGGAGCACAGTTAGGATGAGGTGGCATTTCACAGAAAGAAGGGATTCCTGTAGAAAACTCTTAGTGGTGAATGGGGTGATATTGAGAAAAACAGTGCTCTGTCAGACTGAGGCTTCATTCTTTGCAGTGTGCTCTACAGTGGAGTTTCATTTGTAGTAGTTCTTAGAACTTCTGCTGCACTTAAGCTCAGGGATCCCAGAGTGTCTGACTGTTATCCTTGTATGGTAACAATCAGCTGCTGTGGTGATAATTGTTATGAATGTTTGGTATTGGGCATGTGGGCAGAGTGATAGGTGAGATTAAGTTGGTGAGCTGAACAGACACTTTGGAGCCCTGAAGATCTTGTAATCCAATATAATGATGCAAAAAGTAGTATTTGTTTCCATTTCAAATTTAAGGTTATCAGAAATTACATGCCTTTTTTCCTTACCCATGCCTGGTCCCTTTTCCTTCCTAGCCTGATGAGAGAGCCCTGGTTGTGTAAATGTCTTTATTGCACAGGGAAAGGCAGTGGGATGCAGCACTGAACTCTGTCCTGGGCTGAGACTTTGTTCTGTTGTTTTATCTTGTCATTTCTCATTGTACTAGTAAGGAGAGGGAGAAATTTTGAAAAATCTTCAGGTGATCCCCTGATCCCAAACACGTTCATTCTTATCTAAACAATTTCTTACAGATGTTTTTTTAAACTGGTCTTAAAATCTGCAGTGTGGGAGTTTGTTAAACCCTCACTGGTATTGTAACCCAGTTTTTTCTATCCCTGTCTCAAGGATACTTATTTTTCCTCTTTCTTTCTTTTTCTTTTTTTTTTTTTTTTTTTTTTCCCTCCCCACCTGAATCTCTATTGATGCCCCTTAAGCCTATTATTAAAAGGTTGACCAAGATGGATGCAACCAGGTTTGGGGAGTGGCAAATGCTATTGCTTCTCTACCAGCTGCCAAAAAATATTTCTCATAGAGGGGCTACACCATTCTGCTCCCCACCATTTCCCCTCTGTACCTCTTCAGTGAAAAAAGAAAGACAGTGCAGAGGAGATGTAGATCAAATGAGAGTTAAAATGCAACTGCTGGACACAGCAATATTTTAAAAATTCCTTGTTCTTGCTTTATTATTTATAGGAAAAACACATGTGCTGGGCACAAAATTCCCCTCAAAATCACCTGTTCAACAATCTCTAAAAACAAATTTTCTGTTCTACAATATGCTGCTTTCATTTTTAGTTGCCTTTATTATGGTTTTTCTCTTTTTAACACAATCAACCAACCAAAATCTCCAAACATTTCAATGTCTCAGTAGAGAGAAGGATGCTTATTTGGAGTCTCTTTTCAAATGCCACAGTTTTCTGAACCTCTGAAGCAAAACCTTCCTGTTCTTCTCAAACTTAGAAAACCCTTAAATTCACGAGGAGAAAAACGTAGTTCAAATACTGGATATGCAGATCTCAATTTGTCAGTCTGTCATAAACTTTTTCTCAAGTCAGTTAATTGAATTGTACATCCAGGAAAAACATCTGAAAGAAGAGCAGACATCTCAAAGGTTTTTATTGCACTATACATTTCATAGACTCAGAGAGTGGTTTAGGTTGGAAAGGATGTTAAAGATCACCCTGTCATGGGCTGTCTTTAATTTTTTTCTTGAAGTGAAAGTTGATAGATTCCTCCATATTTATTGTTTCTTGGCATGAAGAAAAATCCTATCACCATGCCTATCATTGCAAAAAAGGCCCTATATTCATACATTGCTTTATTTGTATCTATTAATTCTTTTCCTAATGGTAACATTAAATATAATGGTAACAGGAAGGGATAAATTGCACTGTGCAAAGATATCAAACTCTTCTATCAATATGTAGCCTGAATAGGAGCTGAGCCTGTTCCAAACTTTTCACATGGCCTCTGTATCAGAAAGTAGATAATTGCACTAATTCATATGTGTATTTTAAGCATTTTACACAGCAATAATATATAATTATATATATATTTTTTTGGAAGTCTGACAAAAAACCTCAAATACCCCAAGCTGTTAGAGGTAAAGTTATGCTTGAAAACTGAGGTTAGCTGTACAGGTCTATCAATGCTTGCTGACAAATGCTCCAGCCTCAAGTTTTATTGATGTCTATGTGGGTTTATAATTAGATGACTTTTTTCCCTCATCATGGCAGATGTTGCAGCTGCCACTCTCTGCTGCTGACAGTCTTCAGACAAGCAGTTTACATTAAAAAAAATCTCCTGGCTTACAGGGATATGCTCTGATGTGCTCTTGCAAATATGCTCTGATAGGTGGTTTTGTGCTTCCTGTGACTTTTAATTGGCTCATTAGGGTCTGCAAATTGAGGGTACTTTTGGGCATTTTTTGAATGCCTCAAAGTCTGACAAGTTATGGGGGGCAGTTTTCTTGGTCTCCTGCTGAGGCAATGGCACATATATTCTGAAAAGTAGGCCAGGATGTAATGCTCACTGCTGCTTCTCCCATTAGATTGTGTTATCCATTTATAGCTGTGTCTGTGGGAAGGAAATAAATTGTGAAAAACATGCTTGGTGTTCCCATTGTGTTTGATTGTTCATGAACCTCGTTTTGTTCTCCTTCCACACTCCTCTTGGTCAGGATTCATCTTGTTTTTAGCAGTGTGTTTAGTTCAGGTAATCTTCTGTGCTCTCCATACAGTCAGTGGAGAAAGAGGAACTTCCTGGAGGTGAACTATCTCATCTGGAATAGGCATCTCACAGAGGTTTTGTTATTCATCCTCTGGAGCTGTCTCTTCATTGAGGATGCAGCCACACTTAATGCCTGACTTTTAGTTAGGAAAGTTAGACCTGAGTCCTCCTTTCACTGCCCTTTTTCTGAGAAACTGCAGCTCCTTCTGATATTTGCTGTGGCCCCTTATCAAAGTGTCTGCAACCAGTTTCTCTAGATATCTCCAATAGGCTCTATTCTGAAGAGAGGTGTTGACTCAAAGTCCCAGAATATAATGTCCTTCCTGAGCCCTGGCACAGCTGTCATCATCTTTTCTTGCTTTTTAGCAGATTTCTTCATGGCTCCACTTCCCCATTGCCTTTCACTACCCAGTTGCTAACACAACCAATACTATAGCCTGGTACATGATACTAGTGTAATTCCCACATTTCTAGACAAGTCCCATGCACATAGAAGCATTAAGACTAAACATTTTATGATAAAGTACCACTACTATTATTAGTAGTAGGTAATAGGCAACAATGTATTTATGTTATGTAATATCATACCACATTATAAAGACTGTAAACTCTTATAGCCTAATAAATAAAATAAAATCTAAAGGATATAAAACTGCTCTCAAATTTTCTAAGCACTTGTAAGCATTTAAGTCTCAGCCCTGCAACCTGAGTTACTCCTGAAGTCCTCCAAATCTGCACTTAGTCTTATGAAGGACCATCAAAGGACATTTGTATCAAGGCACTTTTTACAGGGGCAAGCAGTGATAGGTGTCCTGGTTTCAGCCAGGTTAGAGTTAATTTCTTCTCAGTAGCTGTCATAGGGCTATGTTTTGGATTTGGAATGAAAATGGTGTTGGTAACACTGATCTTTTTTTTTTTTTTGTCAAGTCCAGTTTATCCACAGTCAGGGACATTTTTTCTGTGGCTCAATGCTCTGTCAGTGAGGAAGTTCATGAAAGAAACCTGGAGGGAGCATAGCTGGGGCAGGTGATCAACACTGACCAAATTGCTGGTGATTCCACACCACAGAACATCATGCCCAGTATATAAACTGGGAGGATTTAAATGGAAAGGCATCTGATCTGGGTTTGGGAATGGGGGGTCTGGCTCTATTCAATGGGTAGTGAGCAACTGTATTGTGCAGAACTTGCTCTGTTGTTATTATTATTATTATTGACTATTATTATTGTATTTTACTTTGTTTTCAATTATTAAACTGTTTTCATCTCAACCCACAAGTTTTACTTTGATTCTCCTCCTCATTCCAGTGAGGGGAGAAAGGGGGGAGTTGAGCAAGCAGCTGCCAGGTTTAATTTCCATTAAACCATGGCCATGGGATGAGGGGAAATGGCTTCACACTGGAGAAGGGCTGGTTTAGGTTAGATATATGGAAGAGATTTGTCTGATGTGGGTGGTGAAACACTGGCACAGGTTGTTCAGAGAAGTTGTGGCTGACCCATTGCTGAAGTGTTTGAGGCCATGCCATCCAGTACCATCCTCCTGTGTGCATCAGCAAGGTGAAACCAATGCAATAGAAAACCTGGAGGTGCTCTCTCCACTCATGTTTCCTGCTCTGACCTGTGTAAGGTGACAGACTGATTGCTGCAGTCAGCTTGAACTCTGAGTAAGCTCGGCATCAAATTGCAGATTCTCTTACACAAAGAACTCCTCCTTGACATTTTCTTGTGCTCTGGTCCACTCCTGGGCTTCACTTTCTACAGAAGAAAAGTGTGATAATCCTGAGTCTTCTAGGAAAATTAAAATAAGCTAGTGCTTGACTATGGCACTAGATTTTTTTTTATAACTTAAAACCTTTTGGTCAAATGAATATTTTAAATATATTTTGCTTAAATGACAGTTGTTAGTCTTACTGATGATCAAGCCCCAGGAAAAGGAGAGGAGACTCAAACAGCACTAATATTCATCAGCAACCTTAAGGGATCTTTCAAAATTTAAACAAGTCAAGATATGTCAGTGTAATATTGGAACAATAGAGTAATGAATCAGGGCCCTGGGATTTTCTGTTGCTTATAATATAGGTATATAAGGACATGAAAAAGCAAAAAAAAAGTATTTGAGTTTCAAGTGAAACTTTGCAGAAGTCCAAGTGATTTTTTTGTGACTTCTCTGAAATAAAATGAGATACAGATTAAGTAAAGAAGTAAAGATAATGTGAGTAAAGATTTTGAATTCAAGATCCTTTTCTGGTAAAAAAATTATGTGATGTTGTGAGTATATATTGACTTGTAAATTGCTCATTTGAGAGTGGCACTCTCTCCCTCCCAAATAAAAATTCTAGAAGAATACTTTTTTCCCTCTCCCTCGAATTTTTATTTTGTTAAAATATATTCAAAAATACATTGGGGTCCAGATTACTTGGAATTTTCTCCCTGTTCCATTAAACTCAAACTACTTTCAGTTGAAATGAGAAGATTTTAAAAATATTTTTTAACGTTGCTGGTGAAGAGAAACTGTATAAAAGACTGGAGATAAATCTGTGGGTTTTCTTTCCAGAAAGACTGTGCCATGCCAGATTTACAATGCTAGCTCCTACAAACTAGCAAACTGTGCTTTTGTGAGTCCTGAGATGTGTGATATGGCTGATGATTTACACAAACTGGTGCTCTTGAGAGAGCCTGAATTAAGGGAGGATTGGGATGAGGAGCTACTTCATCAGCTCCATGTGATAGCAAGAGAGAGAGGAACATGCTTGACCTGAAGCAGGAGGGGAAAGAGATTTTTTTTATCTAGTAAAATGGCTCCCATTTTCCATTCTTTAGGGAAATTTTTATTTTGTTTTTAATATCTAAACTCCTTCTGTTTAAATAAACTAGAATTAGTGGCACTAAAAGGACAGGATCTACCCCCCTCCAGTCAGTCAGTGCTGTAGGAAATGCTGGAAGATGCTGTCCCTGACCCAGAAGGAGATGTGAGCTGACCAGGCAGGGTGTAAAAACCCTGCCCACTGATCTCTCCACATGCTGATGAGCTGCAGACCTGGGTTTTATTTTCAAGAAGTAAAAGGTCTCTGTTTCTTCACTGATTCCTAGCAAGGGTGGGCACAGTGCTTGCACTCTGCCCCTCCTGCATCTCTGGTGGTGCAGCAAAAAGAGGGGAGAATGTGGAAAAGAGGACCAGAGGTAAATTTATATGCAGCCTAAATGAGGGTGAGAAAGTTTAATATGGTTATCAATTGTTATTTTATGAAAAATACAAATCTCTATTCAAAGCAGCACAGACAAAGAAACCTGGAGGGACAAGAGCTGGGCAATACATTTCTTCCATCAGAAGCAGGGTCCTGCCAGCCAGTTGTGTAGCAGCAGCTGACAATTGTGGGTCACTGAAGCTGTAATTTGTCTGAAGGGACAGGTGGATGGTCAGTGCAGTGGGTGAGGCACAGGGGCTCAGCTCAAACCTTTGGTGTGGTACCTTCAAGGGGGATGGAAGAAGTGGGAGGACAAGAGCTGGAGAAAGTTATCAGGGTGTGCTTCCTTTAATGCATCAGGATCTGCTGTTTGTGTGACCTCTCTGCTGGCAAAGAATTTTGTGACAATTATTTCTTTCTTTTTCCCCTCACAGCACTGGTGATGGTCCTGAATAGCACAAGTGTCAGCTGGAGTGCCCGCATTCAGATGTTCCTTACCTTTTGCAAGCTTGTAGCAATTCTGATAATTATAGTCCCTGGAGTTATCCAGCTAATTAAAGGTATGAAATGAAAAGTAAATGCTTTTAAAGAGCTTTTATCTTTACCCTCTGCAGTCTTTCCCCACTTGCCTCCACCACATAATGCTTACAGCAGCAAAATCTCTTAATTAGTCTGTGCTTGCTTAACTGAGGCTCTGCACTGTCATGCCATTGGTAATAGGTGGAACTACACTGGGATGAGCTGGTATTTCCTTCAGCATGCCAATGAGACTATCCCAATCAGACTTGCTTTTCAAAGGAGTAAGTGGACTGCTCTTCCCTGTAATCTGCCTTTGTGGAAGGGGTGGGATGGGATTTAAAGACAGATGTGCACACACCTAGGCCAGGCAGGATGTCTGCTCTGTGCTAGTCCCTAGTCATGGTACATGTGGGTGGTGGTAGGGGGGCTCACAATTCACAGAACCACAAAACAACATGGTAGTTTGGGTGGAAGGGACCTTAAAGATCATCTAGTTCAAACCCTCTGCCATGGGAAAAGAAATCTTTTACTAAGCCATTCTTCTCAAAGACCCATCCAAAGCCTTGAGCATCCTGAACAGCTTCTCTGTCCCAGTGCCTCACCACTGTCACAGGGAAGAATTTTTCCTAACATGTAGTCTAAACAATGCCCTCTATCAGTTCATAGCCATTTCCCCTTATCCTGTCACTGCATCCCTTGTAAAGGCACTCTCCTCAGGGACAGATGCTCAGCTACCTGCAGAGACTTTTCCATTCCACCCTCTGAGCAGCAGGTGAGAGATGGTGACAAGCCCCAGGTCACCCTTATAACAGCCACACAGAGCACAAGGAGCCTTTCAGCACATGGAGCAGGGTAGGGAGCACTCCTGAGATTATTGGTGGCAGATTTTATCTAGAGCATCCCAGGGGATATTATTCTTTGTTGTTCACACACCCTCCCACCCAAGTGAAGAGCACAGTGTTAGTCTGTGCAGTGAGCTCAGTGTCTCAGGGACAGGTGGCTCTCTGTGGTCAATATAGACTCTGAAAGAAAAACTTTCCTTTGCAGCACTCTGCTGTATTAATACAGTGTTGATTATCATGGCAGGGAGTTACTAAATGCATTTTTCAATGGCAGAAGTGTTTAAGATTTTGGGTTTATTTATCTTAAAAATGTTGTTTCTGAATGAAATGCCAGCAAAGTTCCTTCTGATTAAAATGTTGAACAAGTGAAATTTCCCACATCAGAAACTACTGAGCTCATTCTGCTCTTTCATGTTGATGTAAGTCACTGCTGGAAATGACAGAGCAGTGAGTGTCATCAACTCAGAATGCTTTGCAACAAACTAATAGGTCAAATTCTCCTATTGCATGAATACAGAAGCCACAAAGCCTTTTACAATTGCTGGCGGATTATGGCTGCAAGGGTTGGGTCAGAATCTAAGGTCAAAGGTAGAACTTAATAACAGTGAGCTTTTGGGTAATTAAATGTTTTGTGATGTGTTATATTTATTTTTTTAAAAGTAGTTATGACCAAAGAGCTTATTTTTCAGTTTTTTTTTTTTTCTTTTAATTTTGCAGGAGAAACACAGCACTTTAAAAATGCCTTTGCAGGGAATGATGCCAGTATTATGGGATTACCACTTGCTTTCTATTCAGGAATGTATGCCTATTCAGGCTGGTAAGTGGATGAAACTTACACATATTTTTCCTGCAAACAAACCCTAATGTGCTCTAACAAAGACATTTATTTATATGGAGCAGTGAGTAGCACATTCTGCATCTTTTGCCAGGCTACATCATACAGCTAGGGTAGTTCTCACCACTGTTCCATGTGCTCAGTGGTCATTGTGCAAACAGCAAAGGAAAGATTTTCTTTTTCAGTGTACAATATATAAACATACACTGACCACCAAAACAATTACAACACAAGAAAGGAATAGTCTTAATTTTTTCATTAAATATTTTAATAAAAGGATAAAAGGGCTAATGAAGCTTTAATTTTTTTAAGAAGTCAGTAACGATATAAAAAGCAAATCTATGATTCTGTTACAAAGTTGTGTGGCCCTTAGCCTTGCTTTGTAAAAGCAGTATTTGACAAGTAAGAATCAATGAGAGAAGTATGGACCACAAAATAGAATTAAAATCTCCAGATTTTTATGCTTCTCACTCTGAGAGATTTGGACCATGCTTAAAAGAAATGCAAATGACTTCCACAAAAGTCAAGTGTGAGCAGAGGTATGAGACTCTACCCTCAGGTGTCCTGCTTAGAACTTCCAAATTCCTTCTCTCTTCCCCCTCCAAAGCACACAGCAGCTGGTTTGAAAGGTGCTGCTGCTTCTGGAACCTGCCTTTACAATTGGTTCACATTGTGCAGTACCAAAGGGCTGCAGCAGCAGCAGCACTGGGGGGAAGGGAGCAGAGCACAGTGCTCAGAGTGGGCTTATTTTGAGACAGCTTTGTCTGCAGCCCTTCCCTTGGCTCCCCAGAGCCTCACAGGCAGCCAAGGTCTTTACCTTGCACCAAAGGCTGACAGATAAGGGGTTTCTTTATTTCATCTGGATGGAAAATGGGCTGAGCATTGGTGATCTCTGCCCATCTGTAACTCCCTGGTTGCAGGAGCATTGTAAACCTGCACGCTGTAGTGTGAACAGAACTTTATATATTAAATGGCAGCAGGGGGAGGAAACCCAAGGGAGCCCAAAGCCTTTATCTGGGATAAATATGTAAGAAAAGAGCCTGGCATTTTGAAGCCTCAAAGAAATGGAATTGATTATGTGGACCATCTCTGCTTTCTTCTCCCTCTCTCCTATAATTATCCTCTGTCTATCATATCCATACATGTGATAGTTTCTCACTTTTTAAATATTAACCAAAGCTTTTGTCTGAAAGCAATTTTAAAAGCTCTTTAATATTATTCACAGTTTTTTTTTGCCTGCAAAATGCTTCATCAAAAATACTGTCATTCTGTTGTTTCTTTCCCATTTTTCACATAATGGTTTAAAGCCTTACAATAAAAATCATCTCTTTTTTTCCCCCCCTTTTACACCTTCTGACTTTTATTTTGAGGTCCTTATTTGCCACTTATAAAAGAAATTAGCAGGAAAAAGACCTAATTTGGTTAGTGTTTCTTCCCAGCTGTCTATTTTTCTTTGTCATCAGCTAAAATTCATTATCAGCTAAAATTCATCACCTCAGAGCACAGAGGAGCAGATCATTAAGTGGAGTGGCAATATCTTTGCACTATCAGTTTCATGGGGCTAAATCAATACAATTTGCTGAATATGGAGGAGTGTTGCATGTGTTGGTGATGTGTCCTGGGATGCAGGCAGAATTTTATGCATAGCTCACAAGACTGTTAACTATAAACTGTTAACTTTTAATGATACAGCTTAGAAGGAGAAAGTAAACCAGTATCTCTTCTGTGTGTGGGTTCATCCTGCCAAAAGCAAGTGTAGCCTATTGGAAATGTAAAATGCTGGCTGAAAAGGACAAGTGGAGAAAAGAATGCAAGAAGCATGTCTTTGCATCAATAAAAGGATTTATGCTGGGCTGTCATAGGATGGTTTGGGTTGAAAGGGACCTTAAAGATAATTTTGTTCCAACTCCCCTGCCAAGGGTAGGAACACTTCCCACTAGCCCAGGTTGCTCAAAGCCCCATCCAACCTGGCCTTGAACACTTCCAGGGATGGGGCATCCACAGCTTCCTTGGGCATCCAGTTCCAGTGCTCCACTATCCTCACTGTTAAGACTCCCCTCCATATATCTAACCTAAATCTTCTGTGTTCTATGCACTAGAAAGTTTAAAAACAAGCAAGAGTGTTTTTTCATAAAGAATTTCATGCTCAGTCACAAAATCATGGTTTTTAAAAATCCATGAGCCACTTGTTCTGCCAACCCAGTTCTGTTACAAGACTTGTGATGGGGCAGAGCTCCAAATTTTCTGCCAGATCAGTTACCAGGTGTGTACTCACTGCAGCTCTGTGGCTCTGGTGCCATTTATCTTCCTGCACAAAAGCAGGAGGCCAGCACAGGCACTGTATTGACTGCTCTGTTTAATTAGACAAGACCTAACTCTGAGCCTGTCTCTGAGCCAGGCACAATTGTGATCCAGTCAGGCACAGACCAGGTGCTAATAAATGTAGAACAGAGGGTTCAGTGACCTTGTTGCTTTGTGTGCAGGGCTGTGCCTGGTGAGCAGGTCCTGTGAATTCCCATACAGAGCTGTCTCTGGGATGCTGCTGGAATATGATCAGTGCAACCTGTACTGGAGGTTGTGCAAGACATGCAGGGCTAGCAGCCTTGTGCTTGATATCCTGTACCACCAACTAAGGTGAAAGTTCTTGGTTTAGGAGGGGTTTTTCTAAGGCTTCAGTTATTTGTATGGTTAAGAAGCCCCTGCTCAGTACTCTGATGAGAATTTTTACCAATACAACCTGAAACTGTAAAGGGCAACAAGCACAAAAGGAATATAAAGTTTGAAGGGTGCATCTGTGTGTGTATGGATGGAATTAGGGTAAGCCATAAACTGCATAGTATGTCAGGGGAAAAAAATAGCTTAATTACACACTGACTTTACATAGTGATAATCTTTTTCTTTCCTGCTTTGCTGTCTTTTCTGAGAATTCCCTTCCTGAGTGTTGGATAAGAAAGGTTAAATATCTCTCTCTCTTTAATCCAAGCATGGGCCTGCAAAGCCTACTGTATTTAACAGTAGTGCTTAACTGAAAGCATCTTGATTCTTAGTGGAAAAAAAAACACAGAATGAAAATGTAAGAATATAAGAATAAATCTTATAATATATTTTATAATTATTTTCTAGGTTTTACCTCAATTTTGTTACTGAAGAAGTGGAAAACCCTGAAAAGTATGTACTTAATGTTTTGCTTGACTTTTGAAATATGGTTTTGAAATTTAAAATGTTATAGAATTGTGATCTTCAGGAAGTTCTGCATGCTGGTCAAGCTGCCTGCCTTCCAGCAGATCTGGTGTCTATTTGAATTGCAACTGCTTGAAGATTTGCTATTTTTGGTCTGTTGTGACCTTATTATGTATTCTGCTTTTATCTGCACAGAAAGCAGAAAATTAAGTAGATCTCTAGGGCTCTGGTTCTCACCCTCAGGATATGAGTAACTACCAGTGGCTCCTTTCAGTGGAACTTACTGATATCCTGTCAGGGAAATCTTGCCCAAGAAACTTACCTGCTGTAATATTTGTCAGTTTTGCTGTGTTTAAATATTAATCAAATACTCAGTTCTACTTGGTTTAGAGGTCTCAGAAATGCAGGATCTTGAATACACATCACACAGCATCCAATCTAATTAAACTGAACAGGGGAGATGGGTTGGAGCCTGTTTCCAACCAGAGATGAATATTCTCACATCACCTGCCTGTAAAACATGGGAAGAAAAGTTATCCTGTTAGGGAGGATTTGATTTGTGCCATCTGTTTTGGTAGATTTGTTTTGGTATGTGGGGTCAGTAATAAAAAAGCTACTAATGTTTTGTAAAAGTTAGAGAAAATATGCCTTTCCATATCAATTCATTTTCTTTGAGGAAAAGAAACTATTTACTTGATAAAGAAATTAATGGCTAAATATAATTTTCTTATGTTTTAAAAATAAGATAGCTGTCTGGGTAGCAAATTACTTATTTTTTTAAAAGGACCCCCAGCACTGCACACTCAGAGGATATGAATCTGAGACCTATAGGGGTAGAAAACTCCAAGCCATTGTTTTGGAGCATGGTTTCTTCAGAGTCTGAACCAAACCTGATGCTGTTTCAGGGGCCTGAAAATCATTATAAGGAAAAGGATGATAAAACATGAGGCTGGTAGAATGGCAGCTTTCCATTGTTTCAGTGACTTTGAGATGTGTTAGTGTGCTCTTTGATGTGATCAGGATATGTACAGTGGGAATTGTGTGACAGCAAGTTTGGGACCAGGTGAAAACACTGCATTAATATTTATGAGTAAACAATATGACAGATACCTAAGTATAAATTAGGGTTTTTCACTGGTGATCTTCAGTTCTGATAAAACACCATTTTAGGAGCTGTGGTTTAGTAAAACATGACTCTGGATGTATTTAAAATGTGTAGATGTGGCACTTGGGGACATGGTTTAGTGGTGGAGTTGGCAGGGCTGGGTTCATGGCTGGACTCAATGGTCTTAGAGGTCTTTTCCAACCTGAAGGCTTCTGTGCTTCTAAGCCATTTGTGTCAGTGGAGAGCAGCTGGCTAAGGATTCCCAGGCCTGGGACACCCATGAACTCAAGCTGGATGATCTAGGGTTTAACTACCAGGGATCTGTGCTCTTTATAAGTCATGAGAGGCAGACAGTAAAACCAAAAACAAACCACATATTTTTTTACTTCTGAAAAATTGTTGTATGAAGATTGATTTAAAATGTGAAACTACATGTAGGAGTGGAGAGATTCTGGTCCAGAACATCTACTACTTCAGGAAATTCTCAGGATATAGGTTAGGAGTCAGAGTCTTGGTGGTGTGATTAAATTCAGCTAGAGAAATATAATTTTTAAATTATCATGTGGTTACCATCAATACTGTGTGATCTTTTCAAACATCTTTTCAGTCACAAGTGTGTCTCTTCTGTGTCTCTGCAGTTCTTTCAACTGGAATTCTTGGTAATTTTCATTCTAGCTATTGTGATATATGTTGAGTTATTTTGTGATTTGAGTCAGAGGAGTGCATATTTTTGAACATTCTGCTCTCTGCTGCATAGGACAGAAAAGCATCCCTTGAGATATCTCAGCTAAGAGAAGTGGTGTTGGTTCAATTCTGTTTTTTTTCCATTGCAGCTAGGATGTGAGGGAAGAAGACTGTCTTTTCCCATCTTGGGAGAGCTTTTCTCTTCTCCAGGTTATCCCTGGAGAACTGCTGAAGTTAATTTGTGCTGCCACTGAGGATGTAGTACTGGAGGGCAAACCACATAACCTGGCTGGTTTAGTGTATTCCAGGATGGCACTGGAAAAACAAAAACAAAAACAGCTTGATATTACATGTGCAATGTTATCACAAGGCTCTTAAAACTTCCCTTCATCACTCTTCCTCTTGAGGCTGCACTTTGAGAGGATGAGTAGATGCCCAGTTTTTACAATCTCCGTGCCAAGGTACAATAGAGAAAAGAGTGGGATATTAAAAATTAAATTAAACATCTGGAACATATTTTTTATCTGATTGCCACCTGTGAATGGCTCTGTTGGAAAGATCTCTTGAACCAAGGCCTGCTCCACCACTGTTCCCAAAGCTACAGGGCAAGGGAATAGTGTGGATTAATCTCAGTGTCAGCTCCCACTAAATCCAGTGCAAATGACAGATGGGCCACTAATTGTCCTGCTGTTGTAGGGGCTTGGAGCTACAACTTTAAGGTCCCTCCCAACCCAAACTATTCCACTGTATTGTACTTCTATGTAGGTATGATGTAGCTGATTTTAAAAAGGAAGAGGAAAGTACAGGCTTGAACCACTTAGAGCATGTAACACCTCCAGGTGTGCAATTTGTAATGTTTGTCAGTGGTTAGGATGGATGCAAATTACTTACAGCAAAAGAGGTGAGCACAGTGAGGTCTTCTGCCCTGCACCTGCCAAAGTAAATATTTGCCTGAGAATCAGTCACAGTTGTGCATTTCCAGGTGTGAGACAGCTTTGGCAGTAACTGAGGTGAACGATCAGCTCCATCCCTGTGAGAGCCAGCAGGCTGCAAACCCCCAGTGAATGTTCCAAAGGGATGTGCCAGGTTTACAGCAGAGGGATGGGCAGGAATGCTCTAGCAGAGAGTGGGGATGGGGCTTTGAGCAGCCTGGTCTTTGGAAGGTGCCCCTACACATGGCAACACGATTGGAACAAGATGTTCTTTAAGGTCCCTTCCAAACCAAAACATTCTGTAGAGGTGAGCCCTAGAATATATCCTGAGATGCATAGAAAGGCAGAAGCATCTGCTGTTAGACTTTGTTTCCCAGATGGGGATTGCACTTCTTTCTGTGGTGTATGGCACCAGGAAAGCATTTTGGAGTATGGCAGGTGTCTTTTGGAATGCAGGAGAGAGGCAGGGAAAAGGGGGATGCTTGTGCCCTTGCCCAGTCCCCTTTGTGCTCCAAGCAGCTGTTTGTAGAGGCAGGAAGGGCTTTGGAGGCTGTGGGAATCTGTGGAGGTGCAATAGATTCCACACTGAGGTCTATAAGTAGGAGAAATACTCTGGGTCTTAGGCACTGGGGTGCTGAAGCAATATGAAACCCTAGAGAGGGAGAGCAGGAATGAGAAAAGCAGGGAGCAAATGCCCTTTACATTACAGAAAAGAGAACAGAAAGACTTAAAAAAACTCTCAAAGTGAATGTCATTACTTTTTGAGCAGAATTTTGGAAATAGTGTTGAATTCTCACTTTGGAAATGCCACTTGTTCCCTCTTTTGTGTAAGGACATTATTATAACCCCAATTATCATAAGATGTGAAAGGAGCTGTTTTTGTCTCTCGCTAAACCCCCTTTTGATGGCTCATTTTTAAGCCTGAACTCATTTCTTTATTCCTCTTTGTTCAAGTGCTTCTCTCATGCAGCTATTAGCAGGTCCTGAAGAAACATGAAGTTAATGTTTATTTTAGAAGGAGCCATGGTTGCAGTGTTGAAGTACAATATTTTAAAGTAGCCTGAAATAATTTAATTGTCAAGAAAATGTGGAACAACATTAAAGTGAGCCAGCAAATTTATTTTCCATTTTTTTTGAAAATTATGCTTTCCATGTATGGGCTGGGTCAATAGCAATTGTTTTTTCAAATGAAATACCTAAAAAATCCTTGAAGCTGAACTTCACCAAAACAAACTTGTGCAGCCACATCACATGCAGCTTTGATCTGTTCGATTTTCTTACATTATAAGGATCAGTCTCAAACAGGGGTCTTATATTGCATTGTTAAGTAATAGGTGAATGAAGGAACAGCCAGGTCTCTGAGAGTTTGTCACCTGAAAAGTGACAGGAGCCACGTTGTCTGGAGCAGGAAATTTAGAGGATTAGAAATCAGGCATGTTGAACTTCCAGACTCATTTCTTGTACAGTCTTTGATCTCATCTGTATTCTTGAGCACCCACTGTGTACTCTCAAGATACAGGCTGAGTTTTTTCAGTCAAGACCCTAAAAGCAGCTCATGCCTGAAGAGTACTTCCCTCTTCCCTTCCTAGGCTGAGCAGAGTCTGGAATCAATGCTAAAGTTCATCAAGAATTTTGGCAGCCACCAGATGAGAAGATAAGACAGGAGTGTTTTCACATCACAGCAACATCTTCAGAGCCTGGTCAAAGTCAGAGGCAGGTTGTGTCAAAAAGAGAATCCCACTTTAACAAAACTGTGCTCCCTCCTCACTATGAGTAGATGATTGGCTGAATGCTTCAAGTTGTGAAGATTTGTGTTGGAAGAGAGAGAAAATATTGTTTCAATTTAAGAGGAAGGAAACTTAGATTCAGATTCCTTACTGACTTCAAGGCAGTCTGTCATCAGGTGGGCAGCTTGAGAGAGATGTTAATTTATAGCCCTTGTTTAACTAAATAATTTTATTTCTTTGGTAGTGTAGGGTTTCCTTGGTGTTGTTGAACTTGTGAAATATTTTTAATTTAGAGAACAAAAATTACAGAATTTCAAAGAATGTGGATTCTGAAAGCATTTTAAAGCAGGTTACTTTACAGTTGCAGTTAAGTACAGCTGCTATTTGGCATAATAATTTATTTTTTTTCTCTCTCTCTTTTTTTTCCATTTCTTCCCCACCCCCTCCTCACTTATTGAACCATTTCATTTGCAAATATTTCATTTCTATTTGTAAAATAACTTTAGTCCAGCCCAGGCAATCTATCATTGTTTAAAAAGTTACACAGTGCGAAGAACATATTATTGAGATGTATAGTGTTTGTAAGTGTGGTCTCAGATTGATAAATCATGTCTTGTGCTGTTGAAAACCCACAAAATGAATTGCTTTGCTGTGACCTTGGGGTCTGAGATCAGTCAGTTTGTCTATTAGATTTTTCCAGTGTTCTTCTCACTTCATTTATTCCTTCTTTTCCAAAGCACCAAGCAACAGTAGCTGTATAGCAAGTCAGCAGAGCTTGATGTCTTCAGACATTTTGTGAAATCAGGATATCAAAATGTTTGAGATAATCTATTTTTATACTGTTTTTAAATAATGTGAATGTCACGTCTAGCTAATGTGTGCCACCCATTCATTCTAATTATAGAGTCAACTTTGCATCTATGAAGACTGAGAGAAATAAAGTATTAGGGGTGTTTTCTTCAGTCTATCTGAGCATTATAGAGATGCAGATGGATGGGAGGGGAATGGTGGCTAAAATGCTTCAATTCTTTCAGCTCACTCGTTATTTGTAGTCATGTGATTTTTGGTGCTTCACATTAAAATGCAGCCCCCTGCCAAAGTCAGTCAGAAACTTGAATTGCACTCATTGTTGCTCATTGTCAATATATTTTTTGTTATTTTGTCATTTAATGACAAGATTTATTCTGAAGAGGAATATTAATAACAGTACTCTTAGGCATAGATTTATCTGCCTGGAGTTTGAAATCTTTCTTGTGCCATTATATTCTACTTATTCCTAAAAAACACATTTGACTCCAATTCATTTTCTTCATGTCAGGTTACAGTGCCAAATATTCAGTGCAGAAGTTATAGGATTACATTGTGATATTTTACCTGAAGATAATCAAAAGAGACAAATGCTAATCTTTCCAGTATTTTGTAAAACCCATTTGCTCATGTGGATTCATATTACCTTAAAGGGAAAACCAGGTCAGTTAAGTGAGCATTTGCATTTTCCCTCTATATATTATTTGTGCCTTGTTTTTTTTTTGCACTTGAATACCTATTCTTTATCATAGATTGAGGATGCTCTAATTAGCCTCCCCACAGCTATTTTTATATGTCTTTAATGGAAGTTTTATACTTTCTAATCTTGACTGAATCTAACAACATTACAGACTGCTTAAATTCTTTCAGTTATGGGAGGCATCTCAGATGAGGTGTCCAAACCTGGTGAATTCAACAACAATATCTACAGTTTATTTGTGCCCTCTGTAAATGATAAAATCATGTTTTCAAATCTATAAAACTCTTTAATGGGGAGCTGAATCTGCCAAATAAAGAAAACAATTTATTAACTCAAATGTACTTTCATGAAACCAAGCATGGGTTTTGCTGTTTGCAAAATGTATGTAAAACATTTAATTAAGAATGTATTTCAGTAGTATTTGTCTGTGTTTGGGAGGGACAAATAGACAATTACTAGATCTCAGAGGAGTTGACTCACCAGCATGATATTGTTCTTAATGAAATGATCTTGCTTTTGCTTCTGCTTCTGCTTTCTTGCTAAGCTAATTATCTCCTTACTATTTGCATGACTCAAATCTTCAGCTCATTAATTATTTTTTCTTTTAGAAATTACCACTAATTAATTTTTGAAACTATATCTTTCAGTCTTGGATTCATGCTTTTTAATGAATTCAGATTTCTGAAATCTCAATGTGGGAGCCAACTTTTTCCCTTCATAAATTTATTTTATTCTTTTTAGTTGATGCCACTCTTGCTGGAAGTTGGAAATTCTCTCATGAGTGGGATTTGAATATTCTGATTGCTTTGCCTTTATTTATATATATATTTTTTTTTCACTCCTAGTTTGGGAGACTTTAGACCAGGCTTCTCAGGGCTCCATCCCACCTGGCCTTAAACATTCCTGAGTTCTGGCTCTAACCTTTCCTCTCTTCACTCTTGTATTCATTTGCAAACAAACCAGGGAGATCTCAAGTCAGAGCTACAATTTAATAGGAAAATTAGGATAAAGGCAATAATACAGAAACACTGAGAGAGTCAGAATACAACCTGACACTGTTGGCCAGGGTGGTGGTAGCAGGTGATGAATGGTGGCTGCAATCCTCTTGGAGTGACAGATGAGCTTCTGTTGAAGAAGTGATCTTGTAGAATGATCTGGTCTTCCTCTGGAGGTCCAGTGGTGGTTATGGAGCTCTTGTCCTCTGGGAATTCAGTGGATAAAGCTGTTTGTGGTGTTCCAAATCTCAGATTATATCCAGGTAGGGATGTTTGTCTCCTCCCCCTGCGTGGAGCATCTCCCAATGGGATGGTGTGATTTTATCAGTCATGCAGTGGGTCTCAATGGCCCATGAGCAGAAAATATCCCCCTGGAGGCAGGATGGCTCATAGAAGAGATAAAGAGCACTTCACCACCTGGTTTTAACAACTGGTAATAGAATACATACTTTTGGTAACATCTTACATAGTAATCTAAAACAACTCTCCATCCATTCCCCAGGAGATGTGCCATAAATGCCCTAACCCGAACAATCTGATGGTTCTGCTGATAAAAAATGTGATTGAGTCACATGTGATACAGGCAAACGATTCAAGGGTTGCAATTTGCTTGTGAACCCCAGCTGGGGTCTGTCTGTGATTTGTTGGGGATCACTGAATTCACAAAATATTTCCAACCAGAAGAAGAAATGAAACTATGATTTTAACCATGTTAGCAGCTTGAGTTAAAAATGGGGAAGAATGGAATTGAAAATGCTGACCCAAACTAAAATCCAAATAACTGGTTTCTTTCTCTTTTCATTAACTTCCATTACATTGGGCTGGATTTTTGCATTTGATAATGTGAGTTATCCTGTAGTCTTGTAGCGAAGACATTTCTTTGCCCCTGTAATTTCTGAGAGCTTCAACATGGTAGCTACAATATACCATCTATAATATACTTAACTGAGGCTGCAGATTCAGTCCTTCTGTTCTTATTTTCCTTATTCTTGGCCATTGAACACAAATTCCTCCTGCCACACCAGTCTCCTGTCCCATGGGTGCATTGGGTCCTGCTTAACAGCAGGGCTGTGTCACAAGAGAGAGGGACTAGAGAGCAGTGTGCTGAGCAGTCTGGGTCTGGAGGGAGCCAGATGTCTGCAGAAAACACTGCAAATCCCCTGCCTTGTCTTTGACAGATGCACTTTGTGTCTGAGCAGTGCTCTGAATTCACCAGAGCAATAGATGCAGGCGACAGAGGGTCTGGGGAGATGGCTCAGTGCACGAATTCACTGTCATCTGTGTGATCACAGGCACAAAAGGCTTCAGCAGCAGGGACAGCAGAAGGGCTGCAGGTTTCACTGGGCACTGTTCCTCTTCCCTTCCTCTGAGACAGGCAGAGGCAGCCCCTGTGTGTGCCTGCTGCTCTCCAGAGGCTGCATCTTTTCCTTATGCATTTGGTTAGGGACTGACCTTGTGGATGGTGTTACAATCTATGGTGTTCAGGGATGTGTACATGACACACATCCAACACATTTTATCAGATATTTTTATTTGCTTTTCCTTTTCCCATGTGCAGTTGCTTGCTTTTCCCTCCCTACCCTACTTTTTGGTGTTTATATCACTGCTGAGTCCCGTGGTGAAATTCTACACCATGAGAGAGATGACCCTGGGGTGCTGTATCTTTGTCATTGGCAGCTGCTTTCTAAACCCCAATTTAGCATTTGAATTGGTTCAGTTGTCTTCAGGTCTTTCTCTCTCCTACTTCCACTTCATTATCTTTTTATTTTATGTTAAAAAAATTTAAAAAACCCCCAAAAAACTGATGGTCTGTTTAGAAACTGACTGCAGTGAAGAGCTAACTGTGGCAGGGTTTAAACTGATATGTCAGTCAGTATGTGTAAATTAAAAAAGAGACTGATTATAATCTATTGTGTCTGTAAAGATTTTAAAGATGTACCTTGAACATTAATCAAGACAATAAGGATGTCTTATAAAACTGCAGTTGAGAAGACTAATAATTCACTATCAAATGAAGCAAGGCAAGGTCACTTGCATAATTGCTTGTTCTAACATTTATATTCCTTGTATAAAATACTCCTACTCACATTAAAGTTGAGCTGAAGGCCATGCAAATATTCAGGACTAGGCAATGCAGTCTTCACACTTAAACTTTGAGGGCACACTAAAGAAACACTGTAGTTGTCTTTTTCTATGTATTTGTTTGATTTTTGCAGACTGAGTTATTATTATTTCATACAGAGTTATAGCACACACCTGGCATGGGTGTGGGAGAAGAGTGAGTGGGAAAATGGCAGAATAAAAATGAGTGCTATAGATGCAAGGTTAGATACAGTATTGCTGTGCTGGGTTTTATCTGTAGATATGTGTGTTGAAATTAATAGTGCTGCCTCTGCTCTTTTCCCCCTGATTGTCTGATGTAGAATCTGATTCTAACTCCTTTTATGTCTCAAAGGTGTAACGAGGATAGTGCCAAGACATTAGTCAGAAATCAGGAAGGTAGTCAGCTACCTGAAAAACCATACATATTCAGCAAATATAGGTGGAGGATGAAAGGGAAAAGATAGATTGGAAGGGCAGAGAGTGTAATACCATACTGCTATATAGCAGGATATGGTGTATAGAATATATATATAGTTAGCAGTGGTTCTGTTCTGTGTGTGTTGGGAGGGAGGATGGTAAAGCAGGGTGGGAGTGCTGCCTGAGAGATTGTCCCCCTCTAAGGCAGCATCCACACTAAGGCAATGCTTTGATATGTTTGTTTCTGTTTATGTAGACTCTATGGCTTAAAATAAAAGAACCAACTAGAAATGAAAATGACTGGATAAGTTCCTTCACAATTCTGGAGACAACTGAAACTTTTTGAAGTTTATTTGTTTGAACTGTTCTGAACTAGTTCTGAAAATGCACCACTGGGGCAGGATCCTACTGCAGGAGAGGTGGCTGGGAGAGGTTCCTGCAAACTCACTGGATGAGTGGGCATGCAGATGCCTGGGCTCCTTATTTATTTTTTTATCCAGGGCCAGTGGAGAAAGGGGGTTTGGATTAATCTCCTCTGAGGTGATGAGGGTTGAGCAAACTGGTCAAGGGGAAGCTGTCCCTGTCCATGGCAGAGGGCTGGAACTAGGTGGTCTTTAAGGTCCCTTCCAACCAAAACTACTGCATGATTTCAGTCTTTTGATTTTTACAAGTGGCTCCTTTTGTCAATTCATTGGTGGCAACAGAAGGTGCCATGGCTGGGCATGGGTGAGGCTTTGCTTGCAGTGTACACAGGAGGGGCAAACATCAACATTTGAGGGAAGAGCCCTCAAACAGGTTTTCCTCTGCCAAGCCTGTAACATCTCTTTTGAGGAAGCAAAGCTCAGGGAGCTCAGCTGGAGCTTCCCATCCTTCTCCAGAAGGCAGAATGTGTGTCCTGGGTGCCAAGACTGTGGCTGGCTGCTTCAGAGGGTCCTGCATTCTCTCTGTTCCATGGAGCTTTGGTGTCTCCGAGGTGTCAGGATGTGACAAACCCATGTGCTGGCCCTGTCTGTGCATGGTGTTGTGCCATTTCACAGCAGGTTGCTCCTTCCCAGCCCTCGTGGCTCGTGTTGTTTGCCAATGTGATAACCTGCTGAGTGTAAGGTCTGTTTTCTTTCCTGTTGGTGGTTTTGCTTTTTTGTGTTTTTTTAAAGTATTTTCTGTTTGTTTATGTGAATCATGGTTACTATGAATCAGCTCTCCTAAGGAAGTAAAACAAATGTTTACCCACAGTCTCTCTGGGTAGCTGGAAATATTGTAATCTGCTTTACGGGCAGGGTAATGTAATGTAACACAAAACATTGTAACCTTCGAAGTTTCCATTGCCCTGGATTTTTCTTAATTTTTACCAGCTGAAACACACGCAAAACTGTTTTATTTCTGTTTCCCTAAGGGACATAGCAGTACCTGTACAGAAGGGTGACAGTATCCTCTTTATGGGGAACCTGAGTAGCTCAGCAAAGTATTCATGGTGGGAATAAAAATCCCTTGGAGACTGTTGTTCTGCTATAGAGTGTATTTTACTGGAGAGATGATGGATATCTCAGGGCTGAGAGCTCTTCTCTTGGCCACAATGAAGGTTCCATTAGACATTTTTCATTCTCTTTTGGTGGTTCCTAAGCAGGAGGGCTGACTGAAATTACTGGAAAAGAGATGAGGCAAGAGTATGTTAGGGGTAGATAGAAAAATGAATGAATTCACTAGGGTGGCAAGTCCAGCTGAGGTGGGTCAGAACAGTCACTGCAGCTGCACCTTGCATCTCTTGTTTTGGGTCCCAGGGGTGCTGCAATCTTTGTGAAAGCAAGCATGTTTTATAGAACTTCTAGTGTGGGTGGTGCTCTGCATTGTAGGCAAACCTCTCACAGATTTTCTCTCTTTAAAACTGGAACCTGGCTTTGTCTGATGTTTGAGCTCTTATTTCTGTGTTTACCAAAGGTATTAGCTCTTGTGGAGGTGACTCAGAGCACTCACCCTAATGTTTTGGTGTGAGATTTAAATCTGTGTTTCAAATAGCACTGAAATCTCACTGCAAACTCTGGTCAAAACCATGAAATTCCTTATAAAATTCTAGATCAGCCCTTTCTCATGGGTACTGTCAGTGTTAGGTGCAGAAAAAGAGGTCTCACAGGCATTTATCCTGGTATTTGTGAAAGCAAGGCACCCTCACTACCCATGGTTAGTTATGTAGGGCAGCAACAGCTACTTCAATTCACAGTGCAATTTTGTGATGATCTGTATGTGGTGCATCCTCTCCTGGAGCCAGAAGGGGATGACCCTTTTCTGCCACTTTTTATTTCCTTTTCTCTTTAATGCTGAGCCTCAAAAATGAGGAACAGCAGAGCCAAGCACTGTTAGGTAAGCAGCAGCATTTTGCTTGCCATTAACAGCACATCTTTTCTTGGAGCACCATTAGCTGATACTGGCTGGCACCATCTGACAGAGGTGGTGAGATGACAGTCAGAGAAAGACAGACAGCATTTCTTACTGGGATAAGATACAAAATGGGAGAATAAAATAAAATACAAACAAAGCAACGGGCAACACAAACTGCAAGGGCTGTATGCTCTTTATTGCAGTCATGCAGATCAGATTGGAGTTTTATAATGCACAAAGAGTCATTAACATGTACCATACCACCATGAGTAGTTATTCTTTAGAACAGCACAGTCAAAATTCCAATAGCAATGGTATTAGCACACACAAGAGCAGGAATGTGTTCCACTTAGTTCAGCCAGCACAATAACTTACTCTGGCACAGTCTTTTTGTATGAGACATTAAATGGGCTTCTCTTGTCTGATTGTTCATCTTTAATCAGTAGTGAGATTGCTGGCTTGTGTTTAAGATATGTAATAGTCATATCAAAATGAGACAATTTGGCTTTGTTCATTTTTCCTGTAGATGAGCACATCCTTTCTTGTGTTACAGAAGAATTTCCATCAGAGGAGCACTGATCTTAGCTAATGAATGCTAAGATTCTTATTCCCCTGCACACCCCTTCACTGCATGGTGGCTGCTTTATGTGAGTGCTTATGGATGTGCAGATGTTCTGGGAGCAGATTCTGGTCACTCACAGTGTAGCTTACATGTTGATATTTGGCTATGAATATCTTGGAATTTTAAACACATAGTGACAGTGATATTTTATTTTGGAGTGACTATTGTTAGTCATTAGGGTTTTCAGTCATTTAAATTACAGTACAGTCCATATCCATGAAATGTAAGCCAAGAAGATTTATATAAGATTATTAACACTCCAAGGGTGCTGTGAAGTGAATAATCTGCATTTCACAAGTTGCAGTGCTGTGGTTTATTATGTCAATCCTCATTCACTTGTAACACTGGCTTTTGAACAAGTGCTGTTATTTGCATCTTCACCTTGTCATTATGTTTTGTTTATTGTGAAAATGTGGATTATATAATAACATTATTTAGTTTTTTAAAGTATGATGGAATGGAAAATCCCTTACAAGAATAGTTTTGATATCATAATTTGAAAGGATCTAACAGCAATTTAGAGACCTCTTCCACAGACCATGAGAATGGATAATGAATAGGAGCACTCTGATATGACAAGAGGTTTAACTTCTATGTGGGGATACTTTAAAGGAAAGAAAATTTACATTCCTCCAACACTGTAAAGGAATGACAGGCACTTCTAGTTTGTCATATCTGTTTATTATGGGAAAAAACATTTGCTAAGCAAAACCAGATAAAAGTAAAGATTTATCCACAAGGAGCATAGAAGACCATGAAATTCCTTTTCCTTGGGCAAAACTCCCAGTAGAGAAGAAGCTGCTTGTGAGTCTAAGGAAGAAATATTTCAATAGATGTGAAAATAAGCAGAATTGCTTTAGGATTCTTGCTTGGTGGTTGTGAAAGCCATGAAGAGAGGCTTTTTCTTAGTTGCAGGCTATCCCAGACATGAATAGATCCAAGCTGTAGGCCACCTCACCTCGGTGTTAAATGTTGGCAAAGTCACAATGCTGTACTAGAATGACCCTGGAGCTCAGTGAATTACATGTTTTCTCTGCTTTTAAGAACATAATTTTGCCCACAGAGGCCCAAATGCTGCCATTTGCTTTGTGCTTATTTTGGTTACTGAAAAAATGTCTTGCAAGCACTATTGCTAAACTAACACATACATTTGTTCTGTTGATGCTATGGGTCAAGATAAGAGAAAGTATGGTAAATTCTGCATAAACCCTCATTATCACTTTCATGTTAAGATTTTAGCATGGAAGAATAGGGCATTTTTGACAGAGGGTACACTGGACAATGTGCAATTGCAAAGATGAGTCAGCCTTAAAATCCTGAGGCTCATTGATTATGCAGTCCAAGATAATTGAAATAGGCTAATAAGTCTGGCTATTTCATGTCACTACCAGCTGCAGGGAACATGATTTGCAGCAGATTTTCAGGATTAACTCTCTAAGGTTATGTTTAAATACAGAAAAAGGAAACCTCAGCCTTACTGATCATTTTGAAAATTGTGCATATTTTGCTTCATGATATCACTTCATCAAAAAAAGAGAAGGATAAGCTTTTCTCCTATGCCTGTGATTGTAGTTTCAGCATTATGAAGGTTTAGTGAGACAGGATTTCAGCTTACTATTTCCTTACTCAAAGCACAGAAGGTAATAAAATAGAAAGAATTGATATTTCCATTTGAACTCCCTTCAAGTGCTTCCAGTTAATGTGTGCTGCAAAGGCATATTTAAGCTCACATTTGGAGTTTTTGGATTTCTGTTCCCTGTCAGAACTCCTACAGTTATTTCAGTGTGCTATATGGGCTGTTCCACATCTGTAGGCAGTGTGCTGGACTGTCCTTAGCAAGACCATAATTTCCCTGCTTTCTGCAGAGAAAACAATTTATCTGCCAGATAATACCTTCATGGCAGTGCAGCATTGTTAAGACATCTCCTTATAATTTCATTTTTGTATCTTTAAAAATATTAATACTTTAAAGGCACCTGCAGTTACCATTTTTCTCCTTTTGAATTCTTTCAGAAGAAGAGCCTGTCTTGGTAAATGATATCTCAGTTTCCATGGTGCTCCTTATTACAAATTGCTGCTCTTTTCATCACCAAACGCTGCAATTTTCATTCATGCTGAAATATCAATGGTAACATACAGCAGCAAATTGTTTCTTTATGATCCTTGGCATTGTGGAAACTCTCCTGCTCAAAATTAAATGTCAAGGAATTTAGCAAGTATGAAAAATCTGCCTCCTTTTACGCACATACAGAGACATATTCTCTTCCCTCTGTGCTCTGTGCACCTAAGCATTTGCCTTCTTTTATTATTGTAAGGGGTCTTTAATATGCCTCCCATCCCAGCCCCTGCAACCACTGAGGTACTGTGACAGGCAGCACAGTTTTTGGTGGGATTCCTTTCACAACCTCTGTAATCTCTTTCCCTGGCCATGACATTGTTATGCAGTAGATGATGGCTTAGGTTTCTCAGCTACGTGGCCTGATCAGCACATTTCCCAGATCAGGTTCCCTTGTTTATAATTCTAAATATCCCTCACTCCACCACTGCCAGCTACTGCCAGTGGTCCAACTTCCCTGAGAAAAGTGATCCTGTCTGGAGAAAGTAGACTCTGTTCATAAATCAGGTGCTCAGGGAATTAATAATTTCAAATTCCCAGGAGAGCCTGCTGTAATAAATCAAACTACTTTTAAACTACTACTACTTACAATTCCTTCACTTCCTCCCTTTTACATTTATTTGAGTCTGGCAATGAGGTATGTGTTGATGTGGAGCAGTTAAGAGGAAGTTAGACCCACTATCACATGCTAAATAAAGCAGCTTGGAGAAAGTGCTTTGGATTGTGCCTCTGCCCCTCTCCCCTTCATTTCCAGGAGCTGGGTGCAGGCAGAGGTTTTGTTTTTTCAGCCCTGTGTCAGGTTTGTTGTTATGGCTTCCTTTTCTTCAAGCCAGCACTGTGATTTACTAATGCTTCTCACCATAATCTACACTACTGGCTGTACTGGGAGCACCTCCAACAAATAGACCTCAGATGAAAATAAAATGCTGGAGCTTTTTGAGAGAGCAGAAGTGCTCCTTTCATCTTCTGGTTGGGTGGAGGGCTGGACAATAAAGGTAAAATCTGAGAATTTGTCCCTCTGGTGGAAAAGGTCACAAACGTCCTCGAGGACATTAAGGTTTCCCACAAATGGAATAACAGGAGGGTGATGTTAAATGATGATGTAAGATAGAAACATAGAAGTCATTCATCAGACTCAGGAGAGATGATATATTTGTATTTGAATCCTCTGAATTTAGACTATGCTGCTTTTTGAAAGGCAAGCTTTTGTGAGAGTGGCTGACAACCTTTTAACTACAGGTCAAACCTAAGCCTCACTTTTATTGCCATACACTAGATAAATAACCATTGTCTTCTGGGCATCTTCACTACCATTTCAGGTTCTGAAATGCAAAATGCAGATCCTTTGCTAGACATCCTACATTTTCCAGGCACCTGGCTGTTCTCTGGTTAAGCCTCCCAGACTCTAAGGATAAGCACACTTTAGTTCCTAGGGTAGGTCTAGTTCCCTGCAGGAATGACTATAATAATAGAAAAGAAAAGCAAGCTCCTTGGGCCTTTCAGGTTCTCAGGAGGGATGTAACTTGGGGTCAAGTTACAGTGCAAAATAAAAGCCACATTTGGTTATTCACATGTCTTTGGAAACAGTTGTAAACTTTGTACACTAAGTTTGCAACTGAGGTAACATGGAGATGTTGAACACTGGCACTTGGTGTACTTATGGAAATAGAGTTGACTGAGAAATCACAGGGAGTGATAAATATTTCATGTTTCAAGTCTGTATTCCATTTCTTCTCTAAAAGAGATTTTAAAAGTTAGCCCCCATAGTAGCTCTGTATGCTGCCTCTTGTGCTCAGTTTCTGGCTCCTAACAGTGCTCACATGCCTGCTGTACAAGAAATGGCTAAGCAGAGACAGAGAGACTAATATTTAATGCTGTAATCTCAGAAGTCCTTTGTGTAATTAGCTGTCATCTTTGACACCTGCTGTGTTGGCAGTTTTCTTTGGAAATGCCAGTAATGCTATCCACTCCATGCAAAATGATTCAGGATCCTGCTTGATCATGAGGAGTGTCTCTGGCTGGTAGTTCAAGTTTCAGAGTAATCCATTCTGCTCTTCCAAGAAAGATGCTTCATAAAAGGTGTTGACTTGGCAGGGTGGGGCTTGGGCCATGACATAAATGAGCACTCTGGTCAGATCTGGCTTGGCAACCTGAGTTTGTACACAAAGACATCCTAGCCAGCTTTAAATCTCTATAAAAATAAAGCAGATCCCCTTGTAAGCATAACAACTATTCTCAGTTTCTCAAGGGCTGTGGACAGATTTGCTCCTTGAGACTTGAGCTGGGAGGGTTTGCCTGAAAGATGTTTCATGGAAAAGAGAGTTACCCTGTGCAATTAATACCTAAGTCTTAAAACAAGGCAGTATTTATGCTAATTAGTTTTTGAGGAAAATCTGTTGGAAAAAGTGCTGAAAATATCTGAGAAGTTAATAAAATATCCTGCCTTTTGCAGGGCACTGATAACACACTATCACCCTTTAAAGTCAGTTGGTCATGGAAGACCCTATTTATGAACTGTAAGCAATTATAATCTGAACCAGTGAAGTCAAACACTGAGAAGCAGAAAATAAGTAATTAGCACACCAGAAGCTCTTTTCTTCTCTTGCTAGGTGGTAGAAGGCAAGAAGGCTTTTAAATGCAGACTGTAGCCTGATTCTTCACTCTTTTATCCCAGTGTCATGCTGCTGTGTCTCTGAAGTAAGAGATGTGGAATCAAAGCATGGAAATGAATAAGGGGAATCCTTTAAAACTCACTCCAGCAGTAGCATCCATGGAGCATGTGGTGGTGTAAATGAGAGTGCAGCTTAATGACTGGGCTTTTCCTTCTTTCATTCCTGCTCTCAAAATCAAAAAAAGATCACAGGATGATGAAGGGCAGATATGTAATTGAGTATTGTCTAAGCTGCAAGCCCACAGACTGCAAGTTCCTCTGATCTGGAACATAAGGATTGGGAGGCAGTGAAAGGAAGAGATGATTTGCTGATTGGAATCTTCAATAAACAAAATAATAATAATAGCTTGTCACTGAAGTCACAGCTGCTGAGACACTGGTTAGCATGCAGAAATATGTGGATTTGAGAGGTGCTGTGATGATTCCCACCCCTTTTGTCTCTATTCCTGTCTTTGATTCAGTCCTGGGAGGTGACCTCCTCTGAAGTTTTGCATCTGCCTTTTCTCCTAGCAGATGGGTGAGATTGTAGTTTTTTCACCTGTTGACATGGTGAGGACTGTTTGATCCCTTCAGTGCAATGTGTTGTCTTTTAGGCTGCTTTTTACATGAAAAATGTGTCAAGGATAAATGAGTTTATATCAAAATGTGCTTCTTGCTGTCCAGGATTTGGGGTTGCCACAACTCATGGAATGACTGCCTGGGAATGGTGAGAGAGAGAGTTTGGACCCTGGAACACAGCACTTACTAAAGCAAACCTCTTTGTATTCTAGTCTTGCACTGAGGTCCTGGGAATATTAAATTTCTCTTGCCCCTTTCTGTGTGTGGTTTTTTTTTTTTTTTTTTTTTTTTTTTTTTTTCCCCAGTGTCAGGTTATTTGGATAAATTTGCTCTTGTGATAAATTTGCTCTATGGGAAGTGCAGTGGATGATTAGATTTTTTTTTCTTAAGAGTACCAAAATCTGGAAAGGGCTCAATTGACCATTCTGAGGTCTTTATCAGTAGGTTGAGACTTGTGTTCTCTTCCAAGTTTTTTTTTTTCCAAAAAAAAGTCCTACTGATGTGGTTAAGTTTCCCATCAGAAGTTTTAGCTTTAATGAATCAAAATCTTTAAAAAAATACTTTTTCTTGAATTTTCTCTCTCTAGTCCAAAAGTCTCAGCTAGCTGCAAGGCAGCTGTGAATTTGTTTTACATCAGAAATGTGCCTTATCAGTATTGTGGGCACCCTGTGTTGTGTCTGAGTCATAGAATGCAGAAGTGAAAAGGTGGAAACTGCATCAAAAGAGGCAATTTAATGGAGGATAGAAGCTAGGTATGATTTTTCTTATTTAGAGACAAGACTTAGAAGTCTGGAGAATATCTAAAATATTCCAAGAAAATTGGTGCAATGATCCTCCAGGGAATGGAGGTAGTTTTTATTGCTAATGGCATTACAGCTTTAATTCTAGCATGGAGACTGTAGCTCACAGCAGAGTCTGATAATGGGATCCTGTTGGGAGCTGTCTCTTAAACTGGATGGATAGAAAAGACACAATTAAAGCCCTCCCTCAGTGGTTTTGCATATGGTTCCTACCTGTCTGCCTGTGTTTTCAGGAGATTTGAGGGCCAAGTGTGAATCTGAGTGGAGGTGCCAGTGAGAAATGAACCATACTGCATTGCTCACCCCTGAAATCTTGAAACTGGCCTTTTATTTCTGCCTAAATCTGTCCCTGGCAGCAGTGGGTAATGAGCAGCACTTGGAAGGGCTGTGCAGGCACATGGCAGCCCTTTGAAAGCTCACTCCTGCCAGGAGACAAAAGGCCTGAGCACTTGCTTCCTTCAAGAGCAGGGAATTGGGAGCTTAGAAGTCATAGCATCCCTTGTGCTGCTCCAGGCACTTCTTGCAGGTTTTTTAATAAATAGAGCTTCCTGACTAATAGTGCTTCCTGACTAGCTCTGGCTTGTTTAGGGGTTTTATTCTTCTGAGTGTGGTTTTTTTCATTGGTATTACTATCCAAACCAGGACTTCCAGTGCCAAGATAATGGTCATGCTTGGAAGCATGGTTCTTCACACCATGCCCTCCTACCCCAGAGTTCTGAATTTTGTTTTATCAGAAATTAAACTGGGATTTAAATTAGATGTGAATATAAGGCGCTTAGTAAGAGTTAGAACAAACAAAAATCTGTTAAGTTTAGCAATATGCTTTCAGCCATTTAAATGGTATCTGTGGACAAAAGTCCAAATTTGCTATATTTTACTAAAACCACTCTTTTTAAGGTTGGAGTCAGGGCTGATTTTTCCAAAAGCTTGGTGGTTGAAGCATTAATCTGCGATGCAGAAAATATAGATAAAATACCTGCTCTGAGAGGCTCTAAACCCATGTATCCCTACCTTTAATCAGATGCTAAGAGGATTGAATTCAATTTACACCAAGGTCAGGAAAGAAGCTTAACTCAACTGATTGCAATATATCTGACAACAGACTTACAAACCCCATTTTGGCATATATTATCACCACACAGAGCTGCAGTATTTCTTGTGCCCATAACTGTAGGTTTTCCAGCAGCACAGCACCTGTCTTCTGGGCTCTTTGCTCCAGTCCTTGCTGTCACCTTCTCCATCAACATCCTGCAAGTTGACTGGCTTCCCTTTTTCCAGTTTTTCTACCTGAGATGTGTGCATGGGGTAGCTGTGGCTTAATGCAGTATCATGATGCCTGCCCAGATTTGGTGTTACATTACTGGCATGATCCTCTTACCTACCCGTGTGTCTGGGTTAATGGGACCACTTGACACCATGGCATCTGAGGTGGGCAAGATGTGCAACAGTGATACTTTGCTTTGCTTTACTTATTTATAAATACATTTATTTATTCAGTCTCAGGTTAGAGCTTGTTTGCAGCTTTATACTGATGTGAAGGATCTACTGGAGAAATAAGGACTGGTAGTGAAGAAGATCCTTAAATTCTTACCTGGCTGTGTTTCTTTGAAAAAAATATCAGAAAAGAATGGATCTTTGTGTTGGTTTTCAACATGTCTTTTTCTTTGAGGTGATTACAATAGCCCTTTAGAAACGTGCTTGTGATCTCTTCTGGAATACCAGAATTCCTAGTTCTGCCTTTCCTTTCTTCCACCTGCTGGGGTGACCTTCTTTAAATATGGTAACCTCTCCAAAAGCAGCCTTGATGTAGACAGCTGGAGGGAACCATCCATGAAAGAGGAGCTCTCAGCTCTCCTCAGAGGGACCATAGGTACCATCACTCTCAGCCTTGGAACAAAAGGATTAATTTCAGATCTGGGTTTTTTTCTTGGTGTGATGTAGATATCAATAATGTTATGTGGAAAGAGACCAGAGTAACACTTGAGGCATCTGGATTTTTCTCCCGACTCAAATATTTGCTTGCAGTGTGGCCTTGGACAAATTCACTGTGCCTCTGTTCCCCCTTTTTAAAACAGAAATAATTCTGCTTTTCTGACTAGAAGGACATGCTATATAAAAGTTTTGCATTTTTTTTATATTTGTTGGTTATTCTGTCTTTTAGCTAGGATGGCAGGGGGGTTGTGCTTTTCAGTACCATTTGTGCTGTGCTAAATTTACAGATTTGTGCTGTTTCCATTTCTGTGTCATATTCTGCTCTCATGTTCCCCTGAATAGTGAGAGAGATCACTGGGATGTGCTAAGGTTTGTAAAGGAAGAAATACACCCAGGAGGAAAGGGCAGAATTTTGCATGCTGGATATTTTGGTATCCAGGGGAAGATGTCAAACACCTCTGGGTGTTTGGGTTCAGTTTGCAAGTCAATCTGAGTAGGGAACTTAAATGGGAAGTGAGGGACTAATGGGAAGCTTGGGGGCCACAAGCTCCTTGGTGCTCCCAAAGGGCTCCTCCCTCAAATGGTTTCTCACCTCTTTATTATAAACCTATTTCCTTCCTCTAGAGTGTTTTGTTTATCCCTTTTTTTTACTGGTAGTTTCTACTGATGGTATTTTGGGATCACCAAATGTGCACTCACCATCATTAGTGGGTTCTTCTCATGTTATTTGTTTCATGTTCAGGGATTAGCAACCAGATTGCAAAGTAATGAGCTGCCTTGTGTATTTCAGAAACATACCCCTGGCAATATGCATTTCAATGATTATCGTCACAGTTGGCTATGTGTTAACAAACGTGGCTTATTTCACTACAATCAGTGCTGGGGAATTGCTGCTTTCAAAAGCTGTAGCAGTGGTAAGTTACAGAAGAAAAATACAAAGATCTTCCTGCTGCAGTTATGTTTGTTGATATTATTCTTATTTTCATGGGGGAAAACGACTGGGTGGACTTCAGGTTTTAGATTGGCAGCACTTATTAGCATCCCTGTGAAATTTGATTTTTGACTGATGAGTGGGATTGTACTTCAGGCCATCAGTAGCATTTATAATACAACATTGGACTGTGTTTATTTACCTCTTATAACAAAGTCAGTAGGACTTAAATTTAATAGCCAAGTACATGCTTGAAAAATTCAGAGCTAGATTGTAAACTCAGCTCCTGGGAAGCAGGAACTACAGATATTTATGGAAGAGAGAGCTCTGAGCTATCTTGTGTAGCAGAATACAGTAACTTTGGCTCTGCACAATGTTTGTCCTGAGTATTTGGGAAGGGGCTTGCTGTGAATGCTGGAGCTCATTTGGGAAGGAGTTGCAAGTCAACCTGGCTAGGAAATACTGCTTTGATTGTGCTGAATTGTGGTGGTGACATTGATTTTTGTATTTATGGTATCTGAGTCACAATGAGGAAATAAAAAATCCTATTTCTTTTCCAGTTGTGATGCTGCCTGTGGCTATTTAAGTTGATGTGAATTTTGAAAAATGACCAAATTCTGTAGCTAATGGGAGGTCTAGAAAGGAAGCATTTTATAAACATGATGAAGATTATGCATGTTGCCTGTGCTGCCCCAAACTCCAATTAGGGCTTTTCTGCTAACCTGAAACACTAAAGCCTGAATGGATGGACTGGGTAGTACCAGCTGAGTGCAATGAATGCTGTAGAAAAAAGAACAGACTTTGACCCCTTCAGACTTCTTCTTTGGAGCCATAATGGTCTAAATTGACAAGAGGCAGGGCCTGATTCCACCTCCTCATCATTGCTTCAGCTGGAGATTTTCCACATGCCCTCGGCTTAGCTGTAGTAGCTGTGCTCTCACAAAAGAGGCAACAAGTGCACAACACAATTTTCAATGAGAGATGCAGAGATGGGGTGTAACTAGCATGATATTTGTTAATAGAGGACAATTATTATTTTCCCATTTCATGAAAAACAACTGTGTGTTTCTCTCTCTTTCCCAACAGACCTTTGCTGAACGACTGATGGGAGACTTTTCCTTAGCTGTGCCCGTGTTTGTTGCTCTCTCCTGCTTTGGGTCTATGAATGGTGGTGTTTTTGCAGTGTCCAGGTGAGCACTGCTGGTGTTCCTGGGGGTGGGAGACACACTGAAAGTATGGAAGCAAGGGGAGGGGAGAGTAGGGTTCATTTCTTTAGCAGGATATGATAAATTACTACACTGTTTAGCAGGTGTAGGACTTTTTCTCACTTCATTTAGGGTACTATTTTTAAAATCCTTTGAATGATTTCAAAATTAATTTCTCTGAGGCTAACCCTTAATCAATGGCTGCTTTTTTATGTAAAGGAGGAAAATTGGAGAGAAATTATTAACTCTTTCCAAACACCAATCAAGGGACGCCTTCATAGGTGGTTTTGATTTCTGTGTCTGGGTTTCTCCTGCCAGTGCTTTCATTCAGAACACCTCAAACAAGACTAAGAAGTGCTGCTCTGCTCTGCAACTTTCATGAGCCACTCTTTGCCTACTCACAGTAATGAGCACATTTAAAGTCTGTCCCCATTTAAAGTCTGTCCACATTTATTTCCCACCAGGATGTTCTTCGTTGCATCCCGTGAGGGTCACCTTCCAGAAATCCTCTCCATGATTCATGTCCGCAAGCACACTCCTCTGCCAGCTGTCATTGTTTTGGTAAATCATGCAAACAAATGTTCCTGTGCTAGAATTCATATTACAGCCTTGCTCTGGAGGATTCAAACAGGATTTGGGCACTGCTTGAGTCTCATTTATTAATGGGAGCATGGGCTTTGGGCAGGGTGGAGGACAGGAGAAAGAGGAATGGGATTTGGGGGTTGTTCTTATTCTATCATCTCCTCCTTGCTTTCTTGCCTATCCCTGCAGTCTAATTCATATCTTATTGCTCTGAATTTCTAAGCTAGTTCCCTTTCACAGAAACAAATTCCAGTTAAGCAAACAAAAAAGGGATTCAGTTAACTGAAAGTTGAACAAAACACTAACATCTGAGAGTACCCTAAAGGCTCATTATACTACCTTATAGTGAAAAATGCAAACAGCTTTGCAACTAAGATAATGGAGGAGGAACACTCAGTTGTCCAGCATAGTGGTGATTAAAAAAATGAGAGAACATGTGCCTGGATAATCTGGGAGTTTTCTAAGGAAAACCACTGGTGCTTTAGTAGAAATCCTATTACTGGCTTCTAAAATAAACAGCAAAGGTAAATGTTGGCCATGTGTTAGCTTTGTAGACTCATTTGTATGGTAAAATGTTAGGACTAAATGTCAAAATACCAACTTCAAAGTTCAGTTTTCATAGTGCCAAGAAGATATTCACTTAACTTGCAGTCTTCATAATCATGGGTGTTCAGTCTCTCTTTTGGGATCAATGACTGCAGTGCATCTGGATAGACCTCTGCCATTTTTAGGGACTTACAGCCAAAGCAAAAGATGCACCTATGAATCAATGCTAGTAAGAGCAAATGCTTGTGGAATTTAAATTGGCTTTTGCTATTTATGCCTATAAGCTCACTGCTGAATTGTTGAATTTTATATGTGCACATATAGCCATAGGCTTTGAAATTTTGAAAATTAGGCAGTGTGATTATGGTGAAAGGTTGTAATGAAATTAATTTTCCATAAACATTTAGTTTGCATTTTATTTCTATGGATGTAGTCATACCTTGTGGATAAATTGCATTGACTGTTTTTTTTTTTTTTTTTGTGGAATGAAATGCACAAAATCTATTAATATATTATTTCTTTTCCTCACAGACATTTTCTGCTATTGCATATGGTTCTGTTACACCAGTGCATTGATTTCCTTTGAAAAAGTCAGATTCTCATTTGAAGATGCCTCTCCTTCAAAGATTGCAATTTTTTAGCTCACCTTATTGCAAATAGAGCAGTGGCAGGACACATTCTACATCAATAGTAATTTTAACATTTCCCTATTTTATTTCTCCTTCCAAGTTCTGCACACTGTAAGAAAGGAAAGCCTTTGAGGTTAAACAGAAAATGAGCATGTACTTGAGGATTGCTAAATAGAAAAGCAAAACAAACCAAACCAACACCTTTTTTTTGAAGTTAAAAAGATCTGTTTATGTGCATATGTTGCTAGAGAAATTTCCCAGCCTGACCATTCACTGAGCTACCTGGACCAGAAGTATTCCTCACCAGTGTGAGGAATTTGATAGATGTGTGTAGTAACTCATAGAAATAATGAAATCTGATTGTAATCTTGCATTCTTGTATTTTTTTCTTGATAGTTTTCCTTCACTTGCATTATTGGATATAGCTTGTGTTATAGTTATAACTGAGATTTTAAACTTTTAGAGACTGAGTCTGTAGAGAAGAAATCTTGCCCAGTATAATTCAGTGGTACAATTTCCCTTGACATTTACATAGGAGTTTACTTAATATCTGTATGTACTTTATAAATTGTTAGAGGTTCAAGGCCAGAGACACACATTTGAAATATTGATCCCTCTGATTCAAATCCATGTTGTCTGCACTGCTTTGAAAAAAAAGGAGAGAAAGGCTGTGAATCTAGATAAATAATACAAGTTAGTTCTCTCTGTGTAATGATTTAGCCCAGTGTTTTACTGCATCTGCAGTTGATTTCACCAGTTGCCTTGTTATAAACCTAAAGGTTCTCACTTCCAGAATCTTGATGAAGAAAGAGGGATATGGTGAATTTGACTTATTCCTTCATGCTCAAATGCAAGGACATTTTTTATCCAGATACTACTTTGAAATAGATCCATGTAGCCTTCACTAATCATCTAACTCATGACAAAATACTCTAGTTTATACATGACCTTCTGCTTGCCTCACAGGAGCCTTGTATCTCAGACTAGCTATTCTGTGAGGAACTGTATTTATTCTGCTGTCCCCTCTCCTCCTTCCTCTTCAGTAGCTGCCTGAGTGACAGCTAAATTATCCCTTCTGCTTATAAATATTTGCATTTACAATGTGCAGTAAGCCCACACTCTGCAAGTGTGAAAGGCAAACCCAAGCTGGTGGCAACCCAGTGTGCCCAGCTGGCATCTCATGGTGGGGAACTGTCCCTTGCCATGTCCTCTTTGCTCACTTCCCCTTTGAAGCCTGGGGGACAAAGACTTTTTCCTTCCACAAAACAACTAGAAACCTCTGCTTTCAAAAGTTCAGATGTGACCAAAATTTAACTGTTCTTATTTGCATCAGCAGTGAGTGAGTAAACCTGCAGTGAGCTCATATCCCATGAGAATGCTGTCCAGGATGCTCCAGCACTTTGGTGGTGCAGTGTGCCTGTGTGTTTTTGTCCAGGTCATGGGGAGACTGATTTGTATTGACTATGTGTGGCCACCCAGGGCAGGTATATATTGATCCAAAATGGTCTCAGGGGACAACCAGACATTGATCACACACCTGATTGCATGACAGAAGCAAGCCTGTGGCACTCAGGTGTATGCATAGGGCTGTGCAGCTTGTCCCTGGGGGAAAACTTGACATCCCTGCTGTAAAATAATAGAGATTGATCTACTAAACCCCTCTTATGCTCTGAATTTCTTTTTGCAGCATCCTCTCACAATGATAATGTTATTCAACGGGGATCTCTACAGCCTCTTGAATTTCCTCAGCTTTGCCAGGTGGCTTTTTATTGGACTGGTAGTTGCTGGGTTGATTTATCTCAGATATAAACGTCCTGATATGCCTCGTCCTTTCAAGGTAACATCTGCTCTCTGCTCTTTTACATGAATCCTCCCTCCTGCCCATCCTCTAGTCAGACAGCAAGGGAGCATTTCCTGATGGAACAAGCTAACCTCTTTTTCAGGAAAAACAGAGTTGAGAGAAAAGAGTGTTTTGCAGTGAATACTGAGAGCTTTCCTGCAAGGTTCCCAGCTGTGTTCCATTCTGGAAAATAATTCTTGCCTCTTCCCTATGCTTGGGGGGTGCTGTGCTGAGATAAAGGTGATTGCTCAGTTTTGCCTGTCTGTTGTGTTCAGGTTGTGTGATGTAAGCTATGTGAAAAAACCTTGAGCCCTCTGCAGTCCCAGAGGGTTCAGACTGGAAATATTTGGGTTGCATGTGCCAACCTGATTTTCAGCCAATCTTCTATTTAATGTCTCCTTTGATAAAGGCCTGGATAATTTTACCACCAAAAAGTTATTCAAGCAGAAGAATTTCTGAGAGCATTTACGTCACTGCATATCCAATATCAAGTATGCCAATTTTCTGTGCAAATAAGTGGTTAGTGTGACTACTGTAATATTTGGCACTTGCAGTGGATTTGCAGACAGTTATTGTGAACACAGAAAGCAAATGCTAATAGTTCCTTGAATAGTAGCTATTTTGGCCTTGGTTCTGCTTTTTATTTTTCTTGTTTTAAGTAACATACAAAGTAAGCTGTCCCATTGTGCATCCAGAAAGATAATATCCATCATCAAAAAACTGAGAAATATATACCTATTTAGATGCTACCAGGAAGAGTATTTTGTGAAGAACTAAGAATGTGTGTTGTTGCATTCTTGTAGGTATATTGGTAAATAAGGAGGTGAACAGTACAACCTATTTTGCTTTGATTAAAAAAAAAAAAAAGTGTTTTGACAGTACACAAAAGAGGAACAGTGATGCTTTGAGGCATGAAAGGAAGAGAACAATCTCCAAGGAATTCTCAATTCTCCATTACACTTAATGTCTCATAAGCCATGCCTGTAGGCATTTCCTTCAGAGAGTTGCTAGGAGAGTGATTGTATTGGTGTTCTTGAAAGTTGAGCAAATAAATTTGACATGGTTACTTTGTGTGTTTTCAGCAGTGACACTGGCAGTGCTATCAGTCATACAGTCAGAAAGTGCTTTTTCAATGGGTATCAGGAGCATAACACTATCAAATATCTTTATCACTAGTCAAATTGCTGTTTTATTTGCTGTCTTCCTGCTAGATTTTGATTTTTACCTTAGGAAGAAAATCAATATGCTCTTAATAGTTTTAAAAGGTGACTTGAGCTCTTGGTTGTGTTTTAAAATGTTTTCCAATGGGTAATTATCAAAAAGGAAATCTTTACTGTGGTTAGAGCTGCTTACTTATATGCTGGGGGATTAGAGGAAAGACTTTTACCCTGTAACTTATTTACAGTCCTTACACTTTAAAGGAAGTAAAGCACAGGAGTGTTTTAGAGTGTAATTAAGAGACTTCTGTGGTACTCACTGCATAGCAGTAGGCTATAGCAGACTGCAGTGGCTTCTGCAGTCACTGACATTGTGTGCTTGTTCTAGACACAATCATTTCTCCAGAACTGTCCTGTACTGCTGAGTTTTATCCAATTTGCATTTCATGGAAAGTTAAATGCCTCAGTCATTACTTTACATTGACCTTATTATTTAATGGCTCTTTGTGTGGTTATTTTTCAGGTTCCTCTATTTATTCCAGCATTGTTTTCCTTCACTTGCCTCTTCATGGTTGCACTGTCACTTTACTCTGACCCAGTGAACACAGGGATTGGATTTGCAATAACCCTGACTGGCATTCCTGCCTACTACCTCTTTATTGTATGGGACAACAAGCCAAAGTGGTTCAGAAAACTTCTGGGTAAGTCCTGGTGTGGGACTTCTCTCCTTCCTGCTGGGTCCAGGAGTTTCTCAGAGCTCTCCCTGTGTTGTGAAATCCTTTGGATCGATGCTCTCAGCTGCTGTGAGCTGGGGGTGGCCACACAAGTTGCTTTTGGGCACGTGCTCCAGCACTGCTCTGCCAGTGGCAATCAATGTCCCCTAACTAATGAGGTACATTCACAGCAAGGCTGCTCTTCAGCCAGTGATTGATTTTAAATGACTGATGCTTCTTCCCCTGCCTCCCATACCAACATCTAATTCCTTTTAAATCACCATCATCTTCTCCTGACCCTGCCTCTGTGCTACTAAAGACAGTACTGCACTCCTGGGGGAATCTGTTTGGAATCTTGAGCAAAACAAGTGTGATGAGAGGATAAGCTTGGTGTTCCCCACTGAGACCATGTGTCTGTGTTTGGAATGGGACTGGAAGTGTCTGGAAGGTCCAGGCAGGTTGGGCATGTCCTTAGCAGTGGCTCCTGACATGACTCTATGGAAATTATTTCTGTGCTTTGTGAAGAATGACTTCTGTGTGACTTGGCTAGTAGTATTTCATGCCTGAAATATACTGAGAATCCTTCCTGTACCATTTCTGAAAGGTTTTGAAAAGATTTGTGGAAGTTCTGATGTGCTAGAAAAGGATTATTTGGAACATTTCAATTAGAAGTCAGTATCATTTATTATAACTCTTAATTATCTTTTTTTTTGGTTAGTCAGGATGATAGACTTCCAAAATAAAGGGATTTTTCAAAACATTAAATAAGACTGTTGGTGGCAAAATACTTCAGGAATGATGGATAATCTATTAAAAAAACCAAAAATTTTTTTTTTTGCTGCAAAACTGAAACTCAACCTATGAAATCCTTAGCTGAAATAGTTGATTTCTATAGATGCTGAGTCAAAAGTGCATATTGTTTTCTGTGCTTCAGTCTTAATTGTTGATTTAAAATGAGCTGCTCACAAGAAAAGAACAGTGCTTTTATAGGTAATTACAACTAGTTGTTTGTATTTTCTCGATATAAATATGTTACAGAATTATATATTATCTGCTGTAGAATATCTGAATTTCATCTTAATACATGTTGGGAAGTCCATAGGCAATAGGACAGAAATTATTTACAGAAAAAGGTGTTAGTTTAGGCTAACAAAATCTTAATCTTATAGCCAAAATGTTATAAATTATTTGCACTGTCCTGGGAATGGGTAAAAAGCTTCAGTAAAAATTAAAGCAGTTGTGTGCAGAAAGACATTCTATTAAGTACTTGGTGTTTAGTCTGTTTATAATTTCTCAGTCTTGACATTTAGGGTCTAGGAATTTTTCCCTTATCGAATCCAGGAGCTTTTTGGCATTTTCTGTCATGTCTCAGAGATTTTGGAATACAGCTACTTGAATCTTTGGCCACGGGATGCCAGTGTTGAACTACAATACTTGGGCAAGAGAAAGAATATTCTCTTTAAGCTAGACTGGATAGATGTGAAGATTCTTCTGCCAGCTGTGACAATGGAGGTGAATAATTTCTAGCTTTTGAGATAATACAACATTCTCCTCCTAGAAAGAAATCTTTGTGCCTGTGTCATATCCCTGGATGGGCATGGTGTACTGGCTCAGAGGGGAAGGCAGCAGAAGCCAGTCAGTGAGGGAAACAGCTTGTTTGCTTTGCAATTATTATCCCCAAAATAACAGCAGTAATGACAGAAAAGTGATGCTGACAGTTTTGAGGAGGAGCAGAGTGGAGATTTACTTGTGAAATAAACAGGTTTTTCTTTTCCCTAAAAAGAAGCAATAAACCTTCTGTGTGGAGTCATTAAGCTGGCATTTTTTTGGGAGAACCATTGTATAGCCCAAGAACATTTACAAAAGGTACTGAATGAGGATAAATTCACCTAAGGTGCCTCTGTGAGATATAGAAAAGAAATTAGGCAGCTGCAAGCTTGATATTCTAACCTTGAAACAATATGTCTCACATAGGCATGAAAATGTAATTCCAGACATGAGGTAAAGGACAGTAGAAAAAAAAAAGATTGTCATTTAAGAGGTAGATTTTGCTAGAGTAACTGGGTAACTTTCTATGAGAAGGTGAATGATGGTTTTTGGTTTTTTTTTTTTAATTATTTTTTAAATTTTTTTTTTTACAAAGGAAAATGTGATGAATCCAATCTACTTAGACTTTATCAAAGCATTTCATGTGGTACCAGAGGGGAAGTATGAACCTGCCAGTCTGAACACACTGCTGTGCTACCAACACTTTCTTATTTAAGAAAGTTTGATATTAATTACCAATGCTGTTCCCAAATTGCTTCAGGTGCCCAGATTAGCTGGTGTGGGGCTTTGACAAGTCCCCTTCTTGAGGCATTGACTGGTTCAGCTGTGCCTCAGCAATGAGAGATGGCTCATACACCCCATAAGGTGCAAATCCCCATGGGTACAGACCAGCCCCACATAAGGGCAGAGGGAATATCCTGAAGAGGCTTTGCAAGGGCCAGAAGAAAGGGATATTGAGCAGCCAGAATGAGCAATGGGATAAAAGAGCCAGCCTGAAGATACATATATTTCTGAAAGGAGTTTCAGGCTGATTACATTAGCAGAGCCCTGGAATGGATTACCAAGGAATCCTCTCCCAAGGCTGAAAGTCTTTGTTCTGTACTTATGGCATTTACTTTGCCCATTCTCCTCACAGAATTGCTGCAGTGAACAAAAGGTAACTTTACAGCTTGTAGGTTTTGTGGATTCTGGGATGGTATTTTGCAATGAGAATAACATTTTGTTCTCTTCCAAAGGAATTTTGCTGTAGCACTAGATGTGCTGGGACAAATACTTTTAAGCTAGTACAGGCTTCTTTGGCCTCTGCATTTTTGCTTTTTGTAAAACTAATGTGAAAATGAAAAAAGTTGAGCCCAGAAAATCTTAAGCAGCAGATCAGTGTGTAAAAGGATGCGTCACCAGCTGGAGAATGCCTCTATCTGCACTTCCTCAGTTGAAAACCCAACCTTATACTCACACTAAAAACATCTATTTCTGCAGTGGGTTGAATTGCAAGGAGGTAAAAGTTGAATCTTTTTTTTTTTTTTTTTTTTTTTTTTTGTAGCTGAGCCCCTCATTGAAAATGAGATCTCATTATATAACAAAATATCTCTGCCAGGGTAATTTAGCACCACCAGAGGATGACACTTGCTCACTTAGGACAAAGTGTTATCTGCTCAGTTTGCTTCTCTTTGTCGAGTTTGGGGTGGGATCCACGGGAGATTCTCTCAGTATTTTGTTGTTACAGGTTTCATATGCTGTAAAATTCCTGCTTTCTTTCCTCACCTAAACTTTATGTGGTGCTTGTGGGGATACAAGGTCTGGGGTTTTTTTTCATAAAGTTTGTCCCCTGGGACCCATTTGCAGTGAATTTTCCTCTCAGAAAGGGAAAATTAGGATTTGAAGTGGGCTGGGGAAGTTATCTGCGCTGTCATGGTGTGTTGTCTTGTGACAAATGTGAAACTGCTCCTGTAACTCTAGGTACTGCTCCAAGCAGACAGCATAGAGGTACTGACTGAAAACAGATTGGAACATTTTCATAGGGGAAAATGCTCCTTATACTGATTTATTCTGAGTGCATTGCAACTAAAAAAATGCAAAGAATGTCAGCTCCCCCAGCTCATCTGCTCTGCTGTGGCTTCATCCCAGGAGAGAGAAAAACTGCTGCTGGAAATGCAGCACTGGGCAAGGTCTTGCTGCTGCTGGGTCTGTCCACTTAGGTGAACAAAATCACAGGCAGCTTTAGAGATGGCCAGGATTTCCCTCTGCTGCTGTGCCCTTTCCCAAGAGCTGTTATGCCACTGCTCAGCTTCACAAAATTCTCATTTTCCCTGTGCCTGTCCTCAGAGCTGGAAGGGCTGGGATGGCAGGGGTGAAGCCCTGCTGTTTTCCTGCTGCTGGCTTTCCTCCTGTGCTTCATCCTTGCTGTGCTCAGCCCAGCTCTGATGGGTAGGGAAGGCAGATGAGAGGGAAATGCAGTGCCTGGAGACTCTCAGCCCCTCTGCCCCTGTCAGTTTATAGTCCAAGGGCACCTGGCTCTGCACTGAGCTGGTGACATGCAGAGAAAAGAGGAAAGGATGCAAGAATCTGCCTTAGACAGGAGGTCACAGGAGTGGTTTCAGTTCATCTCTTCTGTGAGTTGCACTGTTTTACCCTCCTGGCTTTCCACTGTCAATGTCAACATTCATGCCAGACATTCAAGGAAAGTTGGAACTTTCTTTTACAATTTCTGCTTATTTAAAATAGGATACTAAGGAAGAGTGGTAAGTGAAAGAAATTGTAAGAAAATGTTCTTTCACGATCCTGTATGTGCTATATGTGAATTGTGCCATTTACACATCAGTACACAGGAAAACTAATTTATTTGAATTCTTCCAGACTTTTATCTTTTATTTCAACATAACATCTTTATTAAAGTTAAGCAGCTGTTCATAGTAGTCATTTTTAAAAAATAGCCTTTAAAAGCATGCAGACTTTTATTGAATAAGATTATACATCCATACCCTTCCATTATTATTGTATAGTCTTGGATCAGAGGCACAGAAAACAGTTAAAGAGAAGAAAATTTTGAGTTCAAATGATATATGTATGTGTGATATATATAATGTTTGAAGACTATGTGCAAGTAGCTTCCACTAAGATAATTTTCCTGACTGCTTCTCCTTCTTCACCTCTCCTGCACAATCTGACCATGTGTGTGCTTTTATCTTTGCAGGCAAGGTAACCATAACATTGCAAATCCTCTTGGAAGTCATTCCAGCAGAGGAAGATCAGAAATCATGATCATCATGTACAGCTGTTGGCTTGGTGTTTGATTTCTACCTGAAATAAAAAGAGTAGGGAGATTTATCCCCCTTCCTAACATGCTGCAAACTGGAGGAACAAGTCACAGTCGTGATGGACACCCAACAAGTTGCTCACCAGAATTCTGTTTTATCATGCTGTTGCAATTTTTTTTTTTTTAATATGGTTGGTCTACATGTAGAAAGCAAGTACTTGTGCTGAGGGAACTCTTTGCTATTTCTTTTGGTACAATGTCTTATTTTAACAAACTGCAAGTCCATCAAGCTGCGATTTTGTTTGCCTTGTCACTGCAGATAGGTTCAGGTGATGTGTAGTAGCTGGGTGTACCATGAAGAATGTGTCTTGCTTTCTGTCCCTGAAGATCTCAACTCTCACCAGAGCAAGGGTGAGGTAAAGCTGCTGAGTTTCACATATTCATTCTTCCCATCACTCTGTTTGGCAGCCTGATTTGACTTTTGACTTGCTGGAGGCCCCAGCACACAGATGCAGAAGCAGCACTCCCCAGACCTTTGGGATGGCAAACTCGTGGCTTCTTCATTCCAGAGTTCTTATACAACAACCAACAGAAACATCTTTTGGGACTTAATATTTCTGCCAGTGGGGCAGAAAGATTTTAGCACGGGAATTTTAGCAGTAATTTTATGCTTGTTAATTTTTTTTACCAGGCTGGAATTGATCACTGGTTTTACCAGTGTTTGTGTACCTACACACACAAAATCCAGCAAGCTGAGCAATGACCTTCAAATGAGTCAAAATACTTGAAGGTCACTTCCACTGCTGTATGAATATTTCCTATCTGGAAGCATATGGTCCTGCAGTTATCAGTCAGGAAAACCTGATTTTAAAGTTTTATATCAGTGTTGGTAGGCAGAAATAGATGTCAATTGGTGGGAACATGGTAAAGACTTGACAAAAAATGCAATACTTTTTTATGAATAAGGTATAAAGCAGGCTACAGCAGATTTGCTGATTTGAGTAGGATATGTGCCTGATCTGTGGGCTTTTCACTCAAGAACACTCCATTTAACAGAGCTTTGGAACACTGAGAAACTTGTGCTTTTCCTGTCTTCTCATGGGTTTTATCTCAGCAGAAGCAGAGAAAGGCCTTCAAAACTGATAAAATAAACTAAAATTAAATTCATCTCCAGAACAATTTTTGAGCTGGCTCAAATATGAGCTGAAATGTTGTCCTTTTAAAAAGACAATTGTATAGCAAAGGAAGTTTTTTAATACTTAGAAATTGAGTTTTCTATTCTTAATGACTACCCAACCTTAAGGTTAAGGTTTATTATCACTCTGTTAATAATATAGAACCTAACTATTGAATGCACTACTATTTGAGCTGTCTGCTTTCAGCAAGTCATGTTTCATGAAAATTCTTATGGAACTAAGCAACATTTAACTCCTAAATTGGGAGAAAAGCACAACTAGTAGCCAGACCACTACAGTAAAGGGAGAGTGTGTATTGTATGTGTGTTGTATATATCCAGAATATCTACTGCTTTAAAGGTGTACAGTAATGTGTCTTAAATGTATACATGTTTTTTGATTTTTGTATCTCTGTGGTGGAATTTCACAGAAGTAGGGAAATGCAAGCTTATGGAGAAGAGCAGTAATTTAAGACACAGAAAGCATTTTGCAAACAGTGTTTTTCTTTAAATGTTTTCTGTTTACAGTAATTTACTGTTATTAGAATTTTTTTTTTTTTTTTAGGCAGATATTTGGGGAGAGTTTTTTTGTGTTGACAGTGGATGTGTTTGTTTAGTACTTACATTTGGGTCACAGTTCTGCCTTTCAGGCCATCCCCATTCATCAGGGTTTGGCCTCTGTTGTCATGGAGCATCTTCAAAGTGCACAAACTCTCCTTCTCTCTGACAGAAATAAACTGTGTGGCACCCTGCAGGAGTGCACCCAACCCATTCCTCCCCTGAAGAATGCAAAGTGCAAGAATCCAGAGCAAAACCACTTCCAGAGCCACACTGGACGGGACTTTTTCACTCTGTTTCATTCCTATGTATTCACTCCTCTTGTGCCACATTACTTGAAAGTTGAAATGTGGGCAGTGTTAACTTGTAGAAATAAAAGGGCTCCATAAATAGAAACGAATGTTGCTTCATTTCCCCATCGTGGTCTTTAAGGTTTAGAAATGTTTCTGAAATCTGATTCAGTGAACGTATTTTTACTAGTTTAGTTCATGTAAAGGGTTAATTTATCCTGAGGGAAATCCTAGGACTTGTTGATTGTGAAGTTGTATGCTTTAGGAAGGAAAAAATATTACATGCAAAATAAAAATCTAGGTTTTTTGAAGGTGCAGAGGGATTTTAATTTCAGGTTTAGTTTCTTTAGCACATGCAAGTACGGTACAAAATAATGTAATTGGGTTTCCACTGTATTATGAAAGACAGTATTAAGGATTTTTATTGCACTTGAAAGTGAGGCATATCTTCAGAAATTGAGGAAAAATTTTTCTTTAAGCATCAAGTTCTCTCATAAGATTGTTAAGTATTTCTTTTTCTGAGTCATAGAAAATTCTTCTAGAATAAAGGATAGACTTTATATATACTTTTTCTTATTAGGGCCTGAGGTGGTCAGGCCAATGAGACTATTCCTGTGGAGAATTTCAGTGGTTCTCCTTTTTCTTTCCTTTTGTACTTTTATATCAACTGGATGGCCAAAAGATATCCTTCTTTTTGTTTAGGTGGTTGTTGCTGGTTTTTTCTTCCTTGAATTTGTTGTTTTTCTGGTACAGGTAAAAATGTCACTGAAGGCAAGAGAAATGTATGTCTTATGTGAGTAGCAAATACTGCTCAGGTTTAGTGTAAGACAGAGAAACTGTTCAGCACCTGAGCCTCTGAAGGGGCTGACATGCCTTTGCATCTCCTAGTCTGGAGCACCACAATTCCCCCATAAGCATTATTTATTTTCAATTCAAATTGCAGCAGAGGCTTCTTTTGACCACACTACATCTTCTGTATTTTTCAATCTGATTGAAAACCAAACCAAAAAAACTTTGCTTGGCAAAGGTTCTTGTGCCTTTCACTATATGTATAACTCATTGTCTGAATGTGTATGCTCCTGCTTTTTGGATTTATTGTTTCTTCTTTTTTTTTTTTAATTCAAAGAAACTTTTGAAATAATTTTTCCTCGAAGTGCAAAGATCCAAATGGATAAAACACCTGTTCCAACAAAGGATTAACTTTATCAAGAGATAAAGTTCATATTCATATTCTTCATATTCCCTGCAACAGGAATGTCCACAGTGTTGTGATGTATATCAAAGCTTTGATATTTTCTAAATATGATATTGGTGATCCAATATAAAAATGTTGTGGCTACAGTCAGTTTTATGCTCCTGTAGCTCATTCTCTGCTCCCAAGTCAGGCTACAAAATGTTCCCACTTCTAAGCTTTTCTACAAGCCTTTTTCAGATCCAGGAATTGACTCACATCTCCTTTGAAAGGGCAATGCCATCCCTTCCTTTGTGGTGCACCTAGAGCTGGATGTTAGCAGGAGACCTTAGCTCTAGACAGGCTCTTTGCTGAGCCTAGAGGTTCTTCTGTTCTAGGGAAGTTGGGTTTTAAAAAGTAGCTGCCTTTTGCAATCACCCCTCTCATTTGTACTTAAAATATTTTGTAAAACTGTTAGATAGGAATTTTTTTGCTGTTTTTTTGATGTGGTTTTGTGTGTGATTTTTGTTTTTCCCCCCTTCCTGTTAGTTATGAGAAGTTAAATGTTTTGGGATCTTCTAATTTCACCCTGTGCCTTTGGCTCTGCCTGAAGAAAGCCATTTGATGCACTTTCAGCTGCCAATATCTCTTTGCCACTCAGTCATTACAGAGTAATTGGATCTAAACTATATGTATAATTTGCTGCTAGCAATGCTGGCTTGTCTTAATTATGACTTCCAGCTGATTTCTGACAATACTCATCACTGAACATGCATGGCATGGCAATCAGACTGGTGCAGGTGAATGAATAACTCTTCCTGAGAACCTGAGCTTTCCTGCTATCAAGCTGTTTAAAAGCATCAAGGCAGGATCTCTGGCTTAAACTGGATGGAGGCTTTCAGAAAGGCTTATGACACAGCCCAGGACACAATGAGTGCAAATGTTTTAGATTCTATAAATGTGTGCATTCTTCCACATCTGGCAAAATTTCTGGGAAAAAATGAGAAAAATCTGAGAGGTATATATGTGATCTCCTAGGAAGATGATTTTCCCAGTGCTTTCTTCTGCATTCACCCTGACTAAAGGCTACAAATACATTTTCACTGAGAGGATTTCTATTCAGTGTTTCTTCTGCAAGCCAGCTCTTTGAAACATCTGTATTTAATTTTAAGCTGGGTGCTATTCTTGCCAATCTGCTTGTGATTTTTTTTTTTAAAACCTCCTATTTTCCTCACCTGAAAACTGTCATGTCATAGAAAACTGGTTTTCCAGGCTGTAACAGGACTTTTAGAAAGTATCACAGTCATAAATTAGGGTCACATAGAGTTCTAAAGTGGCTCCAAGTAGCTCCCTCCTCACAGGCTCATGTAGTTTTGTTTGCAGATTGCAGCTGGAGGATTTTAAAGTTTATTGCAGCAAATACTCAGCTCCACTCAGGTATCAAGGATGTGTTTTTTATTAGAATTCTTGCACTTGCACTCCAACACCCTGTTAGAGGTCCTGGCTTGGCCAACTTGGCATTAGAAAATTTGGACATGTGGTAAACCCCCCTCGAGGTTATGAAAACTCTGGGATAGTGAGAGATTTGGACAAGCTGAAAGACCACATGCACAGCAGTGAATTTTATGATTAGCCATCTCTGTATACTTAATTACTTGCATATTTTCAATTAATGATAGCTTCATTGAAAAATATCTGTTATACTGTTCTAGAGGGACATTTCAGATTTCCTGAGTTTGTTTGTTTGGTTTGGTTTTTTTTGTTTGTTTTCTTTTATAATTTTCTTTTTCATTTTTCTTTTGTTTTTGAGCATTATATTCAGGACAGCTCTTTCAGGTGTTCTGCTTGAAAGCTGGGGCAGACAAAGAAGCTTTTAAGAGAATTCTCACTGTATTTTTCTTTACATGTACTGCACAGTGAAATTCAACATTCATAAATTACTTTTAGCTGCTGTTAGTATTTCCCATCTCTGCTTGCTAATTCATGTACCAGATATATTTAAAATGCACCACTAAACATCAGGGGATTTGATGCTTGTTCCACATGCAACAGCTCACTATTGAGCAAAACTCCAGTGCTTTGTACTAATGTTAAGCCCTACCTTTGATTTTGTAATAAATAGAGGAGTCAGAGGCAGAATAAATCAGATCCTGCACTGTCAGGATTGGCAGAGATGATTGATCACACCTTTCTGGCAGCCCTGCATTTGACTGCAAGTCTCATGTAGCCCAACTTTACATCATATAGAGGCATCTGGATGATGAAAAGCAGGCTGGCTTGGAAGACAGCATACAGTGCTGCACCACTGTCATATTTATTTAGTGGCATCTGTCTGCTAAAATGCTTCAGGTTGTAGCTCATGGTAATAATTCTCTCTTGTGTTGAATCCATCTTGGCCCATTTTTATTTCTTTACCCATATTTTAAACAAAATTTGTTTTCAAAAACCTGTCCAAAATGGAAACATAAAGCCTTTATCTAAAGCAGACACATGTGGGTAATAAAATAGCTCATTTCTGCACTTTCTAAGAGTGCTGTTTTTAGAAATGAAATCATGATGTGTTAGTCAAAAGGTTAGGTGGTCACCCAAACACTCATATTCTTCCTGCCTTAGAAAAAACTGTCTTCTCAATTATCAGAAACTCTTTGGTCCTAAAAATTTGAGTTTGGTTGCTGTTTGGGTCTTGGTGATGGATGTCTGCACCAAAGCTCTGGTCTTGAATATTGAATTTGGATCTGAAACCCAAACATTTATCTGGGCAGAGGGAGCAAGGAGCAGCAGCCTGTGACTCTCCCTGTCCTGCCCTGTTGGTGAGGGGTTGTGTATCTGCCACAGGAACAGAACTCATTTGGAAGCTGCTGTCATGGAGAAATTGCAGTTCATTCATGTTATGAGCATGCCTGCACACAAACTACAGAGTGGTGCAGCACATTGTGTTGAGTTTTCTCACAATTTTTCAAGATGTTATTTGATATGCATTTATATTTGGCTTGTATGGCTTTAATTTGGCTTTCTCTTTTATAGTACATAAAAGATTTTCTGTATATACATATATATGTGTATATATATGTATTCTTTAGGGCTAGTGATGCAGAGCTGCACTCCTGTGTTGCAAGTTTAAGACAATCAATGAAGTATTATTTATTGCATTCCAACTTCTTTTTTAAAATACTATTTCTAAAGTAAATTGCATCAAGCACACAGCTATCCACTGTGGAATAATAAATTGATATAGAATGTGTGGGGGAAAGGCAATAAGCCAGAATCATTAAAAAGCTCAGTGCACCACTCCAGCAACACAAAGCAGTCATAAAGCTGAGGCTGGAACTGCACACAGCAAATGGTGTACACCAGTAAATCTGGCCCTGGTAATTTTATTGCAAATGACACACAAGCCAGAAAAACATTTAGATAATTGAAATTAACGCTTTTAACAATGATCTATAAAGCAGTGAATGATAATCAAGAGGTTCTTTCAAGCTCTTTGTAGCAAACCTATAGTACTTCACACTCTATTTTTCTCCAATATAAATGAGACAAAATAGCACAGACCCTATTTTCCTTAAGAATGGAACATATTTTTGGTAAGGTATCATACAAGCCCCTATTTGCCAGACACTACAACTGTGCAAGGAATGAAGGCTTGTTATTTTGGTCTTGGAACAAAGTTAGATAAAAAAGGAAAAGATAATAAAGGAGCTGTTGGAAAAACATGAAACAGATTTTTTTTTTTTTTTTTTTTTTTTTTTTTGATTGATGCAAATCTGCACCTGTGTTTACTCATATCAAAGTGACTGTGCATACCAGATCATGTGAACATAGCCCCTGGGTAGGTAGAAAGGCTGCTGCAAACTTTGAAGTCCTTTGGAGGGTTTAACCACTACTGTAAGGCTTTGGATATTCTTCACTGATACTCTCAAAATTAAAAAGTTTTTTTATTTTGTATTTCATCCCTTCCTTATTTTTCAGTGTTGCTCTTAAAAATACAACCATTTCCTTTCTTTCTAACTAAACTGATGAAAGAGAAGATTCAATATCTCATCTTTCACAACAATAAATCAGCTTTTTAATGTTGGATTAGCTATTTAAATCACTGTTTGACCACATTATTGGCCACTGTCTCTCATTAAACTACCTGCTATTTTACCACACCCCAAATGGGCAACAAACCTTTAAAATGGACCTGGGAAGGAGTGGGAACAGTGCCTTGCATTATGTTGTGCACAGGGGTGAAACGTTTCCCTGTGGCTTAGAAGTAAAATCCCACCAGAACCTTTTTTAAAACTGAGATAGTTTTGCTTATCTGAGTTCTGTGCAGAAATCTCTGCCATCGTTTTCTAGTCTATCAATCTGAGCTCTTTCATGAATACCAAATTGATTTCAAAAAATCAGTCTGTAAAAAAATTTCTGTAGAGGTAGCAGCAGTATTGGGAGAGAGATGGAAATATGGGTTTGCATTAATTCTCCTTTTTTGTCAGATGATAGGGTGTTCTTCAGAAGTACTACTGCAAATATTTTTTAAAAAAATCCCAATAATTCCTCCAGACTTATATAAAATGTTTTGTTCTCAAATAAAAGCAGACAAATTTGTGTGTGTGAGAGAAGAAATAAATCATTGCACAGCACAATAACAGGTCTTTCCTAATGTTTTTTGTAAAGTGATATTTAACACAAAATCTTATCTTTCATAATTTCTTTCTATTTTTCATTAAGTTTATTTCTAATAATCAGTAATGCTTAGAGTCCTGCATTTCAGTCTGCAGTTTTTTTGTCTTCCTGCCAAAATCTTCAGCATCATTCTGCTGTCCTTGGTACTCAGTGTTTGTTCTTGCAAACAACTATAGGATTTCCTTACAAAGAAATTATTGATAGGACAAAGAGGAATGGCTTCCAGCTGAAGGAGGAGAGGTTTAGAGTAGATATTAGAAATTCTTCCTTGTGAGGGTGGTGAGGCCCTGGCACAGGTGGCCAAGAGAAGTTTCTATGAGTACCTCAGTAGAATATATTTTACATTTTATAAAGTGGGTATGTAAGAATTAATTTTTTTTATGATCTATGGCTGATTCTGCCATTACAAAGCAGAAGTGATCCTGTTAAATACCACTTTACAAAAAAATTTGGAAAGACTTGTTATTGTGCTGTGTTATAATTTCATCTCAAGATTTTATATTTCTTGTTGTGAATGTTATAGCTCAGAATACAAATACTCAACTCTCTTCACTCTGGTGCCAAAAGTGTTCTGGTAACTGTAATCCTAGAACACAGAAAATTCCTTACTGAATGTCTCTGTATCAAATTAATTGGTATCACTTCACAGATTATGCACCAACTTCAGCCTGGGTTACAGCAAACTCTGTAACCTTTGTGTAAAGGTGCACAAAGTACCTCCCCACATTTCCAAAATTTTACACAGTCAAAACATGTTTTTTTTTTTTCATCTGCAAACCTTATAGTTTTCTTTTCAGTCTTTATAAAAAGTTATAGTCATAATAACTTTATTTTTTCTCCTCATGTCCTATAGTACAAGATTTCTCTTTTTGTTTTCTTTGTATTTTAGGAGTCACACAGAGAAAGATAAAGCTCTGTAAGTGCTGTCTCCTTTTGGTTACATTTATTTACACATGCATACGTAAATGGCCAGGAGAGTACTTTCCTTTGCTCCTTATTTTTTCCCCTCCCTTAAGTGGACCAAGCTGCAGCAAAAAGTTGTATTCCATCTACATGAACAGCCTTCCAGAAAAAAATAAGAACAGATTAAGAGTTAATTTCAGAGCTGTGGATGAATACATCTTTGCAAGATATTTTCATTTCACTGGTGTCTAACAGCTGAAAACTCAGTGCAAGACTGGAAGGTCTCTGTAGTCACTGGGGACAAACTGGTCCTCCCAGGAGGCAATGTGAGCTATTCTGGGGTATGATGGATGAATTTTTCTGTCTGCCTTCTGACCATGGAGACTAGACTATAGAAGAATGTAAGTCACACACTGGGTGCCAAGACAACCCAAAAAGATTATCCATCCAACCAGCAGTGCATGTGCCTGAGTGAGAAGCCAGGAGAATATGCAGAAGGAAGAAAACATTTGAGGAGAATGCAGAAAAAAGGATGTTTCAGTCCCACTCCAAAAGGTATGTTGGTGTCTGTCACTGAGGCAGGTGGAGTGACCTACTCCTTTTCATGGAGTTAAGGGAAAACAGCTTTGATGTTGGTTTTTTTTTTTTTTTTTTTTTTTTTTTGTTTTTTTTGTTTTTCCTCCCAGTAAACCTCAAATTTTGAAGGAAAAGGTGTGAAATATACAGTGGTAAATGCCAGTGGTGGGAACTTTCAGTTCAGATCTTCCCACCCCTGCAGTGTTGCTGGGGACTCTCCTCCCTTTCTTCTGAGGCTGCTTTGCTTCATCCAAACTCTTTTGTGATAAATTCAGGCAATGGAATCAACAGTGGATCCAAGAGGAATGCTTTAACAGTCATGGCCAGCAGGGATTTTTATTCCCAAAATCTTTCTCTCTGGTCCCATTCAATTCAAAATGCTGCAGACAATGAACTGATGGTTTATTTTCTGAAACAAATAAGTACTTCAGAGAGAATCTAATGTTCTGATCAAAAGGCAGCATTAACAACATGCAAGCAGTAAGAGGAAAATCTACTGTTAGAAAAACAATGCTTGGCAGCCAAATCTGTTACTAAAAATTCCCATTAATCCCTAGCAATACAATCAATCTGTGCTGAAAATTTAGTCTGATGTGTATGAATTGGAAGTGATCTTATCAGTGTTTTACTACATCAGGTCTGATAAACTTCCATATCTATTTCAGTTAAGCTTGTATTGATCCACTTAGAAGATAATTTTGACTTTCATTATTTTTGGGTGGGCAATTTCATTTGTCTCAGACTGAAATCAAGAAAAAAAGTGTAATTTAGCAGCTGGGGGATGCATGCACTCTCCCACATGTGCATACAAACACACAGACACCACATAGTTGTGTAGCAGAGGTGCCTGTGTGGTATTTTGGAATTACCCTCTCTGTTCCTCAGTTCCTGATATTGTATTTGGGTCAGACTTTGGTGTCTGAGCTGCTGTACACCTATGGAAAGAACAATTCAGAGGCTAGCAGAGACTTTCCTCAGTTTAGCTGCAAAGTTCCATCTGCAAATCAGAAAGTGTACAAGTTTTGCTTGTACAAAAAGCTTTGCTTCTAAAAGAAAATGAAGGGTGCCAAAGAAGGAGACAGGTGTGAGGTCTAGATGAATACCAACTGCAATAAGTCTTTGTTAGGGAGGAGATTTTTTTGTTCTTTTCTGCAAAAAAGTAGTCAGAGGGATGTAGCACCTCTCCTGTGAGGGGTGCTCAGCATAAGAGAAAGATCTTGAGAAACCTTGTTGTGGCATTTCAGTATTTACAAGGAACTTGTAAGAAAGATGGGACAGACTTTGAAGACTTTCTCCAGAATGAGGAGAACTGTTGCTCTCAAGAAGGTTTGATTAGTTCTATTCATAATGGAGGGCATCACCTATTTAGTGGAATGATCACAGCAAATTTTTACTTTTCAAAACAATGTGATTTGCATTATGATATGTTTTAGTAGGGCCTGTAGTAATAGGACAAGCAGTAATGGTTTTTAAGTAAAACAGGTTCTGTTTAGGTTTGATATAAGGAAGAAAATTTTTACACTAAGAGTGGTAAAACACTGTACAAGATCCCAGAGAGGTGGGAGATGCCCCATCCCTGGAAACATTAAAGGCCTGCTTGGATGGGGCTCTGAGCAACCTAACCTAGTTAAATATTCCCCATTCCTTGTAGAGGAGTTAGACTATCTGACCTTTAAAGTTCCCTTCCAACCAAAACTATTCTAGGACTTTTTCAGGTATGTTAGGCAATGTCCATTAGTGGAGGGGAATACAGAGGGGACTGTGAGAAGCCCCCAGCTTTCCTTCTTGAAATATTGCCTTATACAGATTAAAACATAATGCAAAATTTTGTGAAACACTTAATCCCAGAAAAAAAGACCCCTTTAAAATCAAAGCACTGGGATACATTATTACTACTTACTCATAATTTCTATTGATAAAAATACTAATAATAGTGATTATCATCACCCTGCTGTATCTTTCCTTTCTGGTGCTATGGCAATTTCTGCACCACACATATGCTACTGAGACAGTTCCCCTTAAAATACTCAGATTTACTGATAAATGTTGAATTTGTAAATGTAGTCCCCAGCTGAGTAGTGCATTCCTAGTTAGCAAACCCATTCTTGCCTCCTATAAATAGATGTGAGCTTAAGGGCTTTTTCAGGTGTGACTTAGACACATAATATTGGACAGAATGAGGGTCTAGTAGAAGGCAACATTTTTAACAATGTTGTACAGAGCCACCATTTATCTCCTGCATGCAACCTCTATTCTGCTAAACAAATTTTTGTTTAGCATAAGTGACAAACCAGGTTAAGCAAAAGAACAACGTTTCTCTGTCTGCCCCTGCTGTTACAGTTAAACTCTGCAAAATTGGCTTTTGAGTTATTAAAAAAAAAAGATCAGGAAAAAGGAGAGGGAAGAAAGAAATGTTGTAAAACTCTGGAAAGATAAGTTATGTGGCTGCCATTGAAAGAATTCTCTTGCTGGAATGTCAATAAATAAAACTTGAATAAAATAGAGAAAATCAATGGAATAAGTTCTGAGAGCCACCTGGTCTCTATATAGGAGGAATTAGCACATAAATGCAGCTAACTCCCTCAACATTTCATTTCTGGGAAAGGTGATATTTTAAGCCATGATATCCTCCATTGTTCATCTCATTAGTCATCTTGCAATTGTAATTTGCATTGCTAGGCTAGATGCCTGCATTCCTGCTTTTCACCTACCCCTGCTGAACAGGGAGTGCAATTAATCAGCTCTTCCAGGGCTGGCTGTCCCTCTGTGAAATGCCATCAAAAATCTGAGCACATTTTGTGAGGAGGGGAAGAATGTCATTCTGGAAGACTTCTCTCAGTGTTTCTGCATTTTACAAATGAGCATTAGGAGCTGGAAATTATCCTACTGATGTTTGTGAGCCTTCTCAAGTGGCAGAGGAATTAATCTCAGGATTAAAAGTGTTCTGGTTTCTTATCTTTTTTTTTTATACTACTGTTATTGTAGTTCTGTAGTTTTGTTTTTTGTTATTTTGTATGTTGCTTCATTTCTTTGTAGGACTTTTATATTTGCATACAGGAATCACATGAGAAAAATTGGGTTGGAAGGGAACTCAAGGGATCATTTGGTCCATCCTGGAGTCTGGCTTACAGGCTGATACTAAGTGTGTGAATAGGACAGAGGGAACTGGGGATGTTGGACATTATTACCTCTAAAGGTCTGTGAACCTTCAGGCAGTGTTTGTGGTTTCTCACAGAGAAAACAAACCTCTCTCACAGCATGGCATGACAGCACACATGGAGCCAGCAAATAAAAGCATTAAAATGGCTGAAAGAGCAACCAAAACTCCTATTAGGCTGAGGATAACAGTAAAACAAAATTTTACTTTTAGAATTTGATGTGTATAAGTGACATAAGTCCCTTCTCCCAAGTAACACTAAATAGGAGAAGATTAAATGTCTTCAAGTTGCACCAGGACAAGTTTAGATTGGATATCAGGAAAAAATTCTTCATGGAAAGTATAGGAATTAGAATAGGCTGCCCAGAAAAGTGGTTAAGCCACCATCCCTAGGGATATTTAAAAGATGTGGTACTTGAGGGCAAGGTTTTGTAATGACAGTACTAGGTTAACAGCTGGACTCATCATTTTGGAGGTCTTTTTCACCCAGACTGGTTCTGTGATTGTATTTAATAGTTGCTGCTGCTGCAGGAATAGTTAAGGCAAGTCTGGATTTTAAAACAGAAAGAGACCTTAGTTTTCTTTGTAAATAAGGCTGTCAGTGCATCCCACTCACCCCAAATATAAGGCAGACTTTCATACCTCTTGAATTTTTATCTTGTCTAAAATCTTCTGATATTTTTAAACACACACACACACATGTACATTTGTGCATATAAAAGGTGACTTGTTTTTATGGAAAAGTTTTGGTCAGGAACAATTAATTACTTTTACCTCCAGGCACCACTGTAATACCAAACTTTAACTTCTGGCACTCCTCAGCAAAAACAAGTGTTTATTTTATCACCAGCTGCTGAAATTTATGGCATTGAAATCAAGAGGCATCTAAAAGCTGACTCAGCTGATTGTTCTTGTTTCATGGACAGAAGAATGCCCAAGTAATGTTTGCAGGACAGAGTGTGTCATCTAAATTAATCCAGAGGAATTGCCTCATAAGTCATCTCAGCAGTTGCTCTGCATTGCACTATTTGAGAGCCAGAATTCAACTTTACACTAATTTTGCAGATGTAGCACTGATTCATCTGGTTTGGATTTTCATATCTTTTCCCACAGTGAGTTTTAATGACACTCAGATCACTCAGAGGACCACACCAGCATTAAACCCAGCATTAAATCCAAACTAACTCTTCAAGGAGCCTAATTTATTTCATATGAGGCCGTGCAGTGTTGCTGATGATTCCAGTGAAATATTTAAAATACAGTGTATTTGACTAAAAGAGAAACAAATGCAAGAAATACATAAGAGCAGGCAACATTGCTCAATTACTACTGGGGTTTTCTTCTGCTTGTAGAGACACCAAAAAAATTTCATTTTAAACCACATGGTCACCCTGGGTATTGCATTGTGTAGAGCTGCATTTCATATTTACTGTGAGCTCTCTGGAGAAGTCAATGTTGGAGAGCAGAATGAGTGGAAGGCAGAGATTTCTTTTTGTAGTCTTGAGGAATTCAGAAGCCCTGGAGCTTTGGAGATATTTGTTTAGGGGTTTTTTTTTGCTTTTTTTGGTTTTTTAGTTTTTTTTGGGGGGGATGGGGATGGGGAGAAGTATGTGTAAAACCTATGACAAAAAACCAAACAAACAAACCAAAAAACCTAGGGAAAACTGGGAGGAAAAAACTTTTTGAGAAACTTATATAGCCTCTTACCTGTGACAGCCAGCAAGTGGAATATAGCTCCTGAGCTGTGAATCAGAGAATAATTGCTGGGCTTTCAACAGCAGTGGCATTTTCAGGACAGACCCTAGGCTCCTGAGGGTTGCTTTGTCTGGTTAAAAACCACTCATACTTCTCCAGGCCCCTCTCACCAAAATCAGCATGCTTAAAAAAATTATTAGTAAATTAATAACAATTAACAGAAACCAATATTTGATGTTTGGAAAACCCCCTACATTTCAATGAAAACATATTTTTCTGGAATTTTCCTGGCTTGCTTTGTTTGGGTTATTTTCTCAGAAAAGTGCTGGCATTTATTAAGACACTTCTCTGGTCTGGCTTTGCTCCAGCAAAGCATGGCCTCGTTCCAGCCTGCTGTTAATGACAGTACTGGAGTGACACACACCAGTCTACTCATTATTGTGCAGAGGCATGAAACTGCACAAAATAGTCTATTTAACAACAGAGAAAATAGGTAAACTTGACAGGCTTTGGAAGCAGGCTGACTATAGTTAGGCACTGGCAAGTGTAAGAAGCATAATGTAATCACATGCTCATGCTTCTATTGAGCACAAAATTCATTTGAAAAAGAAAGTGGAGAATGTTTCCCTCCTAAGTGGTATCTCTTGTAAGGAAATAGCTGATTCCTCCAGAGGGTTGCTTAAGAAGGAATTGATATTTTGTTAATATTTTGTTGATATTTTGCTTCCTCGGGGCTTTTTTTTTTTTCTTGTTTTGTTTTTTGTTTTTATTTTGTTTTGGTTTTTGTTTATTTTACAATATAAGCTCTTGCTGTTATAAATGATAACCTTTCTTTCCTAAGCAGATGCTTAATTGTTTCTGGTACATGTTCAAGGTTTAGCTTTGTGACAACCCTTCAAAAACTAAGAATATTCTCTGTAGCTCCCAGCATTTCTGTTTTGAAATTCATTGCCTGCCCTGTTTGTATGCTGAGTGCAACACCACCAGAACAGAGCTGATGTGCTGTTGACACACTTGAGCAAAAGGAAATCATACGACCCAGGATGCTCAGTAAGGCCCTGAAAACAGCTGAAATGCACCAGAGAAAGCAATAAGCTGCAGCTCTCTTTTAGCAAAGCCTTGTTTTTTGAGCCTCCTTTTCTCAAAGGACTGAGCTGCCAGAAGACCATGAAAAACACTGTTATGGGTCAAAGGAAAGTCGTCTCTACAGCATCTCCAAAACCTGGTCTAATTCCTGTGTGCTGCTCTGTGGGCTGGTCTCTTAGCAGTAGTTTGGAGATGGTATTTAAATGCTTTAGGAAGTGCAAAAAGGGCAAGAAGTGAGTGTACTGCAGGGAATTAAATGAATGAGTTATGTGTGAGGTGGTGTTTGGGTAGTACATTATCTCCAGGCCTGGGAGGAAGGTGACAGAAGGGGGTCTAATTGCATGATGTAGTCCCTAAGGATGTTCAAACAATAATGAGTGACAGAATGTGCTCACACTTGAAAGGAATGGATAAATAATCCATAGACCTGGTTTGAAAGGAAGAAATGAAAAGTTCAGACTACCCATAAAGTCCCTAGTATTTCTCCCAGTTGGCTTTTGGCATAAAAACAGGCTAAAACCATAACTAATTTTGCCAGGTTATACACATGTGTGCATAGACATTCATATAGGTGTATTTCAAGATGAGGTATATTAGAGGACCAGAGAAGAAAACCATTTGTTAACCTGTAGTAAATAATGCACAAACAAAGGTATTCCTTCCTACTTTTTACCAACATTTCTTTACTTCTGTTTTGCATGACTTTCCTAGTTTCCCTTTGTTTTCTTATGCAAGGGCAAGGGCAGAGGAGGTTCCTTTTCCATATGACATCAAGTTTCATGACCTGATGCTTCCAAAATTCCTTTTTTTTCTGTTCTAGTGGCTCAGAAATGCTGCAGGACTGGTAGAGAGGTGGCTCTTTCTGCCTCCAGGGAGAGGAACTTTTCACCACTTGGCACAGTGCTCAGATTAGGCTACCCATGGCCTGGAGCAGGAAAGGTTTTGTTGTGTGTTCTTTTGTTTGTTCTGCCCACGAGGAAGAAAAATCCTCAAACCTGTGACAAGCATGCTGTGAGGGGAAGAACAAAGGAGCCAAGGCACTCTGAAGTTGAGGTCACACTGTTGCAAACTACACATTTTTATTTTTTTTTTCCCAAAGTGTTGACAAATTGCTGTGTAATTATGTTCAGCTCCAACAATGACAGATATACTTACAGAGGAGATAAGAATCATTGCTGCAGGCAAAGCAGGAGTGCAGTTGAGACTTTTGCACGGTGAGGTTACCCTGACTTTGTACACACCAGGGTGCCCCCCAAAGCCCAGATAAAGCCAGCTGACCCATCAATAGCCAGAGACACACAAGGGGCTGATTGCACTTGGCATGGCATTTGCCTTCAGCTGCTTTCCAACTTAAATTTAACTTTTTAGGGATCAACCAGCTCCCTCCATGAAGAGCAGCAAAGCTCCTTGGCTGTCCAGCTGCCTGGGCTGTGCTTGCCAAGGTCCAATGGTCCAAACCTCCTGCTGCTTGTGAGACTTGCACTTCAGCCATGCTTTTCCCCAAAATTCTCAAAACACTCCCCTGGTGTGGAAGTGTCCTGGTTCAGGCTGGGATAGAGTACATGTTCATCTTAGCAGCTGGTACAGTGCTGTTGCTTTGGATTTAGTATGGGAATAACATGGATGACACACTGATGTTTTGGCTGTTGCTCAATAGTGCTTGCCCTAAATAAAGCACTTTTTAGTGTCCTGGGTTCTGCAGTGAGAAAGTGCACAAGAATCTGGGAGGGACCATGGTTGGGACAGCTGGATTGAACTGGCCAAAAGGCTATTCCATATCTTAGGATGTCATGGTCAGTATAAACTGGGGAGGCAGAACTGTTTGAGAATGAGCTGCATATGGTGCACACTGCCTTTGTGGTAAGCAATTTTATCAAGTGCAACTTGTCTGCTGTGGATTTTATTTCTTTTCTCTCCCCCATTACTGTTTTTGTTATTATTATTTTATTTATTTCTTTAATTTAGTTTCTATTATTAAAATTTTCTTAGCTTTATCCATGAGGTTTCTTTCTCTTTTTCAGATTCCTTTCCTTGTCCCACAGTGGGCAAGAGGGAGTGAGTGAGCATCTGCATGGAACAAGATAGAACTCATCAGCCTTCTCTGAAAGCTTGTCAGTATGGGAAAGATAGAATAATAACACAATCAGGAAGCACTGATGTTCTTCCCTGAAGTATTTCCTAGGATATTTTAAGATGTTTTCTGTGGCACAGTAACTCAGTTCATGAAGACCTCCAGCCTCCCAAAGCTGTAAGAATTCAGCCAACAGATCTCCTCAGATTTTGCTCCTGTTGTAGACTGCTGTGAACAAGAGGGCAATATGTGGGGAAGAAGAACAGCAGAAGTTTGCTGCTCTAGTTTTTGGGTATTTCTATAGAAGGTGCATACCCATAAGGTTCCATTATAGGTGTTCTATGTGTTGATCACAATGAGCAAAATGACAGTGGTTGTGCAGAGATGTTTGTGTTAGCAAATTTGTCCCAAAGTTACAAGGTTATTTACTCTGAACTGTGTGGGTACTTTGAACCTAGAGCTGAATTTTCTGTGCTTAGCAGGCTCTTTTTTCCTCCTTAAGTGGTTTAATTGGTTCAGGTAGTAGAAATGACCTTGCCAGAACAACAACTTGCTTTCAGATATCGTGAGAAGCACACAGAAGATGCTGTCAATGGTTGCACTTCATTGGGTAGTGCATCTGAATCCTGAGAGCTCAGAACTCATTGTCTGTGAATCATAGAGGATGGCTCTTCCTGAGTTCCTGTCTCTAGAATACCGGCATGCAGAAATTTTAATCATTATCAGAAAATTAACTTTCATCCAAAAAGCTTTAAATGTTGCTTTGAGATAAAGAGAAGAGAACTCCAGTGCTGACCAGAGATCCACTGGTAGGGCATGAAGGGTGGCACAGGTAATGTGTGTTAGGTGAGCTGCTGCCAGCTTAAGTGTCTGGCAAAACTGGGAATATTCCAGGGTGGCTTTTAATAGTTTTGGGATTAAAGCTGAGCTGATGGATGGGGGTTGGCAGTACAATGACTGCCCTGAGTGACAAAAAGGAGGGAGCAACTCACACTCTGCAAACAATTCACCAATACAAAACTTGCATTCTATCCTCTATTGCATGTTCCTGGAGGTGAAAACCATCCCTGTAAACTGCTGGAGGTGTGTGGTGGCTTGTGAGTCAGCACCTTTGAGGAGTTTGTGGTGGGAGTTGAAAACTTACTGGAGTGTGATGTACAGGAAAACAGAAGAGCTCCTGACATGTGTGTCTGGTGTCTTTGTTCAGCCTGGTGAAAATTTATAACAAACATCATGTCTCCTACCAGTGGGTTGTGACTCCCTCCTGGGGTGTTGCAGGCTGTCTTTCTTCTGTACTGGGAAGTTCTTGGGATCTGTGATGGCCATAAAAATTAGCAGAGAGAACCCTGAAAGGACAGTATCTGTCAAAGCCTCCATCCTACTGACAGTGGCATTGTCTCTTTGCCCTCTGCCCTTGATTCCCTCCTTGGGTCCATGAGCCAGAATGCACTAACCCCCTCATAGATTTTTCTATGATGACACAGCTGAAAAACAGACTAGAACATATGTTTGAAATCCAGATAACAGAAAGGCAGATTGTGCTGGGAGAAAGTCCAATACAATTTAAAGAAAGTCACACTGCTGTAAGGTTCCATCACTCAAAGTTACATGATACAAAGGAAAAAACAAAGTACAGAGTACTTAGTTTTAATTTAGTAGAAGTAATTTTGATTTGAGCTACGCTGCATGCTGTCTACTGAAAAAAATAATTTATAGACTTTAATTGTAAAACAGTGAAGCCTTTTGCTTCAAAGAGCCCATCAGCAATCTGTCTTTCCTGTTTTATCAGTAAGAGAAAGTGAGAGCAAATAACAGATGGTTATGTCCCTTAGTGCCAGCAGTGAATGCTCATGAAATATAGCACAATCTACTTCCCATGTGCTGTGTTTTTTAACAGTAGTAGTAGGTGTGGGGCAAGATGAATAATTAGCTGAGATCAAAGATCCCTTTTTTCCTACTGAGAAGATGGCAGTGGCTGGTACTTGGGAAATGACCATATTATTTTGGTGTGATGGTTGGAGCAGAGACAAACAGCTTCAGAAGACATGTAGAACAAATTTTAGGGGGTGATAGGAGCATGAAAAAGATGTCTGTGTCTGGATTCAGATCCCCCAAAAGAAAAACATAATCCAGTAAACTCATTGCCTCATCAGGAGGCAAATAAACCTCTTCTAGCAAATAGAAAAATCTAAGATTAGATTCTCCAGTGGATTTAGTACTGCAATGCAGGGAGATGGAGCAGGGAGAGAGCCAGTTTGCAGTGCTCAGATGGCTGGGTAGGGCACTGGATGGAGCATGGCAGTGTTGGATCAGCAGCCTCCCTGGGCACACAGAGCCCAGCCCAGGGATCAGTGGGCTCTGCTAACACAGCCAGAGCCCTGCTGATACCTGTGCTGCCTTGAATAGCACCAGCTGGACTTGGAAATGTCTCCTAAAGGGACAAGACTGGGGATTATAGAAACCAGCATGTTGAAGGAAGCTGTTTAGCCTGCCCAGCAGAAATCAAGAGAAATGCTTAGATTCCTTACTCAGAAATGAGAGGGAAAGGTCTCTGTGTGTGTTCAGGATGCACAGCTGTGAGAGCTGGCCCAATCCTTCCCTGCTCTGGAAAAGTAAACAAGCAGAAAATTCCTATGAATCAAAGCATCACAGAATGGCAGGGATAACTTTCAACAGACTGGATTGTTCAGAGCTCCATCCAGCCTGGCCTTGAACACTTTTGGGACTGGGGCATCCAGCTTCTCTGGGCAAGCTGTTCCAGTGCCCAACCATCCTTACAGTAAATAATTTCTTCCTATTATCTGATCTAAACCTGCCCTCTTTCAGTGTGAAGCCATTCCCCCTTTTCCTAGAACTACCTGCCCTTGTAAAATATCCCTCTCCAGATCTTTTGTAGGTCACTATAGGTACTGGAAGGTAATTTAAGATCTCCACAGTGTGCTTTCTTTAGGGAGAACACCCCCAGCTCTCCCTGCCTCTTCACAGGAGAGATATCCCAGGTTTAAGATCACAAAGCTGGGCCTCCCCTGGACTCACTTGGAGAGGTCACTAGTATCATGCCAAGCTTGAAGGGATTTTGGTTTCTACCACTACTGAGAAAGAGAGAGAGATGTTATCTCCTTGAGCTGGGGATCCTCATTGATGTAATATCCATGGTTCCAAGCAGAACCACTTCAACAGGAGAAATTCAGCATATCCCTGAGTGATGAGGGAAATATTAGTGAACTCTTTGGGGGATTTGTCATGGCATAAGTGCTGGGGAGGTCTGTGTGTATCCAGCCTGAAATAGTTCTCTGTGTTAAGGCAAGTTGTGGTCCAGTATTTTCAGCACCTGAATTCCAGATGAATGCACTTTAGTGCAAGATAAAGAACAAAGCCTTATCTGAAAAAACAAATTCTTACTTTCCCAATTACAAAATGGACAACTATTTTACATATACTCACTTTCTGTTAGTTTATGTTCAGCTACTCAACTGTTACTCTAGCTCTATCTGATAGAAAATGCCAGAGGGCCAGATTGTTAAACAATGTAAATTAGCCAATTCCACTGACATCAGCTGACTTCCATAAGCAGGAATTCAGGGCCCTTAGAGTTAACATGTCCATATTCCCACTCCTGGCTGGGTTTAACAGAAAAGCAGTGTGATCTCTTTGCAAACAAATGGAAACAAGTAAATTGAAGTGATGCTTCAGCTGTAGTGGTTCAGACTTTCAGAATGTGAAATGTTCCAGAGCCATGGGACTTATTTTTGCATGGTATTCAAGTCAAAGCTTACAGGTATAAATGCTTGTTCCACCATTCTGAGCTTCCCAAACATTTCAGGTGACTGCACTGATGGTAGGTTGAATGTGAGTTTAATTTCACTTGGTTTAAAATTATATATCTGGAAAACTAAAAAAGGTTTGGATAGAGGTGAATTCAGAATAAACTCAAGTTCAGATAGAGTTTCACTAGAACCAGACCTTTTATGTGCTTGTGCACTATGAAATTCCAGGATATCACATTCAGATTAGACTTGGAGGAATGTTTTACATCATCCTCTGGGAAAGCAAACCAAAACTCCATGAAACCAAAAGCACAGGCTTTTCAATTCTCCTGGAATGGAGGGTGAAGAATAATGTATAATGCACCCATATAATTGCAAACAAGATGATATATTTGTAAAAGTGAGATTCTGGCATGTTTTGAAGTATAAAGCTGTAAAGAAGCCATTGAGGAAGTAAGAAAATAAAAACCCCAAACCAAAGCAAGAATCATTATCAGAAGACCTAAATATAACTCCAGACTGAAAATATGTTCTGGAAAACAAACAGGAGATGCTCTAGTGGCAGTAGCCAAATACAGAAGCAACAAGTAAACAATAACAAGAAAAAGAAGACAACAGCATAAAAGAGGCAAAAATATTTGGAAGTCTGATAAGCAGATATATACAAAGTTTCTTTGGCCTTCATTTTTGCAGTGGTTTTTACACTTACATTGTTGAATGGCTGTAAAATTCCTGTACTTATGTAGAACTGAGTTCTTTGGAATATTCATCATCCTGTCTTGGTAAATCCTTCTAAATTTATTTTAATAACTATTTGCTTTACTTTAAATGTTTTTGTTTGTTGAAAGGAATATTAACTTGTCATTCATGTGTGCCAAAGAGTAACAAGGTTTGAAAAACACCAGTTTCCCTGAAGAAGAAATAAAACCAGACTTTCTTGGTTACTGGTACTACATAACTGAATATTATGGCAGTATCTATGAGCAGGTTTTTTTATCCATTATATATAAAAAGCCAACTGAGTAAAAACTGATGATAAACCTCTATGTAGGCATTAGGGGGTTCTGGTAGTAAAGAGAGAAAAACATGAGTAGTTTATGATGTCTTCAGACTCTGAGGACACTTATATACCTGTATGATGTTTTTCTAGTTTCAACACTTTCATTATCCTATACCATCACGAGGAGAAACATAATTTTCCTACATTTATGGCTTGTAGTGGTCACATGTACACAGGCTTCTGAGGAAGAAGGTGGCCATCAGTGCAGTATTTTGTATATTTTGTCTATAAAAATGTCTTCTCCTTGTGTGCTAAATCCTAGTATTGGGAGGGACCAGGAAGCCTGAATAATTTTTTTCTAGAACAGCAATCCTCCTGAAGTTTAACAGAACTTTGGGAAAAAAAAATGCTAGTGTTATTTATTTATTTATATTAAAAAAAAAAATTAAAAAGAAAAAACACAACATAAAACAAGCAAAAATCCCCTCAAAAACAACAACAACAACAAAAAAAAAAACCCACCCCCCAAAAACTGAAACTGAGAAGAAAAAGGAAAAAAAAAAAAAAAAGAAAAAATTTCTCCAACTAAAAAACATCAATAAAATTATTTTTCTGCTGTTTTCATTCGCAATTGTAATGATAATATTTCAATGAGAGACTCAGCAATAAGAAATACTGTGGATGACAGATTCCTCACTGCTTTTAAAGAGTTTTTTTTTTTTTTTTCCCCTCAAATAACACATTTTTCCAGTAAGTATTCTGGCTTATTTGGGGTCCTCATTGAAAAGCAGCAGACACCGTGAGACTACTAATTTGTAACCTACTTTTCCCCCTTTTCAGTGTGGTTCCAGTCGAATTGCAGGCGCCTTAGAGGTTTGGGAAGATGCTGAATTCTCCTCAGCAGCTTTTTCCTGCCTCCCTGCTTTGCTTCTCCCAGCGATTCCCACTAGATGGTAGCATCAGTCCAGCTCCAAATTCCAGCCACCCCCTGGTGCACCTGCAAAATATCACTGGGATGGGGATTTATTTATTTACTTTTTTTTTTTTTCTTCCCCTGTGTGTGTGTTTTTTTTTTTTTTTTTTTTTTTTTTTTTTTTTTTTTTTTTTGACTAAGTAATTCAAACTAAGCAGCTAAAAGGAGGGCCATTAATAATGTCTGAGCATGAGCTGTATTTTAGCAGTTGTATTTTGCAACATATAGTCCTTACTGGTGTTTAAATTTATCTTTCGTTCAGATGTATCATTTGGTTCAGAAGTCCTGGCCCATGTTCTGCATCTGTTTTATACTTTTATCACCATAACTATTCAAAATCAGTATTCTTTCAGAAAGTACAGTGTTAAAATGGAGCCAAGAGTACAAGCCCCTGCTTTTCTTCTTGGGATTCGGTGAATATCTAGAATGATAGAAAAGTAGACTTCAGTTTCCCAAACAAAGTGTTACCTGTTTTGCTTTAAAATACATTTATCTTTAAATTTTCCTTTCCATTTTCACTGTTCTCCTGACCTTCTTAGGCTGTTTGGAGTGGCAGGTACAGCAAAGCACTTTGATGAAGAGGATTTTGAAGATGTTTGGTAAGTTGAGCAGAAACTTTTAAAGGGGAAGAGAGGAGTTGTTTTTTTTTTGTCCATGAATAAATAAGTAAAGCCAAAAATTTACAGAAGATTAGTGAGGAATAAGGAAGGATTCTTGTGTGTGCAGTCTGTATATTGCACAGAACAGAGAGAATGAGACAGAGATCAATATGCATTCTTCCAGTCATGTCTTTCTAAAGTGTTTTAAATTATGGGATCTTCTTGTTTTCAGCCATACTCTTTTAAGACAGAAAATTACATAAAGACTAACAGTATGTTAAAACCCCAGATATTTTGCTCATGAGGCAGGTAGTGACTAAATTAAAGCTTTATCTCAGCCATACTAATGAGATGCAATTGCATTGCAGTCTTTAATTACATGATTGCTTGGACCAGACCTGCAATGCATATAAATGACTGTAGCTCCCTCAGAGTCACTGCCAGGGTACACTAACAGAGAATGCAATTCCTTCTCTTGAACAGAGTAATTTTCCAGAGAAGAACCTTCATTTACTCGAATTAAAAGAAATTCTATGTATAAAATATTTTAATCTCTTCTACTTACCCACAGGTGTAGGGGGCTGCATAAGCTTATCAAGGGCAGTACACCAGGAAATGTGTTGTTATTGTCTTGTATCATTAAAGAATGATCATATACTTAAAAACCTGTATGATCATCCATATGAGCAAGGGCCACAGCCCTGGAACCCATTTTTGGCTGGCAGCTGCCTAAATGTGCACTTTCCCCATTCCATTACTGTGTAATTTTGTAAGGCTGCTCTAGAGCCCTCTTCAAGTATTATTGCAGCATTTCTTTCATATACCTCTTTCATGCCAGGATGCAAATATATTGCTCCTATTGCTTCAACCTATTTTTGTTTTGCATCAGCAGTTAAGGTAAAAAAAAGCTAAATTTAATATTTCCATCCCTCCCCATACAATTTCCTTGATTATAAGCACATAATGGTTTTGGATTCCCTGTGCTGAATTGCTGCAGGTTCCCTGTGAGCATTAAAGGTTGCTGTTAAATGCTGACCAGTTTTAAATGCCCCAGCAGGCATTAAAAGCCTGCCATGACTTGGCCACATCTCTGACAGTGGGGCTGCAGTGCTCAGTTTAAGTAGCAGACACTACAGAGAGGACCCAGGTACACCCTGCACTTGCTGCCATATGCAGGCTCCTCTTGCCTTGATTTTTCATGAAAACTGTTGTGTTTTTAAACTTCCTGGAGCTTAATTAATAAACATGACAATGAAAGTGAGACTTGGCACAAAGCCCTTTCCTATCCAGCACATGGGCATAGTAGGGTAATTGCAGTTATTTACATTTGGCATCCAGCTGACTGAACTAACAGCTCAGTATCTTTTTTTTTTTTTTTTTTTTTTTTCCTCTTGGAGTAGAGAGGCTATTAAATTAAACAGGTTAATGTAGCTGCAGCATTTTCACCCCCTGCTATCCCTGCAGCCATAGTAAATCTGCCACCTGTTTATTTCCATAAAAATTCAATTACAGCACCACCAGTTTATTCTTCTTACGTGCGTTGTTAACTTCAGGCAGTTTCAGACTCAAAGTGCGTGGCCTGTTCCTTTCCAAGGCTGTTTTTCTGCTGCTTCTCCTTAGCTTTCCATTTTAAGTATCCCAGCCACACACCCCTTGGAAATGAGAGAATAGAGAATAGAAAAATGAGAGAATTTCTGCTATGGTGCTTTGCCTTGGTGGTGCAAAAGGCAAAGCAATATGTGCACGTACACACAAAAAGTCACACATATACAAACATCTCATCCCTCTGTGGGACACAAACAGAGAGCTGGCTGTATGTTCCCTGCAGCAGCAGTTAAAAGAGGTCAACAAAACAAGCTAATGATTTAGAGTGAACCAGACATCTTTTAAAATCATGCATAAATTCTCCCCCTTTCTTCCTCTTTCCTGACTTTCTCCTCTGAGAGACACAAACTCATCTGTCTGTAGCAAGGAGGTTCTTCATATTTGGGTTGCATTAGATAAAACAATCTTTAAAATATCATCCTTGAGACTCTTGTCACTGGATCAGAAGCAGCAGGTGGCCTGGGCTGGCTGCAGGTTCTCATTTGGGTGTGACAAGAACTGGACCTGGGTGTCAGAGTGAGGAGAGAAGGGGAAAGGCATGAAGAGAAGTCACCTGGCAGACTTGCTTCATGGTATCACTTCATCCCCTCGGGATCCCTAAGGGAATGATAACATTTTATTCCCTCCCTTATTTCTGGTTGGACAAATAAGTTGGAAATGTTATACTTACAACAGCCTAACTTTTGGTCAGATGTTTGACTTTTTCCATTTCATCACTGTTCCCTCCTTTTTCTCCACCTTCACCTGATTTTGTGATTAAGAGCTTTTGCTTCTGTCAAAAGCAAATTTTTAATGGGCAGCCTGAATGTCAGAATTCAGAGAAAGAAAGAGACTGAGAAATGTGTATTCTGTCATCCTTGGTTCTGGCATCATGGGAAGGAAAGGACCCTTTCCCATGTGCTGTTACTGGGAGAGCATTTCAGTAGTTAAGGAGAATAGGAGCTGGGTGCTCTTACTGCAGAGAGGGGAAAAATAAACCCTATTTTTTTTTTTTTTTTCTTCACAGAGTGGGATAGCTTCATTTAAAAATTGCAGAAACTAAAAGTGCCTCTTTTAGGACTTGTACAGAGATTCAGGGGCTGATTTCCCCCTGCTTCATGTCTGTGCCCTGGGACACTGTAAGTGGCCACCAAGCCTTAGAACATCCCTTGTGGCAGCATTTGGCAGAGGTACAGACTAACCAACACTGAGCAGAAGGGTCCACTGGGCTTGTGGAGCTCTTGAGACAGACTAGGTTTATTAATCCTTCCTCTGTGGCAAACAGGCAAGTGCTTTCCTCAAAAAAATACCAAAAGAGCACTGACTTATAAAATATTGACTGCTATTGTTGCCTGTTCCATTATTGGTTTTGATTTTTACAAATCCAGACCCATCACTCTGAGCAGGTTTTGGGACTGGATTCTTTCTCCTGAAATCAGTCAAGAGAACTGCAGTGGCTTGAAGGATGCTATGGTGGGGGAACCTCTCACTGCACCTCACTGAAAGGGAGGATGCACTTCCTTCATCCCACTTTCCATGAAAACACCAGTTATAAATCAACTGTTGCATTTGTATGAGGAAATCCTGCTACTACTGAATTATATGGGTTTTATCTCACGTGTTCAATAGCCTTTGACAAGAACACTGTGTATAATCTCAGTTTTGCATAATTATTTATTATGTATGACCAATGCATTGCTCAGGTTGGATTACACTAACAGTCTTTGGAAGTCTCCCTCATATTGTATTTTTCTGTTTTCCTCTCCAGAGTTATATTCTCAGGATAAGAATGGCTGCAGAATTTTTTGAAACAATTTAAATTTGGAATGACAATCTTTTCAAAGGAGAATTAAGAGAGGATAAATGAGGTTTATGTAATGGTATTATGTCAGAACCAGACATGGGTAAATTTTCTTTGGATATCAAATTACTCACCCTCAACACAGTTAAACAGTAGGCTCTTTTTCCTTCTGGATGATTAGAGTCTTTCAAGTAAAATTCTAATTAATTTTTTTCTGTCCTGAAAGCAAAATTCAATGAGAAATGTATGCCTCTGCTTACATTTAAGAATGCAATTGACTTGGGGTTTCTTTACATGCCAGAGTTCAAGTTTGCCCTCTGGTTCAAGTATTTGCATAACCATGTTGAAGTCAGAGTAAATGTTTGTGCAGGAAGAGGTTCTTGGCAGGAGCCAGAGCATCAGAATCTAGTCTTTCTGCAAAATACAGGATAGCAAAATGTTGTTGTTTTGGTTGTTAAGTAGTAAGGGCTTATTTAAAGAAAAAAAAAAGTGGTGATGTGTTTGCTCTTGCTGCAGGTGATCTCATGTGGTTGTTATGAAACTCTTGGAGTCATAAGGCTATGTTATCTCTATTAATTGACCATAAGCTACATCAGAAAGATTCTCGAGGAAATTATTAAAGAAAACCCAAAGAACATTGGACAGTTTCCAAATATTTCTCATTTGGGGGTTTTAGAGTTCAACTGGCAGATTTAACAGCACCCCTCCACAAGAATGAGTAGGTAATAAGTTATTTTATCATTATAGAGAAATTGTCATTGTGGTGGAGAACTTTTCCACATGACACCTGAAAAAAAAAAAAAAAAAAGATATATCTTTATATATGCTCCTTGTATGTTTTGTGAGGAACAATTGACCAAGTAGCCCTATGAAACTTTAAAAGCTTGAAATTGTGTGCAAGCAATACACAAGTGCTATTCATCCCTATTGAAACTTGGTCTTTGGAGGGTAAAATGTGAGAATTCTTTGATATAAAAGTAAATGACCATGCAGTAAAGGTAGATTCTGTGGGTTGCAATAAGGCAGTATGTAATTACTCCAACCAATATGTGGTCAAAGAAGTCAGAATCACATTTTATTATAGAAACACTTTTTCATTATGAAGAATGATCCAACTTTTGTTTTGTTTTTGTCTTTTTTTGTTTAGTTGGTTTTTATTTTTGTTTTTGTTTTGTTTGTTATATCCTAAAAAATGAGTTTTGTGTTAATTGTCCTTTTTACCATAGAACATCATCATTTTTGACTCTTTTAATGTCCTTTTATACAGGTTAAATTTCTCGGCCATTATCCTTTATGGGACATAATCCCCTAAAGAAAGTTTTAGTGCATTTAATAAAAGACTTAGGCGTGGTTTTTATCTTAATTCAAGGAGGTATTCTGTCCTGAATCCAGGACACTGCATTCAGATGATCTGATCTTACCAATTCCTCTCAGAATTTTCTAGAAAGGAGGAATGTTAAACTATTATGCTTAACTTCCCTGAGTACTATTAATAAATGTTACAGAATGGAAATGTGTTACTATTTATTGATGCTGTAATTTCTCAAACTGCACATAGGAAACCTCCCTTCCTGTTATCTTCCATGATTATTTAGTTCAGCCTAGTAAATGCATTTTTTATTTGCTGCCTTCATAAGGGAAAGATCATTTTATCCTTTATCAGGGCACACTTGCTATTGACTAAGACATACTGAGTGTCTTTGTCACCATACAGTTTGGATTTATTGATATATAATTTATTCTCCTATTTTATGGATGGATAAAGTTCAGTGCCAGTTGGACCTTGAGTGTTGTTATGATGAGTAGATGGATTCCATCAGAATTAAACAAATAAGGCATTTAGAAGAAAAAACTTAATAACACCTTCAGCAGATTTTCCATGGGGAAAAAATATTTGGAGACTGCCTGTTATTGTTGCACAATTTTTTTGGAAAAGAGAAAGGTCTTCTTTCTCTTTACCATACCTACAAAATGAAGATGGGTTTTCCCAGATACTGTGAAGAGAATGCATGGTTTATCAGCACTCCAAAAATTAAAGAAGTCTTGAAATTGCTGCATTCACAAGCCAAGAGGAAGCCACTGGTGATATCTAACTATTCTTATTTATGTAACCCAAAATACAACTAGATTAGAAATCTACATTAGTGGAAAACTTAAATTTTGAAGAACATTGTACAAATATTTAAAAACCACTAGTATATACATGAGGAGGGAGGGAACTGTACTTTTCCCCTCCCCCCTTTCTCGTCCTTTTTTCTAAATTTTAGTTACTTTTGGTGACACTGTTTACAAGAACTGGTAGAATAGAATGGGAATAAAAGTGGAAATAGAACACTGGGAATATGTTTCTGATTTGACTTTCTGTATAATTGTGAAATCAATGAAAGCTAAAATTGTGTAAGAAAGAGTAGAGAAAAGGCAAAATTTCCAAATTGTTGTTGTGCACACAATTTTTTTTCTTGTTCCTATTAATGCTAAATTCTCATGTAGAACTTTGTTTTAGCAATTGGCCAAGAAAAAAATTGCTGAGACTTGACAGCAATTGCTCAATCTTCCCTTTCCTTCTGTGAGGAACAGATGTCACTATTCTTCTTAAGGAGTAATTGTGAATATACCACTGAAAAATTACTTAGAAGAGCATCCAAATGGAGTATCCCATTCAAATAGCTGCAGGAAGACTGCCAGCTTTAAAAAACTACTGAGAGCCAGAACCTGGGGTGTTTGTGGGCATGACACAAGCATGACAGAGCTTGTCCATCATTCTAAAAGGAGATAATATATTTGGAAACTCGGGAGCTTTAAGGGATAATGACTATAAAGGCAGACTGAGAGATCATTTCCTCTGTGTGTCTCTTCCAAGAGTAAGCTGAAGGCTAAACACTGGTTTTTGTAAGTTTTGTAAGTTCCTGTAAGTTTTTGAACAGAACTTCTCAGAGGTGTGAATGAACAACAATGAGGTGATTTTGTGTTTTAACCCTCTGGTTGAATTTTACTATTTGGAAAACAGGGACACAGCTCACTTCAGAAGTTCAGATAGCATATGGAATTCTCTCTTTTTTTCCCTCTCCCCTTTCAGTTTCATTAAAGCTTTCCCACTAGTGGTAAGATTCAATTAAACTTAATGAGTGATTCATGTGTGCTCTCTAGAAGCAGTGATTTCAGGATTCTTAGATTATATTTCATGTAAAAAATAAAGGAAACAACCCTCCCAGTGTTTAATTTTCCCTTCAGCACTATTAGATGGTTGCATTTGCTGTGGCAGAAGCATTCCTTTAATCTCACTGGAATACAGTGACTTGATCTTTTTCCTCTTTGTATTTCAGTAGGATTGCTAAGTGGCTACATAACAATTTATTTCAGTTGTGTTTTTTTTTTTTTTTTCTTTTTTTTTTTTTTTTAAACAATAATCAATTAAAGAACATAGAATATATTTATTAAAGTGATTTTTGATCAGAAATGCTTGTTTCTTATTTTGATTATGATTGAGCCACAATGCATCACAGAACACAAGTTCCATAAAAATGGGTTTTGAAAAAATCTAGTTAGGTTAGTCTAGAGAAAGCTATGTTAGCTCATACCACTGGGATTTATATTTTTGTGTCTTCTCATTAGATGTTTCTGTGAAAATTACTTGATAGTTGCTAACAGAAGATTGTTTTGTAAATATGTAGAACTTTTTATTTTTAAGAATGTGAGCTGGAGTGAAACCTTGAAAAGTCCTATTAGGAGTGTTTGAAGACAACAATTGCACATAGGCTGCACCTCATGTTTTAAAAACAATGTGACAAGGTGAAGTCTGCTTTTAATTTATAAAATCAGATAAACTGTGTTTTCAGTATTCTTAATTTTCACTGGTACTCTGAGAATATCAGTCAGTTTACCTGTTGAAGTCTTGATTTTGAGCATCAGATTAAGGTCCCTGATTTGTTGCATGAATTAGTTTTACTGTTTATTATTGCTATTAATGGAAAAGGTCTAAACAGAGTGCTGTGCACTGTATTGCCAGAGTTATTTATCCTTTGTAAAGTAGAATCACCAGTTCTAATCATCTGTCTCCTGCTACATTTTATGGACTACAAAAGAGAAGAAACAGCAGCAGTGTGTGTGAGAGAGAGCTCATTACTTTTAAAGGTGTTTTGCAATGCTTTTATTGATGTAATTAAGTCAAGGGAAGAAGTTGTGGAAAGGCTATTCTAGATAAAGGCCACAGAAGCCCATGAATACAGATGTTCAGAGACAGGTAGGGATCAAACAAAAAAGCAAATATCCTTGTAAACAAATCTATTGAGGTTTTACAATGCTAGCAAACTAATCTTGACAAATGAGGGGCAGGGGAGCTGTGTGAGAAAGATGTTCTCCTTCAAGTCCCTGTGCTTCTGAGGTCTGAGCAGCTTCCTGGAACAGAAAAAACATAGAGAAGGGTATTTGGCCACTCTGGGAAAGAGGAAATTAAAGCACCATATGAAATCTTCTGCAGAAATCAAGTAATAGCAGAGATCTGTGCAGGTGATGCAATGACATAGGGAATGCACAAAGTCTCTGAATGAAAATAGAGTCCCCATTCATTGTAGGCAGGATCTTTTACTGCTTATCTTACAGTGACAATAAACTCCAGCATTGTGTATTGACTTCTGCTGTTCTGTAAGCTGCAGGAATAAGATGCCAGTAAGGAATTTTTTTTCCTGATTTGGGCATTGGAAACTTTGGATACAAAATTTCTTTCTTTCTTACTTTCAAGTAAGAAATTTTTCAACTTTTCTTATTTTCAAGCTGATGATAGATGTTTGTTAGTCTCTTAAGATTTTGCAGTAATATTACTGATGTCATCCTTGTTCAGTTACAAGCTATATATAAAAAGAAACTTTATTATTCTAAAGTATCTTCTGTTTTTGAAGTCTAACTTTCTAAATTTGAAAAATGCTTTTAAGCATTAAGAACAAAAAACACTGGAAATATAATTTTGATCAAAATTATCACTTTATACACTTTTTCTACTTGCTCTCATCTATCCCAATACATCTTTTGTAATCAAAATGTGTACAATCAATCTCTATGTGTGCATTATCCTATCATCCATTCATTCTTTCAATTTGTTTCTACAGGATCAAGGAAGAAATGTGAGGGTGCCAAGAAGAGAAACAATTAGAACAGAAAGAAATGGGTTTGTTACAAGCCTACAGGCAGTTAAAATGTTATTTGTTCTACTGTGAAGCAATTAACAGCTAAGACTGTAGGAAATTTTTAATTGAGTATTGATTTGAAACAAAAGCAGTGATCACTTAAGCAATTGTGTTCTGTTGAACAGCCCTCATCGTGGCTTAGTGCAGGCTTTCAGACAAGTGTGTTAATTAATCTGTATATGACATTTGCCTTTTTTAAAACCTTTTGGAGGATCAGGGTAGGGATGCTTTGGATGATCACAAGTGGCAGGGTTTTAAAGATGCTACTATGATGTTGTAGGTGACAATTATGAGAATTCTGTTAAATTATATAACAATACTGAAGTTCCATCTTCAAAGAACAAAACTGGCATCTGTATCACCTCCAACTTCAGTTGAAGGTCCTTTGCAGTGTTTAAGTTTTAAATGTGTGTGGATGTTACTGAACATGTACTCAGGGAAAGGGAACTTGGACAGGAATCCCAGTGGAGCAGTTTTGTTGGAAAAGTTTCTCATGTCTTAGAGAAGGATATGACTGGAGGACTTTCACTCCTTCTTAGCCACAAAAGTCAGTTTTTTTGTTTTTTGTTTTTTTTTTTTTTTTTTTTTTTTTCCTGGGTAGAGAAGCAGCAGGTTCTTTTTCTCCAGCCCTTTTTTTTTCTGTATGATATGTTTGTCTTCTTCAGTTTTTCATTGTTTCTTGCCAAACAATTCTCTTTGCACACCCTTATCTAGTACAGCTTACCTTCTACTCTCAGCTGAGAAATCAAATATCTAGTCATAAACCTTAAAATATTGATGACAACACTAATTGATGTTGATTATAGTACGCACATGAATCAGAAGTAAAATATCTTTGGAAAAATACTTCTAAATGTCTAAGAGATTGATAGGCTTTCTTTCTGTCTCTCAATGTGCATATAGATTTAAAAACCTCATTGTTTCTTTCCTTTTGCTTCTATTTCTCTGCATTTTCTCCTCATTGATAATTGTGTCAGCACAGATGAAAATATTAACTGTGCTCCTATGGAGCTCTTTTCAAATTCTTCTTGTATAGTAGGCTGGCCCAGAAGACACTGCCTATCCTAAACTACAGACAATTAGATTAACAATTTTATTAATTAAAAAAATGTATGAATTGCAATCTTATGTTGCTACCTACTTAGAAATTCTCTTTTTGTCTTCATGACTGGTTGCTACTCTAAATCAAAATGTCTAATGATATTAAATGAAATTTACTGTGGTTACCATTTGATAGATGTGAAACTCAAGCAGAGAGGCCCAAAGTTATGCAGAAATATCTGAGCTTAGTATTGCATCCTCTTCCCTGAACAGTTTTATAAAAGGAGTCTGGGGAAAACTGGCCCATGTGAGTTTCTGCAATGAGCTGAGGGTGGAACAGTGAAATTCTGGTGCTCAGAGCTCTGCTGTAACCATTTTAATTTTTCTTGTTAACAGCGAGATGAATAATACACTGACACTTCCTGTTATTTATAATTCAACAGACACTGCAGTAGGATGAGTGTTGCTAATTATGATGAATTAATATTAGGCTAATTGTCTCTAAACTGGCAAGTTAAAAGATTGAAAAAGTACAAAGTACTTTGTCTTTTAGACAGACAGAGGAAAAAGCATTTAGCAAAAGTAAAAATCCCAGACATTTTCTCATATTCCATAAAATTTCTCAAGTACATTTATTAATTTCTTTTGCCTCCAACATCTCCAGAAAACCAAGTTTGACCTGACTGAATTCACTAACAAAGCTGAATATATGTTTCTGTCTGAAAGAGCTAGATATATTGCTGCCTGACACACCTGTCAGGCTTGTCATGCCTAAATTGGGGGAGGCTGAATAATGATTTAATTTGATGAAGAGCAATAATACAACTACTTTGTGATCCTGAATATTCTGTATTTCCCTAAGCTTTTTGCATGCAGAGCTTCAGAGTGGAAAGACTTTTTTTTTTTTTTTTTTTTTCCATATAATTTAACTGAAATTTCAAGGAAAAGGAATAATGTTCATTCTTACTCATGTTATTTTCATAATACTTTGAGCCCTTTGATTTTAGGTGCCCACTCTGTTTTTGTTACAAAAGCAAGAAATTCAGCAAAAATTATACCTGTCCAGGAAGATGGTACCTGTGCTTCTGACCATGCATCCCTGTGTTCCTTCAGCATAACTTTTGAAAGCAGCTGTCCTGTCACATACTGAGTGGCAGGGAATGACAAAAACATTGGAGAAAAGCATCTCTGATGTCCTCATGTCATCTGGGACCATCTTGCAAGTTAATGTTGGAGCACATAAAAACAGTGACCTGATGCTTAAGAAATGGCAATTCATAATTTCTACTGGAAAATATGGGAATGACAACAAGCTCTGGTAATCCAAATATCATTTTTCCTTAAACAGTCTGGTACTTGCAGTACCTGAAGAGAGACTACAAGAAAGATAGAGAAAGGCTTTTTATAGAAATGTGTAGGGACAGGACAAGGGGGAATGTCTTCAAATTGAAAAATAAGTTTAGATGAAATGTTAAGAAAAAAATTCTTCAGTGTGAGGGTGGTGAGGCACTGGCATGGGTTGCTCAGAGAAGTTGTGGATGCTCCATCCCTGGAAGAGTTCAAGGCCAGGATGGATGGAGCTCTGAACAAGCTGATGTAGTGAAAAATGTTCCTGTCCACAGAAGGGGGTTGGAACTAAGTGATCTTTAAGGTGATGATTTATTCCATGTTTTTTCTCCAACCACCCACATGACATGTGACAAACACATATCTTCAGAAAGGCTGAACAGATTTTTGATTGATTATTTATGAGACAAAAATAGTCTCTACCACTGGTACTAGTGGCCCTTTTTGGAAGACAGAGCCAGCAATGTTTAGTGTTAATATCTAAGCACAAAGTGATGTAAATGGGCACCTCAGTGCTGCCCATGGGGAAATGAAAATCCCAGGCATATATTGCCTTGGTGTTGTATGCATTGACAAGGGATTTACTGTAAGAATTATTGGTTGTGGCAAGCCTTGGGGTCCTTTTCCCCAGATAAGTAGATTCTGCATTAAAAGAGAATAAAGTACTTTAGGCAAAGTTTTGATCTGAAGGCAGAAATGTCACAGAAACATTCAGAAATCCATTTTTGGTGCACAGGACAATGAAAAGAAGATGAACAAAACTCATTCTGTCCATGCCATTGGACACATTGGACTCCTAAGTAATATTATATGGTATACATATGAGAAGGAAAAGACATTTTGAAAAATAGTGTTCACTTGTGTTCTACAATGCTCAAAATGAACATCACCATCCATCTGGTGTCTCTATGCTCATATCACACTGTCTTCTCACATCAAGTCATTTTTCTGTGCTATGGGACACGTTTATTTCAATGACAGGATGGTTTTGGTATGAGATTCTAACCATAACCAGATGATATGATAAGCTTAGACAGATAATGATAAACTTACCCATTGAAGTGTTTCCTTAGGTCTTGTAATAACTTGGATGAATAAAGCAGTCAGTCAATCACTCCATCTTCATATTTCTGCTTTTTTTCTTTGCAGTAGAATATATGCTATAATTCAAAAATTATTTCAAGAAAAGAGGTACATGCACTAGGTATGCACATTGGCATATTTTGGGGGAAAAACTGGTTCCAGAATAGTCTTATATATGCCTCACTAGAAAAGTAGATTTGTGCAGTTCACAGGTGAAAGAGGTTTTCAGTATTATGAATCACAGCCAGAATAATGGTTGATTTGTGTTATACTTTAAGGACCATGTAAATGTTTTGTTATTAGGCTGCAGTATATACTGATCTATGATTAAAAAAAAAACATGAGGGGTGAAGTATGGCTTCACTGGTTCATAATGTGCGCTATATTTTGCACCACCTAAACAATAAAGTCTCCAAGGTGGTTTGGATTTAATTCTGGAGTGTCTGGAGTTTACCTTGTGAGCACAGTAAAACCTTTTTGGTACAGTCCAAGGAGGTGGTGGGCAAGCTCTGTGCAAAGGCTGTCTTAGTTTGGGGTAGGGGGCTTGAGATTGGAGGTCTTTGGGTTTATTCAATGTCTTGTTCTGCAATCTGAGGCCAGCATGCTTAGCAAGGGGAGAGAGTTATGTCCTCTGCTTTCCTTCTGTAAGTGTTTTGCTTGTTTGATTTGGGAACAGTAGACTGCATGGAGTTGGGGGTTCAAGTGCATTTTTTTATGTTGTAAAGGAGAAAGCACAGCTGTAGGAACAAGTGGAGGTAGGTCCTGAGACAAGATGTGAGAACCCTGAAACATGCCTGTGGTCTCCCCTGTTGAGGAATTGCACACATCTTATCAGCTGGTCTTCTGTACATGAGCTTCTTTTGTCAGAATTGACTCTTTCATTTTCTTTTTGTAACTCCCTGGCATCAAGGAGTATGATTTAAACTTTTTTTTCTGTATGTTTTGCAATATCTGGAAGGGAGGTCATACACAGCCAGCCTAGCCATTGTCTCCTTTTACTGAGGTTGGTATGAAGATATATACACACTTCAGTCTCTGTGGAAAGAAATATTTCAACTCCATAGATGTTACTGGGGTCAAACCCAGCAACACATAAATTTCTCTGCTCTCCAAATAGTCCTGAGGAATCCCACTGTGTATGTAAATCTCATCAGCAATGGTTTAAGGTCTGTACCAAACCAAATGTGCAAATGTCACCTAACAGGCAAGTTTACAAAAATCACAGGGGTATTAAGTCCAGGAATAAGTGTCCTCTTTCCCAGAGCTTTTGTTGTCATGACTTTGGGTCCTGAGCATTGAGCAAACAGGCCTGTGCACTGTATGGCAGGATTGTAAGTTAGCACTTGAAACTGTGCTATAGTTGCTGCTGAAAAAACTATAGCTTCCCTCAGTGTAGCTTCTCTGAGTGTCCCTTCCCTTCCATTTCAGAGGTTCCTTCAGCTCTGAGAGCTTGGTGGCATTTTAGGGAAAGTTTGTAATATTTCTTGTTAAAGCGTCTTCTCTAATTCAGATTCCCAAAATATTTAAGTGACCAAATCCAAGGGAGAGAAACTGAGTTAGGTGCTTGCCTACACTTGGCAGACTGTGAATTGTCAGGCATCAGCTCTCAGTATTGCAAGATGAGATCTGAATCTCAGCCACTCTTAAGTTTCTAGGCCCTATAAATATAAACCTCTTGCCTCTAAAATAAAAAAAAGTAATGGATACAAATCCACTGATTCTGAAGAGCAGTTGATGCAATGCTCTTCTAGCCATTTTTATACATGTATATCTCAGTCTTATGGACCAGAAATGGATATAAGGTAAACTTGACAGGCCATGCCACTTGGAATATGTCAAAGGCTTTGGCTTGTTCAGGTTTGGCTTGTTCAAGATCCTGTGTGTCATTAGTAGGGAAATCTTTAACATCTTAATGCATAAAATTTGCAGACTGAACTCATTGCTAAAGTAAGAGCAACTGCATTTCAAAAGCTTCATGACAGAGTTTACAGCTCTTAACACTTAGTGAGGCATTGATGATGAGGCATTTCTCTATTCCAAATGGACAAATTATATTGGCAGATGTAACTGCAGGAAGATAAGTGAATCATCCTATGTTTGAAGTGGAAGTTGTGCAAGTGACAAAGGGCAAATTGCCAGTGGCCTTCTCTCTCTGAAGCATCCTCTGTAGCATGAACAGACATTAACAACTCTTCACAAACTACCTGTGGGTGTTTTAAAATATTTATTACTTTTTTTAAAGTTAAAGCCTGCATCTGCCCACCACCAAACAAATCCTTTAAGAATAGTCATGGCTTGCTGCTTCTCTGCAGTTGGTGCTTAGCAGTGAAGAGAGAAATTTGTGTCTGCAATTAGAAATTAAATTCCTCAGCCCCCCTACTGTGTAGGAAGTTCTCATTCCTTCATTCTTGCCCCCTTGTTGCAAGGCTGAGGCCTCTGGCTATCCTGAAAAAGCCTGGGACTCCTAAGACAGACATTTCAACATTAATAGTAATAATTAAAAAAGGTATTCAGCTTGCATTTTTAACCACTGAATAATTCTTGTCAAGTAGATAAGAGCTGAAGATGAGTAGTTGTTATAATCACCATTGTTTGGGAAAGTAGAATGGACAGTTAACTACTGAATAGTACCATGACTTTTTGGGAGGAGCATGAATAATGACCCCCTTTCTGGTACCTGTGGATATAGAAATCTAATTATAGTGTATTTCCACATAGCAGTTATATAAGCAGACAGATTTGCTTTTGATGTGCTCTTTTCAATGGGCCCAGTTAAATTCTCCTGATTTATTCTGGTAGGTGGCACCTTAGTTCAAAGTTGGATAAAATAACAACACTTTAATTATGAATAGTAATATTTTTTTCCAAAGTTATGTCCAAGTTGGAAGGGAGGTGAATAACTAAGCTGAATTACTGAATTCTGAGTGTTTGTACTCAGATTAAATATAGGTTTTTTGGTAGGAAACTAATCACTGCTACTTAGCATATGCAGTGCTATACTATTGCTGCAGTATTTAAGTACAATCTCGGATTCTGCTTAATTTAGGAATAAAGGCTTAAAACTTTAGTGGCACAAGCTCTCTAGGGATCAAAAAGCAGCAGTTTCTTGGCCATTAGCCCCAGAACTGCCATGAGAAGCATTGGTGAAATCATGTTTTGCACCATTTGGGGCACGAGAGAGAAGGTGCTCTGCTCTTTGCTCACCCAGAGCAGACAGTGGAAAAGCAATTTTGGACTAGTAGTTATTTCATTTGAGTATTGACCTATTTCTACAGCAGTTGATGATCAAAAAATTATTTGGGGAAAAACATTGAGAAACTTGTTCTGGGAATGTCAATAAGAATTTTATGACATTACTATAACACTACTGGTTTTTAATTCTTGCTTCTCCCCAGTAAAATTTGGTAAGGATCCACTGTCTAAACTTAGAATGTAAAACATCTAGATATTTTTCTGCTGAAAGTCAACAGGCTTGTTGACTAATAGATTCACTCACCAGAGTTTGGATAACATCTTCCTGCTCTGCAGAGACTATGTGGTGTCCCATTAAGAGCTGTGGCAGTGAGGATGCAGATTTCTCTGTGCTAATTTATAAATGAATAAACTCTGATATCAGAACTGAGGGCTCATTTCCCTTTCTGTATGGGCTGTGGCATTTCTTCTCTGTCTAGCACAGTGTGTGAGAACAAATGTCTGCCAGCTTGGATGAAAGGTGCTGGTTGTGTTTTGTGTAGAGGCTTTTGCAGTTCCTAAGTTCACCTTCTCTGCCAGGTTTACTTGCCCAGGAACAACAGGCTCCATGCTACCTGCAGCCAGGTGGGCATCACTACCAGCTCAACCTTTGAGCATCCAGTCAAAATTTCTTACCCACCAAATAGCTATCAAGTGGCTTTAAGTGTTATGCTATTAACTGAAAAGTTAAAATCACATCATGGCTGTGCCTGACAACTCTGATATGACATTTTTTAAAATTCACACCCATGCCAGTGCTAAATTAACTCTGTGAATTCTGACAGCCCAAATCATGCTGTTTTTCCTCCCAGCCCCTCTGTGTACAGAAGGATCATTGCAGTTCACAAGGGTCTCAGGCATGGATCTGGGCTGTGCATTATTCTTGTCTGTTTGAAAAATGTAGGCAATAATAAAGCTCGCGTTGTTGACTTAGAATTGTTTCTCAGGAAGGATGTATGCTTGTGGTCAAGGTCAAAGCAAAGTAGAGGAAAAACATGTTGATTTTGGTTGGGGAAAAAAAAGCTGTTTTTGAATGACTAAGGTTCCATCAAAAATGTATTATATAATCACCCCAAAGTGGCCTTTTCCCCCCTGTGGGTGACCCATTTATTTTGTTTTGCCCTGGCCCTCCACAGCATTACCCATGTGAGTACATTTCTTGTATAAACTGTTAGGATGTTGTCATTTGGTGTCATTCCTAGTTACGTGCTTGCTTTGTCTTTATTTTTTTGAGACACTGGGGAATAAAACTTAAAACTTCCACTGTGTCTGTATCATAAATCAAACATTTTGGTGGAAGATAATGGCACACTTTAAACAAAAAATGACAGAAACTTCAGTCAATATAACACCTGAAGAGCAACAGCTTCTTTGCAGCTTGAATTGGGGTTAATTAATTTGAGTCAACATTTACATATTTAGTATGGTGCATTAGTTAGAAAACAACAAAGAATAAATTCATCCTTCCAATGCATTTGATCAATGTATGAAAATCAGAACAAATTTTTTTTTATCCTGTTTTTATTTTATGTGCATTATTTAAATAATGTACACCTCTGGGTAAAGCTTACAGAGAAGTTAATTCAACTGTTCTATCACTTTAATTCACTTTCTGCAAATGGTTGAGAAGAATTTGTTCATGCATTTACTGAAATCTCCTTTCAGGATTCAAATGCCTTCCCACTTCAGTCCATGTACTCCCATGAAATAGTTTTTGTGGGATTCAGCCCTGCAAAGATTATTCTCTGCATTTTCTATGGTCTGTAGGGTGCAGATGGGTTTTGGAGACCTGTATGGGGACAGGCTTGTGTCCTTTGTGCTGCTTAAGGGGTGCAGAGTCCCTTTTTTTAGCACACAGAAAGAAGTTTCAACTCTGTCATAGTGTTTGAAGCTATGAGAAATAAACTCAACATGGATAAGGGGATGCTCTTTGCCAATATTGTGCAAAACGAGGAGAAATTGCTTGGTGTGGCATAAATTTGCAATAACCATGCCAGGAATATTGGTTATAATCCTATATATTTCACGTTCCCTCAGCAGGAAAATGGTTGTCACCAAATTTTAATGCCATACTTGCTGTGAGTGTTTGGTATCAGTCTATTAAAATACATGCTTTTTAATTTTTTTTTTTCACTTTTATCAGAAGAGGATTAAAAAGGCTGAACACAAGGAACTGCAGCATTTTGCTCTGTGGTGCAACACATGTGAGTTACTAATTATTTATACCTATACTTAGTGGCTATGTTTAAATAAATTTAAAAGTAACTGGTTTACAGGATGGGTCAAGAGAAAATTTGATTTTTAATGGACTATGAATAGGCAATAAAGACTGCTCATGTTCCTGGAATGGGGAGGTATTTAGGACCATTAACAGAGGTCCCAGACCACTTCTCTCACACAGATGTGGAATGAAAGGTCTAAAACTTAGTCAAACCCTCTGAGTCAAACACCATGGACCTTCTATGAGATCAGAAGAAATATAAATCTGAATTTGAGTCTCTTTAGATCTTCTATCACTTCTGCATTGATCAGGGTTTTTTTTCCAAAGCAGAATTTTAGGTTTTATATTCCACTTCATTTGACTTTCAGCCCTGCAAACTCACCCATTAGCCACAGCCAAAGGGTGGCCTTAGGTACTTATTTGTGGTATTCTTGCTGTATAGCACTTCAGAGATGATTGCTGTGTTTCTAAATGATATCTCAGAGAAATCACAAATTAATGCAAAGGGTGACTCTGTCATCACTGCTAATCAGGTGAAAAATAACTCAGAAAAACTTCATTTAATGCATCCTGGATAAATCTATCTCTAAAGCCAACTGTTTTTATAAAACTCTAATTGCTTCTCAAAGCAAGATAATGCACACAAATATTTTGCTTTTAATAAATATGTGCTTTTCATATTGAAGGTTTTGAGCTTTGCTCTGAGTTCATGAGCTCTTCATCATTCTCAATTATATTACTTTTAAAAATTATTACAAAACTCAACAGACAGGCTTCTGCCATGGATAGGATATGTTCTTACTGTAATAAATTGTCTCCCTGGTAAGTAACTCCATGTTGAGCTCTCAGTATCTCAAGCTTTTCAAAGGAATACCTTATAACTTCTGACATTTAGGACCATTTTTTAAAAACCTTCAAGATGTTGTCTCCATTTCTGTTCTCTGTTTTTGCTGTGTCACACTGAGTTTATTTAGCAGACTTAATAACTTTCTGAGACTTCCTCAAAGGTTTCACTGCTAGGAAGAGTAGCATGCAAAAGGCTGCCACCTTTTCTGTAACTACTTGGAGGTGCCTAAAATAGAAGTTTGTTGATAATGCAGTATTTTTTGGCAATGGTTTGTGACTTCTCTGTTATGCTAGTAGTGGCCAGGGCAAGTAATCCTGAATATTGGCATAAGAGACACCTATATCACTTGTCAATCTGCTTTCTGAATTTCATGGTGGGGGAGCAGAGATGGCAATATTAATATGAATTTTTTGCCTGTTGTTCTCTTTTTATTGTTTCATTATTGACATGAATTTGAAATTATCACAATCCATGGCTGTCTGTAGCTGGGGAAGTTTTCTTTCCTTACTGAAGGTTTCATTGTCTTCATCTAGGCCTTTTGGTTGTTGTCCTGAGCAAAAATTAATTTTAATAAACTCACAGCAGTAAATATTTTGAGTAAATAATCGTTTTACAATGGCAAGTATAGGCCAGAGCTAGCAGGGAAGCCTGCTAAGTCTACCAAAGTAATAAACTGAAAATGAATCATAAACTAATTTTCATGACTGACATTTCCTCTCTGAATTAGAGAAGAGAGCAGAATAACTTGAGAGGAGTTATGGAGTAATATCAGTTTGATTTATGGACAGTGAGCTTGCTGTGGACTGTATATGAACATGGATTAAAATAAAAGCTACCACCTCTTGTTTGAAGTGAATCTTTAATGCCACAGTAAAACTTGAAGAGAAAATACAAGCAAATCCTCTTCTTCCCACTAAAAAAGAACTGGGGGTAGAAATGTAAGATCAGTCAAAGAAACTGGATTCAGAGGTGGCACTCTTGCTCTATATTCTTCTCATGTAAAGATTTATTTTTGTCTTTGATGAATTCAAACAGATGCAGAGAGAATGGACTTGGCTCATTTTGTAAGGTTAACACAGCAAAACCCCTCAATTCCTTGTGAAGATGAAAATGGTGCCAAAATATTAGGCCTACAGAAAGGAGGGTGTTTAATGAGGTGAATTATATGTTTAGTATTCAATACTGAGCTGAGATTCACATGTTCAGTCCCCTTCTCTAAGGGATGTAAAACTCCAAGGGATGAAACAATTAAGCCCCAAATCCAAATCCTAAAACAGATGATAGAATTTCCATATCTATCTTTCAAACTTATGGCCAGTTTTATGACAGTAACTTCTGATTCTGTAGCTATAACACTCCCCCTACCCCACCAAACATTTAATCTGATGTAAACTACCTTAACTCTCTTAATTTTACTAGAGGGGGAATAATTTTCTCTGAATGAGAGCCAGTGGATAGTGACAATGCTCTTGGGAGCATCTTAAAAGGATGGGGTTACAAAGCCTTGATTCAGTTGGGTTATCTTTGAACAGTTTAAGATTATTTTAATAATTATTATGGTTGTATAATTGGTACAGAATGCTAGGTATGCATTTAAAAGGCTTTTATCCTCCCTAACAATATTTTCCTTTCCCTTTGGTCTAATATGTTCTTTCACCTGGATAATGTAAATTACTTTTTATAGATTTATTGTCCTCTTGTCTCTGTCCCTCATCTTCTATATAATGTTCTTCCTTATTGATAGTCTAAAGGAGTGATTGGCACTGTGTTCTCTTTAGATGACAAAAATATAGCAGAATATCCCAACCAGTTAAAATTAAAGAATGAGGATAATGAATTTTCAGAATTTATGGCCATTTCACTTACATGAGAGCACAGAAACAAGCAACCTACCATCTATCCAAGAAGTCTGATAAACCAGGATGTATCCTAGGGAGTTTAAGACAAATAAAGCTTAATGGTAAGGACTGTTGATTTTTATAGGTAGTAATTCTATTTAACTGGAATTTTTTCCAGCTTATTTAGTGGTGCTCATTATCTGGTCTTTATCAGTCTCATTACTTCTTACCATGCTAAAGAAGTGTTCACTTTCATCTTACCTGTAACTCAAAAATGCAGTAATTTAATTCTCAGTTCTCTCTCTGTGGTTGATAATTGCACCACTATGCAGTTAATAAATCAAAATTCAGATTAATCAAGACTATAAAAAGTCTTTTGTAGCTTATTTCCTTTCTATACCCCAGGCTTATTTTTCATAAGCTCCTTTGTAGCATGTACATGCTCCTGTGCAGCATGTGAAAATCAGTTTATTTGGGAGGTGACCTAGGATAAACTTTATACATTTTGTTAAAACAACTGACTTCCAATTGTTTTGTACTGTTACAGTATATAGTTGTTGATCTGTACCTTTTTTTTCAAACACATCTCTAGTTTGCACCCCTATTTTTGTAGAATATCTACTTATAGCTTGTAAGGACTTATATTTGGATAATGCCTGCCATTGAAAGGTTGCACTAAAATAATGAGTTGATTTATTGGAGTAAAATTGGAAGAAATTTTAAATTTAAATAAAATGTTAAATTTTAAGTTGGAGTAGACATCTGAATGCTACAGTGCTAAATCCCTGTCTGGCAAGTGCTGGCTCTCTGAGGCTCCTGACTGCTCCTTAACTGCTTGGGCTTCTGGTGCCCTGGCTGTCCTATATTGCCTTGGAGTCCTTACAAAGAAGTTTTTGGGATGTCCATTTTGGGTCTAAATGGAGTAGAAACCAGGGGTAGCTGTATGGAAATTTCATGGGTTTGCCTCCTCCCAGTTCTGCTCAGCCTCATAGAAACATAGAAAGGGTGGTGTTGGAAGGGATCTTAAAGATCATCCTGTTTTAATCCCCCTGCCATGGCCAGGGACACTGTCCATAGATGGGAATGCTCAGAGCCCCATCCAACCTGGCTTTGGACACTCCCTGGGATGGGGCACCACCAACTCCTCTGGGCAAAATGGAGATACAGAGACATTAACTGCAAGTGAGCATGATGATTGTGGGGATATGGGCAGAAGAGAGCAGTTTCTTGGCTGTTGGACTTAAATGGAAGGGCATATATGTGCAGGAATATTCAAAAGGAATATTCAAGGAGCAGAACCCAGTCCTGTTAGTCAAAGGCAAGGAGTTGTGGGAGGATGACTTGAATCCTTTAAAATAGCCAAACTCCCAAGAACTGGCTTACATTATCAGCAACCAGCCTGCAGAACTTGGTTTAAAGAAATAAATCTGTTTCTGAGTTTTGAAAACATGAAATCAAAACCCATGTAGACTCCATGGCTTAAAAACATTGTTATTTTCCTAGTTCAATTTAAGAAAGAAAAGAAAGAGCCCTTCTGGCTGTGGCCAACCACCAGCCAGGGGTAAGGCTTTACAGCTGACTTATAAACCCCTGAGAGATGGGTTTTCTAATGGAAATACTGACAGCCCCTTGACTAGCAACACTAGCAGGCACTGTTGTAATAAATGAGACTGAGAGACACATGATACAGGGCCCAGAAGGTAATTAATGGCTGGAGTGAAATAAAATATAGACACAACATCCCGCAGAGAGCATGACTCAATGGAGCAAACTTGTAATAAAGCACAAAGAATGTCTGTTTAGTAAAGAGCTGTGTGAAACTGCTTATAAAATAAATCATGAGCTAGTGCTAGAGACAGCTGAGCTCTCTGTATGTTTCTTTTAAATAGGGGGATTAACAAATGCCCCTTCACTGTAAAAAGCCATTTTTGGCAATGCAGGATTGCAGTTAAAATAAAATGAGAATCAGTGAAATGCTAAGTGCACCTATGCAAACAAGATCTTCACACACTTCTCAACAGAAATGTGGCAGAGGGAAGTTATGGCTGCACCTACCACCTCACCTTTTTAACCAAGTAACTTTTGGGCTAGCTCTCATTCTGATTTAACCCAACTGTCTTATCATTTGGAATAGTTGACTTTATCCTTGTCACATGTAATATGTCAAAGCAGGCACCAAAATGGCTCTTATTCCTTAATTTCCTTCCTTAAATGCTAAGCCTAAAAAAAAATTTAAAAATCACCACCACAAAAACCTCCCCAAACCCAGACTCTGTTGCCTTGTTTCTTGCTTCCACTCATTTATAAGACTGTAGCTACAATACTTGAAGGCAAACTATTATTTTGGGATTATGCATCAGGATGCCTGATCATAGCTTATTATTGTCAATTTATTAACAATGGATTAATAATCTCCTACCTTATTATTGTTACTGTATTATTACTGTATCCTATGTTCATATTTCCAAGGCAGAAAAGTAAATTGCTGCAGATGGCTAATCCAATTGAATTAGACATCACAATTAATGTATTTTCAACACTATCAGTTCCCAAAATGCAAATCTTGGAAAGTTTCATACCTAGGGTGATGCCACTGCTGCTTTAAACTCTGTCAAACAGTATTGGCAACCCTCAATCCAACATTATTCGAGTTAGGACTAAAAATACTTGATGAATGATAAATTTGAGCTTCTGTCATTTCTGTCACTAATTAACACATGAGAATATCAAAGCCCCCTATTTAAAACTGGTGACTGAAGTTGAAATGTGGTAGCACTACAATGTCAAAGTTAACTTTGTGATATGTGAATTGTGTAGAAAACACAAACAAAAATATCTGATCCAGATACATTTTTGTAATTTTCTGTTTCTGCTTTGTTTCATTTTATGCATCCTTAGGGGGAAAATCATAAATTGCTTTCTAGGTTCTTATGCTGCAAATCTTCTGTACTGGGGCATCTCAGTGTTTTTATTTCTTGACTGAAGAGCAGGAACCTGTTTAGTGTCAAGCTCTGTACAACAGGGAAATACCACACCAATAATTTTTGTGACATACTGTTGGGGAACAAAACACTTCCCTTACATCATCTAAGCTACAAAAGTTGCTGAAGAAGTTTGTTTTGTGATTTCAAGCAGTCTGCTAGTTAGTTTTGCCATAGTTTCTGTTCCCTATCATTCTCAGGAGGCAAAATATCTTAAACTCAGTAATGTATGCTTTTCATGTTAAGGCTTTACTAATAATACTTTAATAATTATTCCAAGTGTGAAACAGCCAATCACAATAAACAGCTTTATATAAAGTTGGGATAAACATTAAAAAAAACAAAACAAAACAAAACAACCCCAAAACTCCTTTGAAATCTAAAATACTCTTGTGCTATTTGAAGTGTGAAATATGAAAAGTAATGTAGAAAGACCCCCACCTACCCTTGGCAGAAAGTTTGGAGGCTCCAATAAAAGAGCTCTAGCAAATTGCAGAGGGTGATTTTAATTATATTTTCTCTGCCTTTCACTTTGCTTTGACTCTGACATGTGGGTGGTTGGAACAAATGTTTTCTCAGCTGCTACAGTCATGTGATGTTTATGCTGGACATTTACAAAATGTGTAAATAGCAGCTGAAGTGAAGTATGGGCCCTGATTCTTTTTATTCTTCTGTGTATAAAATCTTGGACATTTGTTCCATTCCAAAGCTGGATATGGACTGTTAAGTATTTCGCACAGCTGAGTGGGACCATACTAAAATCCTTCAAATATGGATCACCCTTTTCCCAAAATCCTAATTTCTCTTGTACTTGAGCAAAAATAATTTGAAAATCATTACTTTTTTTTTTTTTTTTTTAATTGCCTCTTTGCATAGCAGAAATCATTTATGCCCCCTGCTTGTACTGTGTAAGAGACAATTTCTTGTCTGCTATTTGGAGTTTCTGTCTTAGATTTATAACTAGCTGAGTCTCATTGGCTGATTTATAGAGAGGCTGTAGATGAGTGCCCATATATTGCTGATTTAAACTAGATCTGCTATCTAAATCTTTATTGTGCATAGAAAGAGCCAGGAATTAAATTTAATGCCCTTGACACTTCAAAATATCAGTGAGAGAAGTCAGATGTACAGGAACAGTGGCTTTTTATCATCATTATTTATGGACTCCTACATTCAATGTCATTTGTATCTTAGAGTTACGTGGTAATGGGGAAACTTTATTAACAGCAGATCAGGTTCCACAGTCTTTCTATTGGAAATGAGAAGGAATTGGAATAATTTTTATTTGATAATGTCACAGTAGAACAAGGAGCTTAATTGTTCATGCTGGGATTTTTTAATATTGCAAAAACAGTGCTTTAATGGTAGCATTGGAACTTTGCATGTTTTGTTCAGCCCTATGAAAACTGGAACATGATTTTTGATACATTTTGATCACAGGAAGTGTTTAAAGAATGTATAAATAGAAAAGGCTAATGGACATAGCTAGTGATTGAAAAATCACATGGTAGAACTATGGAAAAAAAATTCCTACTAATTTTTGTCACCCCCACTGCAGTAACCGTGTCTTTCAGTGAATTCTTCTGAAGGTAATCAAGGTTTGACTGCAGGGTTTGAAGTGTGAGAAGTCTATTAAAACAACCATTTTCCCTTTCCTCAAAAAGGATTTAAATTCAGGTTCAGAAAGGCTCACTGGTCAAAAAGGCCTTTTGACACCCTCAGTCAAGCATCACCTACTCAGCTCCTGTGGGAGGGGGAAATATAGCAGTTTTATCCTTAATGTTTAAAGAACAATCCAACCCTCTTATAGCTGCCTTATACCAGGAAAATAATTGTCTTCCTTTGCAAGAATAAAGACAGAACTGGCAGAATCTCTTCCACTGGCTAATGCACCAACGCCCAAATTTAGGAGAGGCACAGATTAAAGAGAGCTCCCTTTGAAGTTATGTGTAGGGGGAGAGTTTGCAGATCAAATATTCCCTCCTCTGTCAATCAGTAGGCAATTAAGTCACATGGGTAGGCTGATGTGTGACCTGAAATTGGATTTGTGCTTTTTAAACCTCTACAGTGTTCTTTAAAATGACAATAGTAGCACTGAAATCCACTTGAGACATTTTTCCTAATGCTCATCTCTGGATTTGTAATTTATATGCTATATGATTGAAAGTGATATATACAAGTAATAAACTGAAAGGAGAAAATGATTGGCTTCTAATCCTGGGTACCAATACCTTTAAAAAAAAAAAAGAAATTCACTCTGGAGACTAGCTAATCCATTGTTCCAGTAAAAATAGTCAATTTGGTTATAAACATCATGGTGCACTGTGGATTGGTTTTAACAGAAAAATTCTGTGAATAGTTCCAATGTTGATCTTTCAGAAATAAAAATTTATCTTGGGGATTCTAAACCTGATATTGAGATATTAAATATCATGTGGAATAAAACATGAAAATTGCATTGCTATTTGGATATAATTCATGTTGACAGAGTTCAGTATTCAAGAATTAAAGCAATTTTGAACCATCATTATACAAAATTAAAGATTTATACTCATATATGACAGTTTCAAATAAAAAAAGACAAAAAAGACAAATTCCTGAAGAGAAATTTCCTTTATGGTTACTCAATGAATTGAAGAAAACTTAAATGAAAAATAAATGTCAAAGCAGAGAGGAAAAATATTGATGTCACCAAAACAGTTGTAACTCAGAAGAGTTGTAAAGATTATCAGCAATACCAATGTAGGCAATGCTCATGAGGAGAAATGTTGAAATACTGAAATAATGAAATATTTCATTTTTTTTTTCCTTCCAGCAGCTTATTCCTTATGACACGTTATTGTTGCAGACGCTCTGTTCAGGAGAATGTTTTTTAAAAAAAATTATTTCTGGTGATAATTTCAATTTCCTCTGAATATACTCCAGGTCTTATATATGAGACCTTTTATTTCTCTCCTTTGTAGACTCTTCTGTAGTTTTAAGTATTGTGCTGAATCATGTAGTAATTTCTCTTTCAGGATCTTTCTTTTTGTGTGTGTGATGAGTACGTGATTTATTTGTGGTGAACACAGCCCTGCTTTCAGTGTAGAGTTTCTGTATTAACTTGACTGTGCCATATATTTGATGTAGGTTGTTTTTATTTCATCCTTGAGTACTCCACATACTTTCCTTTTACACAGTGTGTTCATTTTATCTGTGCTGTCACTTGAGTCCATGACTGTTTCTTATGGCAGTTTCAGTGCCTGATCATTTTCACATTTATCACAGGCAGAAAGGTTATCTAGTCCTTAAATCCATGGTTGTTACTATTGTCATCAAGGGTAGACTTAATTATGATTTCTAAATACTACATATAGTATTGAATCATGTTTGTCTTCAGAAGCAGACTGAAAAGCCATTTATTGATGAAAATCTCAACAGGAGGATGACTTTCAAGTCTCTACTTATTGATAGCTAGAACTGATAAGTCTCTAATTCTGCAGAATTTTCTTGCCATCTCTGTTCAAATAAAACAACTGACAGACCCGAACAAAGAGCCAGTACAGGCTTTTTTTTTCTTAAGTGTATGTTGTTAGGAGTTAAAGCACTTCGTATGCAAGAATGTTATTTTTTAATTCACTTCAATTAGATCTTTAACTTCTGTTTCTCTTCTTTTCACTGGCTGCATTCACCACAATTTATACAATGCTTTCAAATTTCTAAAGTTTTTTTCTCAGTGATTCTTATATTCTGCTCTATTAGCCTGGCCATATTTGATCCATGGCATGAATCATTGTGCCACATTTTTCTTATGGCCTTATGCTTTGATTAAAGATGAGAAGTGAGAAATATCTGTATGGCATGAGAAGTTACTTGCATCTGCAAAGGTTTTTTGAAAAGTAGTCCAGATTTTGTTCTTATATTGTTCCTTGGCAGAAAGATGGTTTTAATTTTTAAATGGTTTATAAATTTGCCATATTCTCACATAGAACAAGTCCGTCTTGCAGTCTAATCTTGATTTCTCTCTCCTATTTCTTTCAGTTTCTCTGCTCCTATTGGGAACACTTCACTTCTTTAGACCCCAAAGTTTATTCTGGTGAGTTTACTTCAGTTAATTTACCTCCAGCCTCAGTGACACACATGAAATTCATTGCTGTTCCATGTCTGCTGAGAGTTTTGGGGGGTACTGATATCGATGGGATCTCGTGGTGCTGATATTGATCCTTGGGTTGGCCAGGGTAAAACACTTAATGTGTTGGATTAAAGCAAAAGAAATCCTCAGATGGGAAACTGAAGCTCTTAAAGGTGTAGTTCACAGATTTTAAGGCATAGTTTAATTGCACCCTCACCTTGGGCAGTTTTGAGAGCATTGAGGCTGAGAGGAGGAAAACTCCACATTGGGTGTCAGAGTGCAGAATTTCTGTGCTCTTGTCCATGATCCATTCTCCACATTTACACTACACTGGGATGCTCTAATGGATTTCCAAGGTATTGACATCTTCTTTTTGAATGGGAAGACCTGCTAAAAGGGCCACATCTGCACCTGACTTCACCTGATGTGAGTCTCTAAAAACCTGGGGTTATTTTCTACTGGGTGGTGTCTGCCAAGAGATCTTGTGTTACTCATAACAAAGTCAAGTAGCATCTCACTACAGCAACTCAGGTATTCCAAAAGTGTCTTGTCTTAAACCTTTCAGTGTAGATATCCATAGGGATGGTGTGACAGCAGGGACAAGGGATTTCTAGATGACTGTACAGTATAATAGGAACTTAGATGAAACAGAGCTTGCTGTTATAAATGGGCAGTTTATGAACATTCTCGTTCTTCTTATCAGCCTTTATATTAATGATGGTATGTTAGGAAAATATGAGCCCTTCTACATCCAACTGTGTTGGATTCTAGCCAAAGAAAACATTCTGACCAGCAAGAAATGAAGGACAGAGCTCTCTGAGTTCTGCTGTGGTTAGAGACAGAATTGGGGGGGAGGAGAGGGGGACTGGAAGTCTCTTGGCCTTGACTTCTGGAGAAAATTGTAGGTTCTGCAAATAGGCACCTCTTTTGGGATCCCACTCTCCAGTATTTTACAGTATCCTTAGGAGGGTATTTTTTTTCCAAAAGGAAAACTGGGAGACAACAAGTTAAGGGCAGAGATAAGGTGATAATATTCATCTTATAAGATAATAAAAGAATATTCAGGAGATGTTTTTTCCCCACATAACTTTCTTCTGCAATAAGAGTACCAAAATCAAGGGCATCTACCAAGCTGTTTCCTAGGTTTAATATAACCTTGGAAACTAAATCCCCTCAGGAAGTTAATGATGGTTAGGCAGGTGATGAATCCACAGTTTGGGTACTGGTTTGTTCTGCATCCTTTTTCAAAACAGACACAAAGTTTGGAATTAATAAGACCTAGATTATAAAAAGTTATGGGATTCTGTGGCTGATATAAGCCAAAGGGACGCTGAGGATTGTTCAGATACCTAGGTGTGTCAACTTAGCCCTATAAAAGGAGCTCTAACACTCTAGGACTTTATTAATTTCCAAGTGCAAAAAAAGCCAACCCTCAAACAAAAGACAAACCAACCAACCAACCAAAAACAAACCCTCCCCAAAAGAACAACCCCCAAAAACCCATCAAAACCCCCCTGCTTCTTTCCCCCTCTTGTTCCTTTCTTTCAACTGACATTACTAGAGAATGAATAGTCATGCATTATGCAGCACAATTATTCTATGGGAAATGTTCAGAGTCATCTAAATTAATGGAATAAGTATGTTAGCTTCCAACTGCTAGACTCAGAGGATTTTCAAGCACAGATACAGTAACAACAGCTGGTTTCTTTAAGAATTCTAAGTAAATTCATTTTAAAAAATTAAATATGCCTACATGCAGCATATTTTGACTGAGTTGCAAAGAAAGAATCCCCATTGCTCTGCTCTTACTGTAACATATTGCTTTTCATGCTTTCCCCAGAGTACTGAAAGAATGCTGCAGATGTTCTCATTTAAACGTTCTGTGTCCTGTTAAGTAGATGAGAGAGAAGTCTCCATGCAGTCTCTACCACTTTTCAGAATGAAACTTATGAAATATTTTCCTTCTTCATCAGGTTTTTTCATGTGACTGCTGAACTTCTACAAAGAGTACCAGTTTTCACTTTTTGGAGAATGTGAGGAAGCAGTTTGCCCAAACAAATTAACCAAATTTAAATTAAATTCAAGATTTCAATGGAGTTTCAGTATTTGTACTTGATCTTGTATTAGTGTTCATGAGTCAAACAGTGTAAAAGGGGGAACTGATATCGAAGGATTTATTTACACCATAATTAATACTTATAAGTTATTTATTTACACATTGAAGTTAATACTCCAACCAAAACAGTACCTCAATTAAATTAAAGGTGCATATAGTATATATAGATATAATTAATAGATAATAGATATATAGATATTAGAATAGAGATATATAGATATATAGATATAGATATAGATATAGATATAGATATAGATATAGATATGGATATAGATATAGATATAGATATAGATATAGATGATATAGCTTTGAGAGGTAGATTGGACTAAAGCATTTGGTAAATATATGGTATAGAGGCCTACTCTGAGCTTTTACTCTATCATCAAAAATTATAATTACATGGGCTAAAAGGTGTTGAACAGTTCAGAAAACCAGGCAGGAAAAGGATGTGATTTCAACCAGATTTTTTTCTGAGGAAGTTTTCTGAGCTCATCTGGAGAAAACTGCCTTTCACTATGTTTGTTTGTATGAGATTCTAGCTGCAGATTGAGAAAACCAATCACAACAGTAAAGAATATGAAATATTTCCTATTAAGGATCCCCTCTTGTGCCCTCAAACTCAAAAAAAAGATCACAAATATCCTCTCCCTTCTTCCTCCTGTCCCCAAATTTGTGAGCCAGTGTCACCAACTCTGGAGTATGAATGATGGGACAGTGAGTTAAATGAATTGTCACTCATTCAGTGCAAAACTCATGACAATTATAATAAATCACCATTACCAATACAGCTACACTGGAGCCTGATTGGGCTCACTATTGCAGACAAAAGTGCATAGTGAGTGTAAGAATTAGTTTTTTTTGACCTTATGTAGGGGATCTCAGTTGTATCTTTTTTCCCAAAATTCTCTCTTTAAACAGTGAAAGTGATTATTGTACATGAGCTTCAAACCAGCAGCATTTTGCAATTGGATTAAAAAATATGTAGATAATGTTGCTTTGTCACGAGTGAGAGCTTGAAACTTTTAAAAAAATAATAGAACCACCTCATAAATAACTTTGAGGCTTTTCAACATAGAGCAGCCAACCACATAAAATATATCAAGTGTGTGCTGGGTTGAGCTACTTAGGGTTTATTGCAATTACTTCTGGAGTATGAGGATTGATAATATAAAATGGTATAAAATTCAGAATGCTCCAAAGCTTCATTGAGTAGAGAAATGACACCTTTACTCAACACAGATTTTAAAATGACCCAGAACTCTGGAGGCCTTTGTACAGGGGACCTCCAGGGTGAGTACATGAGTCTGAAAACAATAATGAGCCCTTTACAAGGTTGGCTGCAGGAACTTATCTGTCATTTTGACATGCTAGAAGAAATCCACTGGAAATCTTGGTGGCAAGAACATGAATTGGACTTGTTGAGATTTAAGATATCCAAAAGCAGATTAATGTGAAAACATTCCATTAATCAACCTGACAACAGGAAAATTCAGACAGAGGGAAAGTATAGAGCTGTCTAGAATGGCCCATTACTATTTTTTCCATTCACATTCTAGTGCTAGAGGGTTTCTTGAGCCATTCTCAAAAATTTTATGTATTGGGCTGGCTATTACTTTGCATAGCACTTCATTTTTATAATCAGATTGTACTCTTTTACTGTATCTGACCCTCTAAACTTTGCGTTCCTTTTCTTTCATGCAGCATTGGAATCAACAGGGCAAGTTCCTGGGGAACAGTAAAAAGCAAGAGGGTCTTGTGCATTGGCTTATGATTCCTAAATATGCAAGCATTTATTATCAGATTTTGTTAGTCTTCCCATTGTACTGAGTAAGGCAAAAGATTTCCCTGCATCCTCATTCCTTTGAGGTCCTGGGCTTAGCTGGAGCTTACACAACCATTTGTTAATATTAAGGTTATATATTTGGACAGGTAGAAAAAACACCAACAGTTGAACCATCAGTGAAATTTGCACAGTTGCTTTATCTGTGTAATATTTCTTAGATCACCTTATTGCTGCAGTATGACTTTTGCCTTCCTGGTATTTGGTAAAAACTAAGAAATGATGGATAACTTTAAAAACTTATGTATTTTCAGTCTTTTCTTTATATAAAGCAACAAACTCTTAAAGCAAAGAGAATATATATATATGTATATATCAGTTTCTGTTTAAAACCAAATTCCCCATTTTAAAAACCTTTTGTATAAATAAGCATTCTTCATATAGAAATGTAGTGCCAGCCTTTAGGTTGCTAACATTTTTTCTCAAATCTGTATTTCCTGCATCAGGAATTTGCTAGGAACCATTAGAACTGCCTCTCTGTTGTTAAGCACTTGATTGTGTGCAGGAAATGAAGGTACTCATGTCAATCTGCATGATGCCTGTCTGATGTCCTGAAGTGTGGATTGGTGATAAATACTAATGAAATCTTGCTAATGCGCTATATCAGTTAATGGAGAAATGCTGTCTCATATTCATTCCAGCTGGCAGCCAGAATCCTTTGGGGTGATACTACCAAAACCAATATATGCAACAGTTACTTCATGTTCTGTAATTTTCCTTGTGGCAAAGTAGCAAATAATAACATTTTACTACCAGAACCTATGTCTGGAATATTATCCATGAATGTGTTCTAAACCGCAGGAACTTAAATTGGTTTCAAGATAGTAACTATGAAAATGAAAAAGCTATAGTTCACTCTATTGTCTTTCCATCTCTGTCTTTCAGCATGTCCCTTCTGTCTCCTATACTCTTCCCTTCACCATCAAGGGCCTGGAGTTCAACACTTATTCCTACTACAGGCAGTCTTCTCTGGTATCAAGTTTTCACTGTCATAGGAATCCAAATTTCTAACCTAAATTCCTTGGCAACACAATGAACTTTTATCTTAGTACGATGTGCTTCTACTGTTGGCATGAGTTGCTGTGATCAGACTAGGAAGAAGGTAAAGTCAAGGAGAGAGGAAAGAAGGTCTAGAGAATAAAAAACCTGGCAGCATGGAAGTGTACAACTAAAAAGGAGAAAAGTAGAGTCAGCATAACTTTTTCTGCTGTAAGAAAACAAGTCTCAAAAACAAGTGATATTTAGAAAAATGTAAAGCAAGCTGCCCACTCCCTGTAATGTCTTCTAAAATCCCATGTTGAAAAGTTCTCCTGCTTCTTCCACTGCAGACATTTATGACATCTGTGAGGACTGCTGTGCTCTGGAGGCTTTCACAGTTCATCTAGAACCAGCTCAGAATTGGTGACCATGTTGGATGAAACAATTTGAGGCACTGTATTCCAGAGGGTAGAATGCATTCTCTTCGCCTGTGCTGAAACACTAACTTGTCTTTTGCAGAATAAAGTGTATTTTCAAGACCATTTAACCTCTCTTCTAAATGAATTTATAAATGTAGGATAAAAAAAATACCTGTTCATCAACTCCTATAATAAATTAAATTGTTGCTATGAAGAAGCAGGTTCTGAAATGAAAGACCTCCACAATTTCAACCAAAAAAATGTGGAATTTTTCGAATCCAATCTTTAACAACTGAAAGCAATTGAAATGCCATTTTTTGCCTCTACTATGTGGCATGTATTTTACCCTGTTTTTTTTTTTTTTTTTTTTTTTTGCCAGAGTTCCTTCGACCTTTATGTGAGCTTGTAGTTGTAAACTGGCTTCTATTACAGACTACAGTTTAAGTGTTTATTTTTAAGGCCATGAGTAAATCATACTATGATAAATTAATAATCCATTACATGTTAATTTTTTACAAATAAAGTAATTTCACAGTTTAATTTTTTTTAAATCTCAGTTTCTGGCTAAGCAATGTGAACTTGGATTAGCAGTGGAGAGTTTGGTACTTTCTATTTTGCACCTTGGAGAAATGGGTTTTTAGGAGGGTGTTGCCTGTTTAATGCTTTATAAGTAGAAAACTGAAGAAAGGTGAATGAAGAGCTGAGGGAATTCTCAAGGAAATGGTTATACAGCAGGAACAAGCAAAAAAGTTTGTGAATTTTTGATTAATATTTTGATATAAATGTGAGGTACTTAATGAATGTGATCTACTACAAAATCACTTGATAACCAGGGGAGTTGTGCCAGAGTTGTCTTTTCATTTAAAAATCATTGCACAGCATATTTGCTGGGTCATGAACTTTATTTCAGCACAGTCCTTATCTGACTTTGAAAAGACAAAAGAAAGCCAACCTAAGCCTCAAAAAAGAATACACTACATGATCTTTTCTTTGATTATTCTGGACAAGGAAAGACTAAAAGTATTTTGTGTAGCAAAAGAAATTGGATTTGACAGTTCCTTTGTGAAGGGCTGCAGAATAACCAACAAGTTCAATGCCAAAAATGGCATTAATGAAGTAGTAAGGTTGGCTGGCAGCATATAGTGTTTTCCCAAAATGCCAGTGTGGGGGCTTTAATAGGAATAATAATAATAAAAAAAGAATAAAAAAGTTCTCCAGGTTATCTGGACAAACAGAAGCAGGAGATGAAGAAATTGAACACCAATGTTGCCTTGCATTAATATGCACTGAATATGAGCTAGTCTGTGTTTTAGATTCCAGGAGCAACACAGAAAGTTTAGCAAGGAGCCACTTCCACGTTAATTATCATCCTTCAGTTTTAAGTCTTTCATCAGTTAACCTCATATTTTTAATTTCCTTCAATAGAAAGAAATGTTTTTAATGTTCTTAATGAGGCTGATGCAGTTGACGTGTATGCATAGGCTTACAATGCTCTGCATCTCATTAAAGGTGAATCACAAAATGGTATGTGATTCAGAAGTGTTTCTCCATACTCCTGTACAGTTTAAAGAGGAACAGAGATAAATAGGGTATATTTTAAAATATTTATAGGTTATACTGCTTGACAGGAAAGGTAGAAAATTCTCAATATCCAAAAGAATTTGACAGTTTTGTTACACAGTAAAGAGAATAGCTAGAAACACGTGAGAGAAGATTGATGTGCTTCCAGACTTCTCCCATAAAACACAGCTCTGTCTACCCAGGACAATATTATCCTACAATTTCTTCTCTTTTTCAGTCTGTTGCACTAGATGCTGTGGAAGCTATGACCACAGGCATAAAGTTGCTCCATGCTTTCCAGAGTTTTCTTTGGCTGCAGTCACATTTTGCAAGAAAATTCAATTATTCATCCATTCTCTGCTTTTGGAGGACCTTCTTTTTTATATTCAGGAGCCAAGAGCAGGAGAAGTGAAATGATCTAAAATTATTATTTTGAAGATGAGGTGAAAATCACTTTATTAACCTGTTTGGACAAATGTGGTATAAGTGAGTAGTATAGCTACCACTGTTTTAATTTTAAAGTGTTCATCATTATGCAGCCTTGCTGGACTAATTTGTGGCTGGAAGGTTGTACTGGTTTAGGAAGGACTGCTATGGCAGACATAACTTTTCTTATGCTGGTACTACACAAACACAACACCCTTATTATTGTAGTACCCCATGTTTTCAATGGTATGAAGTTGACAATGAAAAGGACTGCCAGATGTGTTAATTAAATTTGATATTCCAAGGAGATAGATCTTCAACTACTTTTTAATAGCCCCACTGTCTTAGGTCTTAGGAGACCTGTCTTTTCAAGCTAAGACACTCACTAAATTAAAAAAGAAGTGTGATTTTTCCTTCAAATAAAATTAAGATAAATTTAAAGATAAAAAAAGATAAATACTTTTTCACCAGTCTTTAAAAGTACATGTAAATATATTTATCTCAATATGTGTAGTATTCCTAATATCTGCTTCATGAAAATGTTCCTTCTGTAAGATCTTGACAATAACTGTGCTATTTTAAAGGCTCTACATAGTTTCTATTCAATATTTTTGCCTTTATTTTTCTGATCTCAGCAAAATATCATTAAAGTGACATATTTTAACCTAATGAAATGAAAATTTAAATATTGCTTGTCACTTTTTGGGGGAAGAAAAAAAACAAAACTTGAAGTACTTCCACATACCAGTAAAAAAAAAAAGGGCACATTCTGCAAAGAATGTTTGAAATACTCATTTAAAAATGTTAGAAAAGTTTGTCTGAAACTTCAGCACAGCTTTATTCCTAACTGGGGGAACTTTTGTTTTGAAATTGTGCTTTTGGTTTACTTTTCCAAACCTTTATGTTTGTCTGGAGGCAGAATTCCAAATCATGCTCATCTACAAGAGGTGTTTTCCTTTTGTTTTATTTTAAAATTAGGACTTCCAAGATTCATCATAAACTCTTACAAAATAAGTGTTTCATGGAATGTGACAATATTATTGAAGGTGTTGTTTTGAGGAGAGGATGATGTCTGTTACATTTAATGTTGCTGTGGAAAGGAAAGATCATTCTTACAGGAAAAGTACCAGTGCCATCACATGTTACTGTTAGCACAGGTGATTCACTTGTCTTTTCAGCTCCCTCCACATAAAACCCTTGTCTCTCTTTCCCCCAATGAGGTTGGAAATGCTCCTGTCAATTTTCACCAAAAGTAAACACGATTATGGTCCACGTATTTATAATAGCTGCTTTATCTTTTTTTTTTTTTTTTTTTTTTTTTTTTTTTTTTTAAATCTGGAATGTATTTTAAAAGGATATGATTCTCTTCTGTACTGTTGTTGCCAGCAGGCACATCAAGTGCATTACTATTGCTGTCTTTTATGCTTTCCTTGCTGCTTTTGTCACAGACAATTTTAGAATGTGTGTAGGTTTCTGAAAGCTGAGCTAGTACACTTAAAGACTGCTGAGTGGCTGCTGTCTGGGAATGGGGACATCCTGAGCTCACTAGTTCTTGTCCCTGGGCTGAGTCTGAGCTCTGCTCTCTGTCTCTAGATGGCAGTGGGCATACACTGTGCAACTGCTTTTCCAATGCAGCGTCACAGGAAGAAACTATTTCAGACTCCTATTTTCAGACTTTTCTCTTCTCTTCTCTTTTCTCTTCTCTTCTCTTCTCTCTTCTCTTCTCTTCTCTTCTCTCTTCTCTCTTCTCTTCTCTCTCTTCTCTCTTCTCTTCTCTTCTCTTCTCCTCTTCTCTTCTCTTCTCTTCTCTTCTCTTCTCTTCTCTTCTCTTCTCTTCTCTTCTCTTCTCTTCTCTTCTCTCCTCTCCTCTCTTCTCCTCTCCTCTCCTCTCCCTCTCCTCTCCTCTCCTCTCCTCTCCCTCTCCTCTCCTCTCCTCTCCCTCTCCTCTCTCCTCTCCTCTCCTCTCCTCTCCTCTCCTCTCCTCTCTCTCCTCTCCTCTCCTCTCCTCTCCCTCCTCTCCTCTCCTCTCCTCCCTCCTCTCCTCTCCTCTCCTCTCCTCTCCTCTCCTCTCCTCTCCTCTCCTCTCCTCATTTTCAGATGTCCTAAATCTTTTCTATTTTAAGATACATGTAATGCCAGTGCAAATAGCCAGAGGGTCAAAAGGAAAACATGCCAGTGTTTGCTTTTCTTTTTACTGGGTTTTAAATATGAACAGGCAATATGTAAAACATAGACAATGAATCCAAAGTTATGGAAGCACAGGATGTGGAGCAAAACCACTGAAAAACAAAAGCATATATGAGAGAAAAGTGCATGTAAAAAGCATTTCCAAGATACTGTTAGTGAATGAGCATAAAAGGAAATGTCTTTCAGATGAACATAGAAAAGTAGAAATAGCAGAGTCAATTACTCCAAGCCTGCAAAAGCAATTTGATATCCAGGAATCCAGATGAAACTCTCTGCCCCTTGGATTCAGAGTTGGCTATAGGAAGTCTGTGTAAGTAGGATTTCCCTCCCCATTCTAAAGGTCTGTTATTTGTTACTGGAGACCTACATTCTTTCAGAAAAAAAAAAAAAAAAAAGGTCATTTCACAACAAACATATGCTAAATTCTAGATTAATTAAATTAGAACCTTATAGAGTAAGCTGGTAAATGTGCCCCAGGCCAGGAGGACAAGGTAATTATTCCATACTTGAGGACCTTACCTATGTGGCTGTTTTGGCTTTGATCCTGCAAGCTCTTTATGTCATACCTAATCTGAAGCAGATGGGCTCTTCTGTTGAAGTCATTGCTTGCTGACCTGAAGTTTTCCACTGAAGCAAGTTAGCATCAGATGAAACATTTGACATGAAGTCAGAAGAGTAATAAATTGAAAACTGCAAACAAAAAATTCAAACTGAAAAGTTGTTTCTGGTCATATTTGAATCATAGAAGATTGGTTGGAAGGGACCTTTAAAGGTCAATGTCCCTGCAGTGAGCAGGGACATTTTCCTCTAGAACAAGTTGTGCAGAGCCCTGTCCAACCTGAATGTGAGTGTTTCCAGAGATGGGGCATCTACCAACTCTCTGGCCAACCTTTTTCAATGAGCTGGATGTAGTGCTCTGTGGAGTCCCAGCAGAGGTGAGGGATAGAGTCATCTCCCCTAACCAGTGAAATTCTTTTTGTTTAACATTTACTGGAGAAAAGAAAAAAAAATCTTACAATATTTCCTTAGTTTTTGCCACTATATTGTCACTATAATTTTTTCCCAGTAAATATTCATCTGAAGACACTTGGAAAACAGTTGCAGAGGGAAAACTTTTGGGTCACAGTAGCTGTGAGGTGAGATGCACTGTCATTATGTGTTATAGCATACACACCTATTTGTGGGAGATAGCACACCAAAGATAAACAGAAGGCCTGGGTAAATTCTGGACTGATCCATGAATCAAAAGGATTAATTAATTTATTAACTAAAAAAAGTCAGAAGTAGATCAAATAAAGGCCTGATCTTCCCTTCTTTTTCATGGGGAAGCCCACTGAAGGTAATTTGAATATGAAGTCTGTAGGACTGAGCACTGAAGGTGTACAGAACTGAGCAGATTTTGGTCGTGGTTTTATATCTCAGCTTCATTTGATGTCTGCTGCTTGTACGTGATTGTTAACAAAGTTTAAACAGCTGAGTATGATTTAAGATCAAGTAGGAAGTAGTAGGAAGGGATCAGTAGTCACCTATGAGGCTTAACCAGCTACCCAACAGATATGTGAAGATCAGGAAGTTATATAGTGACTATATATATATATATAAAACCCCTATTTGTGCAATTATATATGCACAAACAGGTCAAGTCACCATAAAGCTACCACTTGGAAAGCAACTATACTTATGGCATGAGTAAAGTAAATATATGCACAAGTTATTACAAAAATCCAATTCTGAAGTAAGTATTTATTTATGAACATTTCCTTGTATACACCTATAAATATGTGACTTGTGACCAAACTGATTCCAGGGGTGGGGCTAACCAGTAATGGAAAATCTTACTTAGAGATGATCTGAAGCCATGGAACTGGAGTTTGTCAGATGTTCCCAGCCAGGATCCCATCATAGGAGCACTCTTGGAAACTTGGAGCTGAGGCAATAACTTGAAGTAGAAAAATATGTTAATTAAAACACTATATGGGGCCAAACAGCAGTCCAAGGGCCCAACAAAGCACATCCATGATGAGCATTCAAGGCAAACATCTGGAAGTTTTCCTTGGCTGATTGCCTTCATTACTATAATCCAAGCAAATGTTAATGTATATCCTGAAAAGACAAGGAGATTCCCCAGAAGTATTCCTGCACTAGCATTATTTACCAATCCTTTAATGTATTCTGTTCGTTTTTTGGCTCAAGAATAAAGGGATAAATAAATGTCTTGAGAATCAATAGGTATGTTCAGTATGTATTTCTTTGAAGCCCATGATTAAGTAAACCTTAGTAATTTGGTACTCAATATGTTGTGAGTTTTTTTCCTCAAACAATCAAACTCTTCTAGTTTTCCTAGGGAATTATATTGCTAGCAAAGTCATTTGTGTTTGCACATCAGTTTTGAGCCAATATATGAATATCCCTGAATGCAAAGGAGTAAGTTTCTAAACTACATCATTACAGAACAAGTGTATTGAGGATAAGATTTTTTTTTTTTTAATCCAAAGTGCTTGGGGAGTTTACCCCTGAGTATTCAAATTAATCATTAATCACAAAAGCAATTTGTTGGGCATTTGAAAATCGTTACCAGTTTAAGAGACTTAGTTTCTATTTCAAAGCTTTCAGTGGGCAAAAAAGCTACAGCTATCACTAGAGAATACCCAGTCTACAAAGTAATTTAAACACTGTGTTTACAACAGACATGTGTGGTTTAATTTTCTCAGTTTTTTTTGTAATCTGCTTTAATATATATTATTCATTCATATCAGGGAAAAATAACCTTCAGTAAAACAAGTATGTTTGATATGTTGAACCTGGCACATTCAAGGCCAGTCTCTAGACTCCCTCATGGGATAAATTGGTGGGAAGCATCTTGCCCTGTAGAAGTCCCACAGCAGCTTCAAGCTGAGTTTATGTACACTTTCATAGAGGTTTCATGGTGAAAAATAAGTGACATTGGGGTAGGACAAAGGATGCAGCAATTTTTAGGAGGTTGTTACTCTCTTATGTGACAATTATAGTATGAGTTTGGTCCAGTGTAACTTTACAAGAGCATTTCAATTAGGTATTTAATAACCTTGCTCTCAGTAAACAGACAGCTCTGAAATCTGCCATTCTGGCACACATGTGTAAGTCCTGGGCATCTTGCCTTTTGGAAAATCCTTCACTAAGTTGCTTTAGGAATTAGCATTGCTACAGAGGCACGTAGCTGCAGAGACCCAGATAGTGAGGAGGAATATTTGAATTTCTGAAGGTTATAGTCTTTAAAAAATGCTTGTATATGGAGATATTATTTTACTAAACCATCTAGGTTTCATTATTTTGTAGAAGGATTATTTTCACTTGTTCTATAAAAATGGGAATGGATTTCAAAACTAAATGAAAGCAATTAGTCATGTAAAACACTGTACTAATTTGCAAACAAACCAGTGGGAGATTCCAAGTCAGAGCTACAATTTAATAGGAAAATTAAAATAAATGCAATAATACAAAAGCACTATGAGTCAGAATACAACCTGACACTGTTGGCCAGGGTGGTGGTAGCAGGTGATGAATGGTGGCTGCAATCCTCTTGGAGTGACACACGTGCTTCTGTTGAAGCAGTGATCTTGTAGAAGGGTCTGGTCTTCCTCTGGAGGTTCAGTGGTGGTTATGGAGCTCTTGTCCTCTGGAAATTCAGTAGATAAGGCTGCTTGTGGTGTTCCAAATCTCAGATTATACCCAGGTAGCAATGTTTGGTTCCTCCCCCTGTGTGGAGAATTTCACAATGGGATGGTGTGATTTTAAGAGTCCTGCAGTGGGACTTTGATGTCCCATTAACAGAAGATATCCCTCACAGGGAGTTAAGATATAAAGATCACTGCCCCACCTGGTTTTAACAGCTTATGGAGATGGTGATAGAATACATATTTTTGGTTAAATCTTACATTATAACCTAAGACAACACCTACCTGTTTTCTTTTGTCTGCAACAACCCCCCTCCATTCTACGAGGGCTTTTCTTCCCCGTGATGTGAGACAATGAAAGGGATTTCATGTCCAGAGAAATATACATATTCTGTACCCAGTTCCTCATGGAATTTTTGGGAAGGTAATTTACTATTTCACACATTGTATTTTTGCATTGGATTACATATATATTACATTTATATTTCAGGTGTTATCTGCTGGGTGAGGGTAGATATTTATAAATGTGAGTTAGGAGCTGGAGCAAAAAGATTGCTTTAGCCTTACTGGAAAATATCTTGGTTTATTCTTAATTAGGGCCCACTAAATGGGGGTTTGGGACAGTCAGTAAAAACAGTGTATGGATGCATCTTCATTTCTGAGATCCTTGTGCAGATCATGAAATCTGGTAAGTAAAAGATCAGGCAGAATGTGTGTTCTACTTGTAAAAGCATAATTATGATTCAAATACTCCATACCTTTGCCTTACCACATTTAGACTGAGTTTGCTTTTAAGTGGATGTGAAATTTAATAGGCAAATGTATGCCATAAAGCTGTTTACTGTGCAAGAGTACCAAGCAGTTAATGCAAGGCCATGCTCAGATTGTAATTAGTCACAGATATAATATTTCTTCCATTTTATGGTATTTCTCACCTTAGAAGAATTTCTGTACTGGTGCATTGGTACAACCTGCAGTGATCTGCTGTAAGAAAACAGCTGGTGGTTTCCCATGGGAATAGCCAACTAAATTCTAATTATCCCATCAGGGCTGAGGTGGAAGAAAGATGCTTCAGGATATGACACAGGAGTGGACTGGACTTTTTGGACTCTCAGCCACAAATGCTATTGTAGAGGTGCAGATGAACTCCTGTCTCTGTGCTGATCCTGTGGCTGCCTGACTGAGCTACTTATCTTTTACATCCTGGCAGACAACTGATCAAAACTTTTTAATTGCCTGACTCCAACAAAGTCTGTTCTTTGCCTACTGAGCTGCAGAATAGCTTGAGCCCTCCAGTGTTTGAAAAATACTGTGCAGGAAAAATAATTGGAAACTAATGTGTCTCCCTGAAATAAAAGCTCAGACTTAAGGGAAAGAAAAACAAAAAACAAGCCCCCCAAAATCAATTTCTCTCTTCTTTTGCCAACTTACACAAAACTTATAGGTGAAAGATAAATTTTATTAACATATCTGGAAATGTTCTGTTTTCCACCCTAACTTCTACATAGATGGGAAAAGCTCAGAACTGTTTCAGGTGGTGTCTGTAGGATTTGTAGATCAGAAGCTTTTATGGGAATAATGAAGATATTATACAATGTTATGGACAGAATATAAATTATCCTAAAAAGTTGATATCACCTTGCACAGCTGGAAATCCTTTTATTTCCCCTTCTAATTTCTTTGTGGAAATTCCACAGAAGAGTATTATCTGCTTGGAAACAATGGTTAAAAGTGTAGGAAATACTTAAACATCTCCCTCTGAACACAAACCTGACTGAAGTAAACATGAAAATACCAGTTAATATCACCATGCATAAGGCTGTGGTCTTTGCATAAAAGCCTGTGGTTGCACAATCCATGCCTGAGTTCCACAGTGTGTTTTTTTAAAATATGCCTTTAAAATGTACTGCAGGATATAATGACAGCAAAGGGCAGAGTTGAACTGTGCATCCATAGCAACAGGATACTCCAGTGGTTTGTGAGATGCAATAACACCCAGCTCCTTATCAGATTAATTACTATCAGGTCTAAAGTGCCTTCATCCACCCTCATTGCTCTGTGAAAATAAGATAAAATATTCAGCTGAAAAATGTTGATAAATACCAATGTGCCACAAGGCAAAATGTAGCTACCAGGACCAAGAGGGTGTCAGGCCCTGGAAATATGAATAATCAGGAGACAGGAACATCTCCAAAACTCTTCAGCATCTTTAGTTTTCCAGAACCTGCTAATTTCCAAAGCTTAAGCCAAATTATCAATTATCAAGTTATCAAATTATCAAATTATCTAATTAATTATCAAAGAAAAAGTCAGTAGCTGTTGACAGGCAAAAAATACGACTGGTGAAGAAAGAAAACCCAGTATGAAGGAGCATAAAGCTTTTGCTCTGCAATTTAAACAAAACTCAAGAAAACTTGTTTCAGATTACTGTAGTTTTGTGTTTGAGTTGGTGATAAATTAAGGGAATCTTTGGTTTAGTGTTTAAAAACATCAGTAAAGTCAGTAGATAGTTAGCTAAGGGCCTCAGCACAAGCCAAGCTATGAAATTGGGATTAACCAGAGTAAGAAGGAATCTGCAAGACTCAAGCTTCAAACACCTAAGAGGATTTTTACCGTGGCATATAATTTTGGCAATTATACTGTGATTGGTCTAGGTCTAGGCACATGTATCTGTGTGATCAAGTGAATTAATTCCTTGTTTTGCTTTGCTCTGCTTGTGTGTGTGGCTTTTGTTTTCCCTGATAAACTGTCTTTATCTCGACCCACAAGTTCTATCCCTTTTACCCTTCCAGCCCTCTCCCTAAAATCAGGATGCCCTACATTCCTAGCATTCCATGAGAACATATTCCATGAGAACATATTCCATGAGAACATATTCCATGTTCTCTTGCTCTTTCCTACCTTGAAGAGTGCAGAAAACATACAGACAATGAGGAAACCTGAGAGCTGAGCCCTAAATCCATCACTAGATAGTAGAAAATAATATTCTCACTGTATTCCATCTGTCTTTGATTTACAGCCAAAGCACTCTCTGCTACTCTGCTGATTCAGATGTAAGTGAATATGTGGATCCAGATATGGAATCTGGGAGGGATATGAACTAGTTTGTAAATTAGAACAGTTGCAGAGCTGCTGGATTTTGTGATTTTTGAGCTGCACAGCTGTGGTAGGGGAATGGATTTATTAGTTGGGAAAGGCTTGTTAAAAATTGTGTGCTGATGAGATATTAAGGAGTTGGAGCTTTATAACCTAATAAGGAAAGTTTAGAGTGTATACAACTATGAGGTTTGAAATTCTATTCTGTCTCTAATGAAAAAAATATCTTAAGATGTGATTGAAAGACAGTGTATACAAAGAAAGTAGGAAACTTCATTTGCTTGCAAAGTAAAAAGTTTAGTCTCTGCTTTACATGTTCCGAAAAATTCAATTTATTAATGGCATAGCTCCAAAAAGTAAATCATGATATGGCAATGAACTTTCTTGTGTGACCCACATTCACAGTCAAAATGTGCTGCTTTATTTCTGGTGGCTCTTTCTACTGTTTTTCTACTTGCTGTTTGTTTCAGAAGCTGAGAGATACTGCAGAGGAGTGCTCTATTAAATGCTACCTCCAGGAAAAACTGAGAAGTTCTAATTAGCCTCAGAATGCAACTACAACTGTGCCAAACCTCTGACATTTACCGAGGTAAAAGCAGGCTGAAAGATTTGGGGTTTTGTTTTTCACTTTTATGTTTCCATCAGTAAAGCTGGATTTTACTTTTAGTGAAAATGCTGGTGGAAGTTCTGCATAGCTCACAAATTAAAGTTCTGTCTTCAGAATTGTTCAGAATAGTTTTCAAAAACTGGCTAACTGGCTTTTCTTAGGCTTTGTGTACACACCAGATAAAAACATAAAGCATCAAACTTTCCTGAAATATTATTTACTTTCTTACAGGAAATGTGATCTGAAAATAATGGATGATTATTTAAAAGGTCTGATAGTGTTCATTTCAAGGTGAGTAGATTTTAGACTTGCTTTCAAAGATTCAGGTGCTAGCATTTCTACTGCAGATGTAGTAATCTCTAAGATGTTCAGAAATTGCTATTACATATTTAAAAGATCCTCAATCTGGATCTAAGAGTAAAGGTATTTCTAAATTTTTAATATTTTTAATTGGAAAATGGAAGAAACTGGGATGATATTGAAAAAATAGATAAATGTTAGAAGACAAATATTTATTTTTAGTATTTATTTCCTTGCTTTATATGTCTTCTGTACATTTCATAATTTGATCTCACACACATGCTGTGGTCTGCTGCCACATGCTGCTTGTACCTTCCTCTGGTGGAAATTTCCTTTGGCTGACCAACTACAGTTTGTACAATGTTTTTTGATGGCACCTAATAGCACAGTTGAATTAGGATACTGCAGTTTCTTGGGAGCCAAAAGACTTTTAAAAACAAATACCATATATGGTGGTGTAGAAAAAGAGAATGGTGAAGAGATATTTGTCTTTTCCCCCCACATTTCAAAATGAAAACTGGAGATAAAATGGTGCATGGGATTTATGCCTATTTGCACAAATACATGCATATTTATGTCATGAATTTCCCTGAAGTGTACCTGAGGCAAAGTGGATGCTGAAATCTAATCCATCCTTTTGCATAAATGTCTGAATTCTGTCTCTCTCTTCTTGACTTTCTCTTTTTCTTCATCTTAAATTCATAAAGGATCCAAAGAAAGAATCAGGATATTTTTACTCTAATAACAGCTTTAAACATGAATATTGCAGTGGTCTCTAAGAAGCTGCATTACATGAACATTTTTTATTGTTGATCAGATTTTGAAGCACTCCATTTTTCTGTAGTCCTTCTTCAGGTTAAACATCCTTTCTATAAAACATTACTATTATATGTCTGTAACTGTAAGAAAAAATAAATTGTTCATGATTTGACCCATAAAGAAATATTTATTCTTGGTAAGATACTAAGCTGTTGTGTGACTTGGGAGAAACAACTCTGCCTCTCTACATTTCCTGACAGCTGTGAAACAATTCTACTTCAAAAGTCACAGGATTTGAATTTCAAAATAACTTACAGGCTGGAAGCAGGGCTTTAATGTTTTTAAAACTTTAGCAGGCAACTGAGAAAGAAGCTGAAAATGATTCTAAGTGCCAGGAGAATAGTAATTTTCATGCATACAGGGCTTTAAAATTCTGATGTTCTTCTTTTAGAAAAGTTGGAATGAACACCTTAGTCCTCTTGGAACTAAATGGAGAAAAAAGAATAACCCCAAAACTCTTGGGAGACCTGTAAACGACCAAGGCACAGACTCAAACTGGCAGGGAATCTGAATTCTTTATTCAAAGAAAGGAGCTGAAGGAGCTGGTTTTATACACTTCTTTAAGACACAGCATTTCATTATATGAAATATATGATTTTGGATGCTTGAGAAAGTGAAAGAAATCCTCCGTGTGTGTGTGTGTGGATATGTGTGATTTACTTCATCATCTACATTTGTAATTCTTCTGATGGTTTCTGACAGCACTATAGGCACTTTTCACTGCTTTGATTTATATCTACAATAAATAGCAACCCTTAAACTATCTTTATTTCAGCAGTGGAATTGTACTTATCTACTTTCAGGCTCTTTATCTTCATAACATGTATAGAGACAGCTCGTATCATTCCCTGCCCTCAACAATCAGTCATTTCAATTTCCTTCTAAACACTAGTTAAAATTATTCCTATGCCTGAGCAGTTTTGAACCAGTTATAAAATGTATTGGGTAGAAGCAAACTTGTGCTTCTCAGCCTCTCAGTGATTTTAATACAAAAATATGCTATTGCATCTAGAATAATTGGAAATTTTAAAAGTTAAGGAAATGGGTAATTTTATTGTGAATATAAGTGTCACAGTTTTCATATTGATGTTTAGTTTAATTTTGTAATTTTCATTTGTAATCTGAAAAAAAATCCCATTCATGTGAAGGAGATGCTGGGAAATTGTAGTACAAAATGTTGAACTGAGTCAGACACAAAACTGCTTTGTCAAAGTTTGTTCTGCACATAACATGAAATCCTATTTCTAGTGAACCATTTATTAAACTTAGATTTTTCAACTTCAAATTTGTCCCTAAAAGTATTTAGAATCTTTAGTTTAAATTGTGTTTTGCTACAGTTAAATATCTCGATCATAGTTTTGACAATGCAATTAGAAATCAAATTGATATGAAAGGAAGCTACTGAGTACTTAGATTCTGCATTTATCTATGTGAACACATGCATATATATATATATATATATATATATATATATATATATATATTATATACAGGGATTTGTCATACCAAATCAGAAACCAAAGATTTTGAAATTTTGAATTTGGAGCTCTTAAATGCAGCAAGATGAAGTGTGTTTGAGCAAAACTGTATTTTGATCAGTTGTGTATGCAACTTGTATTTTACTCAACCTTGGAAGGATATAGCAATGAAACTGCCTAAGTTTTAATTAGGATTATAGCACTGTTTTATTTTATTCCTCATGTGTCTCTTCAAAATCAGGATATTCTATGATTTTCTATTTTCTCTTTGTTAATTCAGAGGTTATTATAAAGAATCTGTCACAATAAGTGAAATCTTGGCTTGAGTCAAACTTTCTAATTTTATATTATGCTTCATTTTTGGCCCAAGATTTTGGAAATAGGCCCTGAAAGTTGTAGTTAGGAAGTAGGTGGCTATGATGCCTGGAAAGGCCCAAGTAATTTCTGACTTCCAGAAACTGCTATTTGACTGTCTCATTTCCTCCCTTTCAAAATACAGGCAGAGTCTGTATTTTTTGGTGGAAGAATTTTTATCTAAAAAAAATCTAAAACTGTATTTGGCTTGGAAAATATGTTCTGATGAACACTTATTACTGTTACTATTATTACTATTACTATTATTACTATTACTATTACTATTACTATTACTATTACTATTACTACTACTATTACTATTACTATTTTTACTGTTTTTATCTGTAGCATGAATACCAAAGTAAAAGCAAGCACTGGGTTTATTCTGTGCCCTGAACAGACTCCCGTCCCTGAGCAAACAGAAAAAGAACTTGAGTGACAAATTAATCAAAACTCCCATACCCTGTCTCCTCGTGCTGTTGGTGAGAAGGAGAGAGGGACTTGGAGGAAAAAAGGTATTTTAAAGATTTCTTTTATTTCTCATTATCCTCTTCTGACTCTGTTAAAAATAAATTCACTTTATATCTTTAGATTTGAACCTGTTTCACCCTTAGAGTGTTTTTTTCTCCCAATCCTTAACTCATGAAGCCTTTGTTCATTTTTTTCCCTCTCTTCTTCCCAATGGTAATGAAAGAGGGTAAGTGAATGACTTACCCTGGTGTTCGGCCACTGTCAAACCATGACACTTGGCATTTCATTTTCAGGAGAATTTTTATTGGCTTATGAAATATATTTAAAATTTGACCCAGTTTACCATGTGTCAATACGTTATTCACACTTCAAATCTTGTTCTAAACTGGTAAAATTATTTTTTTCCATAGGGGAAAGGATTTTATGCGGTTGAAACACATTCTTTGTTAGTAGAGAGTTGATTTTCTTTTTTAATGGTCTAGTATTTTTGGTCAGATTATTAGTTGTCCCTGGATGAGGGGAAGATTATTTGAATGGCTGTTCCTTTTAATCCAAATAATCCTGGTCTCTAAAGAGATTAACATAAACACATATATTTGCTTCCTTTTGCCTCTGCTTCAGTGGTTTGGCTAGTTAGACTATATGCCATCTCTGATTTATAAAGAGAAAACCAAAAAACAAACTAAAACTCAGTGAAAGCAATGGCTAATTAAAATCATAACTACTGACTGAGGAAGCAGCACAAACTGGGTCAAAAGTGGATTGTTTATTGTTCACAACACAGACTGGGTCAGAAAATAATTATTGCTCACATGAGACAATTTAAGCATCTGTTTGCAGCCTATGCAGGTTGATGCAGTACTGATGTCCTTGCACAAGCCCAGTGAACTTCTAAGCTGGCTAATTTGCTTGAGGAACAAATTTTGTGTGAAACAGGCATCAATTAAAATTGTTGATAGGAACTGCTCATTTGTGAGATACAGCAAATGGATGTCATCTGGTAATTGACTGGGTTTATGCTGCTAAAATGTGAAATTAATCTGTTTTATAGCTTCAGTAAACATTGATGGAAGAAACAATCAAAAGAGGATGGTTATTAATTTTTTTTTAAAAATTAAAGTTGTTGCTCTCACTGATAAAGAGCCCTGAGTGCAAATGTTATATAGTTAATTTATGTACCTCTTTAATTCTAAGCACCCAACTTCTTAATTTGGCCTGTCCTAGACAGAGAAACTTCCTTGTGCACCTAACTGATCTCAATATTAATGAAGCTCTAAGTGTAGCACTTTTTCCCTTGAGATGCTGGTTTGTTGCCTAATGTGTCATTGTGGAAGTTTCAACAGTTATGTAAATTTAATTCTTTAAGAAGTGCTGCAGTGGTGTGTATACATAATGTCATTTCTCTGTACACATATCACTGCTGCCTTTAACTGGCCCTGTTTTCTGCCACTCTTTATCCTTCAAGCAGTGCCTTGCTTAGAAAGCAACTCTCAAGCTCTCCATCACAACAGTCAGAATCTTACAGTTTTGAATGGCAAGTTCTGTCTGAATCTTGGTCTATGGCCCTGCCTCAAATCTTGTTGATTATTTGCCAGTTGTTTAGTTAAGGTACTGTCCTAGGTTACAATGTAAAGATGTGCCCAAAAGTGTGTGTTCTATCACCATCTGCTGAAGGTGGGTGGGGCAGTGATTCTTACCTCTGTGGGAGATATCCTCTGCTAATGGGCCATCTGTTAAAACCAGGTGGGGAAATGTTCTTTATCTTTTCCACAACCCATCCTTCCTCCAGGGAGATATCTCCTGTTAATGGGCCATTGAGTCCCACTGCATGACTGATAAAATTACATCATCCCACTGGGAGATGCTCCAGCCAGGGGGAGGAGCCAAGCCTTTCCTACCTAGATAAAGACTGAGATTTGGAACACCAAAGCAGCCTTTTCCCACTGGATTCTAGATGACAAGAGCTACCAGGATCACTGCCAGGATTTCTACAGGTTCACTGCTTTGAGAAGACCACTTCATCTGGACTGCTACCAACACCCTAACTAGCAAGGTGTCAGGTAATATTCTGACTCTGTCAGTGGTTTTTCTTTTGTATTATTGCATGTATTTTCTCTTTTCTCTTTTTCCTATTAAATCATACTTCTGTCTTGGAGTGTCTCACTGGTTTTGATTTCAAAACCATTACAGGTACAACAAATATTGTAGGGTTCAGGCCATGATAGAGTACAAATACATATAAGACATCTGAATTTACAGAAAATAAATATCTTCAGCTACTTGGCATCTAATGGCTTTCAAAGACACTCAAAAAATTCAGACTATATGCCCCCAGGACACTGGTGGTCATGAGGTATAACTTGAGCATAGTTGGAATTTTCACTGAACCAAATCATATTCTGCACAATTTAATGCATTATTTTACTGTGAAACAAACTTTGTCAAAACTTTTTTTTGGAAAAACTTTTGGAAAAAAGCTTTTTTTCGTTCCCTGCTAAAAAAATATGAAAGTAACTGGAAAAATGTATTTGAATCTCTCAGTGTTTTAGCTAGCTCTTATGTTAAAAAAACCCTAATCCCAAACAGGATATGCAGAGGATTCAGCCCTTGAACAGACCAAAAACTGATTTAAAATAAACAGTTTCCAAGTATGAGCTATTGATCATAAGAAGTGTTTTCATTTGCTTATTGCGACCAAAAAAATCCATTGCTAGAACTAAAATGTTTTGGTGCTCCATCATTATTACTCCAATATAGTTAACTGTAAGGCAGCTTGGTTTTCACATTAAATGTCAAAAGGCATTGGACACTGAAAATGTGTCTCTGCCTATTGCAGAAAGCAAACAACTCTGCTTGGCATGTTTTCTATTAGCAATTCTAGGAATTAACAGTTCTAGGAATGATAAAGTATCACAATTGCTTTCCTGGCAAAAATCAAACCAATAAAATGTATTAGATTTTTGACAATAATAACCACAACAACAAAAAACAATTGTTTTATATGATGTTAATTTGCTAAATACATTTGAAATCTTGAAGCAAAGGACTGCATAAATATTTAAATCTTTGTTAGAATTTTCTTGAAATCTAGGCAGCTCACACTACAGCACCTTGATGAGGTGTTGGGAAGTAGAGTTTTGCAAAGGGTCATCATAATAAATAGTAAATTATCTTTCAAACCCTTGAATTCCATGGCATACTTCATGTGAGTGAAATGCTAGGAAGCCCACTGAGTATAAAACACCAGGTACTCTCCTCCTGTATTCTGATTTCAGTTCTCTCCTCCAACTTGGCTTGGAGGAGTTGTCAGAGAGTGTATTGTCTAAATCACTACAATTTTGGGAGGTGTAAACTGAAGCATGCATTAGTATTGCTCTGGGACACTGATCCATCGGTCAATGGCAAGAAGAAGTTTTGAACTGGGTTATGAAGTGAATTTGGGACAATGCTGATTTGACTTGGTTTGATTTTATAACACAGGAATGATTGCTTTGTATCCTACGATTCCTATTACCAGCAGTTTGCCAATTGCCACTTCTCATTATATTGGTGCTTTGAATTTGAATATTTTGAAAAAAATGTGTGTTTTCTTTCCCTTTTGCAGAGTCCCAAAGTGAATGTGCCAGGAATGCAGAGAAATTAAGAGTTAAAGTATGTTCTGCTTTTCTCTAATGCTTCCAGGATCTTTGATAGATTGTTTGATTAGTACTTTTAGTTAGCAAGACAACAGGAGTTTTAGACTAAATGGGAGAGATTAATTATAAGCTAGTGATCGACAGAGGGTTGCAAAAACCTCCTAGCAGTTGTGCCAATACAGGCACTCAGAATTAAGATTTATGTGGTTGCATGCAGTGGATGAGCAATGGAATGTGGATATCTGTTGCTTTTGTTTTGCCATCTACAGATCATCTATTCTGTGATTTCCAGTTTGTGCTAATTACCTATTGAGTTCTGATGTTAAACAAGGTTCTGTTTTGGTACTTTTGGAAAGTTAAGTATGGTAAAGAGACATGGAAAATATCTAATGAGAGGTTCAACATTTAAGGCCTTCATCTAGTTTTGAGAAATAAGGTGATGATGGTGATAATAGTTAAAACTATTTGTCATCTTGACATCAAGGTGTTTCTTGGATAACAAGGATATGAAGGTAAGTAGCATTCAATGTCACCTTAGATCTGGCTCTAATGATAGACTACAAGAGCTTTTTTTTTTTGTTTGTTTGTTTCAGCTTGTTTTCAGCAGGGTTGTATCAAATTATATGTTGTGATGCAATTTCAATCCTGCCAAATGCTCCTTGGTGCTTTTTCTTCTGGATTTAATAGTTAACATGGAGAATCTAGCATAGGGAGGAATCCAATAAGGGCTTCACCAACAAAACTGATATAAAATAAATGGGTGTTCAATGCATCAATCAATTTTTGTATATTCCAATACTTGCCAGAGCTGGGAAGGAACATCTTCATTCATCATAGCTCCTTTTGTATTATTAATTGAGAATTATTGTGTGTATTTCAAAGGCATAACTCCAGGACAGAACTGGACATCATGACTAATGCATTGAATATGATTTTAAAAATGTTAAGGGAGGAAAGGTTCAACAAAATGTTTCAGAGTAGACCCTGGAATTAGAATTTTATAAGAATATTAGTCTATAATATTAAAGTTGATTTGCTATAAAACAGGTTGATGCAAGTTAGTTTGGTCCTAAAATGGAAAAGATGAGAAGCACTGGTTCTTCAGTTTCCAGATGTTGAGAGATGAACCCATATCCATTTCAAGACTGATTTGGGGTTTTACTTTTCAGGCATGAAGAAAGTGCAAATGTTAGCCTAATATTTAAATGTTTTGAAAAGGGTATTTGTAGGATACCAGACAGCTAGCTCCTGGGGTTTTGGTGGGTTTTGTTGTTTTTTTATTTATTTGATTTTTTTTTTTTTTCCTTGATGGAGAAATAGAAAGACAGGGTCAATGCCTGCTGAGATGTTTACAGCTACTCACACATCCATATCTCTAATTGGAGTGCTACAGTTCCAACATTTTCAAACACTGTCAGCATACCTAGGGATTTAACTTGAGGTGAAACTCAGGCTGGTTATATTTGTGTTTTAACCTGAACTTGTCAATATGAGTCTGGGGATCAATACCTGGAGTTCCATCTTCTTTACTCAGGATTTTATCCATTTTACTCACATGTGAGGATGACAGAGTGCAAATCAATGTGCTCTGCTTAATAGTGTTTAAACAAACAAATGTCTGTTTGCTGATTGCCAGGTACTGCTGCAGTTTTCCACTCATAGCTAGACTTTGGCTCACCAAGTTCTTGTAACACAGACACAGAAATAGCAGTCAGAGTTTTGACTGTAACAGAAAATATCACACACACATTCATTGCCCTAGGCTTTATGTATGTCTCCCAGGAGTAAATATATAACCCATAAGCTTATAAACCCTGCTATTTTTTTTTCCTATTTGATGAAACAGAAGCAGGAATAGAAGGAAGCCCTGAAGCATAGATCATGTTATTTTGTTCAGTAACAGGCATGGAACATGACAAACCAGAGACAGCAGCATGGCAGAATCACAGGAGACACTGGCTAAAACCTCCACTGGCATCTGTCATGTCCTGAGCTCTGTGTTCCTGAGGTCACACCACTCAAATCTCCCCTGACCCTCATTAGACTGCTGCAGCAGGACCATCCTTATGCTAATGAGACCTTTGAAATGCTTTTGTTATTTTAACTTCCTAGCACAAATCAGAAAAACCAAAGTTTTCCTTTATTATTTTACTACCTCATAGCAGTAGTAGCCTGGGTGGCAGTTTTAGAGTGAGTGGAATAAAAATTCAGTGTACTGCTAATGACTCAATACAATGGCCTCCCTTTTTCTTGTTTTTTTTTTTTTTTTTTTTTTTTTTTTTTTTTTTTTTGACAGGAGTAATTTCTTTTTCATCTCTGCTATGAGCAGTGCTTTTTGGCCAATTTATAACTGCAGCTTCCTGAAGAGAGCCTAAAGGAGATGTGATAAAACCAGACTATACAGCAAAACATATTCTGTAAACACGCAACATGCACAAAGAAATAATTTGAAGTATGAGGGAGAAATGTCAAATAGGATGTCTGAAAACCAATTTGGCTTAAAATTCAAGGCATTATGTATATGTGGCATTTGCCAGCTTTCCATTTATGCTTGGAGGGAAGGCAGACATCAATCATACCTGCATGTCAGCTATTGTCAACACTGCCAAAATTCTTCACTGGACTTTCTCATCTGTCATAAGTTAATTTAGAATATATTAATGCAACAACTCTTGCTGTGATTTTTCCTTATAGGCACACAACAATTATTTCACTTCACATATATGCTGTGAAGCTGAATGACATCTCCTAAGTTGCTATGGATCCAAGCTTGCCTCCATTCAAATGTTGTTGCTTATTAGGAATTAATTTTTTTTCTATGATTAGAACACTTTGAAAGATTCTAGAGCAAGAAGAGTCTTCTAAAGATTAATTTATATGCTTATGTGCTCTGAAACAAATATATTGAAAGCACCTCTCACAGGTCTTAGAGGCCTTAGGTCTTAGAGGTCTTTTCCAGCCTGGATGATTCTATGATTCTAAGCATGTCTGTACTACTGTGATTAAAAGGATAACTTTTCCTCAAGTCTAAAGGAAAGATTGCTTCTCACCTCTCAGATATGTAATATTTAATACCCTTACTCTCCAGTAGAGATCTGTTACTTACTATTAGTTAATACCAAATTTGGTATATTTCTAATCTGTTGCTGTGTGATTTGGCCTTACATTGTTTCTGAACTTAGTAAGATGATTTCTCTCTGCTTGGGCCAGATTTTTTCAGCCTTTTTCCACTTGATATTCTCTAAACCTCTTTTAAGGACAAACTGGGGTTCCCTTGGGGCCCTGGTTTTAAGGGGGAGCACAGGACAATACTGAAGTATGAAACATACAGAAGCATCTATTTTGTGATATGAGTATATGATGTTAAGTACACATTTTAATGAATGTTCAGTGAATTTGGCACTTACTCTTTTCAGCTTTTTACTGTTTATAGTCAGGCTTGAAGCAGACTTTAACAAATAAAACTATCACAGTTATTTGAAAATGCTCTAGCCACATAACTACTGCTTATTGAGCCTTCACATGTTTTATCTGAGTGCTTTTAAAAAATGCATAGTCAGTTGTATCAAAATTTATGATGCTGGAATTGCTGTGTCCTCTGATGTTATGTAAAGGGTGTAATGCAAATGCTTGCAAAGCCCTCTGTACCTATTGAAGCTCCAAGGGGTAATCTTGTTCAAACCAGACTATCAGAACTTGTCTAAAAAAGTTTTGCAACTTGTGTTCTTCTTAAGACAGAGTGTTTAGTTAATTCTTTTTTTTTTTTTTTTTTTTTTTTTTTTTTTTGGCTGGACCTGAAGTCTCCTTCCTTTAGTTAACAGTGGTCTACTACATTCTTCTGGAGTTAGCATGCTTCCTGTGGCATTCCATCATTTTGTCAAGGTGGTGCTTCACAATATTTTTCACATTTTCTGCCTCATATATCAAACTCTAGAAGTTATCCATAAGGCATAGCTGTCATTCTGTAAAATTTTTAGTAATGCTCTCATTTTTATCTGACAGCAAGAAATACCTAAAGTAATAAAAAATCATTTCTACTTCTTATTTGCTTTGGTGCTCATTCTGTCCCTGTCAGTGTCTATATGTTATAGTAGGTGAGATTTATACATTCCCTTAGTTGGCATTTTGGGAGAGCCATGCACAGAACCTGAGACTGTGAAATTATTCCTCTTTTCAGGATTAAAAAAATATATATATATATTATTTCAACTCACAAAACCTTGCATTAAATATATTATATATATTCATGCTCTATTTAAACAAAAATCAATACTTCATTGAATGGTTTCTGTTCCCTGCATGCTCTTATTTTCATACAGATTCTTACATTTTCCTGTTTCTATAGTTCTTAAGATCATAAAGTTTTGGTGTATATTTGCAGAGAATTATTTTATTCAGGAGAGGACACAGTGACAAATCTGCACTTTATTTACTATTCAGTTGAATTATGTCATTTATCTGCAATTTCAGTCTTCTAAGTAATTAAAATAATCCTGAGGAGAATGGAAAATAAATCTGTCATATTTTGAAGTAATAATTTGCATTCAAATCAATATATGCCATCAGATCATATAGCTGAAAAAATATTTTGAAATCTGAATATCAGAGCTTTTAACATATTTTACCTATTCTGGATATTTTACCTCAATGTTCAATGTTACTTCTATGCAGCCAATACCTTTCTGTGACCACTAAGATGTCATGTTTTTAAGGTCATCTGTTTTATACTTCACTGGATTCTTCATGAGGAGCAGGTTCACTTCAAAGAACACAAAGGATGCACATCTCCTTTGGGCTGAGTCTGTAAAATATTTGTTAAATCATGTCTGAAGTATGAGAAGTATGACTAAGCCTGAATTATTCAGTTGTGTGATCATCAATAGAAGTCTAATAGTACTGTACAATAATTCCATTTATTTCCCAACGCTCTCACATTGACTCCTCCATATTATTGACTCCCACATATTGTCACAGATTGACAAAAAAGGCTTTGGAGAAGCTAATGCAAATATTGGCAGATTATTTCAGTGCCTCCTGGTCTGTAAAGGTACACAGATTTAAATTTCTTGTTGTATGGAGGCGCTCTGTCCAGTATTAGCAATTCAAATAAGGAGCTGTGTGTTATACCAGAGAGCAAGAACTGTCAGGGTTTCAAAGTTAATTAGACTAAACAGACAACTAATTACATCTTATTAAAATGTAAAGGACCTGTGACAAATTGCACTAATTGCATGTTCTTATATATCTGAAGAGGTCAGGCTACTTAAAAAGCGTGTTGTTAATGGAAGACAAATGTAGTTTTATATCCTCGATAGGAATATTACAAACTGCATTATTTATGACTCTGGTAGGAACACTTAATAATTTTAAGCTTTAAATCAAACTGTTCATAAAGCTAGGGAGCCAGCACAGAGTCCTGAAAATAGTCTGTAAAAGCCTGCTGCCAATGTAATATTAATTTGAAGGTCTGTTGTTCCCCCCTCCCTCCGCCCCCCCAGCAATACAGATATATACTGTTATTTTAAAGTATTTAAACCCTAAGGGAGTTAGAGCTCTTTGAAGTTTTCCCCTACTGTCCCAATCAAATAGCACAAAAACATTTTATCATATTAATATTTTCAAGAGCTATGTAAAAATCAACCACTCTCAGGTCTAAACGTTTGCAACTCTATGTATAATTGCCAGTAAAATGAAGAAGAATGAAAAAGTGGATAAAAGGACAAAGAATACAGAAGAAAGGTGAGGAAATCCCCCAAAATCTTTTTAGGTATTGCTGTTAAATATTGAGCCATTATTGCCTTTCTGACTAGATACACTGATATTTAAAGTACTGATTATCTTAGTTTAAATGCTTTTGAGTAAGAGTAAAAGCTGAGGTATTTATGATCTGCAAATGAACCAAGCCAAGACTAATGCAAGAGTGAAGGTTTGCTGTGATGGAACAAAAGGGAGATGCCATTTCAAATCACAACTAACACAGGAGGACAGAGAATCACTTTTAGAAAGCCTTTGTCACAGGCTTGGGAGTACATTATTTCTTAGATTGCTCTTAGGATAAAAATCAGTGTTAAGAAATACATGTGGAGTGAAAGCCAAGGACACCACAGTGATGTTAAATTTATAATGCTTGCACAGGGTGGTAACTATACTGGCTAAGACAGAAATTCAAAATCACTTTCAAAATTTCATACTTGCTAAGACAGACATTCAAAAAACTTTCCCAGGCACTTCCACAGCAAAGAACATGGAAGACAGTGCTAGAAATTTTGTGGTACTATGAGAGGATTACAGATAAGAGTCTGCAGGAGTAGCTTTATTTCAGGTATTGTGAATAACAGTAAATGTCCATGATCTTCTGAGCTTTTAGGGGGAAATATGATATGGCTGAGTATGATATTTAGAGTACATTACACTTTTCTTTGGTCTTAACAGTTATTACATTTCAAGTTTGTTATTCTTGAATTTTGGAACACTTCTCCCCTGATAAATTAATGTCTAGACCAATAATTATTCTTACTGATGCTGGTAGTTTGTAAGAGTCCCATGAATCTAACCATCATAGTGCCTAATTGCTTCCAAGTCAGTGATTTTTTTTTTTTTTTCCTCTGACAACAAAAGTATGTAGTTCTTGTTGAAATACATTGTTTTGGCTGAATAGATACAAGTTTCAAATCTGAGTGAACTCTAGAAAATCATTTTTGGTGGGAGAGATGTATTTTGCTATGGAATGACCAATGTCTTTGGTCAACTCAGGCAAATTCAATGCTGAATTGCACAAGGTAGATACAGGGCATGTTTAATACACAATAATTGAAACACCCAATATATGATTTGACTGCAGCACAACTGTCTGAGAACTTGGCTTTTGCTATGCCTATTTCACTTGTATGCTGTGCATGAACTGTTATACATAATAAGTCAGTGCATTATATAAATTAGAATCTTCAAAGTCTTGATTACAGCTCTTCTCTGGAGTTGTTGTGAATCTACTACTTTACAAGGCAGTGTCACTTTTAAGCCCATTACATTTTGGCAGTTGTTTTGGTTACACAGCCTTGAATTAAAAAACCCCAAATTTTGGATTCACTAGATATTGCTTGCTAACTTGATAGGCTGTGGTGTTGCTGGAATGAAATTTGTGTAATGTTTCTAAAAGCTACTACTGTTTGTCTGTGTTTTCCCTGGCTGTGCACCACTGGCCATGTTTCTGCAATGTACTTTTCTTCCTTAAAGGGAGAGGCTAAAATCATCTTTTTGAGTCACTGAAATGGGTAAGAGTAATACCCTAATTTCATTTAAGGAATGAATCTATAGATATGTTTCCTAACGTCTTGGCTGCATCAGAAAATAAATTATGGTTATTAATGGTGAATATAGTTGTATAAAATGTAGAAGATAAGAGAATGGAAATGATTTAATATGAATGGATATATTTTGAATACTGATAGAATAATTTAAGTTCTTTGAACTGTGCACCTAAGTAATCCTTAACATATCAATATAATGTAAAAAATACCTTGCTTCAGCAAGCTAATTAAATATGAGATAAAGGATGTCATTTTACAGCCTTCTGACTTAAAATAAAAATATTCAAATATATAAATAGAAGATTTTCTTAGGTATTCTTCTGAAAGCAAAAAGTTTGACACTGTATTTTCTAAACCTCATAATTGGTTTATCTGGTGTATTGCTATGCTGGTAAAAATGTTCAGTCCCTGTACAGTGATATGTCATACCTCTCCTTGTTATGAGAAGTGCATCTGAAAAAAAATATTTTTTTTTCACTGCTTTCTCATATTTATCCCCTAGGGCTGTAGTTTAATTGGCCTATGAACAGCCTCACACTCCAGAATGTCTGACAAATCTTGCAGCTACTCAGTGGTGAACTCCAAACCAGATGCTCCAAGATCTTTTCTTGCCATCAACAGTGCTAGAGCACACCCCTTGATGTTCCTGATTTTTCACATGAATATCACCTCAGCTGGCCTTTAGCACTTAATGATGGTACTGAGCTTATATTTGCTTCTAGTTAATGAGCTATCATGGAGTGTTGTTAATTAGTATAATTTTAACCACATGTGAAAGCCATACAGACTCTGCTTTAATATAAATTTGTGATAGAATTAGTTTTCTATGAGACTCTCCTTTACTGACCTGTGCAGTAGCAAAAAGAAATTAGCTACCTCAGAAACAATTATGTATACATAATCTTAATGCAAAACTGGTAGGAGCACCTTTTATCATTTTCCCAAGAGAAGGACTGCAGCAGAAATCTAAACTTGAAATATTGGTATGCCCTGCACAGAAAATATGTATACAAATGACACCTGAGTAGATTGAAACAGAAGTCGTTGGTGGAATGAAATCTTCTTCTGGAATGATTAGGTTATAGTTCCCAGTATGTAGAGCTTACAGATAGCTGTCAAAGTAAATCCATGTAGAGAGGAAGGAGGAAATTGCTGTTTCTGAATGGCAGCCCCTGGCTGTGCTCCCCAGAGAAGATGTCAGGACCAGACATGATGAGTTTCAGGGTCTGACAAGGATCATAAATTGATCCAAAATAACCCAAACCTGGTGAACCCTGGGGTGTTCTGCATGATGTGTGAGTCTGACAGGATTTCTGTGCATACCTCTTGCATCCAGGGAGGGAGACAAAGGACTGTCCAGCTGGCTGTGCCTGTTGCAGTGTTGCCACAGGTTATGGTTACAGCTAATTATTTTGACTTTAATCTGGCTTCTTTGGATTAAGTTGGAGACCAGAGAGACCAAAAATATTGGTCAGTGCTAATATAGACAGACAAGCTTCCACAATATGTGTGAGATCTCTCATAATTTTATCACTGCAAATGTGATGAAAACATACCAGTCTTAACATAATACTTAGTGGTAACTGATTATATCAGGCAAATGGAAGCATTATACATATAGTGAAAATGCATGCTGCATGCATGTGATATGCATACAGTCCCACTAAACAATTTACTGCAAGGAAGAATAGAGTTACTCAGACGTAGCCACAGACTCATCCTTTTCTTTCTAGAAATTTTCACCCCCCAAAAAATAAAAAATTGTTCCTTCTTATGGACAGCCAGGACTAGATACTCATGTTTCTTGCAAATCAGTTTGCTGCTAGATGGATCAATTTACTACTCCACAGATAAATGATTTTCATGTAGAATGTTACAGTTCTGTTCAGAGATTGCTGCTTTGCTCTTCACAGTATTTGTCTTCACCAGAGTATTGCAAATTTGCAATGAAATTCAGAGACTTCTATAGAGTTTCTTGTGATGGTCTCCAGAGTATCAATATTCAACTAGACAGTGAAAAGAAGGCAGATATAATTTTCTCCTATTATGTAAGTCCATACCCTGCAGAATTAATTCAGAAAATCAGACTAATTTTGTGTTTACCTGTCTTTTCTTATTCCTGCAAATTTGAACTGTTTACTTTCTGTTCAATATAAAACAGTCTCTAATTTCCTCTTGTTCTGCATTAATCCCTGTTCCAAAGTCACAGATGATTTGCAACTAACATTGTTTTGTTATTTGTACATTTTGTTATGGGATAACAAATGCTAAAAATTTTTGCACCATTTGAAGTAACTGCATAAACACAATTTAACAAGAAATCCTTAGAATGTTGTAACAATCTTTATGTCTCTCTCAATGCTGGAGAGAAGTAGTTTTTTCCCACATTTGCAGTAAATTTAAAGACATTTATTCTCTATGGCCTTAAACCAAATGTATTGTTCAGTTTAATGTCCTTGTTTCTGCAAAGTGATCCCTTGACTAACACACGTCTTGGGATGCTCTGTCTGGCTGCTGTGGCTTAAGTACCAACATATTTATTTGTCACTGTAAGGGATAGAAATTTCTTTGTTTTGCACAAATTCAAAGCTTAACTACATGGCAATTTCACTGTCAGACTGTCATTTGGCAAATAGAGTGAATTCAGGTATGAAGACCTTGATTCCTCTTTCAATTTAATTCTTTACAAAACCTTTTATTTTAGTCTTGGATTCTTTTCTTCCATTCTCAGTAAACTTTTTAATGATAGTCTGCAATTGTTTCCATAAGCCTGATAGATATTTGCAGCAGCAATATACTCAAATTATAATTGAAATGAAGGGCTGTGATCATCCTTATCATCTGCATATGTCCCCACATTGTGATCATTAATTTATTCTGGTTTGTTATCTTAGTAAATTAAAACTGATTCATACTTTGTAAATATAATCAAAGACAACAGCTGCCCTCTTCTGTATCTTTAATAAAATGGAATCTTCTCAGCAATCTTTTTGTCTGGAAAAATTACTATTTTATTTCAAGACTAAATCTCTTCTTTTTTGTGTCAGTTTGATGAGTGGCATACAGCATTTGAGTCTAGTTCCAAAATGCTGCTTATTATAGAGGCATCATTAGGGGCTCCACAGTATAAACTTGCATTTTGATTTCCAATAAAAGCAAGACTAAAATCTCCATTTGATACTTTAATGGTTGAATTGAATCTCTAAATTCAGCGCAACAGCTTTTCAAGGGACAGTTGGAATTTCTGTTCTTCCAATAAAATATTTATAACAGTCTTCAGTAGAAATATTTCAAAAGGATCTTAGAAGTGCTACTTTGATTTTTATCTGTCTTGGCTTTCTATAGGTAAGTAAATAGTAGTTCTCATAAATTTTTAGCTGATGCTGTTCTGAAGATTTTTGGGCATAGATCTTTTCTGAAAAGTTTAACTCCCCTGTTTTGGAAAAGCCTTGCCAATTTTGGTTAAGATTAAGCAATAAAATTTTGAGGCACATATTCTGGAGGCACAGGGTATATTAAGGCAAGAGAGTCACAGGAAATATCGTTTCCCATCCTTCAGTACAGAATTTCATTAATTTTATGATATTATGCATAATAATGGGACTCTACTGTATAAAGGGTTCATTTTAGCTGTAAAATAACTCAAATATACAGGTTGAAGTTGACAGATTGAATAAAGGACACAAGGCTTCCTTTAATTCCTGTTTTCTATTTCCTTAAGCCTTTTCCAATCTGTAGGTTTTATTGTCTCTCTCTGGTTACTGTACTGCACAAAATGTTAGAAAGGTCAATAAAATCTCTTATCTATTGAAACCAATAGTAAATATAATTAGTAGAATGTATATCTTGTCTGTCATTTAATGGAATACCTCCCTTGTAGTTGTTGTTTTAAACTATTGTTGCATTTCTCTTAGTTTAGCAATTTGGGCCAGTCAGTCCTGGCTGCTATTTATAATCTGAAGATTGAAAACAATGAAAACAATTGAAGATTGATTTCTATAGGAGTCAGACTTGTCTCTGAGAAAGAAAACACACATTTATTTATGAATATTTAACATTTTCAAAACAACATGATGTAAGATGGAAAGGTATTATAAAAATGACAGTCTTCTACAAAAGCTGTGAGATAGTCTCCCATCCAAATTATTTGTCAATATCCCAGAATCTGTGTTTTTAACTGAAATGGGTGGTTTTTCATCTCAGAGATGTGAAGGACAGTATTTGGTGCAGAAACATTGTCCACCCATCTAGAACATCCATTTTGGATACATTCTATGGTACTTTTCCTCCATCCCTATAACATGCCCCTCATTATCATCAGCAGGCAAACAACTCCTGGCTCTGTTTTTCTGGTGTGTACTACTCTAATTGCAAGGAAGGAAAAGTGATGTTCTCTGAGTTAAGCATGATCCAAGACCTGTGAAAACCTGGATCTTGCAGAGTCCTTGATCTATGCAAAGTTTATGAGGGGAAGCAACTGGCTCCTGCTCAGTGGGAAACAGTGGTAATTAGGAGTTAGACACTGCTGTCTCTGAAATCAGCCCTGAGTGCTTCTCCTTACAGAAGGAAATATGCAAGACTTTGTTTCTGTCAGGTCTTTGCAGCCTGTGTGCTGTAAAATCCTGGTGGAGGATTTTCTAGCACATTAGCTGGTGGCTGCATGTTGAAAGCTCCCATGTGATTGCAGGAAATTCACTCTCTGGTATTCCTTTCATATGATAGGCAATGATGGAGAGCAAATGTGATGGGGAACAGGAGTACAGGGGTGGGAAGGCAATGAGCAATTCCCCTTCAATGGGGAAGGTAAAGAGCAATTTCTTCCACATCATTTGTACAGGGAAATATTTAAAAGCCTGTCTGCTGGATGGCTCTGAGATTTATGAAAGTCAAGCTGAGTTGTCTCCTTCTTGTTTCCCATTGACTCTTGGGGTAGCTGGTCCAGACTTGGTAGAAAGGTGGGCTATGCACTGGACAGGTGGATGAATGAAAAAAAAAAAAAAAAGGTTTATCCATTAGATTTTGAAACAATATTTTTAACCTTAAGTTTTAAAAGGTATTTAGGATGCTTTCTGTTATCAATAAATGAAAAAACCCAAAAGTTGATGGAGCTGGAGGTTTGAGACTGCATTGCTCTTTAAGCAGTGACTAAATAATGTATAAAACCTTCTTCAGCAGGTGTTTCCAAGCAGGCAATGTCCACATAGCTCTTGGTGGCAAGGTTTGCAACAGGACTTACCAAACTGTAACTAGGGCACCCTTCTCTGCTGGCTCAGCCAGAAGACTTTCATGGAAACTAGGAATAGTTTTCCATGGAAAAAATGCTCTGGGTGACACAGAGATTAAGTAGTTAGGAAGGAAGGAAGGAGTTCTCCTTTAGACTGTGATTAGTGAGGAACTTCAAGAACCTTTGCTGAGTAAATGAATTGTACATTGCTCAATGATGTCTGCAATATCAGGTGTCTCTCTCCCACATTTATAAAGTGGCAGCTCTCTACTCTCAAAACCCAATAAGAACAGCCTCTCAGTGGAGTCCAGACAGTCAGCCTTTGCTCTTTCTTCCCTTTTCATTGGAAAGTTTTGAATAAATGTCCTGCAAAATTTGAATGACTTTGCAGGCACAGCAGTATAGGAACAAATGGATGGTTTTGGGTTTAACACACTGTTGCTGTAGTTCTTGTCCACAGGTTCAAAAATATTATACCTACCTCCATTCACAAATCTACAATGTGCTTTAGCAAGAAACATGTTCTGATTTGGAAATTAATCGTTAATTGTTTAAAATGTCACCTTTTTTGACTAGGAAAATTAGCAATAAAGGCATAGAACTAATAAAAGCTCAAAAATAAATGAAAAATTAATGTCTAAGGCTAATAGCACCAGTGAAACATCTGTCTGACCAACCTAATGATCACTTAGATAACCAAGATGTTTCAGTGAGAATGGTAGCTATAGTTTGCTGACCTTAACTCAGAGGGCAAACATGTGAGAGAAAGTAAGTGTAGCTGTGCATTAGAAAGTAGAAAAATCCTCAAGAGCCAGTGCATAATAAAAAAATATATTGGTCAGTAATATGGCATCACTTTTATAGGATATTGTCCTGGTTCTGGCCAGAACAGGGTTAATTTTTGGAGTAGCCAGGAGAGGGGCATGGTCAGAGAGCAGGACTTCAGTGGCATCCTAAATTTTGTCAGTTATAGAAAGGTACTTTCCACACATTTATGGGGATGCTTGGAAAAGGACTGTTTGATGTTAGCAAACCAGGGAGTGGATTTCTGCTGTAAATGTTGCCACATCTATTTTCTCTCAAGCTCTCCTAAACTTTGCAATTGCTTTTAGTGCTGTGACTACCCTTTACTGAGAGGCAAACAAAATTATATGTGTATGCACCCATAATACACTTGAAAGCAGACCCTGAAACTGTGATTTATGTCTCTCTTTACAAGGAAGAAAAGCTATTTCTGCAGCCAACCAGTTCCATTCTATGGCTGAGAAAGGTTTGACCAGATGATCTTTGCTGCTCCTTTCAACCTGGTGTTCTATGACTCATTTTATTTGGGGTGGTTATCTGTACCAAGATAGAAACTAGGGCTGTATGCCAATAACCAAACTCTGTGTTTTAAGCTTTTCTAGAGCTTTGGTATACTTTCCTCCTCCCAGCCCCGGCATCATTAATGGATATACCTTTTGGAAGCTTGCACCTAAAACTAAGAAAAGGAGCTCTGAATAGCACTCAAGATAACTCAGGCTTTTCTCCAGTACCTATGTAGCTAATCTTTGGAAAATCACTTGGCTCAAGTGTGGCTCATCTATAGTTTTTACTGTTCTTTTTAATTCTACCTGAAGAAAGAGAATTTCACCAGACAGAGCAATCTTTCTTTTTAATGACATGTAATACAGGGAGAAGTGGAATTACTGCTTCCATAAATCATGGCTGATGATTCCAAAGCTCTTTTTAAAGTCTAGGCCTTCAAAGGTACATTATCAGAAAACTGCAATGCTAAGCTCTCAGATGCATGGTATTATCTGATATCTAGCATTCTATAAATTCTGTGAATTTTGATTTAAAAGGATGTAGACAGGTGATTTTTCAGTTTTAAATCTTTTATATTTTCACATTTTTAGTGCCTTGAAAATGTACTTTGTCCCCCTATTGATCTCATCTTTTCCATTCAGCAACATTGATTTGTTTACCTGTCTCTTAAATGTAACAGAATCCAGGCAAGATTGTTTTTATTTAACAGCCTCCATTTAAATAGTCCTTTAATATCTTCCTGCAGCACTATCTTCAAATGATGCTAGCACAGCTCTAAGGATGTTATTCAGCAGTGTGCTGTTGAAGTCAAAAGAGGACACAATATATTATTTGGGTGCAAACCACAAAAAAAAAAAAAAAAAAAAAAAAGCTCTTATTATCTTGATACTATTTTCAATAGATTTTTTGATGGGAAGTTTTCAAAATGAATGCCAACTTGGTTTAAGGGGTTGCTGAGCACTGGAATGGGCTGCTCAGGGAGATGGTGGAGTCACCATCCCCAGAGATGTTCAGGAAATGACTGGGCGTGGCACTTGATGTCATGATTTAATTAACATGGTGGTGATGGGTCAAAGGCTGATGCTCTCAGAGGTCTTTTCCAGCCTAAATGATTCTGTGGTTTTGTAAACTAAAATTAAAATTAGGAAAATTGTGATTGATTTTGTAAACCCATACTGAGGGTTTATAACTTCTGCAGATAACTAATTCAAAAAGTTCCATGTCCCTTTCTAGTTGTCCACAAAAAATATTATGTACATTTGTGCATATTTCTAAGTCTTTAGGCTTTATTCAGCTTAGCTGATATAAGCCAAAGCTAAGAGAGAGTGCTACTCTCTTCAGCTTGAAATTTGTGTCTTTGGTGACTTGGAAACTGTATGCAGGAAACTGCAACAAAGACTGAAGTTCTGATGGCTCAGATTTTCTTGCCACCTACAGCTCACAAGTCCTTATGGGCACAGAAAGTCCAGTTTAGGTGCTGTGTTAGGCAGTACAGGTATCACCCTTCAACCTCCCTAGTGAACTCTAAATTTCTTTCCCCCTGCAACTGCAAGTGGATATGGGGAAAGTTTGTCTTGTCCAAATGAAATCAGGATAGCATGAACCCTGTGCAAGGTATCACTTAAAATGGTTCAAATTACATTGAAGGTACTGCCATGGATGTGTAAATATTTCTGACCATACGTGACTTAAATTCTTTTTATTTCTTTTGAGCTAATGAAGATCAGTTTCTTTCTTTTCAGATCTGCAAAATACTTAATTTCTTATTTTAAAACCAATCCTCAAGGTCCTCTCTCATTATGCAGTTGTTAATTTTTTTAGAGCACTTACATAGGAGGTCAGGACATGAATTCAGTTTCTTCCTCCTGAGATAGTTCTGTAACTCTGGGAAAGAATAATGTATAGTCTTTGATCATTCTCAGGAAAACATGGGATCAAAAGAAAGGACCAGAAAACTGTGACTCATTGGCCAATGGCTGGGGCATTTAAATGATCAGGGAGCTGAGTAGGGAAGAGAAGTGGGCTTCAGTTTCTCTGTTTGGTATTGTGGCTGGTACAATTCATAGAATCACTCCCCAAGCCCACTCATGCAAAATGGAATGGAGTCCTGAGAGTGATATATATATATACACACACACACATATATATATCTATGTATATATATATTTTTTTTTTTTTTTTAATAAATAGAGTCATGTTAAGCCCTGAGAAAAATCTCCAAATCCTTGAGCAATTTAGGTAGAGGATTTTGTCCTGCATTTTTAGATTTGTTGACCAGGTTGCCCAGAGAAGCTGTGGATGATTGACTCCTGGCTGTGTTCAAGGCCAGGTTGGATTGGGCACCTTGGTCTATGAGGATGTGTTCCTGCTCATGGAACTAGATACTGTTTAATGTCCTTTCAATCCAAACCATTTTATAATTCTATGAATTCAAAAGTTCAGAAGAGATACAGAACTCCTCCACACCATGCCCAAGATCAGACAGGGACTGAAGGGGAGTTCTCAGAATTACAGTTTTGGACTTTGATACTTAAAATCGGTGGAGTTTTCTGCTCTCTCATTCTCTCATCCTCTCTCTTTTGATTTTTGATTTTCTAGATTTGCTCTAGAAGAGAGCAAATAGCATTGAAAGGAGACCTTAGAATCAAGAAGTAAAAGAATCAGCAAATCCAACAAATATCTGTACAGACCAGGATCTAAATTACGCCTCTCAAGTCCAACTGTGCTCCAGAAGTAATGAAGAATGTTAATATTCTCTTCCTTACCCCCAAAAGTGCTCCTTCATGTACATGCCCCAATGCTTTTATTTCTACCAAAGGGATTATAGGAGGTGATGGTTCAGTGAAAATTATTATGAAATGAAAAACTTCTGTGCAGCCACAACCTCTCTGGGTAGCACAAACTTCAAAACGACCCTTAGGTAGCAGCTTTATGAATGCTTTATGCTGGCACACCATCAAAAGAACTAATCCATCTTTTTTTCTCTGCTCCTTCCCACTCCCTTTTTTGTGTCAGTACAATCATCTTGGGAAGCAGTTTGGAGCTGAAATGAATGCAGGAAGCTCATCGGTGTGCTTTTAGCCCCAGGGGATTTTCTGATCCTATTCACTGTACATCCAACACTTTTAATAGCACAAAGGGAGGACTTTAGTTGTAGGTGAGTGCCTGGTAACAAGGATATAAATCTTTGCCTTTGAGTGAAATTCCTACTTTTTCCTGCTTAAAGTACTTCTGAAACTGTTTCTTTGGATCAGCAACGACCCAGTGGATAAACCAGGAGAAGATGATGTTAGGGAAAGATGACCATTACTATCAAGCACAGAATTTCAGTCTTTGTCTTAAAATAAAAATCAAGATGTGTCAGACTGGGATTTATGACCAGGTAGCAAATGCATCATCCCTGCCCTAGAAATCATTCTGGAGAACCTAGACCAGAATGCAAATGAGTGTCTCTAGTAGAGATTTTGCAATATGGAGACAATTACAGCTCTATTTCAGTCAGGAATTTGTAATGATTTAGCTACCCTTGGAAGGAATGTCAATCAAATAACAATATTGCTTCTAGTTAAGAAAAAGTTCCAGTTCTTTTTGTGGTAGCCTGCAGAGAAATAAACTTGTAAGTCTATATAATATTGTGTTAGTCCTTCATGGCAGTGGTAAGGCTGGCAGGCAGCCCCCTCTATACAATGTACACATGCCAACACCACATTGCAATGGAAAATCAATTCTCAGCCAACTGCACTTGGATTGGAAGGAATTTGAGCACAGTTAGTGTTCTGAGTCCTAAACTGCCACCATGATGTCTTGCTCAAAGATAAATCTTATGAAGGTGTCATTAAGACTGCATCTGGGAATAATATTTTTATTAAGAGTAGTGTTAATGACATTTCATTTGAAAATAATGAGACTGGGTGAGTAAGAAAGAGGCAGATCTCACAAAAATTAGAAATCTAATTAGGGAGATGCACACTGGTGGTGTATGGAAACAAAGGTGAGATTAAGGAATAGCATGATGATGCTTTTATAAAATTAAAATAATGAATACACAACAAAGAAAATACCTAGGAGCAATACCAGTGCAGTTTAATAGCAATAATAATGATGATAATAATAATAATAATAATAATAATAATAATAATAATAATGCAGCTTTCCTTATTGCATGTTTTTTCAAAGCGTTTTAAATACAGAAGAGCAAAGAAAATTAAATCTCTGTGAATAACACAGGTCAAACCCAGAAAGGTTTGAAAAATACCCCAAAACTTGATTGAAACCAAATGAGGTTAGGATGTTGGTGCCAAAATACTTGCTAATTTTTACTTAAAGTAAAAGAGGCAAAGAGAAAGGAAGGAAGGAAGGAAGGAAGGAAGGAAGGAAGGAAGGAAGGAAGGAAGGAAGGAAGGAAGGAAGGAAGGAAGGAAGGAAGGAAGGAAGGAAGGAAGGAAGGAAGGAAGGAAGGAAGGAAGGAAAGAAGGAAAGAAGGAAAGAAGGAAAGGAAGGAAGGAAAGAAGGAAAGTCTTAAATTAAAACAATTCAGTCTCTGATGTGTGTTCCCTGGTCTGTCTCTAAAGTGCTTTTAGAATTTGGTCACAGGTTGATTTGACTACATGTGGCTGCTTAAAAATTAATTTTATGCCTTGTAGTTTGCTAAAAAGGATGATGAAAATAACATGAATGTTATTGGGATTAACCATCTCTTTTGTCTTGTAATACTGCAATTGATTCATTTTATTTTTCTATTTGGGAAAGAAATTTGGGAAGAAATCCCTTTCCTTTTCCAGGCATACTTGATTTGACAAGTGACAGTGTAGCTCCTTTTTCATGCCATCCTAAGTAGCTGCCATGGTGTCATGAAAACTTCAGGAAAAACAAAAAAACTGTCCAAAACCATTGTTAATGTTAGTGAATCAAGGAATTACTTTATTCTGGCCAGGATGTTGCTCTGGCCAGGATGTGCAACAGAAGTATTTTCATTCACACATTGCCCGGGTTGTGCAAACAAAAATCGTTCTATCACACATGAATTTTACTAGATTTTCATTTTTTATACAGTCAAAACCTACAGAAATTCATTAGTTCAATGTTCACTGGTCCCAGATTGTGCAGTTCTCAATTGATTTCCTATTTGATACAGATTTCTTCACCTCTGGTATTGATTAGGTCTCATTCTTCTCTGTCTTTTCCCAGTCCAGGTGTCTCTGACCATGCCAGGGGAGATGTTCAGAGTTATGGTTGTTGATGGTTGTTATCTTTTGTGTATCTTCTGTACTACTCCCAGTGTGTTGAGATGCTGAGCTAATCAGACCTTACCTGGTGGAGCAGTGCCCTGAAAAGAAACTTCAGTTCCCCTCCTGAGGGGCAAAGGTGAACAAATCTGAGTAAAGTTACATAAAAAAATCTTAAACTTCATATAATTTCCATCAATGGGAATCTCAGTCTATTTTAAAAATTGTTTTCAGTCCTGTTTGAAGTCTTGTTTTAAGTTTGGAGAGCCTTGATTTAAATAGCTGGTGTGCAAAAGCTAGGTGGTGTCTATTAGTGTGAAGTTGCCTTCTAGATGTAGTGGATTTCTTGCAAATATCTTTCATGTGGTTCAATGCAATCCTAAAAAAAAAAAAAAAAAAAAAAAAAAAAATCCTATAAAATAATGGCCACTTTTTCACAGATGAACATGTAACTTATATAATTAAATGAGTAAATAGAATTAATTTTTGATGGTGATTGTTGAAACACTAGTGGCAAAAAGGAACTACTGATGGTTTGGTCTTAGAAGAAAGACTGCCTGTAAGGACTGGCTTTAGAATCCTGAGTGGTGGATATACTTTCTGCCTCTAATTAAAGCACTGCTTGTGACACTTTTCTTTGGCCTATTAATGCTGTACCTAAATCAAGTGTTTGATGAAGTTATCTGATGAATGCTGCCTCCTGGAAAATTCTCTTCTACTTTCTTTGTCTCATATATTTTTATGATCTGGGCAAAAGTCCCCTAATCAGGCCTTCCTTGAGTTCTCCTCAAATGCAATTTAAGCAGTGAAACAGTTCCATACTTTGACTAGTGTGTAGAAAAGGCCATTTTCCTTCAGATACTTAATGAATGAAAGAAAACCTTTTATAACCTTGAATGCCTGCAAATGAAAACTTAATGACTTTTCTCAGTAATCAATAAGCAGAACAACACCAAGTGAAAAATAGCTGTTTCATAAATGAAGAGACTTTTAACGTCAGCAGAGATATGATGTTTTCTGTGACTAATCCACTGGAAAGATTTACCATTAGGGAACTCAAGGTCTGCTTTTCAAAGGAAATATTGGTAAGGATTATTATTCCCTTGTCCCCAGCAGTTCTTATAATCCCCTTACACTCAGAGTAGGATTTACAAATACAAAATAAATGACAAAACTGGAATGCTCTGAGGGCCTCTGTTCACAGAGCTAAAAAGGAAGCCTACATTATTTGAATCTTATTTTGGGTTAAATATTAGGCACCCATGTATTTTTTGCCCTACTATGCAATGTGGGTAAAAAATAGACAAATATAGGCCACTAACAAGTTGCAGAAACAAAAAAGACCTTATTAACATACTAATAACATATTTACAAGACAGATCTTGAAGAAACTTGGTTGCAACTTTGGGATTTAGGATGCTTTGACCAGTGCAAAAGATTTTCACTAAGGAAGACAAAGCAAGGTTAGATAAATAAAGACACATGGAAAAAAATCAGTCAACCTAGGTGATAGTCAAGTAGCTCAACAGTGTGAGATTCTTTCATGTGCATCCTCAGAATGACACTTTTACAATGAAAATGTAAAATGCACAATATTAATGTTCCTGTTAACCATTTCAGAGGGAAACAGGAACAGGCTTTCAGACAATTTATATATATATATATATATATATATATAAATATATAAATAAATAAATAAATAAATAAATATATATATATATAGATATATATAGATATATATATATATATATGCAGGGAAAGTTCCCCTCAGGAGCTAAAATGTAGATGAAATCTTTCATATCTGATGATCATTGAAATGGTATTTTCAAAAGGTACTTTGCTACCACAGCCTGAATAAGAGTTTAATGGGTAGATGAGCTTTCATATCCTATTCCTATTAGCCCCAGACTACCTTAAGGGAATACTTGACATCAGGTAAGTCCATTTTTATATCTTCTTCTGAGAATACTTATGCTTGTGTTTCATTTTCTTAAATACAAAGCATGTTAGAGGCTGTTCTTCCTGAACAGCATATATTGTTTTACTCCACAGAAAATATCTGTGGTTTACTGTTTCTCTTATAATTTCTCAGACAAATTAAATAATGCTGGAGTGTGTGTGAGAAAAACCTTTCTTGTGTTATTTCAGTCCTTTCCTGTGACTTTAGACCATTCCTTCTGATATTGCCTTCTGAATTCTGAATTGTAATAGGTTTCCTGGATTCCATCCAAGCCTTTCTTTGATTTGGGTTTGTTTTTAGGGAAGTAGTCTTGGGGGCCTTTCAGATGGAATTAAGACTCACTTAAAGTTAAATCCCATGGCAGAACTCTATGAAATATTCAAACTAAGCCATATGTTGTTTGGACCATCAGTAATTAATGTAAGATGTACCTATGGCTATGAACATTGTGTAATCTAATGGAGGATAAAGAGATATTTTCTCTTAGAAAGAAATTATCATTTTTTAACAGGTCACATATTTTCCATTCAATCAGTACCCCAGTGAATTAAGTCCTTACATTGGATTATTTTGAAAAAATAATGTCAGTTGAGGGCTCAAACATTTTAAGTTAACTGAACATGGTCTCAAAACATCCATTGTATCTGTGGGGATATATTTGCACCTCCAAACCTCAATATTCTGTGCTTGCCTGGCTACTAAAGAGAGGGCTTAAGGCCCTGATCCATCTAAAAAATATCCTAATGCCAGGAGGCCCTCCAAGTAAAATATTTTGTGCACATAGTTGAGCATTTCACAGGATAAAAGTGAAGAGTACTGCTTCTTAATGATCAAAAGGTCAAGCTCAGTCTCAAGAATCTCATAGAAGTGAGAGTATTATTATGTGACTGTTTAAAGATGTGGTAAGCCTGTAGTTCTAATTACCCCATTTTAAAATGACTTCTAAAATTTGGCTGAGAGAAGAAATGCACAAGAAATAGAGTATGGCAAACACCAGTCCAGTTTGATGACCATGTGGCACATTTTAAGCACTGACATAAATGTTTAAGCATGTAAATAAATGTTCATATGCCAGTCAGTGGAATAACTTAACTGTCAGTGAGAAATTGCAAAAAAATCAGACAAGAAGCAAAGCAGAAAATTATCAATAGAGATTTTATAAGAGAAATTTCAGAACTGATAGGAAAAAATGCTGTTGTGAAAATCAGCTTGTGTAAGTCATAGTAAGAAGATAAAATGATCAGTTTATTCTCAGCCTCAGCAGATTCAACAACCACTCAGGTAGAATGAGTGAGAATGGAGCTTTCTTACAGCTTTGACACTTTTGTGCACTTGGACTTCCTGTAATCTGTATGCCTGCACTTATGCCAGCTGCTGTCTCTCCTTGGGTGAAAAACTCTGTGTGTGTTAACATTGAAAAACTGTCAATATATTCTCTATGGCTTTGAGGCTCCCTATCCTTCCTTCTTGGTATGCTTATGTTTCTTACCCAGTGAGTTTCTCATCTTCTTTCCAAAATACAAAATAACCCTGCATTCTGGAAACTGTTAAAGGCTTTGCTTTAGACTTCTCCACCCATGGTAGGGAAATGCATGCAGGAAAAAAACCAAGAAGAGTGACTTAGTGGAGAGAAGCCAGATTGTCACTGAAGCCTCTGAAGAGGCATGCAAGACTTCTTGAATCTTATTAGGCACAGCTTATTTGGCCCACAGCTTGTTTGTGTCAGAATTTTTAATCTCTAAAATGGGTGTCACTATATCCATTGTCTACCAGACAGGGCTCTGTGGGGATCTGTGTGTTAAAAATAGAGATAGTCAGTCCATGTGAATCTCAGGCTATTTGAGTATGAAAGAGAGAGGCTGATACTTTACATAAGCTGTTGATGCACTGCTGCCTGCACAGGGTAAAATGATTTTAGTGGATTACGCTCCTTTTAGCAGGTTAGAATTTTGCCCATCAATGGACAATGAGAACAGGTTGTTTAAAGCAAATGTATATTGTGTTTGGCAATTTACTAGGATTTAGAGTGCAAAGAAAAACAGAGCTGTGACACAATTCACCGTGAAATTAAATAGCAGCTTACCCCAGCAGCAAGCAGAAATCAGCCCTCTGCCAGAAATCAAAGACTGCTCCCACACACAGAGGTAATACCTATCTTCTACCACACTCTGCACAAATTCAGACTCCTTGCAGTGTCCTCTGGCACTCAATACACTTGGGCTATTTCAGATTAGAAGGGAACTTGTTCCAGGCAGAATGCAACCATGGAAAACAGCCTATTACAAGGTATCTCTGCCTTCATGGTTTCCCTGCATGTGGTTCAGAATTTTTTGGTTCCCCTGGCATAGATGAAAAAGAAGAAAAGTTTACTTTCTTTAATATTCCCATGTGTGGATGCAGTTACTTCATGGTTTATATCTTAGAAGACTAAAAAATTACTCCTCCCCCATCCCCAGACATGCTAGTTTCCATTGAGCTAGAAAATAATATTGAACAGCAATATGAATTAAAAAATAATAATAAAAAAAGGTTTGATGTGCCCATAAATGTTAAGTTTCTCATCTCCTAGATGCCTAGAAGAAAGCTGGGAAATGAAGATGAAAAGTATATTTGTAAATAGTTTTTGTAAGTGAAAGATTAGGCAGCCCATGCCCTCAATCCCAGGTTCTCTAAAGACTTAAACCTCAAAACCTCTAACAGAAGGAAGGCTGGAGCCTGCATTGGAGCAGAAGCCTCACTTTCTTTCCACTCTCTAGCCCACTCTAAGTTTAAACTGCTTATAGAGTTCTGTAGGTGGGGAATCTGGGTCTGCAGTTTTAAGGAAGACATTCAGAATACAGGCCTTTATTTTGTCATCATAAGAAAGACATATGTCATATGTATTCACATTTAGGCTTCTTTCTATCTCTTGGGGTACACTGTCATGTCTCCACTAAGCTCCCTCCTATTTAGCTCAGTGCCTAAAATGGGGATCTTGTGCAAACATTCTCCCCCTCCCTTCCCTCCCCAGTTATTATAGAGTTGCTTCATTTTTTGGAGGAGAAAATGATCATGAGGAAAGGCTGGGCAAGGCTGGAGCACCTTAGTGCTTAGTGACAGCTCATACAGAATTGTAATGGTCTGTTATTTTCCTTCATGTGATAAAGCCACATGAGCTCATAATGATATCTCTCTCTATATATACACATGTATATACATACACTCAAGTAGTCAGTGTGAAGAAATTAGTCAGCTGAAACTAATGACAGACAGAAAATGAGACCTTTATCTCATTTGGTGGGCCATTACTAAGCCCTTGTTTTATCAATTCCATCTTGAAAAAACCTCAACAGCTAATATGGCACTTCCTGGGAAGCTGAAGGATAAACTATGTATTTCAAATATTTATGAGGACAGAGCTGCAAGCTGAGAATTGGGCCATTTATGAAAAACTTAGTAATAAAAATCTATTCAAGTCAGTACAAAATCTGCTGTAGGATCCCCACTTCAAATACATTTACTGATGCATGAAAGCCATTAGTCTGAAGTTGGCACAATATCAGCAAGTAATTGCATCAGAGGGAAATGCAGGCTTGGTTTGCCAGTCTTAGTTCTGGGCAACAAACAAAATAAATGATGGACTGGTTACAAGACAATTTATGCACTTGTAGTTCTGAGGCTTCCAGCATGAGTTATTTTGGAACATATGTGATGTCAGCGTGGCTGCTGTCAGGTTTAGTACAATTTTGGTCCCATATGAGTTGACATGAGTATTCTGTAGTACTGGCAATTTGCAAAGTGGTATATACATTGAAGGTAAGTGCTCTGGTAATTACTATAAATGCAGTCTTCTGGGCTTTGAAAGCATTTGGGAAGCTCAGGACATATTCCTTTCTATATGCATGTGTCATCACAATGCTAGAAGAGCTGTTAGTTGGCTTAGAAAGGAGAATGAAACTGGCATGTGTGAAGTTCAGCTCAAAAGCAGTTAGAAAAGACATTTGGATCATCTTTAAAAGTCACCATGTCCTTTTCTCATCCTTCTTTTAATGTCACTTTTTCTTGGAAAGAATAGTCCCTCAGTTGCTAATGGAATAATGTGCAACATTAAGGATCTCATCAATGGAAAAAATAATCCGTGTTTGTTCATGGTATTAAATGACAAAACTGGAATCAGAAGGAACTGTAAAGTTTTCAGTGGTGGTACTGGTTAATTGCACATGTACTTCAGCAAAACCAGCTGCAATAATCTTCAACATTTATCATGAAAATTTATAAACACCTGGCCTTAGTTCTCAATTACAGTATGCTCAGGTAAGAGTTTTAGACAGGAAGGAATAAAAAGGCAAAATATTTCTTAATCTGAATAAGGCAAAGGTACTTTAGACTCTCCTGAAGCAGAGGGGTCAGCTTGAACTCTGCAAAGCCTTAGAGCCAACATAGCCTGAATTTCAGTTTTGTAATTAAAATATTATCCTTGTCAGACCCCATGGGGTGTGTGACAAAATTTTAGTTTGGCTTCTAGCTCCCTCTAGCATATCAGTATAATGTGTTTTCATCCTTCTGCCAGCCACTTTAGATAACAAGTAGCATTTGTCAATAACTCCTTGTAGGATCATTTTTGAGTACTGTAAAAAAATGAAGATTCAGTATGAAAATACTGTGCTTAAACACCTCCTAATGAGAATGTATTCTAATCCTATTAACAACTATTGGCAAAATTACTAGCAAACAACTCTGAAGTAATTCTTTCCAATCCACTTGATCTTGTATCATCTATTTGTGTGCATGGGACAGTGCATCCCCTGACTGACCCAAAATGTCATAGGTTATATCTGTTCTCAGATGTAATACCAGTTTCTCACCTGATTCTGAATATAGCAAACAGTAATGGTGGGGCAAGCTCAGCACTTTCTTGTTCCCATGGGAATTTTTCCACACACACTGGGCATGCAAAAACCAGTTACCTTATGTAGTGTGCATCATTTCACAATCATTAGCCTTGGCCCACTCCATGTGCAGGCTGTTGTCTTTATAGATATAAAGTTTCTGTGTGCAGAAACTTTTGGGTTGGTTTTCCTTCTCCTGCATGCCTCAGACATCATCTGTGCCATTGAAACATCTCTGAATCATGTCGAGGAATGTGCCCTGGAATCACCTGCCAGCTCTCCTTGGCCAGCACTGTACATCCCAGAAATAGGCATGCATTGTCTTCTCCCACACATGAATCTCAGCTCACCCCTCCTCTTCCACTTTGGCAAATTGACTGTTCCTGGCAGTCAATCACGAGCTGCTTTTGGCAGCAATTTGCTGTTTGTGCACCTCTGCTCTAAGGGTCAGGCCATGCTGGTGTCACATGTCCATCCAGTCCTATCTAATCCATCAACTTTTCTTTCTTATGCCTGTTAAGTTATACTACTGTAATTTTTGTTATGTTTCTCTAACCTTGCAGTGAATTATTTCTTTCTGTTTTTTTTCTTTTTTTGCCTTGGGGTTGTTTTAGTATGTACATTATTTTTGTTTTCACTCCAGGCTGAGAGCAGTAAACTTTCATCTGGGCAAAAAGGTTTTAGGAAAAAATCTGTACCTTGACATTTTCTTCAAAGTCTGTGAGCAGCTTTTTGCTCACAGCCTTGAAAATTAGGCAACAACAACAATTTTGTTTCATATGCCTTTAAACACATGACCTTTTCCAGCATCTAAGAAAGAGTGAGGCTTCCTAGAAGAGGGTTCTGACTGAAAGCTTGGGTGGGTTTAACTGCTGCAGTTTGAGGTCTTGCCTTTCCTTTCTGCAGGGATTTAGAGACCCTGCTGCCTAGAGAATGAGATGCAGTTTTTCAGAACCATCTTCACCTGGTTTCCATCCCAGAGCTACCTGTTATGTACTGAAACAGGTGAAATATCCATGGTGAGTGAATATGCCTTACAGCTTCCAGGGAGATCTTTCCTCAAATATCTGTGCAGATATCACAGAAGATAAACATCTAATAAACATAAGTTCAAAAAATTGATGTATAGAAGTAGCCTCTATTAAAAATAACAGAAGAAATAATAGTAGAAAACAGCTTTTCAAGAACTACAGGCAATTCAGAAGCCAGATTTGAAGGATGAAATGCCTATGAAGCCTAGGCATATCTTTCAGATATTTTGAAATAATTTCAGGAAAGAATATCAGCTGATGGATCATTGAGACAGAAAAATGTCAGCTGGCAGCAGCCTGATGAGCCTCATTATTTAATATAAAGAAAGAGAAAAGAAGTTCAGGAAAATTAAATCCCTGCTAAAATTCCTGAAAGTGGAACATAAGAATGGACATACCAGAGCAGACAAAGCTTAGTGTTACATCTGCTGCAGTGCCACTGATGGAGGTAGAGGAATGGAACAGCCAAGCTGAACTTGCAGCAACACATTTTTTTCAGTCTGCTAGAATTTCATGGGGAGGTTTCCTGCTGCTGTGGGACCCTTCTGTCTTTGGGACTGGTTTGGTAAAATGACATTATTTTCATGGAATCATAGAATGGTTTGAATTGGAAGTGAAATTCAAGAGCTTCTCATTCCAACCTCTGGGCCATGGGCAGGGACACCTTTCACTGGAACAGGTTATTCAGAGCTGTGGCCAAACTTAATTCAATTTAGAACATAATATACATGCCACATTGTCATCAGACCTACTATTTGATTGCAGTGTTTGGGACAATCTCCTGGTCACTGAGGGCATCATCTGCCAGCTCACATTAGTCAAGACACCTCTGTGAACACAAATCTAAAGGGATCAATGTGTACTCTGCAAAATCATGCTGATCACAGTGTTCAAACAAAAATAATAAATCTTCTCATTATGAGTAATGGTGTGAAAGGAGGGATGAATGTCTTGGGATGGCAAATGATTTACAAAAGAGCAAGCTGGGCAGACTGCAAGAATGTTCTCATACATTGTGTCAGTCTCATGTTCTTCCAAGTGTTTTAAATAAGTGTTCTGTGATGGAGTGTGGTATTTCTGAGGGGGCTGCAATTCCCAGTGAGGGTTTCCAGGATGTTCTTGGTGGGAAACAATTTAGACTTCCTGCTTTTGATGTCAAGCAAAACAAATATTTAAGAAAGCATCTTCTGACAGTGTGGGGCTTTATAAAGCTAAGTATTTATTATTATTGGTGATAGCATAAGGAATATCATACAATACCAGGTTTTCAATTCTAATAAACTGGTAATTTAATTATAATTAATGTGTTAATAATAGTTTTATAATGCCTTTATTAAGTTTATTGTAAAATAATGTTTTGCTGTTGTCACAAGTCAGAGCAGCTTTTGACTTTCTGTCAACAGTGAAGGTGTCTGCAATACAGTAGGGTTTTCATAGTTTGGAGTGTCAGGGCATTTAGACTATTCTTCAGTAACTCAACCAGGGCATTAGACACCTGGAAAATAACCAAAAATCCACAAACCCCAAGTTCAGTAACTTCATCTATGTACAGGTCTCTCCAGCTGGCATTTTGGTCTTCAATTTGTCTCTTTTTCAAAGTATTTAAAAAGCTTTGAAAGAGACAAGAATGATCTGTGTCATCTTTTCCCTTCAGGTCTAAAGCTGTTTTGAGACCTTCAGGAGGCAGCCCCCATCTCTGAGAACCTGTAGACTTGTGTGCTCAGGTCATGGGAAAGCATTAAACCTGTCACACTTAGAGACAAGTGACAAACCAGAGTTAATGCTAATCTCTGGTTCACCTTTCACTGACAGCAGCACCAGAACTGTATCCCAAATGGAAAGTACCTCTCCAGTACCCTCTTTGAATACCATATTTAGAAAAATAACTGGCTGTTCAAGATCATATTACCTTTTGGAGTGGAGAAATGTGGCTGCCTGCTTCACAGAAAGTCCAAGTTTTTAAAGTTTTATTATATCTAGAGCAGATGGATTTTCAAGCTGTGTGAGTGTTAGTGGGGGCTGGGCAAGGTGACTTGCATTCTGCTTTGGGAAATGAGAATTTCTGCAGAAATGGTGTTATTGTGATTATCTATGTTATTCTTACTCCAATATGAGAAAAGTAATGACACGTTGCTCGGGGCTAAATTCTGGAATTGGAAATTGAAGTGGGGACAGAACCCAGATGTTGTTGTAATAAACACTGTGCTGTGCTGCTTGCTCCTTGCTTCCCACCAGCCCTTTGTGCTCCTGGGACAGCCAGGAGTTGTGGTTTGAAATGACAAAACCTCTAGTGCTTTTCAGCAATTTTATGCATTAGGTGTTGCACTGAATGACTGCTCTGTGCTACTCCCAGTGGTTGTGATATCAAGCCTCTCAAGGTTTGAGCCCTCAAGACTTGAATCAAAATTTGCAATTTTTTTTTCTAGTTGTTAATCAGTAGTTATAGCTAGGCAGAGCTCATTAAGCAATTGCTTGGCTAATTCTTTGTTTTATGATATAGGGAAGTGAATCACAAGATGAATGGGCTGTCTGGATGAGAGTCACCAGGAATGAAGTGAGCAGAACTGAGCAGTAACTCAGAAAAAGATAATTATGGGAGATTGTAAATTGATAATTATGGCAGTGAGAGATTGTGGTGACTGACTGTTGACCACCTACTAAAAATGGGCCCCTGGCTCAAGTGGAGGAAAGACTTGCACGTGAGGATTAATTAACAACAGAAGCAAGAGATACAATACACAAATAGAGGTTTGAGTATTAGCAAATGAAAAAGTTGTGTAATCTGTAACCAATGAATGCTGATGCCTCTGTTGAGATGTATACATAGTGCAAAGTTTTGATGAGTTAGTATAAAGTTTTGTGGGTTACCACCTGCCTCCCTCCTTTGTGCAAGCTAGAATAAGCAGAAATATCTGTGGGTGTTGGTATTGGTGTGTACTGATGCTTTGCAGTGAGTAATAAGCCTGTATTCAGACCAGTTAGATTAGTAAGGAACTCTTGGTAGAGTTTGTCAGAAATCCCTGTCCTGCCTTCTGCTGGGTTCCTACCTCATGGTGTTTGCTAATCCTCAAGAAAATAGGAATTATCACCACTTTTCCAGTGTTTCTGAAAAGTGGATGTATAAATATACTTGAGTCAAAGTGCTTGAGTGCCATGGATTTTAGGAGACAAGAGAAGTGTTATGGAATAAAGAGAAAATTTCTTCACTTCTGTTCACTTCAGTTTACAAAAAGCACTTTGGGAAATGTACAGAAATTATATCTTGAAAAAGGAAAAGAAGAGCCATTTGATGGGATTTAGAGGTTGACTCAGATTCATAGCTGGGGGCTCTAAACAACCTGGTCTAGATGTTTCTTCTGCTCAAGGTAGGGAGGTTGGACTAGATAGCCTTAAAAAGTACTTTTGATACAAACTGTTCTATGATTCTTTGATTAACATGTTATCCACCTCTAGAGGAGATCCGGTTTGTGTCTGCTGGGTTCCTGGTACTGGAATGGAATTGTCTGTTTTAGGCATGTTCTGCAATTTTAGAGGCAAATCTAAAGAACCAGGAAATCTGAGTTACCTCAGATTTGGTTTGTGTTCCCACCTTTGCATAGTTAAGTCATTTTTTTCAGAGAAATCCTGGTCAGAAAAAATCCCAGGTCTCAAATCTGCCCCAAACTAAGGAAAAACGTGTGTCTTGATCTGTCTGTGTTTCATTTCTCTGAATTACAGTAGAGCAAGATCCATTAAAGAGATGTGAGTCACGAAGACCTCAGGGACACTGTGAAGTTTAGTTAATTGTAAAGAAAAAAACCTCTCTTACTTATGTGCTAAAGCCACACCACTCTTCAGGAAATCACATTAAAATGAACTTAGATTTAAGCTTATGCATAAATCTCACTAAACATGTGCTAAACAGGCTTCCTGGAGACAAAGGCTTTTTCAGACAGAAGCTATAATTAACATGTTGCAGTTCTGGAATAAAAACTGCTACAGAAACAAAAATCAGTTGTAATCATAATATCATACTCAATACATTGAAATAATCCTGTTTTCTATCATTTTAACTTCAATATTCAGCTTTTAAACAAAAATTACAAATGGTCAATTTTAAATATGAAGCAGCTTTTTAATTGTAATTGTATTTCCTGAAACATGAGTTCTAAATAAAACAAAATAATTGCAAATGTGTTTCCAGACTATGTGGAAATTCAAATAACTTCCCCAAAGAATGTCCTTAAAGCTACACAAGTAATTTTGCTTATACACTTTAATAGTTGTAAGAACAAAACTGCAATCCTAAATGCCGTACTATGCTCAAACCTTTTATGGTAAACAAAGGACAGAAACAAATATATTGTATATATACTTCAGTGACCATTAAAATCCTAATTCTAGCTTGACTCTGTAAGTTAATAGCTCCTATATAATTTATTTTACATATGTGATATATTTTTTCCTTTTGAGCTTTTAATTGCTCCTTCTTTGTATGGACTTAAATTCTTCACTTAGGTAAACAAGTGAGTATTAAGCATGTTTGTGATTTGCATGCACAAACAGTATCTAAAGGTTTTGGTGATGCTTTTTCTGGATTTACATTAGTGAGTAAGGCCTGACCTCATTCCTGTGAATATAAAAAGCCTTGATGCAGTAAGTTTATGGTGAAGTAGTAGTTAAACAAAACATCAGTTCAGAATTTTGCTGGCAGGATCTCCATGTGCTTTAGGAAAAGAGTATGGAAAACATATGCTCACCTCATTAAGCTTAGCTGAATATGCTGCAGGAATTTTTTATGTCTGTTTCCTTCTTCAAAAGAAAGAATTTCCCCATTTCTCTACAAACTCTGATGATTATAATTCAGTTACTTTCCTCTTACAGAATTCCCTGCTTACTTGTTGAGCAGTGTCCTGTATCTTCCTTGGACAAGTCAGACAGTATTGAAACACAGTGTATTTAGTACCAGTGAAGTGAACATGTCCAGGAACACATTTGGGCACAAACCCTCAACTGTCTCTGGTTTTCAGAAGGTCTTTGTCATTGTTTTGGATCAGGACAGCTACTACACTTCTGATTTGGTTTAATGGTTTGCTTGTGGAAAGGACCTTTCCTTGTAGGTACTCTTGGAAGCAATCCCCAAGTTCTGGTAGCCATGAGTCTTGTTAGAGGAATGGGACATGACCAAGCAGATAAATTAATATCTGGAGGGTCATTCAAAATTGGCTGAAATAGTTAATAAAGGTTGGACAGTTAGAAAAGTCAGTAGGTGTGGGTAGCACAGCCATTTATTTGTGTGGTTCCTCCTCTGGCTGTCAAAGGCTGCAGAAATCTGAGAGTTCATAGGTGGTTTGTTGGAAGCTAAAAGCTCTCCAAAGAAGTTTCTTGGATTCACATTCTAATGTTATTTTCTTGGTATGTTTCTCTGTCTCTTTAGTGTTAAAGACAGAGCTTTCTGTCTGAAAAGGAATTTTTTCTCCTTCGTGGATCCTTTGCACCTGCAGGTGGTGCAGATGAGGCCCAGTGAGAACTGTGTCTGGGAATGGGGAATGTACATCTGTAACTCATTTTTAGTAGAAAATTTTAAATATGATGTGGTAAGTAATAGTGTGGTACTGAAACACTGTTGCTTTACAACCACTGAATAGTCATTAACATTGCATTGTAGTGTTTGTACTCTGGAGAGGCTCTATTCTTTTCCTTTCCTTTTCAGAAGTTAGAAATTACCATGCTGATCTGCCTACCTGTCTTTCATGACTAGCCTAACAAAAATTTCCTGTGCCTCTGTGTAATTGCAATATTTACTTGCTTCTTCTTCTGCCCGTTTGTGCCCTTCATTATTTGACAATTTAAAATAGGGTGGGAAAATTCTCCTGCAAAATTTATGCAGACCCTGGTACAATAGCAGCTACTTCTGGGGTTATATATGATACCATCATCATAGCAAATTTTAAAATTATCTTCCCTTATTTCTTCAAGCTCACAAGTGTCATTCCAAGGATATAATCTTGCTAAGACAATCAAGACTATGAACAGGGAGTACCAGGCAGATTTCCTGTGATTACATTATCTGCAAATTTGCAAGCCCCCCTTTTTTTTTTTTTTTTTTTTTAATCATTCCTCCTTTCCATTATTTGAACTGCTCATTCTTTGCTGATCAAGCTACATTTTAGCCCATCTGAAAACAATTGGGAGAATTTATGTTTCAGGAGGATGAATACTTACTGCAAGGTAATCCTTCAGGTAAGCACTTATATCTCAATATATGACTCAGAATAGGACTCAAGCAAATTCTCATTAACAAGATTTATTTTACTGTTTAGCTGTAATAAAGTTGTGCCTTGAATTGTACTGTCTTTAGGTCATACACAAAGAAAAGGAATAGAAATTAATACTCAAACCCCTGTGTTTATACAGTGATCATAAAAGGTTCCTTATTTATTTTTAAAATGCTGCAATTTCACAATAGATTGGGTGTTGCTAGTAAAGGGAAATGTGTAACTTATTTAATGCATTTTTCCTAAATTTTATGAAAACTCCATGTATTAGGGAAAGAAGAGCTTCCACTACCTATATTCCCTAAACCTGTCTAGTTTACACAATTCAACACAGAATTGAAGGATCTGTGAAGTGAGTTATGCTGGTCTTGTGTATGCACAATGGTAAAAATAATGTCTTAAATTTGTTGAAATACTTGAACTTATACAATAGTGTGTGAGCAAATTAATAAAAACAAATGTTTCCACAGAAGGAGAGCATGAACTCACATTCTTTCTCTTTTACAACTGTTTCATCTTTTGAAATGCAATTTTGAACAATTTTAGCAATTCCTCTTTTGTGTAAACTCGATTTTGATCTTATGCATTTGTGGTCTCCTGGGTATTCTGTACTTCCCAAGATTTAATTAAGATATTTTTCTAAAGATATACCACAATATTTGGCTTCTTCTTTAGGAAGGAAAACAGTTGAGGCCTCTTAGAAGTTGGGCTATATGATGTAGTTATATCATGCAGAGACTGGATAATGGTCTCTGAGTATAAACACAACTGCTGTATAAACACTCTGGAGCTGAGCTCCTTTAGAACCAAGGGTGAGACCAATTAAGTCAGCCAAATTCTTCTGTGAAATTACCTGCTGGGGAAGGAGGAATTGTGGTGAATGTATTTAAGTAAATCTCTTTAAAAACAGCACCTTTCAAATTCAGAGAAACTCAGGGTGTTTTCCTGCTTGGGAGAATGTGTTTGCTTAACTATGCAGGAGATGAATTACAAGAATTGGTTAGACATAGCAAAAGACCTCTAAAATTTATATGAGTGAAACCCAGAGAAAGAATAATAAATCTTTTCTTTCATGCTGATATGATAGCAGTATTAAAGGATTAAAGTTAGTTCTCCAAGAGGTGAATGATGGTTACCTTGCACCACTTCTGTGTCCAAATGCTGAGCATATGGTGCTCCTTGGAATACTCTCATGTGTCCTACTTTGCATATGAAAGATATGTATAAAGGGCATATAAAGTCCTTCCTACTGTCCCTCCAGTTTTTCAAGCTGAACAATGTTTCAGTGATCTCCAAGACAGTCAATAACTTTTTTCTTCAGGTACAAAATACAGGTAATTAGTACTGCACTCACACTTCAGTACTTTAATGTGTTTGTTACATGCCCATTGACAATAGCTATTGTAAATGGAAAAGTCCTCCACACCCATGCATAAACAGCTTATTAACACATCTAAAAGCAAATATTGTTTCCCTCCTGGGCAAAGCTGCTTACAAGGTGAAGATTTTAATTTTAGATTTTAATAACAAGTCAAAGCTTTGGAATCTTCACCATGGGCAGTATTTCCTCACCAAACCTTGTACTTCTACTCTTTAAAATGCAGTTAAAACCTAAATAAGGGCCCTGAGATTGTTACCTTTATATCACTGCCTTTGGTGCAGTTATACAGCCAGAAAGCACACGCTGTAAAGGAGAACTGGGAAAAAGACTCAGCCAGGCAGCTTTTTAGTTTAGAGCTAATGTTTTTCAAGCATAAAATTTTCTCAAAAAAAATGGATATTTTGCAAAAAAGACTGCACCAAATTTGAGAAAGGGAGGAATTAATTTTAAAAAAAAAAAAAAAAAGATCAGTAAGTGATGCAATGGAGACTGCGGAAAACTGAGAAACCTTTATTTCTTCATAGTCATAAATGCTCCTTTCAGCTACAAAAGAAGCATCTGTCTTCAAGATTTGTTTGTGAACTGTTGTTACCACAGCACGTTTGTTTTCTTGGGTGTATTTGTGTGTGTTGGCTTGTTGGGGTTTTGGGCAGTTCATGTCTTGATTTGCAGGTGTAAATCAATGACAGTACAACCATAAATGGCTGTAAGATCATTCCTTGCTAAGAAATGGCTGAAATTGGAATTTTTCTCTCCAGCTCTTGTTCAGTCATATAAATGTATGCAAACAATTATAGCTACAGTGATGCTGCAGTATGCAAGTAAAGAAATGTAACTGAAATGTGAGGTTGCTGTTAAGGTTTACTCATTTGGAGTATTTTTTCACTCCGTGGAGTTGCTGTGCAAATTTTAGGCCTGCCCTCAATTTTTCTATTGTTTTCTTTTGATGATCAGAGGACTGGAACACATCCTCTATGGAAACAGGCTCTGGGGAGACCTGATAACACCTTCCAGTACTAAAGGGTCTTCAGGACATCAGGAGAGGGACTTGTTACAAGGGCATGCAGTGATAGGACAAGGGGAAATGGCTTCAAACTGACAGAGGGTGGGTTTAGATGAGATATTAGGAAGAAATTCCCTGTGAGGATGGTGAGGCACTGGCACAGGTTGCCTATAGAAGCTGTGGATGTGCCATCCCTGGAAGTGTTCAAGGCCAGGCTGGATGGAGCACTGAGCAACCTGGGAGAGTAGAAGATATCCTTGCTCATGGCAGGGGGTTGGAATGAGATGGTCTTTGAGGTCTCTTCCAATCCAAACCACTCTGTGATTCTATTGTTGAAGCAATGCTGAAAGCAGCCTATCTTCACAAACCTTATTTAATCAACAGCATAATCTACTGTTTGCTCATAAACTCCTTGTACCCTTTTATTTGGGTATGCAATAAAGGTACTTGTGGACTGAGATGTGGGTAAAAATGTTTAATTTCTGTTGCAGTAGTACTTTGAAGCAGAATATCCTTTGTTGATAGGGTTTCCTTTTACAGAGGTACTCCATGCTTCTCGGACTTAAACAGATTTTTTGTTCTGACCACTGTGAGATTTGGAAATCCACTTGTGTCTCAAAGCAAGAAAATGTTTTGGTTTTATGCAAGAAAGCCTTTCAACAATGAAGCATCAACAGAGATGTTTATTCTTTCAATGATAGATTTCTACTTTGCTTCGGTATCTCTGCTCATTGACTTTAAAATGTAAAGCTGCTTATTATGCAAGTAATGGAATTCTTTAGAATTTAAAAGAAGGGAAACATATCAAATAGCACAGCAACACTTCCCCAGTGCTTATCTGGCAGACTAGAGAGCCATGATATTCCCCTTGAATCAACTGTTTAAATGAGCAGTTTAATGACAGTCATTGTGTAAGATTTGCTCATGTAGCAACTTGAGTACTTACATCAAAGAATAGAAGCTTGATGAAACAGAGTTAAGAAATGCATGCCAAACCATCTTGTTTCCATGTTTTTTACATTAGAAGATGTACTCTTTCTCCATAAATGGAGAAGTTTCTATCACTTAATAAGAAAAGTTAAAAAGTGTTCCTTGGAATGCTAATTAAGTTTATTTATCTCTAGGAAAAATCTGAAACCTTCTTCCTGTTGAACATGTTACAAAAATGTATATTTCTTTGACATGCAAGTTTCTATTTGTGGGCAAGCAGAACCCATAAAATAATCAAATATATGTGTTTCTACTTGCTGAAGGGTACTTAGTAGCATGACTTTCACAGTCTCAAGTTTTGTTATTAAGATGGGATAGGATTCATGTTATCTACAATGTCTGCAATTTATGTGCTTACATCTAATGGGCATAAATCATTTGGCTTGTTTAGTGCGCATCTCACTTTAGGGTGAGATGTGTAGTCCATTGTAATGTTGCTGCTTAAAATCAAGAGACAAATCTTTCCACAGTGTTAAAGTGGTAAAATAAAAAGCAACTCTTCAATGAAAGCTTTCAGATGCACAAATCTGGCTCTGTGCAAGTGTGATAAAGGATTTCTACATTTTTTTATAAGGCTAATTAATTATTATATCTAGCAGGAGCATCCAAAAGGAGATCAGTTTGCTCTGGTAACCCATCTTTGGGCCAGCCCTTGGAGCTGGTCCAGGGGCTTCTTTGCCCCATTTCCTGTTATGTCTCTTAAGTTCTGGTGGAAAACAAGATATCTGTGTCAGCAAGTCTCTTCTTAAGAATAAGAACAAACAGAATTTCAATAATATGTTAGTAAGGGTTAGCTTATTGTGAGAAAGGGCAGGAAAAGTCCTAGAAACCATACTTTATATAAAAAAACAAGGCTAAAAATATATGCAAAATACATAAAAAACATTTAAAAAAAAAAAAAAAAAAAATCTTTAGCTTACAATGCCACTCATATCCATGGAGTATGATGAGATTCTAGTGAAAGCATCTCAGACCTAGACTTTTGCAATGCAGATGTCTATTTTTGTTCTGGCAAATTCTCCCATGTGGACCCTTTTAATTAGGAAAAACATTCTATGAATTTCATGCACATTTAGTCTAAAAGTTTATTATGGACATAATTTTCAGTGCTACATTTACATAGCTTGTGTGGTTGTAGAATGTGGTCCTTGTTAAGGGAATAATTTTTTCCAGTTCATGTGTTTTTTGAAATCATTATTACTTGAGTGCAGAAGGAAAGATTAGAAACCAGGTGACTCCTGTAAAAACTCTTGCCCCTCTGTTTTATCCCAAAGAATGATTCTGGACCACTCCATTTGTAGAATCACATTCTTTTATCTAAAGATATGGATGGAGTCTTTCTGCTCTCATTAAAGGTGACAGTCTGTGAGTACTCTTACATTCACTTTATGTATGTGTTCTGATACATTTGCTGAGAAAAATACTCGGATAATTGCTGAACTGCCTATGTAAAATAAGAGACAGAATTTATGGCATGTGATCTGTACATAATTTTAGACTGTAGAATCTGAGTTCTGTGCAATGAAGTGCTTAGAAATGTATTATAAACCAAGAATTATATACTAACATTTTTTCAGCAATAATTTTTAACCTGAAATAAATTTAATGATGAGTTTGGCACGTTCATCTGCAACTGAAGAATTAAATTGAACAAATTGCTTTCCATAAAGTGTTTCACTACTCCAGCTATAAACAACATAAATATTGAAATATTTTTTCAGAATACAAATAGGTATTTACATTAAAATTAACAGTGTAATCAGAAAGAGAGTGCAGGTCATGTCGTAAATTATCCTTAGTGTTAAACTTCTATGTTTGTACCAGTCTTGGCTTTTATAGGCAGCACCATTTGAGTGCAGAATATTTAATTTCTGGGGAGCATATTATAGATATCATATAGATATAGATACTCATATGGCTGGGATGGGACTTCCTGCTTGTCAATAGCATGGTGTTGGAACTGGATGATCTTCAAGGTCCCTTCCATCCCAAGATTTTCTATGATTCTATCATATTGGGTTGTAGTTCTTTGCAACAAAATAGATCATTAGATAAATGTACAGCATGAAATGTATCCACCCCACTGCTGGCATTTGTACTATATTCCACATATCATATTGCAGTTCTGTTTGCTGAAGGCTTTTTTGCCTTATTTACTTCTCTTTCCCCACCTCTTTTCCCTGTTGGAAATTATGGCATAAAGAAGTGAACAAATCCCCATTTACACATTCAAAGCTTTATGATGACCATTCACAATTTATTTTTAAAGCATTCCTATACAACCTACCAATACTTGTTTTATGTTTGTTTTTTACAACGAGCAACACATGAGTTTGCAGCAGGATGAATCTGCCCCAAACATGCCTGTGACGTTCTCCACAATCCTTTGTTACAAGTCACAGTTTGGTTGAAAATCAAATCAGGCAATGAACTAGCATGGAACCCCATCCCCCTGGTTTGTAAGCCTACAAAGAAAACAGATCAGTGGCATTCCAGTTTAGTTTCACAGCCAGATCAGTTACGGAAATGTACTGTGCCAGTGAGGCTGCTTTGACTCAAGGCCACATTCTCATCCTCCCACTCCAGAAAATCTGATATGAATGATGAAAACAAATAAAGGATCTCCAGTTTCCAGGAGATGTTGTGCTCAAAGGTTGTTCGTCTTCAAATTCTCGAAGTGTTTGAGCATCAGGTTATTTTGAGATTGAGAACTAGCACCTATGATTTTCTTTTAAATATATTCAGATTTTTGGAAAAGAGCTCTCCCGCCATGTAATTCTAAAGAAACCCACACGCAAGGATTGAATTTAGACACATTTTCACAGACTTTCATAACCATGAGGTGCAACTGAAAACTATGAAACTGTGTTTCCATCTAAGGAAAATTTTAATTTTTAAGTTATAAATGTCCAGTGAAAGAAGAATTTATCCCAGCTTGATTTGAGACATCAGCAGTACTAGGTAACTCTGCTACCTTTTTGTTTTTCCTCTTCCTTCAGTATGACAAACAACATATAGTTTTGCTGATTGTTTTTTTTTTTCCTTAGAGAAAAGTGAAATATGGCTTCTTCAGATGTGGATTGCTCTTATATTTCTGAATTGAATTGGGTGATTGGGATATAGGGAATCCACCACGTGACTTATATTATGATATTTTATGGTGTCCTCTGCTAAGGGTTGAACAACAGCCTAATATATCACAGTAATATCTGGGCAGAACAAAGTAGCCTCAAAAGACAATTCAATAGATAAAAGTAAAAATAAATATATTCTGTCTTAAGCTAAAGCTGATTTAAGTCTTTTTATTGAAATTCAAGACATTTCTACTAGTAAAAAAAATATGAAAAATGAAGTGCAGTGAACAGAACAGTATATTCTAAAAGTAATTGTGTTGTCTGTCTGACAAAAATCCTTTTGAAATATTAAAGAACCATCTAAGGATATTCTCTGATGGCTTCAGTAGTGGCTGATCTCTTCAAACTCATAGTGAGTTGGGAAATTGAGAAGCTGAATCCATAGAATTAGTTTTTCTGGAAAAGGAGGAAGGAAGATACAACAATCAAAGTTCATTAAAGTAAAAAGATAGTTTTGTTTTCTGGATTCTGCTAGAGTTTAAAAGGAGTCTCTGAGCTTCAAAACCCTGAAGAGATTTGACAGATTAGAATGCAGTATGCTGAATTTGTTGTAAAAATTATTTATTTTGGCAGTAACACTCATCTATGAATATTAATAGTTCAACTTAGCATGCATTAGAATTGTGTGGAAGGCATCCACAAGGAGCTCTGTAGATGCTCTTCTTTACCATGAAACATAATTTTGTTTCAAGGGAGGAAAAACATAACAAAGAATTCCCTTTTCCTTGTCTATGAATCTCTTGAGTTATGGTTGGCTTTCAGGTTGCTCTCAGCCCTTTCCAATCTGATCATGAACACTTCCAGGGACATCTACTACATCTCTGGGCAACCTCTTTCAGTGTTTCACTGCCTTAGTCAAAAAAAATTTCTTCCTTATCTCTTGTCTGAACATGCCATCTTGTAGTTTGAAGCTACCAGCCCTTGCTAATGGCTACAGGCCCCTTTTTTCTTTATAAGCCCTTTTTAAGTATTGAAAGGTCACAATATCATCTCCATGTGCCTTCTCTTCCCTAGGTTTAACACTCTTTAATTTTTCAGCCTTTTTCCACAGGAGAGATGGACATATCTATATCATCTATATCTATCATACCTATATCTATCTATATAATTTATATCTATATCATCTATATCATCATTTATATATATCTATATCTATCTATATCTATATCTATATCTATATCTATATCTATATCTAATCTATATCTATCTATATCTATCTATAATCATCTATTTTATCTACAATATCATCTATATCTATCTATCTATCTATCTATCTATCTATCTATCTATCTATCTATCTATCTAATGTATATATATATATATATATATATATATATATATATATATATATATGTAAATACACATGGGATACACTGAAAATAATCTTTGTTTTTTGTATTGTTTGTGGCCATACATCAAAATGTCCTACTAATCTTCTGGGTAAATACCAATGTGTTTTGTGGTCTGTATTTTTTAAATTGTCATTTTGTTTTGGTAAAGTCAATCAGCATGAGAAGGGTTGCACACAAAATAATCTAAATGAGAGTAAAATAGGTGCAAGATTGGCAATGTAGGAGGAAAAAGGAATGCAACGCCCCCCCCAAGAAAAATCTAATGGCAGAATGCAGATGGTCACAGAGAAGTTTTGTTGCAAATCATAGCAGACTGATTATGTGTTCCAGTTTCATATGTAGACAGGTGTCATTCCAAAGCTCTTCTCACCCTGAAATTTGCCTCTCTGATCTTAATCAATAGTCAGTCATGAGTCATATGTATTAGTCATGCAGGTGTGAATGAAGTGTGGTTATGTACAAATATGCTGGGTGAAATACAAGGACTAATTTATGGCAAGGCAGAACTTTTATGTTGGAGGGATTCCTTTGTGAAGGGGACATTGTTACCCTGTAATGAGTTGCCAGCATTTTAAAGGCTTAGGCAGTCCCAGGAACAATCATTAACAATCTGTTTGGGAAAGGAGACAGTTTGGAGGAGGCACAGGAAATATTGGCATATCCAAAGCAAGGGATTGCTTGAGAAAAGGAAGGCTCCAGCCCTTCCTAACCTCATTATACTCTCCTGGGGAGAAAGTGGGAAGACCTGGTGTTTATACCTGAGGATTCTCCAAGGGGAATGAGGTCAATAAAAGACAAAGGACCTGTCAGACTCTCAACCTCTCTCTATGAAGGTTTTATGATAAAGCTGAGAATTATATGCCAGCTTGTTAGACTTAATTGATCTGCCAAGTATGCAGAGGTGGCTGTTTTATCTGCTCTGAAAACTCACAGGATAGAAAGGTGTTTTTATTGGAGGGCAAGGATTGGGACCAGGGATGAGTGGACAGAGACCCAGAAGATAACCACACTCTAATTGCAGAGCTGGTTTAAGAGCTGGTAATGAAGGAATCTGGAAGGATAAAGCTGGCTTCCCCTGGTGCATGAAGTGAGATATGCAGCAGTGCACTCCAACCTCAGGAATCCACAGAGTCTGGGGCAGCAGTGCTAGAGGGGAAAAAGCAATTTAAAATAAGTAAGACTTTTATATTTGTCTGGTTTCATAGTGGTTTTGCTCTGTCAGTCTCAGTTATAAAGTCAAGGACTAAAGAGGGTATTTGAGCTGAGAACATCCTGTTATGAAATTTAATAAGTACTGCTAGTACTATTTCATCCAGAAATGCTTCCACTTACTGTGAAGCAATTGCATTCTCTGCTCTCTCTCCCTCTCTCTGTCTTTCTCTTTCCATTTCCAATAAACATCAGAATAGTCTGCCCACATTTTTCTTAACTTAATATGTGAGCTACAGTTGGGACTTGCACCTTAATATGATTTTAATTTCTTTTAACACAACTGAAAGGATTTAGCAACCCTCAGCACCTGAGCATCATGGGGATAAAGGGAGGCACTATGGGATTATTCCAACACCTCTGTCTTTTTATGTTTCTTTTAATTTCCTGTTTTCTTTAATAATACCCTAAACTCTCATAAAAGTCTGAATATATCAACTATTTGAATGTTAAGAAAAAAATATATTATCTGTTTTTTATCACAAAGGTATAAAGCATAATGTTTTGATTGCAGGCAAGAAAGCATAGCTGGAAACACTAGTCAGCATAGAGCTGTCAGAACTCTTTCTGTCACTTAATTGTTGGCTTTGAGCAGAACACCAAAGATGAAAAAACTCAGGGATCATTTTAGGGAGCTGCTGATGTAGAAAGTAAGACACCAAACATCTGTTTCTGGCTTGTTAACTTACAAGCTACCTTGATGTGAGGAGAAAGATGTTTACTTGTTATATTTTTTTCTACAGCTTTAGCACGAGGTTTTACTGAGTCTCCTCTCTTTTTTTTTTTTTTTAATACCTGGTACCTACTCATACACAAAGCTGTCTTGCAAATCTGATATTTCCTATCTAGATCTGCCAAACTGAAAACATAATTTGATACCTGAGTGATAATTTCACACTCACTCCTCCAATATTCCTTTTCTCTTTCCTGCAAATTTGCTGTCAGAGTGCTAGGTCAGATTATTGCAGGACACAGGACCTTGATACATGTTCTCCAAAATATCAGTAACACATGCTGGCTGGGACAGGCTGTCCTTGAGGGAGGTCTCAGTGAAGACACCCAGCCTCTGTCAGAGCCCCCAGAGTGCCCCCAGACCTCTTGAGGGATGTCTGGGCTGCACATCAGTTTTACATGCAGAAATGTAAGGGATACAACTCCCAGGGCTTTATCCATCATCAGGGGTCCAGCTGTGGGAGCCAAAGTACCTGATAGCATTTTGAATTCCTGTGTCCTTTTGGCCCCAAAAAGCACCTTCTCTTTTCAGTATACCCAAGGTATGATGAGAGTGTGCTATTCTTACTTTTCCCAATTTTTGCTCCCCCATCCCATTTAGCTGAGTCCCATTGCCTTTCCCATTCTCCTCTACCTGCTCTCAGCATGTTTAAGGGGTGCCCCTTTTCTAATTAGAGGTCTGTCCCCCTGAAAGTTATATATGGTAGGAAGACTTTCAACTACAGAGAGAGAAAGAGATTTGGGTGCTCTCTATTGGACTAGATCTCCTAAACATCTTTGACAAACTACTGAATATCTAACACATGTCCATGTCCCTAAGCTCTAAATGTGGCTCACAGTATTAGACTAATCTCAATTTGCTTACTGCTGAAGTAGTTAACCTTTTTTTTGTTTTTCCTGTGATCAGAATAAAGAAAATGGTGTTCCTAAAATGCAAATGTTGCTTTTTCTTCTCTTCATGGGACAACTTTACCAGGCTTATGCTTGTTTGAGTGCCTGTAGCTTATTTGAAGGAACAAGAAACATCAGCCCTTCACTAATAAAATGAAGTCTTATGTAAGGGTATGTTTTTCAGCATACTTCAAAGGATATCCACTGAATTTGTGGAGGTTGCTTATTTTCTGTGGGGGACAATATTGTCCCTTAATTAGGCTTTTCAAATGTAAATTCCCAGCAATGAAACATTCTAAGGATAAAAGCATTTGTTTGTGGCATAATGCCTCAAAGTGTCGAGAAATCTGAGTTTGTAATCTCCGTATGTTTTGATTACTTGCTATCAGAAGCAGCTATTTGCAAAGCAATACTTTTTCTCTCTCTTTTTTTTTCCCCTTCTTTTTTTCCCTTTTAACACTCTAGCCACATCTACTCTGAACTTACACCTGGTGCCTGTCCTGTCTCTTGCTACTGACATACGACTGTTTGAGTGGGAACAAAACCACTTTGACAGATGGGCATAAATTCAGGGATGCCAAACAACCAGTTCCTGCACTAACTTTGAATGCTAACGTGCCATTCACACCCTGTAGTGTCAGAACAACAGCCTATTCACAGCCCCAGGTCATTAGGAGGGAAGGGGGAGAGCAGAACATGTGGTCACGTTAATAAACCTGAAGATTATCTTGTTAGGTTTGATCCTGTAAAAATAGATAAGAAATTAGAATGGATTGTCTAGCATCTGAATTAGAGAACCAAGTCATATTATGCATATAAGGGAAAAATGCATTTTCAGAGCAAGTAGCTCTGTATATACCTAGTTGATGAGGAACTTTGAAAGAAATCTAAAAGAAATTATTTGTCCAGGATTTTATAAAGGCTTGTTTAGCTGCAGCAGTGAGATTTTGTAGCTTATGGAGTCATCTCCAAAAGCCATCCTTAATACTGGCCCACTCCTGGTGATCAGGCATCTGCATGGGCAGATCCTGGCAATTGTAGGAGAGGAGACAATCCAGACTATCCAGTGCTGCTCAGCTGCTTTGCAGAGAGGCCTCTGTAGCAAACCAGGGATGCAGCAGCAGAGCTCTGTAGCTGCTGCCTTAGTTCCACATCATTTCTCAAAGAAAGATCCCGAAGTGAAATGACTTACATGGAAGATAAGTTGCTACATGAAAAGAAACAGCTCAGCTGGCTCGTGTCCACATCCTCCTCATCATGCAGCTCTTCAGGGAATACAGGCTTGTAACTGGTGAATTCACAGTACCCCCTGCTCCAGTGAACTGTACACTGCTGGTGTTTCTACTCTGCACTCTGCAAGGGTTTGTTTTCTTTGTTCTCCAAGGAAAGCCCCAGACCCTGAAAGATGACAGAGTTCATCCTCTTCTTCCTTAGTAATGCCTATTCATGCAGAGAAATTGAACTTCTTGGTAGAGGCTTGGGGTAGGGTAGTTTTAACTCAGAGGAAAAAAAATGGAAGGGAAAAGCCCTTTATCATCTGGCACTTGTTATCATGGCCAAAATTGCACATGAGTCTTTGTACTTGACGTTTTCTCTTGGCTATCTTCAGGCTTTCAGATACATTTAGAGAAAAGGAAACACTGGGCTCAGGACTGAGACAGAATTTAGGACAACTGAATAGTACTCAGACTTAACAAATTAAGCTTTTATCTGGACAAAGGTTGTTAACTCTTTTGGGGCATTATTGTTTAGGCTTTGATTTACAGTTTTAGCTACATGGCCTGGGTTTTATTTAACTTTCACTCTGGGTAATTTGTTTATGACGGAGATTTTTCCAGCCCAAGTCTAGGTTTGTTACCAGAGCCTAAGGAGTGAATGACACTTCCTGGCCTTCCTCAGCTTTAAACTTGGAATTTTTTAATGATGACCTCCTGTTGCAGCTCCTTCATCCAAGTTTCCTGTTACATTTTTTCCATCCACATGCTTTTTCAATTTGGAAGAAGGGTATACTTCAGATTAAGAAATGGAGCAGAAAAAGAAATTCCCTTTCTGAAAGACGGCCTTTTTGAGATAATCCATAAATAGTGTTTTTGGCCACAGACTTGACATGTGGAGGCAACACTTGATTTAAAAGTTGCTGTGGAAAACTAAAATGTCACTATTCTGTCTTAAAAGGTACTTCTAATTAATTTCCAAGACAGCAGCATGGATCATTGTTTTTGAGAATGAAATGGTAGTTCTGGTCATAGTCACAACTGCTTTAACTGGCTTGAGTGTATGCAGAGCTTGGCTCATCTGGAATCTGGAGAGCTCAGATTACTTTTTGTTAAAAGAGAGACACTTTCTCAGAAATACTTCTCCACATTATAAAGTCATTGATGTCCAAGAAGTACATGCATATAGAAATATGTAAATTCCTGTGAGAATAGATAAATATAATTTTTTTTCTCGCTCTTGATCTGATAGGTACTTCTAAATACATAATACTTTCAGGAGAACAACCAGCACAGCCTAGAGAAGTCTTATAAGCACAATGAGCCATTTACAACCATACCACACACATCTTTTCTTGCAAAATAACTCATTGTAGTCCTGTTCTGCTGCTGTCTCACAGGGAAAAGGAAGGAAACACAGGCAGCAGAGTGCTGTGGAGAAGCAGCAGTGTGAGCCCCATTCCTGCCCTGCTCCTTGTGCTGGGGCAGCAGGCAGGGTGTGTTTGTGGCCAGTGAACACTTTCAGCTGTACATAACACGTATTTTGGCCATGGCCTCTGAGAATTGCAGATGGAATTTAAGGTTAGGTTGAATTAGGAATATTACCTGATCAACTGAGGACAATAGCTCCTTAATTTCTAATCTGTCAGGTTTAAATCCACCCTTGGGGCAGATGGTAACCACATTTGAGACAGCTGCACAATGTGCTAAGACCCTGCACTATGGTTAGCTTGCTTTTGAGGGATTTTTTTGCTTTGTGTGTATGCATGTGATTTTTAAAAGGTGATCATTTTCAAAAATCAATATTTTGAAAGACAGAGGAAATCCTGTTAAATATTGACTTTCTCTTTAAATGCCAGATGTTGTGAGCTTTCCATCTGCTGATTACTTCCTAGACAGATGCCTGAAATAAGATTTTAGCTCTTCCTATCTCTAAAAGAGTTCTCCCACTTCTCTTTTGCCCTTCCTTCCCATTCCTCACATCAAACTCTGAATTTCCTTACTCCTACAGGCATACAGAAATTCCTGTACTCCTACAGGCATACAGAAATACATGATTTATTTCTACTCTTTCTATTGTTTTAGTCTGGCATTTTATTTAGCGCTTGCAAGTTTCTCAGGAATAGAGATGATATGTTTGGGACATTAACAGAGATAAACTACTTACCACAAAAGAACTAATAGATATGGAAGAACCTGTGAAACTGTGGATCCAGCATCACTTTTTTTACTCTGATTTATTATTTTTAGGGATTCCATTATGATCTCTGAACTGCTGGAATTCAGCTGCAAACTGAATGTTTGCACAGTACTGACAGCAGCTTTTCAGGAGCCTGAAAAGCCTCAGAAATGTAAGGAAGTATGAATATCAGATGTGGATATTCATCTCCACACTCTTGACTGCTCTTGGTGCTGATCAAGGGGTTTTCCCTTATACAGTCAGGGACAAAAACCAAAAATCTTGGGATGACAACAGAGGACCATGTTGTGATCTGCAGTGACATCAGGGCTGGTGTAAGCTGAGGTGTTTTCCAAGATGTTTCAGTCTCACCTTTGTCCATCTGGTGGGTCAGGAGGCAGAAGCACCCATGGGTCTAAGTGAATGATTAAGATTGCAATGCTCTAAAGCACTTAAGTCTCACTTCAGACCGACCTGGCAGATGGCTGTGGCCTGGTTTAGGTAATTTTGTTCTCCCTCAGCAGTGTGTGAAGGCAGACCTGGTTCAGAAGGCATGCAGACCTATCAATAATGTCTGAGCAGGAAAGTCACCCAAAGAGAGAGGAACAGGGAATTGAGTTTCTGCCTTGTCTGCAATGACTCAGGTATCAGGCCACTGCTTGGAGATTTCCAAATCATTCCTCTTGAAATGGTTACTCCTTTATATGAATAATTGAATATTTGGTGGATTAAGGACAGGACACTTTAAATAGATCCAACGTACTTGAAGGAGGAGGATCTGATTTTCCCACCAACTGAATATACACTTTCTCTGCAGTGCACATCAAGATTCTTTGTGCTTTTGAGCAGTGAAGTTTAATTAATTCCTTTTTCAGTCTTTTTTTTTTTTTTTTTTTTTTTTTTTTTAATATTTCCATCCTAATTTTGAAGGTATTTTTTAAATGGGTATTTTCCAGCTTAGCTTCCTCTCCAATCTTAATTGCAATCTCTGAGTGCTACATAAATGTAATGTTGGCTATATGATGGTAGAGTTAAAATGAGAAACATGTTTAGCTCATAATTTCTGATTGTAGATCTAGTTCTGAGTCAATCAGACCCATATTTAAAAGGCAATTAGAAGTTTTAAAGAATTTTAGGCACTTACATACCATTTCAAACTGTGGTTTCAGCATGCAGATAGATTAGGAGAGAAATAGTATTTTCAAAACATTAAGATAGCATTCAGAAAGACCAAATAGCCTGGAAACAAAACACATACATGCTATAGGTTGTGTACCAAGTTCATATTTTTTTGCCCAAAATGTTGCAATGTGTTTAAATTTTGTGATTCAGGTGCCAGGCAGGGAGCTGTAAGGAATATTGTCCCCCCTGAGACTTTGATGAAATTAGAAACCACCAGCAAAACCTGCCAGAAAATTGGTCAGGGATGTGGATTTTTTGGTGACTGCATGCTTTAGGAAATGAGCTACAACCATTTCCAAAATTTATACATTTAGCTGCGTTGATTAGATTGAGCCTACCTTTTAAAAAATGCATAAAAATATTAAGTGCACTGTCCCTTTATATGCACCTGTAATAAACATACTCATAGGACATAGTTCACAGATGTCCTAGTAATTAGTGATATTCAAAATGTTTATTAAATGCCCATTTATTCTGTTGTTGGATTTTTATTTATTACTAAGGATGCCCTATAGTGTGCAGAGTTTTGAAAGCTGTTCAGCGCTGTGTGGCACTCTATGGAGATGGATTCAGAATTCCATGGGAATGGAACTGCTGGGACTTTGAGAAGGTGAACTAACCTAAGTTACTTTTGCACACCCAGGCTGGGTTTCTCCTATTGTCTCATAATCCCGACTGCTGTGAAGAAATATCCAGATCCAACCCTTGTGATCTTTCTGTTCCAAAGAAACTTAACAACAAAGCTCCAAATGTCTTATAATACAGGCAGCTTTAGTGAGGAAAGACATCTGAGGCAGGACTGAGCTGTGTTTGGCTCAGTTTTGGCAGAATTAACACTGAGAAGTTAACCAGTAAGATGCTGATAGATGTAGAATGGAATCCAGGTCTCCTATCTGTGTCTTAACTCCCAAATCACCCTTTGAAAGAAAATTCCCAGGACCAGTCATTGTAATTTCTAAGCATTTAATTCACTGGTATTTTAATTTTTAAACTTTCATAGGCTGAAGAAGCTTTTTCTTAAGCTCTCTAGATGCTGCTCACACGCAAATTTCTTTTATTTTCTTTTTCTTTTTCTTTTTTTTTTTTTTCTTCTACCTGAGCCTTCTGTTAACTGGGGGGGAACTCACAAGAGAGGCTTTATGCTACTTTGCTGTTTTTCAGCATGACAGATGCATTAGAAAGTGTAATGCACTCTAACAAACAAGGAAACTTTGCATATTGAATATAGCACATGAAATAATAAAAGAAGAACAGCTGCTGAGAGACAGAAAGGGAAAAATAGAGATAAAAGTTAACTTGAGTTGTGTTTTATATGAAGAGCTTTGAATTCAGTGGGATTTAAAATTCAACGCCAAGTACATTTACAGACATCTGGGAAATCAGGTCACATGCTCTTTGTTAGGGCTGCTACTACTCATATAAATAAAAACCACATATAAAACCTCATATAAAACCACAGCACACAGAAATGTAGGCCTCTCACAGGGACAACCTTTTTCTTTCATAAAATGACAATTTAGCAATTGCATTCATATGGTGATAAATTCAACCAGTGATAACCAGAAGCAGGATAAAACCAGAAAGGGGCTATAATGGGGTGCCACCTTTTCCAGAATTTAAATCTGACTTACATGAATTCTAAAGAAACATAGCATTGAATGAGTTAGGAAAGCACACATATATTGCTTCAAAATAGGTAAGTGCTAATAATGAAGTGTCTTCCAGTGTTAGCCCTTTTAAGTGGGAAGATTTGTGCTCTCCAGCTGCTCCCAGGAAAATTCAGAAGGAATTTGTAGTTTCACAGAGAGATGCTCACCTGCCTACATAAACTCTCCTCTCCTATTCCCTATCTTGCTGAAGTTGCATAAAAAAAGGTTGTACAGAAATGAGAATCTGCTTTTCCCTCTTTTTTGATCAAGGGTGGTAGACCTCTCTCTGTCAACTGTGTTTAATCTGATGATGGTAGGAAGGTGCTCTCAAAGCTGTTGGAGAAATCTAGCTTGATACCATTCCAGCAGCCACAGCACCTGAAATCCTTTATTCATTTGCAGTATGTGGTGTTTCAAATTCCTTCCTTTTTTTCTTCCTCTACTCCTCTGCAGTAAGGTCTTGCAATCCCTCAAACAAAAGCTTTGGAGATGTTCTTTGAGGTTGCTCCCTAGGCCATACTGGATATATGCCAGTTTGTATTACCTGATGAAATAAGCCACTATTTTTAAAAAAGGCATCATATTTCTTTTAGGGAGGGGGTGGGATGGAGAAGGAAGGGAAAAAGAAAGGAAATATGAAAAAATCTTATCTAAGCCACCTGTGTTTTAAGTGTTGAATTTCTCATCACATTTTCTTGATGAAGATGAAAAGCCTTAAAAGAAAATAAGAGTTTGCAATTAGATGATGATGCATGAAAAGATGTGTCTGGATAATGTGACAGATGATCCTAACCTTCATTAATGTGCTTTAATTGGATTAAGCTCTATGAAAAGCCTTTTCTTCTCTTTCAGCACCTTCAGGGCTCTCGGCTGCATGACTTTAATGTACAGAACATCCTGCAAAAGGGCACTCATCCAGCTTCACAGAGGTATGCTGCTCATCCTAAATTAACATAAACAGCTTATCTCCAGTGACATGGCGCCTGGGATGCCAAAGGGGTGTGGCCCTCGAGTGATAATTGGGCAGTTACAAGATTTATTGCAGCATTTGGAGCACTAAATCCCTCTACAAACTGAACGGGTTGCTGCACCAGGGCTGGAAACTGTCAGCACAGATATCAGCTATTTTGAATAAAAGCACAGCACAGATATCAGCTATTTTTAGTAAGAGCACAGATGATTGATGAAGGGGCAGCCTCGCTGCTGCTGTTTATACTGAGAATGCTGTTCCCTGCCTTGTCTGCAGTTTTCAATAGGAATACTTGGGGAGCAAGGTGTTACTGAGTGCAAGCCAAAGTGGCAGCCATGCCCACGAAATGATGGACAGGAGCAGAAGAAATATGTGTTTTGCCTTGAGAACAGACTGAGAACATGTTCTGCATCATTTTAGGTTCTTGTTTTGTGAATGGAATTTACTCACAGCCCTTTTTTTTTTTTTTTTTTTTCCTGACCTCTGGCTCCATACTTACTCATTTTGGCTGCTTTTAAAGACTCAGCACTGGCAAACTCCTCACAAACATTCACTGTAGTGGATTTGGGTGCTGCTGATGGGCAGTTAATAGGTGTGGGGAAAATTAGAGAGAAATAACTAAAACCAGGCTTAGAAGTAGGGGTAGGGTGGGAGAAGTGAGCTCTGTGCTGGAAGGAAAAGGGAGGAGAGAAGCTTTCTAAACAAGAAATAAGCTTCATGTCTCATAAAATACAGCATCTTGTGTCAGCCTATTTTTCTGATCATGGATTCTTTCTCTTAAATGGTACTTAACCCCCCACCCTCCCCCAACCCAGCAAATTCCATGGTTAAGCATAAGTTGGTGCCAACTGGCAGTGGCACATCTAAGTTGGAGTTGTCACTGTGCATTTCCAAACATCTGTTTTTTTAAAGGTCAAAAAAGCAGGGTCAGCTGGTTTTGAGTATTCTTTCAATACATAGTCTTTTTGTTCTTGAAAGATTTTTTTTTTTTTCCTTTAAAATTTGTTTAACATACTTTATTTACAGTAATCCTGGAACTATAAATCCGTGGGAAGCTATCAACTATATTGCAGCTACAATACTTTGTGCAAAGAATGTTCCCACAGTATGTCTTTGGGGATGTGTCTGGGAGAGAGCCAACAGTTTTAAAGTATTTCATATTGATTCATGGCTCTCCAAACATTATTTTAGTCTTCTAGATCACAGAATGTGGCACACTCAAGATTTATTTATTTTTTCCATATTTTAGCAATGCTTTGTCAGAGGTCTTTGTCCTACTTTTAAGATGACTTTTGCAGCTTCCTTTTTTTATGCTTTTATTTACTCACATGGTTCTGCTATAGTTGGTTTTTACTTTGGGAATATTTTGACTGTTGGTCTTCCCATTAGTATTAGGAAGAGAAAAGGGATTAGAAATTTTGTGCTGCTTTCAAAAGCTTAGATTTGGGGTATATTTACTGCTTGGAGGCATAAGTGTGGATAGTAGTAAAGCCAAGCTAGAACCATGTTAGTTCATCTCCCTTCTCATTCTTTGATGTGATTAAGTCTCTTACTCGCTGGTATTCAGCCTGTGGAATTTTTTCTTTTTCACTGAAGGAGAAATAAATAGTGGTTTAAGGTAACAACCTATTGGGGCCTAAATTACTTCCTGATGGACATGATTTTGTTACAGGCTGGTATCATCCCTCAGCTCCACTGAAGGTGATGTTGGGCAGAAAGGCTGATCCCCATTCAAGAAATAGTGCACAGAGCAAAATTGCAGACACACAGACAACCCAAAATTGAACATTTTACATTTATTATCAACTCCCATTCAAACAATCATATTCCCTTTTCTTTTTATTTTATTTTTTTTTTTTTTTTTTTTTTTTTTTTTATTTTTTTGTGAAAAGATTCTGTGTTCTCTTGCCACCAACATTTACTAAACCGGTGACTTTGTATAACCTTAATAATTCAGTGTAGCCTGCACATTATTGCAACTCTAGAACTGGTTACTCTCAGTCATCACAAAACAAAAATAGAACAGCAAATTGTCCACTCTGAGGTCCAGACACCTGTTAGACAAATTATATAAATTGCTTAAAACTGTTTAAGTGGACATGTTTATGTGGAAAATATTCTGGTCACCCCCATCTTATACCTAGATGTCTACTTGGAGTCATTGCACAAGAAAAACACCCATTAAAAAATAGAAAAAAGCCCTTCAAAAAGTCCTTGTTTGCCATAACAAAGCCATAAAGGAACAAACCTCATTTTTTTTCTCTTTTTTTCTAGATCTCCTTTAGCTAACTTCATGTTGCTTTACTCACTGACCTCAGTGACAGTGTGCTTCAGGCTAAAATGACTTTCCTCTGCAAGCAGCAATGTTCTTCATTAATAAATTCTCTAAGGTCAGACATTAATAACAAAAATACATACATGTTTGTAACAACCAGCAGTGCTGTGGCAGTGTTCTAGGAGAGCACTGCTTATCATCATGTTGGTGTGGTGTCAGCCTGTGCCACATCATGGAGTGGTGGTCCATGGAACTACAGCCTCACAAAAAGAGCAGGAGGTGGATATTGGCTTAGAATTAACATCTCCTGTATGCCTCTAATTGAGGTGAGCATTCCTTCTGGGATAATGATCTGACCTTGCTCTGAGAACTGGTGTTCAGTGTGTCAGTGGCTCATTTGAGGGCACTGATGTTGTTCCAAGGCAGCCCAAACTCAGGCTGTCACAGTAGAAGGTGGAAACTTGTAATCTGTAATTGATGTTCTCTTTTCTTGTCATTCCTCTGTTCATCTCTGCATATGTAAGATTTTTTTTTTTCCCAGTCATTTAGGCCTGTGTCCACCCAATGTGGGAGAAGAGGTGGTATGCAAAGTAATGCAGAACCAAAGAAGAAAATCTGAACTAGCATTTGTAGCAGTGGTAGATACATTAATTTTTTGATTTATATAATGGAATGGCTCTTGAGGTACAGGCATAAAATTGACAACCTAACAAGATCTTAAAATTTATGTAGTTTAAGTTTCTTTGTTGTTAGAGACTCCCTGGATCATCTCCAGCACCTGAAATGGGGTGAAGTTGAGGTGTGAAGACATCTCCCCTAACACAGAATCACAAACTCAAAGGATCAATTGGCTGAAAAAGAGTCCCAAGACCATTGACCAAACACCACCATATCATCTAGACCACAGCACTAAGTGCCATGTCCAGTCTTTTCTTGAACATCTCCAGGGATGGTGACTCCACCACCTTTCTGGGCAGCCCATTTCAATGTTTAATCACCCTTTCTGTGAAGAAATTCCTCTTGATATCCGACCTGAACCTCTCCTGGCACCACTTGAGGCCATTTCCTCTTGTCCTGTTGCTTGTTGCCCAGAACCCCTGCCTGGCTACACCCTCCTTTCAGGAAATTCTATAGAGCAATAAGGACTCCCCTGAGCCTCCTTTTCTCCAGGCCCAACTCCCTCAGCCATTCCTCATAGGATTAACCCTCAAAACCCTTCATAGCATTGTTGTAATTCTTCAGCATCTCAATGTCTTTCCTGAGTTGAGGCTCCCAGAACTTTCTGATTCTACTTTTCTTTTGTACTTTTTAAAAAAAACAAAACAAAAACAAAAACGAACCCAAAACAACTAGATCACAGGGTCAGAGAACTACAGAATAGTTTGCATTGGAAAGGACATTAATGATTGCCTAGTTCCAATATCTTGCCATGGGCAGGGAAACTTTCCACTTAGAACAGGTTGCCCAAAGCCCCATCCAGCCAGGCCTTGGACACTTCTGTGGATGGGACATCCACAGCTTCTTTCACTAAAGTGTTCCATTGCCAAAATATAGGGTGTCTGAAGTGTACTCCATTACATGCTGTAAGTCCATGAGATATATATACAGTTTGGAAGTGCCTTCCCTCTAATTTTCTTTGACTGAGCAGGCTAAAAGCCTTCATTGAATTAAAACAAATGGGAGCAAATTCAGAGTGGCAATATATCCAAAGCCACCACAGAACAAAGGCCTTTTTGGAAACCAAATCTATAAGAGTGTGTAAGAGGAGGACTGCTATTGGTAGTTCTCTGAAGTGATGCTTTGGAAAGGAATGGCAGAGAAAGCAGGTGATGCTTGCAAGCTTCAAAGCTCCCTGAATTTGTTGGGAGGTAACAAAATCATCTGAATTCTCTGCATCATCCTGGCCTCTCTGTTCCCTATTTTGGGGCCAAACTTATGGTGATTAGTTGTGGGCTGCATCCTCCAAGCTGGCAGGACAGGAATGCTGTGTGCCAGCTCGTCTGCCCCTTTCAAGAAGTGTCTCTGATATTGACCTTGTGCTGATATTTGAGTAGGCTCAGACTTTTTTTATAACTCCAAGCAGGAAAGCCATTGGAGGACTCCAAACAGTTATGAACCTGAGCCAGCTGCAGACAAATTAGGAGAGAAAGAAAAAGGGTTACATCTGCCAGGTCAAGCTGGGTGCAAATTGGCTTTGGAGCTGCTGAGATGGAAGAGGAATTTGAACTTCTTTGGAACCATGAACTTCTCATGAGAAAACAGCTCTGTCTTCTGTGTCCTCCTCCTGAGGTCTGTGTGAGTCAGCCCAAGTGGTATGTGGTTTACAGTACTGAGGAAAAAAAATTAACCAGAATCCCAAGGAGATAAAGATGCTTATTATAGAGCCCTTGTACTGCTAAGCTGTGCTTTCTCCCCAGGGCAAAATGTTAACAAGTGGCAGTGGTCAGATGAATAGCAGTTTAAAAGTGTATTATTCTCTTATCTGAAGAAAGATGTAAAAAAACTGACTTCATCAAAAATCCATTTCCTTTCAAGTATTTTACTACTACATTATTGATAGTGTTTCTTTTTTAGAGTATCATTTACACATAAATATCATCTTTCCCTTTCTTCTTAATTAGTCTGTGCCAGCTCAGGGACTCTTCTGAGTTCTGGATACGATCTGTGGAAAGAGCTGGGCATGAAGCTTGGTGATTTGTTCCAGAAAAAATCAGAATGTGTACTTCAACTTGACCCATGTGTGCTCTGGATTTTCTCTACTCACTTTGTCAGCATATCAGTGACTTAGAGTTTGTTATCTTACACTGGACTTGTGCTGGTGAAGGCTCATTTAAATACAGTTATCACTCTGAGGAAAGCTGAGAGATCATTTGATGGTTACTGCTACAGGGACAGCCACCAACCAGCCACACATCCTGCATTTGATGCCCTAAGCTGAGTGCTAAGGTGCCCAGTTATCCTCTGTTAACCACTCAAGCTGGGTAACATGGGCTCACTTAGCTGCACCTTTTTTTCTGAGGGCTGAGGAAAACTGAGAATCAGTGCACCAAAACCATAAAATCAGATTGACTGTTTCCCCTTTTTTGTGGCCTCTTTCTCTTCCCATGTGTCCTACATTTCTGCTAACATAAAGCTGGAAGCCAGATGCAGAATGGGATGCTATTTTTGCTGCTCCCCTGGGATATTAATAATAGTAATAGTACTAATAATTATATAGAGTAAATGGTAAGGACTTTTCCCTTGCTGTTGTGGGAGTAGGACTGAGCTGTGTGTTCCATAGGGAGCATCCATGTAGGATCTCCTGTTCCTTTCTCAGCTTCTGAGTACTTTTGTTTCTCCTCTAGTGCCATGCCAGCTACTGATGGGATTTTATAAACCATATAATTCTGTTGAAATCTAAGAAGTTTTCTGAAGTGAATTTCTCTTTCTCTGCACAATCCCAGAGAAGCAAAATGAAGCCATTTGGTGGGTATAAGAGTCAGTAGGGTCAGGAATGACAAGACTATGTAGAGCTCAAATCTACCTCTAGATATATGTCAAGTTCTGATTACTAAGGTTCTTCAAAACTCCTCTGCCTGAATTAAGGTGCAAACAAAACCACATGCCAGTGACAATAATATGGGTTTTATTTGGTAGTAAGTATGAGAAAGAGAAAGAAATAGAAAACAAAGGGGGGTTCATATTCTTTTCCTTGTTTACTTGCTTGTTTCAGGTGATTGAAGAATGGGTTTTCCCTTTATCTAATCTCAGCAGTTTGTCTTCCAAAGTCCCAGTCAGGCACTTTCAGGGAGGTTTCTTTGATTGTAGCTCCTTTATACAGTTTTTGTTATAATGAGCAAAACTTCCTATCAATGTTTGAGGCATGAACTATTTCACACTCTGACAATATAAAAGACCAGAATGTCAAAAGTCTCATTGGAAGATGTAGAGAGAAGTGCCTGCAATGGTGAATTAGTCCAAATATTTTTGGCATAATAATAATAATAATAGCAATAATAGAATAAAAATTCCATTTAATGCATTTGTTCTAAACATATGTAGTGCAATACACATTTTTCTGGTCAAAAATACAACCTTCATATAATTAATGTAAGTAAAGACATATGAGCCTCTTTCTGTGAAGCCAAACATCATGAGTTAAAAGCATTCTTCTTAAACATGCTATTTCTGGAGCTGACCACAATTTTACACACGGAAGTTTGGAAGTTTATGCTTCACAGAAACACAAAGTGAGCTCCCATGAGTAGGATACAAGATGGCTGAAGGCATCTTAACTTCAGATTCAATTGAATCTTGTCCACAAACAAAAAAACACCTATATTAGATACTTCTATTGACAAAGATCATGGGGTTTTTTTATGAAATTACAGCAGTTATGTTAGTAAGCTGAAACTAGCTTCCAATCAACTCCTAAAAAATTGGTCTCAAAGCTATTTTATCTAAAGTTACATAAAGTAACCACTTTATGGATATGAGATTCCTCAGAATGAGGATATAGCAGATTACCTTTCATTATAACTAGGGGAGATGTGGGATGTGGGATGGGGTGGGGTGGGGCAGGGTGGGTCTGACCCAGAATTGTCCAGAATCCCTCAACAAAAAGAGATGGTATTGAATGAGGTCAGTAAAGAAAACATCCCTCAAAGTAGACATAAATAATGGTTTGTTTTTATATGTAAATTGTTTAATAGGTGGAAGAATCCTTTAGTACCACATGCAGAACTTCTGCAGAGCTTCTAAAACAAGTCACTGTGGGCTACAACAAGAACTGAAAGTCTGAATTAGTTTACTTGCCTTCCATCAGTCACAACAGACAATGGATGCAGTTCCTGTCTCCCAGTCATATTTCTCCTATGGCACAGGAACTTGTGTAAGCAAAACCCTTTGTAAGTTGCTCTTGAGATGAGTTTTGAAGGGAAGAATGTGCAATTCTAGGCAGTTCTAGAAAGAAATGGCTTTCAGACAGGTTTTTCTTCTGTAGACAATAAAGTAAACTCTTTGCCCATGTAATTGATTCAAAGTGGCCTGTCTGGGCAAACACTGAAGAGGGAGCAATTAGAAATAGTTGTTAGAGTGTGTGTAGTTTCCAGGTTGAAAATGCAAATCTGAATACCTTTCTCTCATATATGATTCTCCTCCTGTTCAGATACAATTCCTCTTTCACAGGCAGAATGATGAGAAACTCTTTGAAGAACAGCATTGAAAATTATTGAGGCTTCAAGTACATGCTTCAGAATCTTCCTTATGTCTGTCCTGCTATGCTAGTTTCATACAATGTCCTGTTCTTCCAGAATAAAACAAGAGTGTTACAGCAGGGCCCAATTATCTTAACTACAGGGTGACTATACACCTAAATGTTGTCCATTTCCATTGAGTTAAATTAGTTATTTAAAAAACAAAGAAACAAAAAAGAACCATGGTGTCTGTACTCTGCTTCACCATTTGTTTCTTTACTCACATCAGTGGAGGACAGTTCACATGATCCACCCCAATCAGAGGCCAGTAATATTTGATCAAAGAAGAGTGCTTTGCAGAAATAAAAGGCACAATAGAAAATACTCTGCTGGATAAAGGAAAAAAATATTCCTCTTGGAACTGAATTACTAAAAACCCCCTGTTTTATTTATTTATTTATTTATTTATTTATTGTACTAAAAATGAGAACAACTGTACTAAGAATGCCTTTTTTCTTTCATATAAGGGTGACAGAAAATGATTGAACATTTTGGACCTGAGTGACCTTTATCAAAGGCAAGGGCTTCTGGCCACAGTGAGTTATCAAGGCAAAAACTGTGTGCTCTGTCCTGTCCTTGATAAAGGTCACGTGAGACTAAATGTCAAACCATTTTCATCTCTTTACCTTAAATATAAACTATTTTATCTACTAAGCTGTCTTGATTCATTTAGTGTTTTAAGGAATTATTTGGGTCCAGCATGCCCAGGGGTGTTTTTTGTTAGTTTATAACAGATGAGATGCTGAATTTGGAGCAGGCAGCACCCTGAAGCACCTGCTTCATGCATTAAAGAGTAAAGCTAGGCTTGTTGTCCTCTCCTTTTCAGGACTCACCTCGCTCTTTTAGAAGTCAGGTGAGAACAAAGAAGAAAGCTTCAAGAGAAAGGCACTCATGGACTACAGGGAGGAGCTTGGCATTGATATACAGCCAGGCTTTTTTTGGGCTGTCCTCTATAAATAGTTTTCACCAGAGGCCACTTTTCTCTCATATATGATTTTCCTCCCATGCAGGTACAATTCCTCTTGCCAGGTGTGGACTCCTCACTGATTTCTTGGGAACTTATCCACAATCTTCTTTGTACCTAAGGAACAGACTGTGCTCAGTTTTCCAGCCACTGTTTATCAATAGTTGGGTTGGAGATGTCAGGGGTCAGTGAACACATTTGTGGCTTCTTCTTTGAGATAATATTTTTCTAAAGAATTTCTGGTTGTTTAAGTAGAAGTAATGCACATTATTTAGTATTTTCAGTGGCTCTGGACAGGGCAGTGCCTGAGGGGGGACTACAGGGGAGCTGGAGAGGCACTTTTCACAAGGGCAGGTAATCACAAAATCACAGAATGTTCTGAGTTAGAGGGGACCCAGAAGGATCATAGAATTTATGGTATCATTAATAGCTGGCAAGCTAGGCTGTAACAGGTTCTACCCAATCTCCTGGTTTGTCTGTTCCATATTTCAACAATAAAGCAACAATTACAGAATTGCAAATAACACGATCAGACTTCACTCTATCCTTCCTTCTTTGGAAATAGATCACTAATGTAGAGATATATTTTCAGTTTAATGCTTACAGATATGATATCAAAGATAGATTTGCACTGTCATCAGGAAACATATTCACAGGAAAATTGCATTAAATAAGGATAAGAAAGATAATATTTTCCAGGTGTATGGTCTGCAATTTAAGGCAAAGTGTCAAAATTAGTTGCATTTCTGGCATCTATGGATGAGTTTTCTGAAAGATCTAAGTGATGAACAGCTTGATTTTTACCAGAGACAGTGAGTTTTTGTTATTGGTAAGTGAGCATAATCAAATAGGGCTAAATGCTTTTGGAAATTCCACCTATCCTCCAGTATAGTCTAGTGTGACTTAAATTATATATATTAATTTACTGTGTCCTACTTTCACCACGAGCTAATTTAGTGACTGTATTTTCACACCTATGCAAGTTTGAGTGTTTTTATTTCCAGAAGTATCAACAATAGCTTTAAAATTGTCTTTGTCCTGATCAAAAAATAAGACTTTTTCTCCTAAATAATTTGGGTAATTAATGAATCAGCATTTCTCTCCCCTCACTTCTCCATTTATTTAAAGAATCCATTTTGGATCTAACTATTCCCATTTTTCATAAGTGGTTTTATTTTGAGCCTCAGTTCTTCATATAAATAAAACTAATTACCAAAATACTTCAAATATTAAAGACGTGACAGGACAAGCCATATTCTTACTGTCTTGAAGTATTACAGAATGGTTCATTAGCATCTGGAACTTCTGTCACAAATTAACTTCTGAAGGTAATGCCTTATTCAGCAAGACTTTAACATTGTCTGACTGGTGTTATTATGCTGCAATCCAAAGTGCACTCAGCCTCCCAGAGAGGCTCCTGAATCCATCAGCAGGGTTTGGATAATGACCAAAGAACAATGTGTGGTTAGGCAGGATGCTCTGCCAGAGTGGAGCAAGGCTATAGACTCCTCAACAGGATGAATTGGCAGTCAGCTCCATAAAGAATTCTTTAATAATATTACTTTTGGCTGAGTTTCTGTGACCTCCCTTTTTTTTTTTTTTGTTTTCTATAGTACTCATTTTGGCAGAGGTCAGTAAATTCTTGGTTCCCACAAATTTTCTTAAAGTGCCACATTTAAAAAACGTTTTGAAGGAATGAGCTGCCCCAGAAAGGATTTAGATCCTTCATTTTTCTTCAGACACATATTCAAACTCTGAGACAATTAAATATGAGTGGAGGAAGAAAGTAAATAGCAGTGTCAATAACATGGAAAAGTATCTTCAGATAATATGTGATCCTGTTCTAAAGGATGCCTGCTATGATTTCTGTCTTAAAGGTCATTTATTTCAATGTGATTTTATTTATTTCTCACCTATTAAAAATATTTATAAAGGAGTATTGATCAAGAAGGTTGAAGTGTCAGATTTTGTAATTTAAACCAACTCCTGTTGCTAAAATACCTACAGCTGTAATAGCACATAAAAAAAGGAAAAATTATTTCTTAGATGCAGTTTAATATATAGGGAAAAGTGATAGTTTACAGTAAAAAAGATTGGTGAAATTATAGATCATATTGGATTTTTACTGTTCTGTGATGTGTAGAAAACCTTCACTCATGTATGTAACCCAGAGGAATATGGTAGATAAAGAAATACAGGCCTCACCAAAAATAGTGTTTTTTTTTTTTTTTTGTTTTTTTTTTTGTTTTGTTGAAAACCATTAAAAAATATATTCTTGAAATGTTAACAGTATAATTTGTCAAGGGAACAGCACATAGGTGAACTCTACATCTGGGCTCGATTTTTAAGCATTAATTACACACATCAATGACTTGTTAATGTCACTCCCACAGTAGCACCTAGCATGGCCTTAAGTGCATGGCTGTTGCAAGGTAAAAACATTCATTCAAATTTAATGATTTGGGGAAGTCTCTCCTTTTTCAAACTTCACGGAATCTTTAGACTTCAAAGATTAAGACTGTTATGAGCTGGTTCTCATTAATGACTAATCAAATGCCTGTTCCTGAATGTGTTATCTGCTGTTGGTATAAGGCACAGCAGTAATAATCCTTTTGGTGTTTTCAGACAGTATCTGAAGTGGAAAAATGTGCTGAAAATAATCTGACATTAAAAAAATTCATTATTAACTGCCTACTTTTAATATCAGGCTGCAGGACAGACATTGATTTTTATAAAAATGTAACAGTTATTTAAATGTATGGTTCATTTATGTCTAGACCTGGAAATACTAATGGGATGTAAAAATTTAATATTCTGCCACACATTTCAAATGGAGCATCCCATTTTAAATAGTCCCTACAGAGCCACTCATTTTAATGTGTGCAAAAAGTAATTAAAAATTCAAGACAAAGATATGTCAGATTTAATGCATTTGCATCAAATTTAAATTGTCTAGAATGCCAAGAACCACTTGAACACTTAGAAGTGTCAATTCAACTAATTAATTTTTCTGAGCTACAGGTGTAATATGAAAATATATCTCTTAAGATTACAGGCAATGCAGAAAATTTTGTTTGGTTTCTTAAAAACCGAGACTCTTATCACCCTGTGGAGATATAAGCTTCATAAATATTATTTTTCTTAGGCACTCTAATAAACTGGCAAAGACCTCCTATTTTTTTTTTCTACTATGTGTCTAGTTACATCCAGTTGTTGCTTCATACCTTAGCAATAATTGCATTCAAGGATGTCAAAGCATTAATCTACAGAATCAAAGTTGCTTGATAAACATTGCTTTGTAATTTATTTGGATGATTCTCCTAATAAAAGTTAGAAATATAATTTTTTTGTTTGTTTTATAACCTTAAATTAGAATTATTAAATACTAAATCAGGAGAAAAATAGGCAGTAGTAGATGCTAATTTCTTGTACCAGTGTGTGTTGATTTCCTAAAGCCAAATCCAAATCTGAGCTCAGTATTTTAGTTAGTTCCTGTTGTATTGTTGGTACTTCTAAAAAACTGACATGTTTGGTATTCCACAAGATCACAATAATATACTATTTAATGAGCCACTAAAGTAGGTGTGGACTTAAAAAAGACCAAATTTGGATGTGTGGGTTAGCAGATCCAAGGGCTGCTCTGCTCTTGGCTTGGTTAGGGCTATGCTGTCACTGAAAGCCTGGAAAGGTCATTCATCTCCCCTGAGAAAACTAAAAGTAGAAAAGAAAACCTGTGATTAGAGACCTGCCTGAAGCTGTGCCTAGTAAACATCACAGCTTTGTGTTTATGAGTGCTGGACCAGGGGATTAGAAAGAATTTGTTTGCTTTTCAGGAATAGTGAGTGATGGATGCGGGAAAAATGGAAAGGTGTCTAATATTTGTCAATCAGTAGGGAAAAAATACAAAAATAAAAATAAAACAATAACTAAAATAATAATAATAATAATAATGATAATAATAAAATAATAATAACCCACAACCTTCCCCAGAACAAAACTTTCTTAGCTTGGTTTTGTTTGGTGTTTTTTTGCTTTCATTGTTTTTGTTTCAATACTCTGCTGAGAGTACTTTATTCAGAATCATGCTGTTAGAACATCAGTATTTCTTTTTCTACTTAGCCTATAACTTCTTTTTCTCTGCTACTTATTTTCTCCACGGTATTAGCTACCTTTTGGAACACAAGTGCTGTGTGTTGAATACTGTCTGTCTCAACCTTACTCAGAAAAAGTGGAACTTGATCTGAAGAGTGAAGAGGATCTTGAAACCATGTCCTTTGGATTCAATCTCTTAAGGAATTTTAAATCCCAGCAAGTCTTTCTGAAATAAAACTTTCACTGATGTCAACAGTTTTCATTTCATATGTGCCTTATACAATTCAAATCTGACAAATCAACTACAGCCATATACTATTATCTGACATTATAGGAAGCACTCAAATGCAATATATTCTTTTTATACAAATTTAATAAATGTTTAATTTTGTTAAAGAAGCAAGATGATTATTGGACTTTTTTGATATACAATTTCTGGAGTGATTCCTGCATTTCCAAATCACCTTCCAAAGAGAGGCAGAAAGATGTTGAAGTGAGAAAGAGTGCAGCAGATAAGCTTCAACTTGATATGCAACTTCAGTTCCAATTGCCCTGAGGTCTCTAAGGGCTAACACAATTTGGAGAAATCATGTAAATCCATGTGTTTTATATTATATATATTTTTTTTTTTTTTTTTTAACATTTTAGACACAGAGCCTGCTGTATGGTTCAAGAAAATCAATATACAGTTTTTAGTAAAGTGTCAGTGGACCTGACAGGACTCTGAGTAAATTAATGCATATAAGGGGTCATCCTCTCTGCTAGTTCTGACATAAACCTTGTTAATGTGCATGGTCTAAGCACTGTACATTTGCAGCAGAGAAAAGTTTTTAGAGTTTTTTAACTTTCTGGCAAGAAGCTTTCTAATTCAGGGCATGAGAAAGTGATGGCCATAGATGGCCATGTAGATTGCAAGTTGAAAACTCATCTGTTTTTCCCTTGGCAGAACTGTAGCACAACTCTGTAAACTCAGTGGAAACACACGAAGAAACCAGGGCATTCTCAAATAACATGGCTCAGCTCAGCTTTTCTCCAATTTCCCTGTGCCCAGCCTGTACTTTGACAGATAACAAACTGTGACAAGCACACTCCTGCTGTGTGGAAGTGCAGGTCTGAGAATTCATGGAGAATTATGTTTCACAATCTAAGTGTTCAAGTCATTAAGGGAGGAAAAGTGACTTTTGTTATAATTTCAGTTTTCCTTGCATTAATTTTCATGGTCTGGCAATGTTTACATCATGTTGTACTGAGAAACATCTCTCATCACCTGAATGCAGCTACACTTCCTATTTCAGAGCACCTTCAGGCTTCATTTTCACACTTCTCACAGAGTTTGGCTTGTTCTGTGGTTTGAGGCTACAATATGAGAGGATGAAAGCTGCTAGACAGACAGAAAATCAAGCAATAGTGTTGGCTTTTGTGAAAAAACAAAATGTGTAAGAGCAAAACCACAAGTAGGGACTCAAAGTGCCCTGCTGTCTATATCCCTAAGTGAAATGGTTCAGGGCTTGCTCAACAGAAAAAAATCTGACATCTGACCATAAGTTTACACAGGGCTGCAGATTGATCCTGAGCAAGTGAGCTCCAGAATGAGGGAGCAGAATTGGTGTCCTGTTACTGAGCAAGCTGAGAAAAGCAGATATGTCAGCACAGTAAGATGGAATTCTTGATATGGATCCAACTTTTCTACTTATGATATACATCTTGCTGCTTAGGCTAGAGCTCCACACTGATGTATAGGAATCCTTGCCTGGCTGTGGTAGATTCACAGAAAAACACATATTCTGTCTTTGTCCTAGGCCAATGCTTTTCCATGAGCAGGTTTAGAAGTACTGTAGTTTAGAAGTACTGCTCTTTGAATTAAGACCATTGGCACCAGAAAAATGTACGTGCCAGGGGACATTGGTTTGATTCTAAATTATCTGTTTAATTAATAATTTAACTAATAACAGACACAAATATCAGGACCTTCTTCATCATTTGAAATACTTTACAGATCAGGCCTTTCCCTATCTCTGGAGTAGAAATAATCTATTCTGTTTGCAGTTCTTCTGAGACTTCTCCACAGGAAATTTTTGCATCAGGTTTCTTTGAGGAAGCTTTGTTAACAGACCTAAGTAAGAATGCATTTCCCTTTACAATGTTTCCAGTCTCTGAAAAGGCCTTTCAGACTCTCAAGAGCAGTTTCAATTGTAAGTCTGTACATGCTTCTCTTCAATGAAGAATTCACATTTCAAACATATTTCTGAGAGGAAATAGGGTCTGTCTCGTCCCAGGGGGTCAATGGACAGAAGTATCTATCTAGACTAAATTGCTTCCAAAGCTTACTTGATGGCAGAGAAGGAATGCCTCCCTAGTGAAAGGCTTTGAAAATCTTCACAACTGTCTCTTCAGTAACCAGTCAGAACTGATGGCTCTTTGAGACATCTGACATCCTGGGAAAATGTCAGTATCTGAAATAAAGTATGGTACTTAGCCCTCAGCCCTATTCCTTCAGAAGCAGAATACTGCATTTCCATTTCTTTAGCATAGAAGAATTTGACATTTGCTATATGGGTATGAACACCCTTGCTCACTTGTGTATGAATGTTTAAGGAGTGCACAAACTCAAGAATGGCCCAGCAAGGAAAGCAATTCAGGACAGAAATTGTTCAGGATAGATTTAGGTCCTCCTTAATGCAATACTTCCCAATTGTACATATTTTATTTGCTGCTGATAAGCAAGAAAAAGCAAGAAACAAGAAAAAGGAAGAATTTTCAGAAAGGAACTGCTCTTAACAATGACAGGACAGCATTTCTCCATGGCTGGACACCTCATGTAATGAACCTTACCTACTTTCAAGCATATTTTCATAATTATATTCGAGGTGGGGGAATTGGGTTTTGTAGTCTCCTTGTCAGGGACTTTCTTAACTTCTTTTGTGCTCTCAGAGGCTTTGACTTTCTTAAACTTGAAAGACTTTCCATTTATTTTTACACTTTTATTTCTTTTTTTTCCTCTTATGCCTTATGCATTTCTTCTTTCCCCCCCCCCTTTGCTTCTCAACTTTAGCTGCAATTCTGATTTCTTTCTTTCTTTCTTTCTTTTTCTTCTCTGTTCTTAATTGCTGCTTTTGTAAAGCTGAAGTGGAAAAGGGGCTTAAATATTCTTTCCACAGCAGTAGCAGACAGCAACTGCAAAATCTCTGAGCACCTTCCAAGGGCTTATGGAAAGAAGTTTTGGGTTGTTTTTTTTTTTTTTTTTTTTTTCCTTTGCTTTACTTTTAACTGTTCTTGAACAATCTGAGAGTGAATAGTTTGTTCCTGGGCAAAATATCTTGAATTAAATTTGGTCAGTACTGTTAGAAGGCACTGCTAGGATATATGTGATGCAAAAACTCAATGTATATCATAGAAAAAAAGGCCAATTATATGAATTTCATTTGTAGTCATGATGCAAAATTCTCAACATTCCTGACATTGGATAGAGCAATTTCATGAGGAGCCTAGGGGAATGGCAAAATTCTGTGGAAGAATAATTAAAACCTTATGGGATGATAAAAACTTAATTCATCTATACCCTGACTGCATAGCATTGCTATGCTGTCTATCCAGAGAGGATAAGAACAGCTATTCAGAGAGAAGGGAAAAAGATGAAGCTGCACATTTTTACTCCAAATCTTCATGTCATGATCTTGATTCAGCAGTGCAATAGTTCAGCAATATGTTGATAATTATGACAGGTTTCTGGGACATATTAAAACCTAAAAAACTAGCAGATGCTACCATGTTAAAATTTCAGGACACAAAGCATATCTGGAATTAGTGGAGAGAAAATGGCATCTTTATCTGTTGATGAAATTTTAAGCTTCAAATTAAGTATGAAATAAGGTGAGTAAATTCTGTGTCTTCACTATGGACCATGGGATATTAGGGTTTGGAAGCCTGTTAATTTTTTAATGAAATTTTGGTCAGTGGTAGGTTATCTGAGCCCCTAAAAATGAATGGATAAAGTTGAATATGAGTAGAAAAAAGCAGAGGAAAAGAGAAAGACATCAGGAAGTTCAGACAAATTCGGATGATCTTTATAAAAGCATCAGAATTGTGGAATTGTCTGAATCAAATTGTTAGTTTTTCTATCTTTTTGCTTAATAGTTTACCCCTTGATTTGGGAGTTATCCCTGCATATGGCTTCTATGCTGGCACATATCAATATTTAGTCTTTTGCTTCAAACAATGTAGGAATTGTTTGGCATCCTTTCCATGTGTTTCTTATCAGTATCTTGAAAGCTGAGGGACTGACCTCCCAGCATTTCCTGCTCAGAAAGCCTTCAGTTCTAAATGTTTAGGCAATATGTAAAAATAATTGTTTATAAACACATTTTTAGAACCTAGCTGCATATTCAGAGCCAAGCTGGATGTAAATGACATTTAGAGTTGCCATGTAGCCAGATAGGGAATAGAACTTGTTTATTGCAGTTGTTTGTTAAGAGAGGTCTTGATGAGCCACATAAAAAGGGAATGGTAAGTTTGATATAGTTCTGTTTAGTCAAAGATCTAAATAAATTTCTGAACGTTTTCTCTCACTCTGTTACTTGATGCCTTTTGATCATGTACAGATGTCACATGTGGGACTGTTATGAGATCCAAAAGCAAACCTCCTTGGGGAAAGCCACTTCCATACCTTACTACAGCCCAGTTTATCCAAACAATAGGTAATAAACCAAACATTTCCACCATTTTGCAGAATGGGACTTCATCCTTCAGCACCAGTGTCTGAAGCTTATCTGGGAACAGAGAAATAGGTGCAGTCTGTGTGTTGTCATTGCTCTGAAGATTAACAGATTCAGAGTTAAGTTTGCTTGATACTTTGGCCTATTTTAAATCACAGAGCTGCTGTGCTTTAAAATCCACCATCTAGCCTGAGCTGCAAATCTCCATGTAGTTTTCAGTATCACCAAGGAGGAAAGGAAAGATAATGCTCTTTTATTGAAAGATATTTCAATTGAGACTGAGAAAAAGAGATGGTTAAAAAAGGTAGTTGAAATTTTAAAACTGGTGAATGTACATTAAAGACAAATTTTCTGAATGTCAGTTTTGGGATTGTGTATTTACCCATACAGAAACTGGACTATAAAGTTTTTTTATACTACACTCTTAATATTATGTAGTTTTGTTGTTATTATAAATACAAAGTCACTTGCTGGTGGGTTTACTGGGAACCAGACTTGCTTTTTCAGAGAAGAAAAGATTTTTATTTTCCTTTTATGTGAAACACATCAGTAGAGCTACGTTGTTAGAGTTTTTCCCTCCATTAAGACAAATTTGAATTTTGCTAGAACAGGGAAAATAATAAACAACCAGACTTTCAATTATTCTAATCTGTATGATTTTTAATATTACAACATCATCACAACAGCTACAAGGAAAAAACAGCTACATTATGAGGAAAAATATCAGTATATTTTGCTTTGTTGTAGAGATATTAAAAGGATCATTTTCTGTCTTTTCACCAGGAATGGCCCTTTCTCATTCAAGACCAATAAGAACATTCATATTGTCATAGGGAACTGCCTTGACTTACCTGTTCCACTTTTTGGTTGTAAAATTTGCTGTCACTTTTCTTAATTTTTCTGCTTTGTTTCAGTGGTTGCATCCTAACAAAGTTTTTCTTTCCATCTGTTAAAAAACTTCTGTCCTGTTTAATCAGATAAGTTACAAAGCTACAATGCTTAATTTTATGTTTGGGTTTTTTTTCCCCGTTTAGAAATTAGATGATCTGAAATATCTTCACCTGTAGGATTTTATTCCTGTCTTATGTGGACATCCTAATATTCAACAGATAGTTGCTACCAAGGCTTCCAGCATAAGTTATTTTATACAACTTGGCAAAAACATAGCTGAGCATCAAAGGGACGTCGACATTTCTGTTTGCCAAGAGTTTGGCAGATCTGATTCAAATCTGGCAAAGAAGCCTGACAATAATGGCCTCTTAAGGAAGGGTGACAGATTTTTTATGTTGTGTTTCATGTGCAGCCTAAAAGCAGGCTGGAAAACATAGCTAAGGCTCTAAAGAGGAAAATAAATCTTATGGCAATATTCAGCTAACAAGAAGGCAGGGAGAGAGATCCATACAAATCTCAGGGCATTCCTTTAGTCTAGATACATGGGTTGAGATAATAATTAGTAAGGATTTTTGCCTCTCTCTTGGCTCACAAGTGGTTTGCAATCACACTGTGGGCCTTGGCAATGTCTTCATTCATGCTGGCTGAATAAATTCTGTGAATAATTTGCAGTGTCTTGCCTGTACAGAAGCATTTCACCAGTCGTGAGGGTTTGCTGTGGGAACTGTTTTCTTTGGAGGTGCAGGTCATGGAGCATGTCTGCTCCTTTGCTGGAGCAAAGTGAAGGTTTGGACAAAAATTTTTCTGGTGATGAATTCAATACCTTTTTTTTTTTTTTTTTTTTTTTTTTTGCATTTGAAGACACTTACATTTCTCTACAGAACATGGTTCTGCCAATGTTTTTTCTGATCAGTTCTAATGCTAAATCTCTGAAAAAACAATTGGCTAGAGGAAAATGCAAACCATATGTCTGTACCTTTATAAAATGACATGCATGTACAAATATCCAGGAAGTCCTGTAGATCATTGGGGTCCTATTTAGACTAAATTAAGCATGTTTTGGATCTCACCGCTCTTGGAAGGCAGTGTACTTGTCTAAGCCACCAGTCCAGACCATTAATGGAAAATATTTTTTTCCAATGTGCATGCCAAAAACCACACTTAGTGGAGCTGTAGAGAGGAAACTCTAGAGTGGGTGATGCATGCTATTTCCTACCTCGAGTCTGCCTGTCTGCCCTTGCACGTCCAATAAATCTGAGCAGCAAAACTCTAGTGCTGTAATAAACTCCTCAGATTGGTTTTACAGGGAGATGAGGTAACTTGAGCAGGACCTTTGCAGTTCAAAAAGAAGTAAATGCATCTTCTTGGAAATGGGAATCAGTTTCCTGGCTCCTAGTGGGAGGCACTCAGAGCCCAGGACACATTTCAGCATTTCAGTTTAGTGCTTCCTGGGACTGATGCAATTTTTCACCTCCCCTTTCAAGCCAACATCTTGCCCCATTTCAGCTTTCCAAACTCAAAATGGGTGAATTTCCTTGAGAAATGTGAATGGGGGGTTTGTACATCATTAGCCAGGCTTCAAGGTGTTTTGGCTGCCATGGTTGGTGCAATTTTCAGCGTCATTCAGTGCACATTCACTGATGAGTGAATTTGCATAATAATTTCTAAGGGCTGGCTTTGATCAAAGCCCATCAGCCTGTGGGCAAGATGCTGAAAAGTATGGCTGGAGCAGATGAGGTGCAAGTGAGGATGTGGTGGGTATTCACAGCCATATGTTGAAAAGGTGTTTTCCTTACTCTGTAAGGAAAAATCCACGTCTCTGGAAATGTAGGTTGGTGCTAAGGAGGGGGCTAAACCTTCCTTGTGCTTCCTCCTCACTGTGGTTTGTCATCCTATGGATTGGCATTTCCTGGTGTGCTTCCTTAGGAAACAATGTCCATATCTGAGAGCTGGTGGCCTTGCTGGCTGCTCACCACAGGGGCCTTGAGCTGCCATGAATTTTTTACTGAAATGGTTATTACTGAATCCTTTCAAAAGTGTGTTTGTGGGCATTTTTTAGGTCATGTAACAGCTAATAATGAAAATATTTGAAAGAAGAAACAATTTTTTCTCGCAATGCTTTCTCCTTATTAAAGCTACACCATTTTGAAATTACTATGAATAAAACAAGAAATGGAAAAATGAAAGAAACTACACAGCCAGCTTTGCTTGGGAAGAGGATCATCTGTTCACAAGGCAAGACAAATCCCTGGATGCAATAGTTTTCAATGTGAATGAAAATCTTTTCCAGGCAAAGCTATTTAAATTTATTAATATCTGAGAACTATGCTGATATGTTTTTAAGTAGTTTATTCCATATAAATTGAGGGATTTTTTTTACTAACTGAGCAGTATCTGGGTATGAACTGATGTGAATGTTCTCACATCTGTCAGGACTTGTTGATGATGGTTTCCCAATGTCATAGAGACACAGCACCTCTTTGCAGCTCTTTTAAGTTTCTGCTTTCTTGTTCCAAGCTTAAACTGAGTTCAAACAAGTGACTGAAATGTTTCCAGCTGGTAGAGAGGAAGCTCTAACAGTTAACCTATGATGGGCTCAATGTGCCACTCCCCTTTGAGCTGCAGGAAGAAGAACTGACATTATTTTTTTCAGGTTATGTTTATTAAAAGGCAAGCACTCAGGAATCTCCACAGTGTGGGGAGGAGAATTCAGGCAGGGCACTGAGAGCCAGCTTTGTGGTTTATTGCATTTATGAGGTCCCTAAGAGAAAGGTTATGGTGAGTTATGGTGAGGGAATAGCTTTATCCTTTGTAACTTACAAATAACTTCTTTTTCCTTTGCAAGAGGGACTGGATTCATTATTTTGTCAAGATTTTTCCTCATGAATGTAGGAACTGCTTAGAAGAAAATTCTTTAGAAAATGTCTTTTCCATGTATCTGAAATGATGAAGAGTGATACTTTCCAGGAAAATAAATCTCTGAGATGTAGACAGGAGCTTTATCTGTGTCTTTTTATTACATAGCATTCAATGCAATAGCACAAGTTTAAGAAGCAACTTTTGGTTTGGCAAAAATATTTGGGTTTTTGCTGTAACATCAAAAGCCCAACCTGCTGCAGATCCCAGATGAGATGCAGAACAGATAGTTTTGAAAACCATATGCTAACTGAGAGAGAGCTGCTTTGAAGTTTATTATATTTAGACATTGGCTGGTTTCAGGAACACTAAAGTACTTTATTTCAATATAAGATTCACACCTAGCAAATATCCAGGTATTTTAAGGTTATAGGTTGTTCTCCTGTCTATCCATTTGGCCAGACAAGGGCCATGGTGATGCAGTCTCTCCATTTCCCTCTTCCCATCCTCCTTTCATGGTTTTCCTCCTCTCCCTTCTTCCTGTCCTGTGCTCCAGGGGTTGTGATGTAGGAGGGAATGATTTTCAATGATACTGAGTAAAATCAGACGTGGGAAAATCATTCAGTCACCTATGTAAAGCCACACAGAGCTTAACAGTGTTATTTCTCAGTCTGTAACAGCAGTAAACCCAAGTGATTTGACTGTAGGTGTCTGTGAAATTTGGGCTTGCACAATAGGCCAGGTCATGAGCTAAATGAGTTTTGCAGATTAAACTGGTATGTGCTCTTGAGTCAAATTATTTGTAATGGGAGCTAGGTGGGCATTTCTGAGCTCTGGGGAGCAGCAGCTTGCCTGGAAAATGAATGCCTTTCTGTGTGCTGTTTCAAGAGGCTGCTGGAGAATGAGGGTTGCCATAGCAATACAGAAAAATTTTAAACAGTTAATACTTCATGCATGGCTGAATAGAGTGGGCTGAGCAGCAGAATCCGCAATCATCATCTTTAGCACAAGTAGGTTCATTTTAAAGTCAGTTATTAAACGTTTTCTTGTGTCACACTGGATGCTCTGCAGAACCCCAGAGTGCTGAGCAGTGTAATAACAGATCATTTGGAGCAGCAGCACTCAGGGACAGGCACATTTAAGTGGAGTGATGACAGCTGAGTACCACAATACAGGATGACTCAAACCTTGGTGAAGGACCAAGTGTGGCAGTAAGGAAACTGCCAAGTGATGTTGTGTCCATTTGAAAGAGATAAGGACCTGGATTTTGACAGTCCCTTCTACAGCCAGGCTCCACTGTAAACCACATGTTATAGAAGGCTGGAAAAAAATCTTTTGAGAAAACTTGCCACTTTCCTTAATGCACCAACTACATGATTCTCATTTTTCTCTTTTTTCTTGATTCATCCTGTACCAGTCTTTTGCCACTGTTAACAAAATTGAGTGCTTTCAGAAGGTACAAAACAGCAGGGAGATGGTTCTCCCTTCTCTGGAACACCTGTCCAGGAATTAACTCACCAGAATCTGTAGTTGAGAAGTTTATGAGCTCTTATGTGTTTTAAGGGTGTTCCTTCAGTGTCTGTTTTCATTTTCTAGCTGCTTAAAATCAAGAGTGTCTTTTACAGGTCACTTTTACATTGACTACCTTGAGTAGTTTTGTATTATCTTCAAACTTTTTCTTCTCATTACCTGAATTTTCTGACAGTTTATGATTGTTGAGCACTCTGGCTCTCAGAGCAGGTCCATGCAGGATTTGTGATAGAAAAAATATTTCATCACTGCAGTTCCCTATCTTTTGATAATGATTAATTCACAAGGAAATACTTTTGTTTTTCCTTTTGCATGGAGTAACATGAATGTGGGGTCTTATATAAAGGGTTTGAAAGACAAAGTTTTCAAAAATTTCTCTCAGTACCAAATTCAGCATTGCTTCACAGGGAACCTGGAAATTTTCTATACCATATTTTTCCAGCTTAGGAAAATAAAGTTGCTTACTTGCTGAAGTTAATATTTTCCCTCCATGATTCAGAACTGTCACAAGTAGCCTATTTCCAGATTTCTCCTCTAAGCACATCCAAAACAGTCCCAGTACTCATGTCCAGCTTTTCTGGTGCTGTGTTCAACCTTGGAGACATTTTTCCAGGCACAGCAGACAGAGGAAGCTCAAAAGCCTCACAACAAACACATTGTTCTGAAGTAAGTTTGTTATGAAGCCACACTGTCATCAATGCTGACAGAGGCTATTTTAATTTTTTTTTCTGAATACTGTGCAAAGTAATGAATCCAGCTATGGACTTGCAGAGTTCCATTATGCAGTCACCCAAGGGGCTTCTCCTTGTCCTTGCAGTGCACAAAGAAATGTGCAGTCTAGCAAGTAACTTGTATGTGACAGCATATTTTATTTTTCCTCTAAACACTGTGCTGTCAGAACATATCTGTCCCGTGACATAGAGAACCCATGTGTCAAGATAAGCCAAATACCTTTGAATAGGTTAATGATGACTAAAAATTCCATCCCTTTTGAGATTTCATCTTTTTTTTTTTTTTTTTTAATTAATTTTAAATTGATTGTTTTTGGTAGTGCATGATTTCTTACAGGCACTGCCCACAGCTTTAAGCACAGGCCCATGGTCAGCTGTATGCTTTCATTATCTATGGTGGCTGTGTTCATTTTTAGGCTCAGACACATGGGTCTGATGGTTGTTTTCAAGAGAAACCCAGTCTTTTTATGAACCACAGCTTTTGCAAAATCCATAACCTATGCTATTCTTTTCCATATAAATAATCACAATAGATTTGCTCTGTATTCTTTTGGGTGTCATCTCTGTTTAAAGTCATTGTCTTTAAAGGACCTCTAGTCTTTTTAATTGTGATTTTCCTTTGAGATAGTTTCATGACTGACACATTACAGAAGTTGCATTTTTCTGTACCAGCATCTCTATCTTGGTGATCCCCTGAATAGTGGCAACATAGAGAGTGAGGAGGAGGGAAACAAGCTGTCAGCAGATGTGAAACTTTATATCTCTCAGTTCCCTGTCCTTTTTATATCTTGGGATTGTCAGGAGAGAGGTACTACAAAATTACTACAGCGGGTTATACTTAGATAAAAGAGATAGGTGAAGAAGGAAATGCACATCTGTCTCCACTTCTGATTTGAAACAAGTCTCAAGGTGATTAGCTCTTGGTCCTCATCTTTATCACTCTGACTCCCTTCCAGCTGTATTTTCTCAAATCATTAAAGAGTGCTTCCAGACCCTCTAATTTTCAGATTTAGTATAATTGGTGATATTGTCTCAGAATTAGGCAGCCAAAGTGCTTTGACTTTTGAATAAAATAGAAATCCTCTTTAGAAATAGAATTGAAATGGAAATCCAGATTATTTTTTTTTTTTTTGTCTTCCCACATTCCCATCAATACACCAAGGTACATGTCAACAACACATAACTGTATTTTCAGGTCTGATAAGCTTGCCTTGGTTCTGCTCCTATTTGTGTTTTCTCCCGTTGGAATACTGAGAAATGTTGAAAAAGCAAGTGTTAGTAATCCTAAAGCCAGTTCCAACAAATCCTCCCTTCCCTTTCCCCAGGGATAGCCTGGGGACTAACCAGAGAGCAGCTGAGCTTTGCAGCATGCAGAGATGTCCTCAGAAATCCAGTGCCATACCCTCTGGAGTGCCACAGCAGAACACAGAGCCATGAGGATGGCTTTAGAGACTGTCTGTGAACATCTCCTGTTAAGCCAACCCAGATTCTTGGGCCCCAGGGCAATTCCAGTTTGTGCTGTAGTGCAAGCATGTCACACATCCCATTTGGAAAGGGACCTTCAGTTGCTAAGTGATGTCAGAGTCATAGTAGCTTTGTGAGCTCAGCCTGCTTGCTTTTGCCCAAATCTGGAAGAATGGCTGCAGATGGATGAATGGTGAAACACTATTTTAGCAGGGAAAGCAACAATGCCATTGTATTGCTTCTAATGTATGAGTTCTATTTGAAAATTGTTGTAAAATAAGGCAGCTGGGGGCATTTTTTTTCCTATTTCATTTCTTATAAATCTCCAGTTTCTGAAAAGGTGCACAGCAAATGCTACTACTTTCAAACATACTGCATTAGAAAGTTAACTGGAGATTTTTATATATTTTATAAATCTCTGGTTGTTGTACACCCCAAATTGAGGGAGGTAATAGAATTTTTCCTCCTGATTTATGAATCTTCCTGTGAGAACTCTAATAGCAGAGGTCCCTTCTAATAACAAATTTGGGTGCATTTCTAAGGAAATGATCACCAGGAAAGTCTCACTAAGAATTCAGATATTCTCTCTCCCCCAAAGCCCTACCATGATGGACAAAAACAGGGAGAAAAGAGGGAAAAATGAATTACCATGAAGTGTCTCCAAGTGTCAGTGAGGGATTGGTTAGGGGCAGGTATTTCTAATTTATTTATTTATTTGGTTATTTAATCCTGTGAGCACTAACACATAAATAATGTCTGTGGTTCCTTTATGGCACAATTTAGGTGACTTTTTTCCCCTGCACAAACATAACTTAATCTCTAATGAAGTAATTATGAATTCACCTGAAAACAATTCTAACAAAAATGTGGCACATGTTATAATGCATACAAAGGAATTTGTTTCCTCAGTCAAAATAAACAAATCTTGTTAAGAATGTAAGCAATTTTTGATCTTTGAACTCCCATGTTGGTAACAGTATTTTTCAAATGATATTTTAACACTACAGTTTTTTGCTGGAGAGCAAAATAGTAACTTTGATATAGATTTTCCTTTTGGTAATTATGTGGGTGTGAAAGTAAACTTCATGAATCTGGGGAGGTGAAGGAGTTACTTCACAGCTCATTTTCTTTCTTAAAATACCATCTCTGAGTAAGTGAATATCCTCATCTGTTTTCTGTTAGGCCCTCCAAGGTACTGAGGAGTCTTGGGAGCTGGTGTAGGATGTGAAGTGCAGGAATTTGAGCAGTTTTCCCATTATTTATATAATGAAAAAGCCAGGATCACTGAAATAAGCTAAAAAGATTGTCACTCAGACCACGTGCCACTTGCTAGCAAATTAGCACTGAGACCCAAAAGAAAAACTGTGATGAAGAAAAGCAGAATCATGTCTCTTTTTTAATGTTACCTGGAAAAAGCATTTCTTATCCATTCTCCCTTTGCTTTCTTTTTTCTGGTTCAATTTTCCATCTAAAGAATCTGAGTTTCTTGTCATGCCAGCTTACAGTTCTTGAAATTTATTTTTCATGTATTTGAAAACACATATCTGGCCAGAGGTTTCCAAAATAGCCTACTGCCTTTCTACCAAAATGCAAGTTATTATACTACCCTCAGTACATTGGAGAAGCCATAGGAATAAATATATAATTTAGTAGGGATTTTTTCTAAAAGGTTTTTCCTATGTGACCTTTTCTTAAACTCAGTTCCTCTTCTTTTCATCCCTTCTGAAAAATAAACATGAAGTGGTGAGAAAGAATTTGGTACAAAGTAGTTTAATAACATTATCATCCAGGGTACTGGCTATTTTTAAGACCTGTTATTTCCTATTTTGCTGTTCTCCATCACTTTCCTCTACGAGGCAGCTCTGGTTGTGTCTGAAAATCACACAGAGGAAATGTGATCCATCTAGAAAATAAACAAAAATGGGGAGGGAAAGCTACAGAAAACTTAACAAATCCACCTTGCTGTGTTTTCTATTAAGGCCTTTTTTTGGGTCATGTGGAAAACAAGGCATCTAAATTCATATTATGGAAAAATGGGATTTTTGTCCTTGTCTGAATATTTACATCTTTCCTTGCCTGAAGGAAATGAGCTGCATCAGGGTACAGTTGTTCCCAGCCATGCCAGGGGATCACTCCCTTTTTCCAAGAGGGTCACAGCTCTGTCCTCATTGCCTCCCCTTCTAAATGCTCAGAAGTTTCCCTTGCACAGAGATTTTTTTGGAAAACAAAATGAAAGCAGATGCTGAAGAGTTTGTATTTTCCATGCAGTATTGGTTTTGTTGAGCATCAGCAATAATGTCACATACAATAGTGTATTCCCATTACTTATACCTTAACAAGGTGTGATTTTGTAATTTGCTGGTTTATACTGAGAATCATCTTTTCAATATAATTTCTAGTGTGTACCTCTTGCTAAAAGGTTTGAGACAGACAAGTTTCTATCTCTGGAGCTCCTAATGCCATTTACATCCTAAATTAATGCATTGCTTTTGGGCTTTGTTTTTCCAACCAAATGGTCTCTGAGGGTTTAGGATTAGTAAGAAAAGTAGGAAGGGGGAATAAGAGAAGACAAAGGTGGCAATGTGTTCTGTCTGGAGAATGTGTTAAGAGGCAGGACAGTTCTGCAGGTTTGGCATATTGAGGGTTTATATCATAGGAGAGCATCTCTCCTTTATAAATTACTGTGATGATAAGGAAAACACATATCCTGCTCCTCTGTCCAAGGAAGAATATCCTACATTTGTTTTCCTTCCATAATTATCTTTCCAGATGCACATTCTCTGGCTACATAATGACTTGAAATGAACCCAACTAGTCTCCATGTTCAAACATTTCAAACCCTTCCTATTTGAATTAAGAAAACAGTAACTGAGACAGAAATAATTCCTGTTTAGATATTAAAAAGGGATGAAAACCAAAACAAATATGTTCAAACTCCTGCATGCAGAAGCCAGAGTAGTCATTATTCCCCATTTCTAAGGAGATGCTTTCAAGACCAGGCTCTGAGAGCCACCATTGTGGAGACATTGGAAAAGAGGAGGAAGTGCTCTGGAGGCTCATTATCCCAAAGCAAGCCCAAACATGAGGCTTCTTTACTATATTTCAATTTCCTTGCTTCTTCCAAGTCCATATATTTTAGGAAGGAAAATTTAAATTATGAGCCCACATACCTAGAACATCAGAAAGACACTGAGAAGCAACAAAAAGAAGCTCCCACACATTCAGCACTTCTGAGGCTCCTCACACCACCCTTCTCTAACATGCCATTTTTTTTCTCCTCTTGGGTATGAATTTTTCAGCCATCTAACCTCTTCTAGTCCTTCAGCCCTCTGGTATGAAGCAAACCCACAGGATGGGTGCTTTTAAATCACAGACAACTTGACTTGGGAGGCAGGAATACAGCACAGTGTTGAGGGATTGTTATGATATTGTCCTGTCAGGTTATTCCACCAGTTCCTGCTTTAACTTTCCAAATCATTCTCAGGATAGTATTTCATAATAATATAAACTTGAAGCCACAAAAGCATACTGAGGCCAGTGAAAAGTTCACAAGTAATTTGACTTCTTCTGGCCCAAAGTGTCTCTGAGGTAAATTGGGTTGCTGTTCTCTTGGATTCTCAGAGGTATGATGATTCCTTTTTTTTTTTTTTTTTTTTTTCCCTTTTCCTTTTTATTTTATTTATGTTTTTTTTTTTTTTTCCTTTAAGAGATCGGGCATTCAGAGGTAAATGGTCTCCTTCTGGTTCTGTGAAGAGCTTTTACATTTCAGTGGTCATACCATTGTAGTGAGTGAAACCAAGAGACCATCTGGTCCTCTATTTGATCTCTGGTAATGGCCAGGACCAGATGCTTCAGAGGACAGAACCACAATCCACAGCCAATAACCAGACAACAAGAGAAGGGGTTTTTACCTCCTGTCAATTAGTGCCTCATTTATGCCTCATAAAGTGAGCATTTTTTATTTCCCACACCTTTTGTTATCCATTAGTCTTAGTCTTTAAATTGTTCAGCACTATTTTGGTCTTGGATTCTAGAAATACTGGTGGTAGAAATGCATTTCTTCTTGTGTGTTAGCTTTTTCAAGGATTAATTTCACTTTTATATTTGACAATAGTCTCAGGATTCTATATTCTATGGTATAAAGGCAACAGCCATGGCAGAGAAGATCTCAGAAATAAAATAAATTCATTATTTTTTCCAGTAACCATCTTATACTTCAGCTTGGACTTTGTATTTCACCCTAGTTCAGTGGGAATTTAGTTTTTTACTGATTAGAGTAGAAACTGGAAAAAATCATAATAAATAGTAAAAAAAAGCTATTGTTTGAGTGGGCCTTGTTTTCATGACATTACATTGAATCCTAACTTATAATTCAGAATTATTGAGTCTGATTAGTACCTCAGATCCCAAAGGCTTTGTTGATCTCATTTGTGTCTAACTGCATGTTTCTACAGAGGTGTTGCTGTACCAACTGCTCAATAATAATTTCTAGTTTGCAGGGTTTTGCATTAAGCACAAACTGGGTTTATTTCAGGCTGCTATCTCCAGCCAATGCATTGCAATGTGTTGTTGTTGGCAAGGCAGTGGGGTGCTCTCAGTCAGCAATGGTTTGTATATTTTATGTTGTTATTTTTGGTTTTTAATCATATCCTTTATTTTCCCTTTCATGCCAGAACGGTGAGCGTTTTTATCTTGTAGGATGAGTTTTGATGCACTGATTGTCTCAGATCTGAAAGGCTGAACAAGAACTTAACAGCTGAGTGTCTGTATTGCACCCAGGGGATGGAGTCAGAGCTGTGCAGCCCAACAAACCAAAGGGGTTTTCCTCATTCCATGCCCCATGACATCACAGCAATAAAATCTGGGAGAAGGAAGGAAAGTTTGGAGTTGTGGAGTCTGTCTTCCCAAGTAACCTTTATGGGTAATGAACTTGGCTGAACACCTGCCTCCTGCTGGAAAGTACTGAATTAATTCCTTATTTTGCTTTGATTTTATTTATTATTTTTATTTTATTTTATTTTATTTTATTTTATTTTATTTTATTTTATTTTATTTTATTTTATTTTATTTTATTTTATTTTATTTTATTTTATTATTTTATTTTGCTTTTGTTTTCTCTGCTGAACTGTCTTTATCTGAACCCAGGACTTTCTTCCCTTTGCCCATACCATTCCTCTCTCCCATCCCACCAGAGGGGAGCAAGTGAGTGATTGTGTGGGGCTTAGCTTCCTACTGGGGTTACTCCCCAACAAATACTTAAATACTCTAGTATGCTTCCCAAACAGATATTGACCTCTTGGATTACCTTTTGAAAACTACTCTGACTCCCAAATTCCAAAGGTCTTTCAGACCATTTCTCAGATGTTTAGATCTGCTTTTTTTTTTTTTCTACCTTTGCTGTGCTTTATAATTTTCTCTTTTTTCTATTACAAAATGATAATGTGAAATCTGCTGTATTGGTATGGATGCAAATTTAGCAGGTTTGAGGGGCTTGTGGTGTACAAGTGTAGATGCAGATTGGTTCCTGGATAATTAAACATGCAAATGCTGCCTCAGCTCAATTAGAAGATGATGCCTAGGTGCAGTTCTTTCAAGCCCTGCATAACATGGGCATTTCAGAGTATTTAATCTATTAGAAGTCATCTAGATTAACAGAAATGCTGAAGAAATTAGTTGTTTTCCTTTTAAAGACAAAGGTATTTGTTGCTTTCAGCTCAGCTTGGTGAAAATTGTATCAGCAATTTTTACAAATCACTGCAAGTAGTAGAGGGGAGGGGAAGAAATGAGTAAAAAATACTAATCTTTCCAGCGTGAGTATTTACTGTGGCATAAAAAGATATTGATTCTCACTGTGATTAACTTCAAGACATGCTTTGACAGTAAGAAAGCCAATGACAAATTGGCACAGGGAAGGGGTGAATGAAAGGAATAGGTTTTCAATATACACATAAGCTAAAGCATGGCCTCAAGTCACCAGATGGCTCAAGGGATTAGCAATGCTGTGTAGTCTTTTCACCTTCTCCTGTCCCCTCCCCTTCAAGCAACAGGTTCAAATGTTCAAGTAAGCAGCAAAAGCATCAGGCAGACACAGCTGAAATGATCTTTATCTACAGCAGGCAGTGTAGTAAAAGGGGTCACTGCCTAGTGGTGTTACCTCTGTGAGAATAATTATCTGCTGGGGATGTGTGAGTGTTCCTTTGTTTTCATTGGGGTTAAATGGAAATCTTCCCTTTGAAACGTTTCAGTTTATTTTCAGGCCCTTTCAAAAACTTCATTATGTTTGCAGTCATTCTGTAAATTTTGAAAAGAAGCACCATCCAGAAAAAAAAGCAGTGCTGTTTAAAACCTGTTACAAATCACACAATTGTTTGCTTCAATTAGGAGAGATCAGATGTGCACTATAAATCTGTGAACACACAGAAACGATATGAATCTGAGTCTTAATTTTCAGTAACAGTGTTCTGTCAGAGACATTTTGATGAATTTTGCTTCCAGTCATATCATTTTCTGGGGGAACACATGCACATACCATAAAAATATAATCATGGCTGTTAGTAAAGGAAAATCCTTTAGGAAATCTTACTAAACTACACACTATTTTAGACAACTTTTATTTAGGACATCATATGAGAAATTGTGAGGTAAAAGCTGTTGAGTTATCTTTTCCTCTATGCTTGTAGTGCTTGCAGTAGATAAATAAAGTACTTTAATCCATGTAATGAGAACTAGAGGCTGTGTTTCAACAGTATGTAAATCAATAACCAAAATCATTGGGCATATTCTACATTTAAGTTAACAGTAATGATTAAAGTGAAAAAGACTAAAACAAAAACCAAGCAACTAACAATGGAGAAAAAGGTAAAACAAAAAGCCACTGAGGCTTGTGTATAAATGTAACCCTGAATATTGTTCCATTTATTTTTGTGTGGCACTCTTTTAATTTAAAAAAGATGTGTCTAACTGGAATTTTAGGCTGTTCATACTCTGCTAACATTTAGCAAGAGAACGAACTCATTTTCTTTTCTCCAATATGCAGAAGAAAAAAATCTTAGTTTAATTTAATGACCTGATTTTGTACTGCAGATTTGATAAAACTCTACTTTTCTCTTTTTGCTCAGTTATTTGCATTCTGATGCCTGTTTTTGCAGCTAGCTGCAGTACAGTGCAAGATTTATACTTCAGATTCTAAAACATTTATTTTCTTAAATGTTCAGTCAAGTTCTTTGTGTTATATCAAAGTTTATTTTGTAAATCTTGACCTTTCAAGATGATATATTGGCCTCATTGACGTCACTGGCAAGGTTGTTTTGGACTTGAAAAGAGGACAGGTTGCTCTCAAAGATGATTTTTTGCTGAGGCTGCAATGCTCCTAGGGAGCTCTTATAAATCCATATTGCCTGGGATTTCACTTTGTATTTTTTTTGGTTTTTTTCCTAGTACATGCCAATTGTACCTCTCAGATAACAGTATCTATTCATCAGCTGTGCTGTGATATTTGAGTATGTGTAAATGACAAAGTTTGAGCTGTAGATTCTTATTGATTCTATTAAGTCACAGTTCTAATACAGTTCAATTTTTTCTACAGTGAATTTATTCCTTCACTACCCTCCTTCCTTTCCACCAAGGATGTAAGTGGTGTGATTGCAGATTATGGGGCAGACAAACAGTAGTTTGAGGTGGGCACAGACTGGCAAATCTCCAAGGACAAGGAACAGGAGAGAGGAACAAGGAAGAGGACTTCTCTGTCATTTGGTCCTTTGTATTTAGGTTGTCCCATTTATATTAAACAAAACCAGAGAAGACAAGAATATTCAACTTGAACAACAGACCCTGATTCTGCTAGACCTTTCAATAAATAATTGCTTTGTGCATAAAGAAATCATTAGGTTAAAATGTCTTCATGGAAGAGAAGTTCAAAACAATGTGACAGCCATCACTGAGCAAGTTCAATACTGAATAAGCAAATTTTTTGCTCAGATTCTCTTTACTTATAAGGTCTTGTCATTATCATGATAACTAATGAACCTAGAAGAAAAGCACCAGGAAAATAAATAATGTAATGTAAGCTGATCTGGAATACAGTTTGGCTTCTGGGAGAAGGGATGTCAGACTGAACTAACTGAATGTTCAACAAGGTCTGCACAGCAACTCACCAAGCACTACACAAGTTCACAGCAATTCACCTAAGTGTTCATATCTCAATAATCCTCTTCTGAGACACTTTTTTACTCTTTTCACATTTTTCTTTATCTCATTTTCTGCTATTTAATGCTTTATAAGAAGAAGACTATCTTGTTTCTTCATTTAGAACTTTGCTTTGTAATCTTCCTTGGAACTTGCTGGATTTTTTCTCTGTTATATATCCAGTGTATTGTGATACCATCACGCCACTTACAGCATGAATTTCAGTTCATTTGCAAATTTAACAGCTTTACAGTGCAATTACTGTGATGTATCTGGCAGAGACATGAGCCTGCATTTCTTATTTGGGTAAAACTTCTCTAAGTTAATGAGTTAATCAGCAGAGACAAATCACTGAATGCATGAAGTTTGCTTTGTGTTTATGTATTGCTTCATAAAACTTGATCACACACTGGTAGACTGAGAGTGGTCAGCTTTAGGCTTCAGAAGCCTTTAGCATCTCCTTCTTTCCTTGGTTATCATGGACTTCTTCTGACTCTCTGAAATATCTCTCATAGTTTTATATCAGCTAAAGTTTCAATTCAAATAAAAAGGGGGGATTGGTCTGTTGGTCATCAATCATTTTAGCCTATTATGTTGATTTCAGTGAAGTATCTTCTGTTTAAGGTGATGCTCAGTTTGAAAGTTGCAGAACTGGTATCTAAACAGAAATTAACTGTAGTCACAGTATTTCTACATGAGCTGTTTATTGAAGTGCAGAATGTATAGCTACGGACTATAACAGTGGACAACAAAATGTAAGACATAAATGCTGTTTGGTAAAATACACTTTTTAGTACTTCTCTGAGTGCTGCCAGTATTGTTTAAAAATATTTCAGGCACAACATTTGTTTTAGAGGAAAAACTCTTTAAAAATGTATCTGAAAGACTAAACTTTGGCCCCTCCAAGTTCAGTGCCAATATCCTTTGTGCTAGTCTTATTCTGAAAATGGGGAGTTTTGGACAATTTTACAGTTGTTCTCAGATTACAATAAAATGCAAACCAGACTCTAGAAATGTGCACATGTTATTGTTAGCCTGTGTGTCAGCCCTGTCCTCATAAAATAAATTTGAAAGTGCAGCTTTCCAGCAGCAAAGCTCTCAGGCTGCTCACTGTCGAGGGCCATGTGAGATGAAGGGGAGGTGGGAGGAAAACTCTTTTCAGAGGTGGGCACAGGCCATGTAAACAGATGTGGCTGGGCTGAATGGGGAGCCTGAATGGCAGCATTGTTCCCTGCCTTCCCTCCCTCCCCCTCCTAGCAGGGACCCAGCACAAGCCCTGCTCCCGAGATGAGAGCTTAAACCCTGCCTTAAACCCAAGAAACCTTGAGAGCACTGCAGTTTTAATCTGTCAAATACCACAGTTGCTCACCTCCCCAGGGTCATTCCAGAGGCATTCCTGAGCACTTTATAGCAGGCTTTGCTTAATTTTTTTTTTAAATTTCTTTTTCCCCAACAGAATTAATTTTAAACAGACGCTTTCAAAATTTTTTTCCAATGGGACTTTTACATTTCATAATTCATTGTAGTTTATTTTGGAAAGTTTTCTGTGACCCCTGATGAACATGTAAACAGTATCTTTAATATATACATAAATATATAATGCTGTTCAATAGCTTTACATTAAGTGCATTCCAAGAAGGATGACTCAGGAGATACTATAAACATATTTTATGCAATTTCATATGTTAAAGTAAAATCCTCTATTCTTCAACTTCTGATTGCAGGGACACAGTTCAACAGTGTTGATAGAAATTCATCTCTTAACCTCCATGCCACTGCTGAGTTTCTATACAAATGTTCATGGATTTATTTCACTGGGAGCTGTTATTGTGGAATACTTGTAAAGGTCACATATAAGAGAATTTGGAAGCTTGCCCAGGTTGCTTCAAGTAACCTTTGGGACAAAGAGTTGTGTGATTTTTGAGGCCTTTGTAGGGAAGAGGTAGAAACAGTAACTTAATTCTGGTTTAAGGGTTTAACTAGACTTCGTTTCATGGAGGTAAAACAGCCCAGTTGTCCCCAGTTATGTTCAGAAATGTATACACTGAAGTTATTAATGTAATATTGAAGTTCATTAATTTGTTATTCATTAAATACATGCTGCTGTATTCTGCTGGCCAGGACTGGTGGTTTTTCCTCACCCTTGTAGTGATAAAAGTTTGTAGTCCGTGTGTTTCAGATTTGTAAATTCTAACATTTGGCAACTGTGTTGGTGAAGGTCATGAATGTATTTTATAGGCATTTCTGTGAAATGAGGCATGCCAAACACCACCAGAAAAGAAAATGAGAAAGTGAAACAGAAGAAAGAGGGTAGAGGACTGTATGTTTGGTAAGTGCTAGTTTGCATTTCTTTCATAGTCAAAAATTAGGTGTGATTCCTCTGTAACAGCTCAAAGGGCACACATAGTCATAGGTCCAGTTAATTTTCTGATGCCTGAGTCATTTTTTTTGTATCAGCAGCGGCTTGGGGAAGCAAAATGAACCCAACAGCATGTTTTAAACAGTATTTCAGGGTCACTCTGCCAGCGTTCAATTTGCAGTTCTGCTGTAAATCTGCCACCACAGGCAATGTACAGGAGTGTGCTCAATCCTTTTTTTTGGCGGGGATAGGACTGGCTTGTTTATTTTTTGGCACATTATTAAAGCCTAGTTTGTTGTGGCTATTTTTTTTTTTTTCCTTTCTGTACTATGATTTTGTCTCCAAAATAGTGATGGGAGTGAATAAGGTGGCCTGATTTAATTCCTTGTTCTGCCTCACACTCTGTGTCTTGTGTCATTAATAGATCTAATAGGATTTTGGCACGAAACCAAAGAAGGGGAGGGAGGAAGGGATGAGCTGCAGAGAGAGCTGGTGCCTTTCTCAACCCAAAAGTGATGTGAGCTCTCTCTGCCTTCTCTTGTTCCTCCCTGACAGAGCTAGAGGCATTTCTCTATACATGAGTGTGTCTCATGCATTCATGAGGCTTTTTGACACCACAGCCTCTTTTGTTAGGAGATAGATCACAGCTCTGCCCTTCTCCCAGCTGCCATATGGTGCAGGGGAAAGGGGCTTTCAAAGGGAGAGCAGGGCTGAGGAGCCAGGCAGGGAGAAGAAAGCGATGGAACGGCGGCAGATGAGATTGATTTATTTTCACAGCAAAGGAGGAAAGTTTCTCTGACTGCTGGAGAGGAGAGGGGGGTGCCTTGGAGTAGAAAACTGTCTCCAGAGTAGGCAAACAGGCTGTTGGGATGATAGCCATGTTGTGCTTGCTCTCCAGGCACAAAGCTTGAAAATAAGCATGTGCATTTTTGTTTTCTTAGTAATGTTGGCTGAGGAAAGCTGAGAAAGTCTAATAGCCCCAGTGCCTCAGCACAGGATCTCAGCTGCCTCAGCCCAGCTTAGGTTTTACATTTCTCTGAGACTGAGTCTCTCTGCCCTACCATGTGTGCATAACTGTCAAGCTTCAGACTGACAATGTTAGAAGATTCCAAAAAATACCTGTCTTCACCATGGCGCTTGGAGAAGGACTGCTTGAAGGAAGACATCAGATGATAAATTCTTCTCTCTGTTTGTGAATGCAAATGCATTAAAATCAACTGAGTTTTTCAGACTTACAAGCCATTACCTTGTTTTACCAAAGTGACTTACTCTATTAAAAAAGAAAAATTAACTGACTCAAATTTACTATGTGCTATTTTTCCTGTCTTTTACTTCATTCAGCTTCAAAAGGAGGTCTGTTTCACACCTGACTGCAACCACTTTGACTCCCAGGTTTGGTGACCAAATATTTCAACTTAAAAATAAGAAAAACAAAAATTATATGTGCGTGTCTTAATCAAAAGAATTTATTACTGAGATTTCTTAAATTGTGTGGCAAATTGGGCTTTGATCTTGATGTCAGTATAGATCAAAACAATACATGTAAGGATGCACTTCTCAAAATTTAGGAAAAATTCTGATAAAACCGATTGGAATTGCAGTTTTTATTCCCAGAAGAATTATTAAATCTGTGTAATTATTTTAATATCCCTGTGGGACTGAACTAAATTATGCAGAATGGACAGAGAGGGACCCAACTATATCACTTCAAAATTTTGAAATGTTTTTTTCTAAATACATTTAAGGTAATTTTGTGTCTCCTTTTGTGCTTCAAGAGAGTTATGGAAGTTAAAATTCAAAGGACATGTGAGAGGACTGGGAAGATCAAAGATAGAGGACATTTCCACAGGAAGGGAGGATACATGGATGGAAGAGGCAAGGAGAGGGATGTGGTACAAGTTTAAAAAATTGTGCTTGGCACAGTAGCTAGGGAACCATTATTCACTATTTCTCAAGTAAGTGACTGGAAGACACCCAACACCAATTTAAAATAAAAGTTTTGAAATGAATCAAATAAACTCTTTCATGTCACTGGGCGAGATTAAATTGAAGCTTTCATTGCTGCCATAAATTCTGAAGGCCAAAAGTATAGATGGGTTTAAACTGATTCATTTGAAGAAGAATACAGTTGATATTGCAGTAACTTAGATGAAAACTTGTAGCTTGGAAAATCCTAGAAATGGTGTATTTGGGGGAACTGGGACAACATGTCAGAAGAAGCAATTAATTTCTAATTTTCTTGTATCATTTTACCTCTTCTACTGACCAGTGCAAAAGCCCAAATGTACATGAAGCCAACATTTTATCTGCCTCAGTATAATTTTTTCTTTTATTCTTATAAAATATTTATCAATTCCAGTAATCTGGGCTCTCTCTTTGCTCCTTTTATCAAGTTGGGTACCATTCATATCTATAATTCTGTAGTTGACTTTTGAGTTTTAACTGGAGTGAAGATATTGAAGATATTTGGAAGATATACCAGACAAGGAAAGTTGTTTCAAAGGGGAATATTCTAGTCCACATCCCATGAGACAATAAGTGAAGCTCAAGTGGTTTCTGAAAGTGACTCTAAACAATATACGCATTTCTAAAAATGAACTGTTTGACTTGGATTTGACATGAGATTACTTTTAAAACTGACAAATTTGTTTTTAATAAAAAAAAATTAAATTACAGCTTTTGTTGCAGATGAGTATCTTATATAAAGGTTGGTGTTCCCATTTCCCAAGTTGTGCTGCTTAAGTTGGTTTATTGCAACACAGGTCCACTGAAGCACTGTAATACTTGGTGTAGAGAATCAGGATTGTCCTTTCACACTACTCCCTGGCTAGAGGAGGTGGAGAAATGCCAGCCTGAATTCCATTGGCTTGGATTCAGCAATGCCTTTGAGTAAGAGTCAGCAAAGCTTGTTTTAAGTTAATGATGGTGCTACACACAGCCCTCATGGAGAACATGTGCAAAGGATCACGTTCCCCTTTTATGCACATGTCAGCCCTTGAGAAAAGTAGAGTGGGATGAATAAAACCACTTCACCAAGATTATTTCTGAGAATTTCTAAATGAGTCATCCAAGTTTCATGTAGTTCATAATTTAAATTATCTATATAATTGTGCTTTTCCTTCTGCAAATAAAAACACATGCAAATGAATGAAGGAAAGGAAAATAATATTTTTGTGAGCAAGTGGCAGTCACAAAAGAACTATTGTGTTTCTTGTTATTGCAGTTTTTTCTGTCAAGTGAAAAGACGCTGCCATTGCTAATCATCTTAAAAAACACTGCTGCTTTTTGAAAAATGAAAAGCAGCATTTGAGCTAAATTCTAATTGGATGGTAAATCTGTGTTAGTCACAAGCGTATTTATTCAGTATTCATCTTCTCTAGCTAATTTTATAGTAGTAAGAGAAAGACAATTTGTACAAAAGAACAGAGAGGTAAGTTTTTTTTTTTTATTATTACTATTATTGTCATTGTTTTGATCAATATTTTTACTTCAGAAATGAAGAAATGCTCTGCTGGGTGAGACTGGTGGCCCAGCTTCCAGGAGTGCTATAGAGAAGGTCATGTGAGCCTTTGTCCCCTTAGTCCCTGGACATTCAGAATTGTGGTACTATCTGGTTTAGGACTAGGCAGGCATGTACCCCTTTTTAATCTATTTGATGACCATCTGGCCATGAGTTTATCTAATCCTTAACCTGCTGATACCTCTAGACAGGAAGTAAGAAATACCAATAACTAATGTGAAAGAGTACATTCTTATAATCTTATAATCAATGCTTTACAATGTAAAGGAAATTGTTTATTAAAACCCACCATTTAGTATGTTTTATGGGATCAAAGAATTTGACCAAATAGCTCTTGGTTTCCACATAAGATTTAAACAAATTAGCATAATTTATGATATTCAGACAGATATAAAAGCTGGTTTAAGATATAACATGTATAGCCATGAGTTTAATTGTCTCAAGGATGCCAAGTACAATAAAACAAACTGAAAATTAAGTGCTCATAAGTTTAATTGAAGAGAGCACTTAGCACCTTGCTGTATTCTAAGTAAACTGCTTATGCACTATCTTATGGTCATGACACACAAGTGAAGTGAAATGTTTACTTGATCTCAAGTATAGATTAGAAGAATGAATACAAATTCCTTTAGATGGATGTCTTTTTTCCTAAAATTAACCTGTATGTATTATATTTGGGCTGCCTGGTAAAACTTCCTTATTCTTACAGGCAGAGAAGGAGCTAGAATCTTGGTGCTGCAGGGGTAGGTAAAGCATGTTAATTCATGAAGTGTTTCAGCAACTTCACAACATTCCCAGTGTGCCTTGCTTGTGAATCTGTATTGCAAACCAACAGTAATTGTACTGCATGGGGATAGTTTTGCCCAGTTTTTTAAAAAAAGATGCTAAAGCATCAAAGATACCTCTCTTCAGGTACCACAGCTACAGAGAATCCAAAGGCCATGTGATCTGGACCAATATTTATCTCTGCATAAGGACATTTATCTTGATTTTCACTGAATACAGACCTTTAGAAAATCATTTGACAGGACATTAGACAAGAATTGTTCTACTCAGGCATCTCAGTGCATGATTCTGAGTAGCACAGAAGTGTCAAACCACATTTGATTTCAGTTGCTGTTATCCATGTATGGTTTTGACAAGGAAGGCATTATTATATCAGATTTATTCAAGTACCATAATTAGGCATCTCATCACTTTATAAAAATTATGTCCTGTCAACAACAGCAATGACAGCAAGAAGTATGGGATATCTGTAGAAAGAGATGTATATTTTATATTTAAACATAATGTGACATACTTAGAGCCTGTGGTACATATTGTTTTGCATTTTTTTCAGAGAAGTTAACTGAGAGCACTCATTGTATCTTGAGAGCCTTGCAGCCTCCAGGTAGGTCATTGCTGCAGTTTGAAACTGGAATTATTCTTGAGTCTTGCCTGGCATGAGAGGATTTTGGGAGAAAGGTTCCTCATTAATGATGCTCAGAGGAAACCACTGCTCTAAAATGACTAGGCAGCTTCCATTTCCTCAGAGTGTGCTGGGGTGATTTTATGATGCTTGTATCCCCAATAGTCTGTTCTGTTTGTGCTGGATGTTAAGTTCTGCACTTGTCAGACTGGTTTTGAGAGTGAAGGGGGAGAAAAAGCTCAGAGTTTGTTTGCTTTTGAGGGAAACATTCTTTTCAGTTTGTACCCCAAATTTCCAACAGCAAGATGTATCCAGCTTACAGGTATAGCACTTTTTAAGTTAAGAAATTATGCTTGTAAAGGCTGAGTAGAACTCTGCTCTGCAATTAAAACAAATTGTTTTAATTTTAAATATAATAACTTTTGATAGTAATGAAATAGATCAATAGAATACAAGCAGAATGCTTAGAAGAATCTTACGGATTCTTTAAGTCCATGTGGGAAATAAAACATTCTTATGTAAAAATTCTTATTCCTGAGTTAAGGCATTACCAAAACTGAATAATATAGATTATCCTTGATACTGAAGCAGAAGAAATTTGTAGAAATTATGTTGCTTGAAAATGGTTTAACATCCATTCTTAAAAATAAATTTTCTTGTCTTCTTTTTTTTTAAAGACACCATATAGAACCAACCATTTCCTTTCACTGGGAGCACCTGGGTTCTCAGCAGCTTTTGTTGAAAACAGCCTCTTACATGACTTTACTAACTTAAGTTACAAAATTTTGCTATGTACAGACTTTCAAAAGCACTGTAGTGTTACAGTTAATAAAAAAAAGGAAAAAAGACAGTGTCTGTGTACCTTACATCTGCAAGTGTTCCGTACTTTTACCCACAAATATCTTCAAAGCAAATGATACTGGTTTTGTCCATGGCATTGCACATGCTGAGATATGTGGTAACCTGAACAGTGTGGGCTGGGAAGGAAAAAAATATGGGAGGACTACCTTTCATGCTTACTGCCCAATAAATATTAGTGCAATAAATAATTTTTTTGCATCCAGTTTCATTACTCATTCTGCTCACTGCATCATATTTCATTGATCTCTTATAAGCTGAAAGTGTACTTTGGTTTGCTATCAAGGTTTAAACTTTCTGCCAGATGTTTTCTGCTACATTCTGGAAAAAAACACTCAACCTCAAATATAAGTCTTGTTATTTTGTCCCCAAGTTGAGCACAGGTCGGTGGCATAAATTCCTATAACCTTGAAAGATGCTGTAAGTAATTCCTTAAACAAAACCAAACATAAGCAGAGGCCATATTTCAGAGATTGCTGTAATGTCAAATGAATAAGCCCCCATTTCATTACTGAATGCAGTGCAATAAGTGCATTCAGCCTCTGAACAGAAACACATTTCAACCCTACAGCATATTGAAAAATCTCTGTGGCCAAATAAAGTAAGATGAAAAATTCCCATCTAATGAGAAGCAGCATATTATCCTGTTCATGTCTTTTATGGTGTCACATGTCCTCTGATGTTAAAGTTGGATCATATAGCTCTTTGGTCACATAACAAGTAAGCAAACACTGAATCTCCCCTCTTCCTGTCCCTGCTCCTTCCTCTCTGACCCTCAGAGGAACTGTGCAAAGAGCAAAAGAAAGGGGAAAAAAGAGACTTACATGTGCTAGGATTTAGCTTCTGGCAAGAGACATTATAAGGAATTTGTTTCCTGGCACATAATTTACATGTCCAGTCCTCCCTCCCACTGCTTTTCTTTCTCCCACCCTTCCCCCCTGCTCCCCTCCCAGGCTGTCTTCTCGCTCCGCAGAGCTCGCTGCGGCTTCCTGCCGTATGTTTGCTTTCTATTTTCATATCCATGGGAAAGGAATCTGCTCCAGCACAGGGCTGCTGTCTGCCCTGTGCCCATGCTGCTCATCACTGCCACTTCTAGCTTAAGCCTCAGGTATTTGGGCTCCATTAAGTGGTGGTGAAACCATCCAGCAAATGGCAGTCATTAAATTTTAGCCGAGTCCGCTGGAGAGATTTCCTCTTCTCTTTGAGGTTTTTACTTTCTGCATACAAAATAAAATAATTTTCAATTTTAAATATTTAATCTAAATCCAGGTTTAGGGTTTTATTTTTGGGGAAAAGAGTTATGTCCCTCTTGCTCATTAAAGGGCCCTCTGTTGTGTATCTTTGATGCTGCTTTGGGCAGCTCTGCCACTTTGATCCTCTTAGAAACAGGCTCATTACAACATCCACCTCGCAGAGTAACACTTCAAAGCTTTGCAAAGGACAAAGGGAGGAATTTAGAAACAGAGCCAAGTGGCTCTCAAGTATCTTGACTAAATTAACTTTGTATTAAGTGTTACTGGCCCAGTTGCAATTTGGAGAGGAGGAAACAAAGAAGAAACTCTATGTGCTTCTTTCACGCATTTTATATCAAACGAATAAATATGCTTGAAATCTTCTAGAACCCTGCCACAGCATCTGCTAAACAAAGCAGATATCATAGTTGTATCAAAGTTAGCAGTTGCTCTGCAGATGTTAAAAAGGCAGATTGACGTTGTCAATTGACTTGATTTATATTGTTAAGAGTAGTAGAGTTAATATTAATCAGTGAGATTAACAGAGGAAATCGGCAGTTCTCAAAATCATTATCTCCAGAACCAGCATCCACATTCATCTTCACACTTTCAGATCTATCTTTGCTGTAATGATTAGTATTATGGGTCATTCTCCAGCCTAAATTTATTACTCCTGACATGCTTGACTTAGTACTTCAGTCAGAAATTCATTACTGCTCCAGTATACTATTTTCACTTTGTGCTTTCAGCACAAATTGCAGTGCAGTGTTATTAACATGAGCTTCTTGAGCAGTCTTGTGCCAGTGAAGGTACAATGGCAATTACAGAGCTCAGCCATACCCTGAGTGTCACAGCCATGTTGCCTAGCAGGAGTGGGAAAATCACTCTAGCCCTAGTGGGTGACTGTGAGTTTACACTCCCAGCTTAAATTGCCATAATCCCTGCCATGGGAAGGGTTTTTGCTTTTGAAATATAATGTGTCTCTGCTTTAGGTGGTAATGATTCCTAACACAACCCTTTGCACAAGGTGCTGTAAGTCAAATGCAGATGCCATTCATTACAGACTTTGAAAATCTCTATGTTGGCCTCTCTCAAAGACAGCAGAAAGACTTCCACTTGAAAGTTGTGATTTTATTATTTATTCTATTTATTCTGTCTTTTGAATCCTTCACCAGAAAGGTTTTCTGAACAAATCAGAGTACCATTTTCTGAGATCCCACTGAAATAGTCTAATCCTGTCAATAGTTTGCTAGGCTTGAGACATTATTAATTTAGAAAATTCTCCTTTAACTAACAGGTTCTTTCCAATACTGTGTGTTACAATGCAAGTTGTACTTCTGCTTTGAAAATGTAGTAAGAGTGTAATAAACAGAAGAAAATCACCAGGAAGCCTGCAACTCTTAGGTTGCAGGATGGAGGGTGTAGATGGCTGCCATTTATCAGGGCTATACCATGTTCATTATGTGCTTTATTGCCCCGGAAGAATTGCCATAGTATCTTGCTCACATATATTTCTACTCTGTCTTCCTAGCAATCTTTAAAATGTACTTATGTGCCTCCCTGAACCATTCATTTCCTTCTTGCAAAGAGTTCATGATCAATGAACTATGATTTTTTTTCTAGGGAAAGCAAAAAAGATAGTGCTTTATAAACTTTTCGTAATAAACAAAATTTCTTTGAAAACAAAGAAAATCAGATTTTATACACATTTGGTTTGCCCACATGTATTTCTTTGTGAGGTATGAATTCAGTGCTAATATAATTTCAAGCTCTTTTGTCTTGATTCAACAGGACTCCCAGGAGTCTTCTGGGAAAACAGAGAAAGAAAACACGATTTGAATGGATCTCTAACATGGATGAGTTTTAAATAGAACATCTGAGGATCAACAGTGCAGCTGGTAATTGACTTACTCATTCCACTTAATGAGAAATCTACTTCCCAGCCACTCCAGCCCATATCAGCCTGCCCAAATGAATGTGATACAGTGACTGTCTGCTTCAATTTTTGTGAATGATTTGTTCTCTGCTGTTAAATTGTGAAATTGGAGATTAAGTATCACTTTCACTTCCCTGTCAATATGCCCTGGAGCTGAAGCATTCTCCTGAAGGTTACTGTGGGCTAGAGATAGAGTTGCTGCTGTTTTGGACCCTGGAGAGTTACACATTGTCCTGGACATGGAGCTTCAGCATGGTGTGCTTTATTCTTCTTTATTTTTCTCTTTAATGCAAGCCACGTTCAAGTTAGCCTAATTTCTGATTGATCCAGAAGGCCACTTAACTTTTGCACTTCAGTGACAAGTCTAGAGAATCCACTTGGCACTGGCAGAGCCTGGGCTTGAGGTTAGGAGTTTAAGAAAGAGTGCAGACACCTGCAGTGTGACTTACATCTTCATATCTGTGTCATTTACAACCCTGCATGCTGGGTAAAGCAGAAATCCTGGATTTGTCCATATCAGGTCTGCTATGAACATTGATACCTGTTCTGTTTGGAACATAAGGAATCTGTATAGAGAGACTAATGTTTTGCAATAGAGCAGGAATGTGCACTGCATGCTGCATGAACCCTGGGATCAAATCCTCCCTTCAGGAAATGGTCTTTAGGTAGAGCAGCACTTCACTGAACTTGGTCTCTAAAGCAATTTCCCAAAGTAAATGATCAGGTTATAACACAGTTTCCCAAAATTTTCCCACTTTTATTCTCTCACTAGCCACTAAGCTTTTGGGCACTGCCAGCAAATCCCAACAGCAATATTTTCTCCACCAGCATATCAGTGACAGAGCCAAACAGTGACAAATAGAGTCCTTTCATAAATGCAGTTATTCCTCACTGTTTCACTCACATTTCTGTTGGCATGGTGATGCTGTCAACATTGTGATTTTGAAATAGCAGGGCACTACCACAGTGGTTGTTATGACCTCTTTTTATGTAGAGAGGTATTTATTTCCCTGACTGTCCTAAGCAAAGCAGGAAATCTTGATATATTCTAAAATATTCTTCCACTTGTGAACCAACATTTGCCATTTCTGTCTCTAAACTCATGGTGCATCTATCACCAAGAAACTCAGAAGTATTTGAACAGAATACTTGCTGACTGACAATTTGCCTTGAGGAGATAAAGTTCTGTAACTAAGCTCCTGGAAAAAGCTCTTTTGGGGCAATTGGAAGTTTACTGTCCTGATGTTGTGCATACTCTCCTGAGGGTGATTCTTTCAAAGTTATATCCTGCTCTAAATCTCTCCCCATTTTAAACACAGTTGGTCTTTAGGCAATGAAATATTGGTTTCTATTCATATCTGAGTTCTTCTCAGTTCTTTCCCCCAAAGTCGATCCTAATCCATAATTCAGTTTCTTTTTAATATCTGCTTCAGGCACATCTTTATGGAGAAATAGACTGAATTTTACACAGTTGTTAGCATACCCAATGGAACATCCATGCCCAGTATATGAGGAAACCCAAATTTTACTGATCATTTTAGTTGGCTCATAATGTTTAACAGCTCTCTGCCATGTTCAAACAAATAAGATTTTCCTTGGAAATACTAGGGCTTGTATTTCACAATCTATTCCATTCTCCTACTTCTCAATTTCATTTTTGACTGAAGAAGATCCGAATAGAACAAATCATACTGTGTTTTAAAACCTGCTTACCAGAAATCCCAGTTTAGTCCTTGCACAATTTATTCTATTCTATTTTGAGCTATGTATCAGCCTCTGTAACAGATACAAAACCAGCAAGTAGTGGCTTATATTGCATTATCCACAAATCCCTTGATTTGGTTGGAATGTAGATCACATATGAGTTTTTAAAAACTATTCTGTTTGCAGCTGCTGTCCTTTGGACAACTTTCCCTCCCCTTTAGCCCCTCTTCTAAAGAGGTAACTGCTTTATTTGTGAAGAATCCTTATCAGCAGCATGAGTTCTAATTCATCATGTAGTGTCCTGGAATGTCATCCTTCTACAACTTATAAATATATTTCTATTTTTAAAGCAACTTAATACTTCCTTATAAGGCAAAATCAAATCCTGACACATTTCTCGAAATTGTGACAAGCCCCTGGGAGACTCTTGCCTAACTACACTTTTCAGTCCATAGTGAGTTTCTCTCTCAAAATTTTAGTTTTATCAGCTTATGCAATTTTCAAAAGCTAAAAGGAATACATAGTGATAGGAATATATTAATGAACTTGGGCTGCTTTCTCATGGAAATCTTGTTTATCTATTTGTTTCTGAGCAAAAAAAAAAAAAAAACAAAAAAAAAAAAAAACCAAAAAAACCCCACTTGCTTTTATCAGGGAAGCTAAGAAAACAGAGGAAACTCTAAAGGACAAATAATGGAAAGGACTGACAAAATAGGACTGGGGCAAAAGGAAAATGCTAGGCTTTCTTCTGCTTTTAGTTCCAGCTAGTCCTCATTTTACCCCCAAACTCATGGCCAACTCCATTCCCTTGTTCCTTTATGGTAGAAATAAAATCCAATGACCCCAGTTCTTTTCCAAGAGAAAGATTTTATTTATCTACTTTTATTTTTATTTTTTACTTCATTTTTATTTGATAAAATGCCATTTTAAAAGCCTCTGGATAAAGAGATACTCAACAACTTAACATTTCTTGCATTGTGTGCAGATTAGTTTCTAGATGGTAATTTCAGCTGAACTGTTGTATTTTAAAATATCTCAAAATTGACTCCCTACAACAGTATCTAAGTACTTGTGACTATAGACATCTGTAGCAGTAGTAGATGCATTCATTTCCCATCCATACCTTTTACAATTTTTCATAGCAGAAAAGCTTTTTTCTCCTCTTAATCACACATGTTTAACAGAAAAAGGCTCTATTTTAAACACAACTTGTCATTTTGGAAAAAAAAACCCAAAACATATCTTAGCACATATTAGTTCAAAAAGGAGTATATTGAAATATCTATTTTTACTGACAATAGTTGAAATGAATTCTTTGGCAGGATGACAGGTTCCACTTCCAAATAAATTCTGAAATCTCTGTATGGATTTTTCTAAAGTATTTACTGAAATTATGAATAATATTTCCTAATGTATGGATCACTTGAAGATCTAAGGCAAATGAACTCAGACAGATCCATATTAGTAGAATTTCAAAATTATATCTGCATCATGTGCTTATCAATATTATGTACACAGACTGTATATTTAGCTGACTATTTCCTAAATACAATAACAGGTAAGCACCTCAAGGCTGATAACAGTGGTGTGTATAAATATGGAATCCTATAGTAATTATAAATTAACTTTTGTCTATTAATTTATAATGTTTTCCTACAATGTTTGGGATAGACAGTGAGCTGTTAATCTGCTAAGGTATGTGAAATGGGATCTCTTGCATCACCTGGGATTAACATGCCATTTACATGGTTGTTAAGTAATGGATGAGATAGTGGAGGCTGAGGACAGGCTCTGTGGCTGGTCCTGGTGCTGCCTGTGAGACCTCTGGGCTCCTCTGGCTGCTGTGGGGTCAGCAGAGCAATCACTGTGCCAGGCACCAGACAAAAAGTCTGCCAGCCTCCTTCTGCAAGATGAAAAATGAGATGGTAGAGTTCAGTGATTCAAAGAGATTAATGTGACCACACTAGACACTAAACTGACCAGGCATAATTCACAAACTAGTATTACTCCAGGTAACATGACAAAGTGCTCTGCCCAGGGAGATCTAGTTTTGATGTACTGGCATCTGAATGAGAAAAGCAGAATTAAGAGTCACATAATTTGTTTCCCACTGCGACCCCTCTTAAGATACTGGATCTCATGGGAGTGCACAGAGGTTTACTGCCAAGGCTGATGAAAACTGACCCATTCCAGTTCACAAGATGGATTTTAGAGAAACTGTGGCAGAAAAGCCACATGTTTCAGCTGATGAATTGATCTAAAATTGAGTCTCTTGAAGACAGCAGATGGGAAACAGAGCAAAGCTGTGGATATAATATGGTGAAACCAAAAGGGACATTTCCAAACCAAACAAATAAAAAGATGGAAGCATAACAAAGAGCACCTTTATAAAAGTGGGCAACAAAGGACTATGGACTCAGCCATTACAACAAACCTTTTTGTTCTATGTTTTTGCAATCACCAGCACTTTTACAAGCCATAAGCCAGCAGTACCTCACTGAATGACTGATCCACATATTGACAGCAAGTACAGTGACACAATGAGGGTGTTTTTATCAATTTAATGGAAGTATGAGGTAAATACACTGTGTTGGGGATACTGATATATCTCTTTTTCCAACATTATATGGAAACTAAATAGGTCTCATCAGTATTAAAAGTGTGATTTAGAGTCGCCTCTGAGGTGCATGGATTCTACAATCTTCAGTCTCAAAACTATGCAATTAATAATGCTGAAGGCTGGTCACGAGCTAATATGCTCTGCCTACAATTTCTGGACTGAAACTGCTGCTGAGGGAACAGATATATCTTTTCCTATCTATATAAATCTGATGCAAAGTAATTATACAGGGGTTTATGTCACATTAGCTAAATTGGTTCACAGTTTAAATCAATGCAAGATTTTAGAAGTGGTCCTAGGTTCCAGATACAAAGGTTTCTTACAGTGCTTAGTCATGATTATGGAAGAGCTGCCCAGGTATGGAAGGCTATTAAGTTAAAAACAACCATTGTGAATTAAATGTGATGAGACTGCTCAAAAATGCTGTCACTAATTTGCTAAGTCTCACTTATACAAGGATAATAATATTTTTGGAACTGCTTTGGAAGTGATACCCTGCTATTAATATACTCTTTGTTTTCTTTTTTTTTTTTCTTTTTCTTTTTTTCCCCTTTTCTCCTAAAAAGCAGGATTTAAATTACAGTTTCTGTCTGAAATTACAAAATGGTGTTTTCTCTCTCTTTTTTCTTTCTCTCCTTTTTCTTTCTCTGCTCAGCAGATACAGCTGCAAACATTGAACTGAAGTGCTTTCTGGGCAAGATCACTGCACATGGATGGTATGAGCTGGCCATTTGCAGGTAGATATTAGCTGGCAATACCAATGTGCTTTATGAGTCAGGTGTGAAATAATTTGCAGGCTAACAACTTCCCTGTATATATGAATGTCTCACAGACATTTTCTTTCTTTCAGAGCTGTATCTCTGCCCACCTTGTGCAGCTGCATTAGTGAGATGCCGTGTAAAGCTCTCCATTCCTCTCCAGTTTGGGATCAGCCCTGCACTAACCATGGTCAGAGAGTTCCCAGACTGCTCACAGGCTGAACTCTGCCTTTTTTAGAGCCCAGTCAGACAGCACTCACATGGGCCTGCAAAACTCTATACAGGACTCAACCTTCATTATGTCTTATGGAACTTTGCATATTCATTTGTTTTCAGAAATAATGGCTCTGAAAGTTCCATTTTGGTCCCACTAGTCTCACCTATGAAACTGAAGGTAAGTATTGAGTGGATAAGTTGATTGCAGAACAATGTAGTGTCTGCTGGCCTATTTTTACCCTTAGAAAGAGCTAGAGCCCTCTATCCAAATTTTATATTCATTTATGTCTATTTGCTAAGTAATTATTTTCTTCTTCATCTTTCTCTACCCTGACACCTTAATCTTGCAGACATCTTACTGTTGTTAATGAGAAATAACTCCCTGTCTTTACAATGCTCACTTTCTATTTCTGAGCATGGAGGCATCACATGATAGCTCACTTTGCAAGACTTGAAAATATTGTGTTGTACCCCTCTTTTGAAGAATACATTTCTATTAACAGAGCTCAAACCAGGAGCAATAATGACAGCCTTACAAACATGATTACTAGCTGAGACACAAATACAGTCACTCTCTTGAATACATTACACAGGTATTATTTTCAGCTCCAGATCTGAAAGCAATTTCCATATTCTACAGACAAAAACATGACACCTATCTCTAGGAGAAGCAGAAGCAATCTAATATCTGTGGAAATGCAATGCATCTTCTAAATGACACTGCTTCAGGGATATCTGTAAACTCTCTGTCCACAGGGTATTTAATTAATTCCAGTTCCTATAAAGTCCACCATCTACTTAAGACATGGAAAAGCTTTTAACAAGCAAGCACTCTGGCTCTCAAGAGACAAGGTGTTCTGAGAAAACAAACAATTCAACTCTGTTAAGCTACTGCTCAAGACCTCATGCACTAAACTTTGAAGGGGAAAACAAAGCCAACTCAAGCCAGCAAGGGGCTGAATTGTTTTTAGTATATCTTAAAAGAGTCTGACTATAAAAATTCAGGTGACTAAATAAAACATAAACTGTCTATTATGCTAGTAATGTGGCAGAAAGAATTAGTAGTGAGCAGGTTGCACCCACAGCACTCTGAGAAAAGGCAACAGTGCAGGTCTTGGCTCCTCTCAGTGTGCTGAAGTGGTGACAGGAATATGAGGAGAATTATTGAGCCACTGCTGAGCTGAAACACACACACACACACAGAAAAAAAAAAATAGTAGGAACATTTGATCTTCAAAGGTATCATAGCTGAGGAAGAAATGAAGGCAAGTTAGCTCAGGGTATTATTCAAAAACTGTTTCTTCCAGTTATTTGGTTTATGAGGCATAAAGTGGTCCTTAAACAATGGGAATGGCACCAGGTGTAGTAGAAGCTCTGCTAGATCACAGCAAGAAGTTCTTCAACTTCTGAAATTAATTGCAGAAATCCAGAGCTTACTTCAAAGCTGGGCAGTGTGTCACAGTGAGTGTCACAAGTCATTGCAGAGCTCATCACTGGTAAAACTCATCTAAATCTATGTTTGCTTGTACAAATTCAGATAGCTTTAGTAGCTCTGTAATATATGTAAAATAAAAGTCTTTGGTCAGGATGAAGTGCTAACTAAGTTGCTGGTGTGATAGTGCAGCTGACTTTGAAACAAATACCAATCAATTATTTCATTCATTTAACAAGAGATTACCCCAAACCTGGCCTAGAACACAAAGATTTGTGGCCCTCAAATTCAAGGAGAAGCTCTATCATAGATTAGAACTAATTAAAGACTCCATAGGGATTCTCTTCTGCTATTGCTCATACACTACCTCAGCTTTTCTTCCCTCTGGCCACAATGCATGTTAGTGGAGGAAAAATTTATTTCCTGAAGCCATGCTGCCTTTAGCAATTTCACATAGCTCTAAATTATGTGTAAATATCTCATTTCTTAATGAAGTTAATGTTGCTGAGTGCATAGGTCTGCAGTACTCAGAGTTTTGTGAATAAATATCAGCTCTAAATTACCCTGTTTGAGCAGTAATCACTCAGACTCAAATCAGCAGAAAAAAATTATTGTGTTCTTTTCTCCTCAATTTACTTGAATTTCTAAAGCCTTGCAAACTTCACATACTTTTAATGGTCTGTCTACTTCAGCATTATCATGAAACTTTTAACACTTCACCTTTGCATTCTTCAGGATTTGACCATCAGCTTTCTCTGGCAGTACCAAGACAAGAATTAATTCTGCTTCTCCAACAATATCAAGTTTTGCTGTCACCAGCTTCCTACTTGTGTTCCATAATGGTCTTACTAATGTTCTGCTTGATAGTCTGCTTTTCTCCATACAATCCATTTATAATTTCCTTTCTATATTATATCCTGGTATTAAAAATTCCCTAAATGTATACATTTTTCAAGCTCTCCTTGATCTCTTGTTCATTGTTTACACTTCAATTTTTCAAAAAGATAACACCTCATCAGGTCATTACAAAATAAATATTAAAAATGAAACAAGACCAAAAAACTAAACAAAAGTATTCTTGAGGAAAATATACTCTGTAAAAAATAAACTCCTCAGAACTTCTTCCTTATGCCCCTTATCCCTTTTTCCTCTCTCCAGAATCATCTTTTAATTCTACTTCTACATTATCCTGAAATAAAAGTTTCAAAAGTTGCTGTAATATGGGAAGTGTCAGCTCTAATTGCACATCTGCTTGGGATACAGTACTCTTTTTTCTTCTTCACAGGAATGTAACCTAGTCTTTTATTAATAATACAAGGTATCTCCAGAAGGGGATGATGAGGAGACCTGAACTTCTCTGTTTTGAATTCACTTTGTTAAAAAAAGGTAAATTCCAAGATTGTGCCTACCATCAAAATAATCAACATTTCTCTCCTTCTCTACATTATCTACAGCTGGATTTGCTTCCCCTCATCTTATATAAATTTTATGGATTTTATTAATGTGTTATTCCTATGGCCTGAACTGTTTAATTTATAGTTTTTGGTGTAAAACACAGCAAAATGTGCATGAAATCTTGAAGAACCTTCGAGTTTTTCAGTTACTGAATGACAGATGAGCAGTCAGGACTAGATTTTTTTTTTTTTTTTTAAGGCATTAAATGTCTAAATATTTAGCTGGGCTAGTATTTCAATTGTGTTTAAATGACTAACCATCCATTTTACTGTACCTTCAAAAGTTCCTGCAGCAATCATTCAGATTATGGGACATTAAACATATTTCCAAACTCTTTCCTTTGCAAGCTGGAATTTCAGAGTTTTCTAGAACATTTCTGAAATTTCTACTAATTCTCTGCTTTAGCCAAAGGAATATTATGGATATCATGGACCAATACACCAATATGAAAATTAATTACAGAAGTTTGTAACAAATGCTATCCATCCTGCTTTTAAAGTCTTCTTTGGGTTAATGCATTGATTTTTATTAAGTGTCTGACATATTTTTCTTGCTCCTTTCCATGATGCCTTTATCCATATACTCACTGAGGTCTATACAGTGCTGATTTATGTAGATGCTCCATTTCTGGCATTGCAATGGAGAGATCAGACTGAAATAGGATTTTGAAAGCTGCTTTTTATGACCTGGGAACTGGATTTTGTCTGGTTTCCTTCATAAATTCCCATTTGTGAAAGCTTTTTGAGAGTTTCAATTTAACTCCATTTGGTAAGCAAGTGAAAGAAAAGCAAAACTTTTCAAACATTTTGAGAAAAAGAATAGAACAGAAGTGGATACATCTTCTGTGGTCAAAATTTGCTGGATGATCTTAGTCTTTAGGCAAGTTCTCATTGAAAGTTTTGTTGAGAGAAACAGGTTTTAGTAAATATCTTAATTTAGGTGAAGCAGCATATTTTGCTAAAACTGTGATTAGTTGAAAACATCCCAGACTACTTCAGCAGGAACACTTTAAATTATGCCATGTTGTTAGGCTGGTTTGCAGTCTGCTGACTGCAGAATGCTTTTATATTGTTCAAGCATCTGCACAAGAAATGTGCTGCTGCTTTGAGCTCAAATCATCAGAGAAGCAAAGGAAGGAGCTGCAGTTTCTCATCAGGTCCTTTCTTCCCCAGTTCTGCCAGGTGACTCTCTCTGTTCTGCTGCTTCCAGGAGTTTCTCTCTCTCCTCTACTGCTGACTAATTGATCTCCCTGCAGCATTTTTCCCAGCTTCTGTTCCACTCTGTTCCTTGGTCTTCAGCGTGGGCCATAGGACCCCTTTCTGCTTGTCACTTGAAGCATCCAGACAGCCCCAATCCAGGGAGTGCTGCATATTTCTCCTGCTCCCCTCACCCCAGGACTCTTTTCTTTCACAGAGCACTTTTGGAGATGCCCCACAGCTTGGGAAAGGCTCTGTTCTTTTCCACACCCTCTCTTGTTTTAAGCTCAGTCACTGCTAAACCCCAGGATGGCACCCACTATTTCTTTCCAGCTGGCAAGGAATTTTTCTCTCTCTTCATCTTTTCATATTCCATTCCCAAAAGACACAGCTGAGGTTTGAAAGTGATAATTCAATCCACATGTCTAACCAAGGAAGGTTAACCAATAGTCAGTGCTCTTCAATCTGTTTTTTGAAACTCACAGCACTTAGGGCTTTGAGTACCCTGCATATAGGCACAGTTTATCCCAGAAGTTTGCAGAAACCTGCTATTAGATGACCCAGTGGGACCAAGGTATCATTTCTTCACAGAGCTACAGAAACAAAATGTAGCACTTTCAACTGCAATGCTTAATTGTGAACATTAAATATTTTGACAGCTGGAGGAGAAAACACGTCCTGGAAACGTCCAGGATTGTTATTCATAAAATGATGCAATGGGTAGAAAATCTAGCTACTTTAGTATATAAAAAAGTGAAACTTTGCATTTCTTGACAGAACCTAAATAACATTTTCCCTTGGAAAGAAAAAAAGAAAAGTGAAATAAATCCTTACTAGGTGGTGATTTTGTAATGATGTACTCTGATAATCTCTCAGTTAACCTGATCTGAATAACACTTGAGCTGGAAAAGACCCTGACTTTAAAGATCTTTGAATGTAAGTCTTAACCATATAGAAATTTTAATGAAAAAAAATTACCCACTCTTTTATGCTATTCTAATCTGAAGGAACATCCCTTACACGGACACACAGACACACAGACACACAGATCACTGTGCTGGCACTGGCTGTTAACACAAAGAAGTTGGTCTGTACAAGGTCTTGCTTCCTCCTCCCCACTCAAACTAAAAAAAAACAATAATGAAGAAAGGGAGTTGTGCATTTGAGACAATTAGAAATAAATTTTCTACATTCAGCTAAGTAGAGTAACTAAAATACAGCCCCACAGGAGAGAAGGTGTTTAAACTTTGAGCATCTGATGCCATCCCTTGACTTACTTAACTGTGCTGCTTTGCTGAGTGGAAAATCTAGTTACTTGAATGTATAAGGAAAATGAAGACTTATATCTCATGACAGAATCTAAATAACATAATATCTGTCCAAGTGAAAATCATGTTCATTACACTAGAATGGTTATGTACATCATCCTTCTAGTTTACATTGTTAGGGTGCTTTTACATCAAAGATGTCATTTCACCTTCCATCAGACATCCACGGATTTCTTGTGCAGCCTCTCTCTCCTCCTGCTCTGCCCTTGCTGCTCTTTGTTTTACTACCAGGTACCATGAAATTGTAGCTATATTTTCTAAGCTGTTCTTCACAGGTTGGAGTAAAATATATTTATACCATGAGTAAATTTTTCATTGTAAAAGGTATTTCTTCATTCAGAAAATGTCTGAACTTAGAGCAGCAAGTGTGTTGTTAGAAGAAAGGTTTCACTATAAAATCTTTAAATGATCTTAAAGCTTTTTAAATGCAGTGTATTGTCTCTGGTTCATCAGTTTGCTGTATAAAGAATGAAGCCTGTCTCTAAAGGAGACTCTTTTGACCTCTAACAGGCTAGTGATTTACAGAGCAACAAAGTTATATAAATAAGATGTCTGCCCTGAGACTTAGGTGGCAAAATAAATCTTTGCTGTCAAACAAAGCAGAGATCCTAACATGAAGATGGGGTCTATTGTTTTCCTGAGATGCTCATGGATAATAGCTTTTTGCTTACTGTGGCAAAGCCTAGGGGATAATATATATTCTCAGTGTTCCTGACTCTTTATCCAAAAAAACATGAGTAAATGGCACACTACCCACTCCCAGTGGTGAGGTATATGTAAGAAGGAAGAATTTCTCTGAGTCAATAAACCCCACTCTATTCATTTGAAATATCCTTGGCTTTTATGTTTGACCTTGGGATAAGTACATCATTTCAATAATGGGATTAGAATACTATTATCTTTCTAGTTCTTATTCAAGTCTTCAATTGATCATAAATTTGCAGTAAAATTGCCAGTGTCCCTGCAGAAATATGTGTATGTATACATAGATTTCAACTTGGTTGTGAAATATGACTCCCAAGTGTAAGGTATATAGTGTTATCAATATGCTTCTATGGTATCCTCTAATAAAATGGTAATAAATTAATCTCAGGCATGAAGCTTGGATCCTTGACTGTACAACACCTTTGCCAGTCAATAACACTGTGATTAGGTTTTAAGGATATGGAAACACTGAGTGTCTGCAATCTGTAAGGAAGAATTCCAGATGCTTGTAAAAGTCCCTTTAAAACTCCAGAACAGGGATAAATGTAAATGTCTGACTCCTACAAGCATAAGCACATGAGTAGAAAGAACCCTTTCCTAAGCAAAACATTCAGCATTCATTTATATTTTCAGTCTTTTTTTTTTTCATCCTCTGGCAGCTTAATGCTGAAAGAAAGTTTTCCTTATCTGAGTCGATAGCTAACAGTCAAAGTTGTTCTCTTGTCTCTGTATCCTTCAGAGGCAGGGAAACTGATTTATAACAATACATGGGTGCACTGAATTAGAAAAGACAGTTTCAGAGCAGTGACATGTTTTTCTTCCTACAGTGCACTCTCCACTGAGGTCTGTCAAACAGGCTGTAGGAGAGGAAAGGTTCTCCTGCACGCTCTCTCCTCTTCCTTCCCTTTCCCACTTGTCCTTTGGCTGCTCTGATTGTGAGCAGAGAGCTGCTCTGCCCAACAGAGGGTGAAGGAGAAGGGGTGAAGGTCTTGCCTCGTGGTTAAAAAGGACACAGCAGCTGGGGAGCTGAAATCCCAGCTCCTGAACAGAGCTGAGCCCATCCCTTTGGTGGCTTTCACAGGCAGCTTCCACTGCTTTGTGGCTCAGCAGTTAAGACCTTATCCAAATTTCACCCCAAAGCTGCTATAAAAGGCTGTGAACACTTTGAAATTAGACACAAACTTGCTTTTGCTTTTGAAATTTCTAGGGAAGATTGGGGGAATTTTTTGTTGATATTAGGTGTCCTAAACTGCTGCTTCAGAGAGTGTTTCCTTAAAAAAATGGCCCCGTGCATTGATAAATCTCACACCAGTTTTCCAGACCAAGAGACTCTCCCTTGAAAACTAGACTTTCTGTATAAATTTTAATTATTTCATTTAATTTTTCAGGGATGTTACTTTAGCACACTAAGCTGTGTATTCAATTTGATTTGCAAATCTAGGACACTCTCTCTTTCTTGCCCAGTTGTAGAAAGAAGACAGTTGTACCTATATAGAAACCATGTATGCATCTATATAGAATAAGCACACCCTCTGTGGCTTTCATATTAAACACATTCCTACCACTGAAACAACTTTTCCTAGCTCTTCCTCTGTGTCCAGGATTCAAAAGGAAGTTTATTTCATCCTTTCATAAACTTTCTAATCCTATGAGCAGTGTAGACCTTTGTAGCCTTAACTTTTTTTGATTTTGCTAAAAGAAAAGAAACAACAAGTTGAATCCAAACTGAATATAAACTGGCTGCTCCTTCCAGAAAGACCTTATTAAATATAGCTCTGTGTGCAGAAAAAGCACATTTGCAATGGTGTACATAACATACATGTACACTTACATATTCAGAAGTTTTGACAGAGATAACATTTTTACATTCAGGATAGATTTTTGTCACAGATATTCAACTGACTGGCTGAATAAACTCAACCTGTCCACCTACAGATATAAGCACAAAAACATCGGAGAAAGTAGCCCTTGAATATGATCTGCCACTGAGTTCACATCCTTCCATAATTGTTTTAGAACTCTATGCTGTTGCTGGGGACAGCTAGAAGACAGTAATGGGTTTTCTGGGGAAAATTTGAAAATAAAGATGTCAACTTCTGTTTTCCAGATGAAATTTGAGTTCCTTTAAAAAAATTAAAAATAGCTTTCAAAAAAATTGCAACTTCACTGGCTTCATTGTAATTTGCAAATGTAACTATTAACAAAATTAATTCAACTATAATGTTGATTATAGATGTGTGTATGTGTATTCGTGTACTGATATTTAGAAAAAGGGTAAAGAAGGATTATCTTCTTTTTAGACAATCTTTAAAATTGCAGAAGCAAAAAATTAGCTCAATTTAGGTGACAAAGGGTATGCAGTGTTCAGAAATAAGAGATATATTCAGATAAGCACCTGTATCAGGAGTTTGCATTAAAATTAAATGTAAAATTAAAATGATCAGAATTATCAAGCCCCTTGATATAATGGTTCTCACTCAAAGAAACAACTATTTATTATTATTATTATTACTATTATTATTATTATTATTATTATTATTATTATTATTATTACTACTAGTACTACTACTACTATTGAAATTTGGGGTTATTTTCCAGAATAATAAATACAATACAGCAAGAAATTTCACTGAGAAAATGTGTCATAACCCAAAACAAAGAATTAAGACCATACTTACTGATTTATTGGAGAAACTGTAACTTAATGCAACTTCAAATGCAATCAGTTCTAACAATGTATTTTAAGTCCTACATTTTGTTCATATCTATTATATTTTTTAAAATTCTTTTTATAAATGCTCTTTTTTTTCCCCTAGAGTGTAAAAGAAAGATCTTCAAGTCCAGAAGTTCTCCAGTCCCTGTATATTTTTGTTTGAGGAAATTGCTTTTTTATCTTCCATTCATCTCATCCACATAGGATAAAGTGGATTTTCAGGTCAGAAAATCTTTTTTTCCTTCTTTCTTTTGGATCAATAAGGAGACATTGGAAAGGATTTTGAAAATTATAGTAAAAATATATGTATGTGACTCCTGTGTGCATGAGTCCTTAAATATGTATGAAATAGAGAGATGTTGGAATCCCTCTTCACCACCAGAGCCCAGGTGGGTTCTTGGCTGGGCTGTGTAAGTGAAGTCACATTTTGTCAAGGAGATGTGCAGGGTGTTTTTATTTCAGGCAACTTATTCCTTGAGGTTAAATACATGCCTGTAAACAGAAAAACTGGGTCATGTTCTATTAGGTTTTGCAAAAATAAAGGTAAGGCAAAAGTTGACTTTGTAAAAGGCCATGGAAGTGCCACTGTGAGGCTGTGAGTCCCTGGGCAGCACGAGCTGTCCTGGGAGTTAGTTTTGAATAACAATAATCACGTTTCTTGGAATTGACCTGGAGTATAAAGAAAAGATTTTTGTAAAACTGAAGCTTTATAAATGAAAGGCAAGAATCTCTTTTTAAATTTTAGAAGGAATCAATTATTATAATTGAGATGTAAAGACTGAGCTGGTTTTTAAATAACAGGGTTTTCTCCAGTGGGTCAGTCCAGAGACAAACATCAGGCTGACCAGGAAGGCTTTGGGCTGTTTGAGGTTTTTTTCTTTAAGCAATATAAGCTCTACAAAACAACTGCCCATTGCCAGGTTTAACCACTATATGGACTAAAGAAATGGGAACTGGCTACTGCTGCTAAGTGTTGAATGCCCCTCATTTCTCCTAATCATTTGTACTTTTTTGGTTCAGATTTTGAGTAATCTTGGCATTAAGGTTATTTCCACACTGTGGCATTTGTTTCCATTTGAATCTTAACTTGTTCTAACTAAAACTTGTGTCTGGATTTTCTTTTGCTCCTAAATCCAATGATTCAGGACCATTTTAATGATATCTACTTTTTTAAAAGGCTGACTTATCAAGTCTGGGGTATTTTTTATGCCAATATGTTTGTTCTAACATTTTTTGAGCAAAATTAAATCTTTACAAAATTTATAAGCAGCTGTATTTCTATCAAAATATTAACCTTATGACTTTACTTATCCTTTCTAAGGACCTGAAATGTCTCTCGGTAGAAAGAGTAACTAGATATGCATTTTCTCATTTCTTTTGTAGCTTCATTTTGTGATAGAAGTCTACAAAAAGTCTAAAAGTACAAAATAGGAGACCAATATCTTAAAAACATGGCTGTCCTAAGGAAAAGAGCAACTATAAATACTTGAAAACTGTAAAGGCAGATTATAATTCTTAGATTTTTTAACTGCTCTTATTTATCTGAAAATTTTATATATTCATAAGTACATATAAATAGATGAATATATATATATGTCACACAATTTGTTTCAAGGAAAAGTCCACACTGCTATACTTGAAATGTTTATGCTTAGTTCCAGTCACCACGGTATTACTATTTATTGGTGTAGTGAATTTATGAAAAAGAAATGCCAGCTGCTCATTACATCATACTAAAGTGTTCCAAGATCTGACACAGATGTTTTGGACCATAGAATTGAGGGAAAAATTTGGGTGTACCCATATTTATGCAGCCTGGTGAGAGAATGCATTCCAGTAAGTTAAGCTTATTTTGGAAGAGTCTTACATATTTATTTCAATTGATGTTCAATTGAAACAAAAATCTTTCTGAGAGAGGAAACTTTATTCAAATGGTTCCAGAAAAGCACAGCCCATACTTTTGCTATGTTTTCTATCACCTTGTATCTTTTTGCTGGCCATAAAGATTTTAAACTTTATAGTGTGAAAGGAGCAGAGCTCTTTCATTTGAACTAATGGGCTTCTAATGAATTTTGTGAATGCTAATATGTGCACAATACATTTCATCCAGTTGATACATAATGCTCTACTTCTAAAATGGGTCTGTGTAAATTAACTTTGAAGGGTGTACATGCTGGTCTTTCACCCAGTAATTGCATGATGTGAACCCCCACAGCAGCTGATTTCAGAGTTCACCCTGACTGATTCTTGCTGGTGGAAATTTGCCACATTGATTACATCATCTTCCAACAAACCACATGTGCATGACAACAGTCAGCAAACAATTACTTAAAACCCTATAATATAATTTGTAATTTGACATAATAGGCTTTTCTTTCAGGGTTCACATTTCCATGACAAAGCCTGGGGAATTGGGGCACTTCTGCAAACAAGCACGGGCTCTGGACATCATCAGTGGGGGAGATGGCCTTGTCCCTCCTCTCGTCAGTGCTCCAGGCTTGCACAATTTCTGTCCTGCCTGGAACTTGGGACTAAAACTGTGACAGTCATCATTTTGGAAAACTCATTAAAATGCTCCCATTTATTTCATTTTAGCCCTGAGCGAAGCCGATGCCCATCTTATGTTTTCTCTAACAAGACAGCAAGGGGGGAGGAAAATAAACCTCCAGTCATGATTTATGGAAACAATAACACTTCCTCGAGTTTTAAAAACATCTGAAAGCAAATGTCATGCCCCTGCCTCCTCTCCAGCTCTCTGTGATGTTTTCCATTCTCCCGTGGTACAAAGGCTAGTAAAGGCTGAGTCTCAGGAAAGATGTGTTGTGGTAAAAGTATTTCTGCTTTAATCTAATATTCTCCACAAGGTCACAAATCACTAGCTATGCAACATTTGAAAACTACAAAATTATTGCAGATTCAGGCCTTGAAGCCCTTCTGTTTTCATTGCTCACAGACAGAAATCCTTGACGTATATGCAGGAGACAAATCGGTTTAAATTCTCTCTCTCTTCCTCCTTCCCCTCCTTGCTACTTTTAGAAAAGTGATTTATTTCAAAAATGTGTGACTTTTCTAATAATTCCTTTATGGGGTAAGGGCTTTTTGTAGCAGTCAAAGGGCTTAAGGCCAGCAAGGAGGAATTATGCAGCTTCTATTGTATGGAAATGTAAAATAATTGCAGTTTTATGTGGGGTGAGGACACTTAGAGGAATGTGAAGTCTTTATCTGCAGATGTGAGTTAACTTTTTGTTTAGACTGTGGCTGCCAGAGGAAGATGTGAATAAACAGAAGGCTCTTCTTTCCATAAGGAGCAAAAATTTTACTTTTTAGTCTTGTTTCCCAAATTAGCTCAAAGATGGGAAATTGACCTTTTCTGCATATCTTAAAAATAAAAAAGGAAAAAAAAAAGTTTTTCAGAGCTTAGCAAGTGGTTGGGAATATAGAAAGGCAATAATGTCATTATTACACACAATACTACTGAACCACAGAAAAAGGTTGCAGGCTACTTACAGAAAGCATACATTAGCACAGATCCATAGAATGTGGTTTTCAGGAATGAAGCAACTTGCACAGAAGGGAAAAGAGCAACAACTATGAATAGTGGAAGTGTATCCCAGTGCTGTCTGCAAAGCTGTTGATTTTAGGCTGTTTGTAGCTATTATCTCAATTTGCTCTTCCTTCCCTGAGTGTTCCTCTGTGTGATTTGTTTTCACAGCCCCCTGCCCAGATTCAGAGGCAGAGGAGCCCATAGGTTCAAATGAATGATAATGAGCATTGTCAGAGAGGCAAGAAAATTGAGTCCTTGCTCTGTCTGCCTGGCCAAGAGCTGCAGGAGCTAATTGTGTCAATGGTAATGAGACCAAGCAGGCAGCAGATGCTCACGTGCCTTTACAATCCAAATCCCACCAACAAATTCCTCCCACAGAAACTTTGAGGGATGTCTTGGCACCCTGGAGATGGTGATAGACCCGGTCTCAGCCACATGCCACCTGCTAGAGCCATTGTTAAAAGAAAGGAGGAGGGAAAAAAGTGCCTATTATGATGACAAAGTTGTTTGCTGCCTCTTGCAATGACTTTATGGCACTAGTTTTACCATACTGCAGCTATTGAACAAAAAAAAAAAAAAAAACCAAACAAAAAAAGAACATCTGATTCTTTATAGAGAAAAATTTTCATTGAGCACTGTTAACCACTTACTTGGGAAGCCAGATGTTCGGTATATGTTACATATTCTGCTGAAAAACGATGCCTGCCTTTTTCCCATTACAGCTCCCACTGTGTCTGCTTCCTCCAGCAGATTTGAATTTTCACATGTTTTCCCACTACACTGGAGCAGGGAGCATGTTTTCCTTTTTTTTTTTTTTTTTTTTCCCCAGAAAAATCAAGAAGAAAAAATGCAGATATCCATGTGGAGTACTGTATAAATATTTACTGTAAAATAAAATAGACAATATATTTGTTCCTTATTCACAAAGCAGGCTGGGTGGTAGATTGTGCCTGAGGTTTTGAAGAGAGAAAGGCAATTATGGGTTCCTTAAAGACAATACTTTTAATGCAAGCTTGCTAAATTCTTCAGTAGAGAGGAATACTCTTCCAGGAAATATTTGCCCAATGGCAGCTGTTTCTGGAGAAATCTGATGAAATGTCCTTTCTTGCCACAAAACTTTGCGTCCAGCTTTGCAGTCCTCTGGGACTCACGCTCTTCAAGACATTTTTAACTGAGTCTGAAGCTGTTCAAAATCTTTCTGGGCACTGGGCTGGTTCTCTGTCAGCCTTGGCATCAAAATCATAAAATCATTAAGGTTGGAAAAGGTCTGTAAGATCATCAAGTCTAACCATGAACCTAAAGCTGGCAGATCCACCACAAAGATCCACAAAGAAGGCAAAAGCATCTTAAAAACTCTGGAGCTACCTCTGGCTCCACCGTGGCTGAATTCTGGCTGTGCTGAATAGGATTGACACATTTCCTTCTTGAGAGACCCTGACGTCCTTGGAACATTTCAGTCACCATCAGCTGCTGGAAGTAGGTACAGGAGTGGATCTGGATCATTTGGCTTAGGATGTCAGTGGAAGATTGAACATGTTCTTTTTTCTGGTGAAAAGACACTTGAAACACCAATTATGCTCCTTTTTTTAACTCCCAGAGGTAATGGAAGATGTTGGGTTGAGCCAACAATTTGACAGACTACTGCAGCCCTGACTAAATTCACATCTACACCAAACTTCAAATCTTTTATTTCACAGAAACCCCACTCCTGCAACAAGAAGCATCTGAAATGCAGCTGCTTCTTTCTGTTCTTTATAAAGGATGGCCTTGAAAGTATCGTCACATCCTAGATAGTGTGTTGCAGGGTTGAAGAGCAACACATTTGTCAAAGCAGAGTAGCAGCAGTTTAAGACACAGAAAGCCTTTCAAATTTATTCATATTAAGTATTTCAAATTCCAGTGTGTGTGGTGTATGTGTTTGCCAACATCTGGAATAAAACCAGATGTTAGAAGTCCAATGCCAGTACACCACCTTGTAGGTGATTACTTCAGGCTGAGAGCACAGATATTGCTGCTGCTTTCCCTGTGGATAAAATAAAAGGTCTGGGATTTCTGCCTGCAGCAGTGAGCACCTCAGCCCCGTGGTTCTGCACCACTGGGGCACAGGAGGGGAAAGAGCACCTTTGTCTCTTGGGTTCCACTTTGCATGAACTAAAGGTTATGGCCACTGCTCTCTGAAGGCTTTGTGTCTCTGCATTTTCTGTATTTCAGTCACAGGGATAGCAAGAAAGAGAAAATGATGCCTTAGGAAATGGGGGTTATATTTGTTGTACACAACAGGACCTACAGCTTGGTTTGGGTGGCTTTGTGAGAAAGTGGGACAGGGCCACACAACATTAAATTTGTTGGCTTAGATGCAGTGAGAAAATAATGTGTTACAGTGCTGACTGGTGCCTTTGCCCCCAAACATACATAATGCTCAAGCCCTCTTATGGCTCTAGCATATGTCTTGCTCTTAAAGGCAGTTTTGGGTAAACAGCTGTCAATTAGAGCCACATTACTTCATACTTCTACAAGGAAATAACTAAACAAAATGACAAATGCATTAAAATGATCAAACAATGGAATTTCCATTGTATACTGTGCCATATTATCTAATCCTGAAAAAAAAGTCAAAAGCATCTGCTGATATATTGCAGGCATTTGTTTATAACAGAGATCTAGTAAACTGTAAGATTTATGCATATTTCTCTTTTTCACTTGGTAAATCTTTGAGAGATATAAAAATTTTATTGGTGCAGAAAGAGACTGAATATCTAGGTACTTACCATGCATGGAACATATATGGGTTTAACTCAAAATTTATATACACAGTGCTGCATTGCAAAACTGCTTTGGAAATTTACTCATATAGCAGAAAACATGATCCCCTGCCCTTTGCTACGATGATTGATGATAATGTAAAACCTAATTTTAAACTCACATTTCAAAAACTTTCTCTCCCATCAGCAGGTGCATAAAATTTGATGGTTTGATGTACTCTAATGACCCATCAGATCTTTTTTTAAGCAAGTTGAAAAGGTGAAAATTATCAGTCAGGCCTCTGAACTAAATTTCTCTGATTACTCCATCTTCTGAGTCTTGGATTTTTGTTCCAGGCCTTTAGCTGGCTGTTTGTTGGGGCAGGAAAATTCTTTTTCCTGGTACAGCTATTACCTTTGCCAAAAGACTTTTGGATGTCTCTGAGGTGACAAAGTGACCTTTGAGACAGCCTGTGGAGGACACTGCACAGTAGGGACAGTATTCTGATAGGAACAGATACTGCTAAAACAGATTATCTTCAGCAGGAAGTACTGTAAGGCTTAGGTATACATGCATGTAGATATAGATTTTTGTGGAAGTCAAGATTGGTACCATTACCTGGACATTTTGCTTTTCTGATTTTTCTTCCAGAATCCCTGACCCCATTTTTTACTGCCTTTTCATGGGAGCTAGGTAACTGAAGTCTGAGACACATTGTTTAATATTCCACAGATCAAAATATGTGCTCTGCCTGAGATATTTGGTCTTAACTAAGAAGACTGTGATCCAGAGGCCATATTTTTGGTTGCCCAATGGTCTTTTCTGCCTTGAATATCTCCTGAAGTAAGTCAGCCTCTCGTGTCCTTCAGTTCTGAAAAGAACATCAGATATAATGAAGAATAATAGATTAGACAAATACAAAATTTTCTGATGAGCTCTGTTATATGGTTGTCTATGAAAAAAAAAAGGGCTGAAATATCAACTTCCTTCCACCCACTCCAAAGAACAGTATCATACTTACTTACTTTTGATCAATTTTTGGGCCCAAGAGTGAGTGTAAAATGGCAACACTCATTTGCCTACAAAAATGCTCCTCACTCAGTCTGGACCCATGCTGCCACAGATGGAATTATTGGTTTTACTTTGGGAAACAGGTTTGTTGAAGAGGGATGCAGGAAGAGAGGGAGAGAGGAAGAAAGAAGCAGAGGGAGAGAAGCAATAGGGAAAGACAAAGCTCCTCAATTTTATTGTGACAGAAATGTTCTTTTAAAATGCACTCCTGACTTAGGAAGACTTGTCTTTCACATTCATTGCACAGGTGTCAAATCAAATTTTATCTTGCAATGTCTTGTGCACTGGAGCATAGCTCTTGTGACATTTTGTAACATAATGCAACATAAGGCAATAAATCATAGAGAAGTGAATAAAATCTCATTTTTGTATGTGTCTTGAGGAGGGGAACGAAGCAAATGGCACAGTGCTAATTTTACTGTGCTTCTATCATTGTTCAGAAAATATTTTTTTTCTTTCCCATCCTTGCTGAAGAACTATTTATCAGAATAGTTCTTCAAAGTAAAATTCTTTTTCACATAATTTTTGCATATATATCGTATATATATTGCATCTAGGGGATCATATACTTTTAGAAGAAAATATAGGCTTGAGAGCTCAGTTAAACTCCTCAGAGTAACAAGGCAGACTTTAAAGTGTATCTACCACAGAAATAAACCTCCTTGCAGCTAAGTGAAAAATAATTAATCTGTGGTTTCTGAAGCAGCACTGTAGGCAAATGAAAGTGCAATTTAGAGTCAGTTTGGGTTTTTTTGGTACATGGTGAAGAATTGGAGTGCAACTTTTGGGAAGAGCCTTGTGTTGAATAGGTCTGTTTTAGGTGGGAATAACTGAGATTAGTCTCCAGGAGGGCAGCAGTGCTCTGGTCATGTGCCTAAGAGCACTCACAATACCACGCTCACTGAGAGGCATCTGCTCCCTGCACGTGGGACTCTCTTCTCTTTGTGAAGGAAGTCTGTCATGTCAAATGTGGACTGGAGTTTAAGAGACTTTCAGACAAAACTCTTTCACTGGGTGTTGGAGATAGCAGCCTTGGGAGTGCTGTGATTGCTCCTTAACACCCTAGAGAAGCATCACTTCTAGAAGCGCTACATGTTTAAATATTGCTGCATCTATGCAAACAATCTGAAGATATGCTCCCCCTCCTTGGCAGCTTATCAAATTAAAAAATAAAAAAGGGAAAATTGAGACTTTTTCTTTACTTTAGTTCAGAATTCAGGTAAAGACTATTGTGCCATAGTTGATTTTATCATCATTGTAAGTGCAAGTGGTCAGTTGCAAGACAGTGTGGACTTAAGTGATATTATGGCATGTAATATGATTGATAAAGTTGTAAAATAAAAAAAAAATGAATTCAAAAAGGGTAAAAAAAGAAAAGAGATGTAGCAATTCCTATTGGTAGGTATCCTGCTCTCTATTATTATACAGAGTGTGTCTCTGAGAAAGACCAATGTGACAAAGTGGAATTACTACTTGGAAAGTGATAAAAATTGCATAAAGCAAGTTCTGCATATCTAAGTCTACTAAACAGTTCCTTGGAAGAACATGTAATCATTTAAAAGTATACATAATAGTTTTAAAGCAGTAGAATATTTTTTACTATGAATTATTCATATTCTGTACTCATCATGTAAATGGGTGGTGACTTCTTTTACCAACAAAATACTTTTTATTGACATTAAGAACAGCATTTAATTGAACCTCTTTCCCCAATTATCGTCAGAAAAGAGTTTACACTTGTACTTTGGAAAAATGTTTTAGGAAGATTTATCAGAACTGCAAAAAAAGCTGTCCATGAACTAATGGAATTATGCTATCTTTGAATTCTCTCCACCAGAACTTAGAATGGTCACTAATTCCTTTCTTTGCTCTTTTGGTGTTTGCAAAGGGGTTCACTAAAGCCTGAATTGATATAATTATTGGCTTGGATTGTTGGAGATTTAGGCCAGATGGCTATGGGTTTCTAAAGTCCCAGTTGCTTGTGTTAGCTTTTCTAGTTTGCCTATAGGGTTTGGGGATCAGCAATTTGAAAGGGCTGCAAACTTGTAAAACAGTATTATTCATGGGGGCAGAATGTTCATCAGCGTGACCCAGTACTAAATACATTCATTATGGGCATTTCTATTCTGCACAATTTGCCACACGGTGCTAGTTTGTGGAAGAAAAATAAAGAGACAATGGCTTATAAAATGCTTTTGAATGCTTAAAAAGAAGGAGAGTTCACACTGAGCCTCCTCTGCTTTCTTTTTCAGCAAAAACCTTCTTAGTGACTTTGGCTGAGAGTAAGTAAATTGAGCAAGTAAGAGATTTACTCTTTACATTTTTGGATATGCTATGGGAGGAACATGAGAGAGGGAGAAGAGCAATAAAAGAGTGATGGTATCCTTGTGGACAATGCTAATAAACAAATGGCCAAAGTTAGAAGAGAAACAAAGAGAAACATAGCAAGCCTGTGGATAACATGATAAAAGTATATGTAAAAAGGAAGCAGAAGTGACATAAATAGATACATTTGAAATGAGAAGAATGCATCAGCTTCCATGTGCTGAATGCAGCCTGAAGCTCACACATGGATCTGTAACATTTCTGGTGTGCACAAAATACATGCTCGACTCAGACACAAGATTATATTTTTTGTGTGCAAATGTGTGGGAGTATAAATAGTTTTCTGCAACAGCAGAGATGAGGAATTTGTCGTTTCCTAAACAATCTGTCTTGTGGCTTCTTTTCCTTCAAAACACTTGGCATGTAGAAGGTGTGCTTAGCCCAGACTGTCACGGTGGAGCATGAAGTGCTGTTTCAAACAGGATGAAAAAGATCATCTGAAGTAGCGCAGGAGCAGCAAATAAAAAAGCTCAGAGACAATCATGAGCACACAGAGGGACGGGGCTCAGGCAGAGGCGGCTGCGCTGAGGGCAGGGATGCTGCGAGAGGCAGCCGGGGAAGGACCGGAGAACGCAAAATGAGAAGGAGCACAGGTTTCGGGAGCGGAGAAGCTCTCGCAGGGCTCCGGGCACTTAAATTGGGAGCACGCAGGTTGTGGGTAAACAGGCAGCAAGCAGAGGCTCCTGCAGCACGGATAGCGAGAGCTCAGCCCCAGCTCTTTTACTAAGCGAGCCCGCTCCAAAGCTCCCGGCGAGTTAAACAGGGGCGAGCCTAAAGTATGGAAATAAGGAGCGCGATCGGATTTCTCGCGGCAGGAAGGGGAGGAATCAAACCCACAAAACCCCGCTTGAAACTGCCTCGGAAATTCGGGGGGTGGGGAGCAGAGACATTGATTTAAAGTTGCCCATCAGTCACCGATACCCCCCAGCCCCCATCCCCGGCTGGCCCCCGCCCCCTCCCTCCCCTTCCCATCCTTTCCTTTCCCTTCCCTTCTCCTCCCTCCCTCCTCTCTCCTCCCCGGCTGATTGGCTGCACTGGGCTCGGCACAGGCCGGGCAAAAGCTTTGTCTGGGGACTTGGAGTGAAGTTGCGGAGGATTTTAGGCTGGAGCCGGCGAGGGAGGGCGTTCAGTCGGGCGGGGAAGGAAGGACGGGTCGGATCCATCCCGCCGGATCGCGGTCCCTGGATGCGGGCGGCGGGAGAGGAGCGCGCTGCCCCGGAGCATCTCAGCCTGCAAGAGGAGCGCCGAGGCGAATGAGAAAGCGTGGATTGCTTACAGATTGTATCTGGAATGTCCCGGCACGGTGTGTATGAAAAAAGGCAAAAAGTTTTCTGATCTGTGAGTTATTAGTACTTGGCTGGCTTAGAAAAGGCGTTTTCAAGCTGGGAAGGACCAGATGTGCTTTGGATTTAAGGTACCGGAGGAAGGCAAAATAATTGTTTTTTAACTTATTGGAAGAAATTAACTGCAAAAACTTACAAATGTGTCGAATCGACGGTAAAATGCACTTTCTATTCGTTTTTGCACTGATCATAATATCTTGCAATAATGCTGTGCTGGGCAAGAATTTGAAATACAGGATTTATGAGGAGCAGAGGGTTGGATCAGTAATTGCAAGACTGTCGGAGGATGTTGCTGATGTTTTATTAAAAATGCCTAACCCTTCCTCAGTTCGGTTTCGAGCCATGCAGAGGGGGAATTCTCCCTTGCTTGTAGTCCGTGAGGATAATGGAGAAATCAGCATAGGAGCTAAAATTGATCGGGAACAACTGTGCCAGAAAAACTTAAACTGCTCCATAGAGTTTGATGTGATCACTCTGCCCACTGAACATCTGCAGCTTTTCCATGTTGAAGTTGAAGTGCTGGATATTAATGACAACTCTCCACAGTTTTCCAGAGCTCTTATCCCTATCGAGATATCAGAGAGTGCAGCTGTAGGAACTCGGATCCCTTTGGACAGTGCTTTTGATCCAGATGTGGGAGACAACTCCCTTCACACTTATTCCCTCTCTGCAAATGATTTTTTTAGCATTGATGTGAGAACCAGGACTGATGGTGCTAAGTATGCAGAGCTGATTGTGGTCAGAGAGCTGGATCGGGAGTTGAAGTCGGTTTACGAACTCCAACTCACTGCCTCTGACAAAGGGGTGCCTCAGAGATCTGGGTCATCCCTCCTCAAAATCAGCATTTCCGATTCCAACGACAACAGCCCTGCGTTCGAGCAGCAGTCATACATTATCCAGCTCTTGGAAAACTCTCCTGTTGGGACTTTGCTCATAGACCTCAATGCTACTGATCCAGATGAGGGCGCCAATGGGAAGGTCGTGTACTCCTTTAGCAGTCATGTGTCTGCCAAAATTACAGAAACTTTTAGGATAGACCCAGAGAAAGGTCACCTGACCCTGCTGAAGCAAGTGGACTATGAAGTAACCAAATCTTATGAAATTGATGCTCAGGCTCAGGATATGGGGCCAAATTCTATTCCAGCTCACTGCAAAATTATAATTAAAGTTGTGGATGTGAATGACAACAAGCCAGAAATCAACTTAAATCTGATGTCCACAGAGAGAGAAGAGGTAGCTTGCATTTCTGAGGGATCACCCCTGGACACCTTTGTTGCCCTGGTCAGAGTGCAAGACAAGGATTCTGGTTTGAATGGAGAGATTGTTTGTAAGCTCCATGGGCATGGCCACTTTAAACTTCAAAAGACTTATGAAAATAACTATTTAATCTTGACTAATGCCACTCTAGATAGGGAAAAGAGATCTGAATACATCTTGACTGTAATAGCAGAGGACAAGGGAACGCCAAGTCTCTCCACAGTGAAACACTTTACTGTCCAAATCAGTGATGAAAATGACAACCCACCCCGCTTCCAGACAAACAGATATGAAGTTGTTATCTTGGAAAATAACTCCCCAGGAGCATACATCACATCAGTCACAGCCACAGACCCAGATCTGGGTGACAATGGGCAGGTGACATACACTATTTTGGAGAACTCTGTTTTGGGAAGTTCTATAACCACCTATGTGACCATCGATCCCTCCAACGGGGCGATCTATGCCCTGCGCACCTTTGATCACGAAGAAGTCAATCAAATTGCCTTCGTGGTCCAAGCTAGGGATGGGGGGAGCCAGCAGCTCGTTAGCAACACCACGGTGGTGCTCACCATCATTGATGAAAATGACAACGCTCCCGTCATCGTGGGGCCGGCGCTACGCAACAGCACAGCAGAAATCTCAATCCCTAAAGATGCTGAAATTGGCTTTCTCGTCACCAGGATAAGGGCTACAGACAGAGACTCTGGTATGAACTCAGAGCTCAGCTGCTCCATAGCAGCTGACAAGGAAAACAGCATCTTTGTGATGGATCCCCAAACTTGTGACATCTCTATCAATGTGAGTGTTGAATCGGTTCCAGCAAAACAATGGGAGTTTTTGGTGATAGTCCAGGACAAAGGCAGCCCTCAGCTTAGTACTAAGGCTCTTCTGAAATGTACCATTTTGGAGCATGTTTATTCATTTCCAAGCACTGAAGCAACTTTGGTAAGCCAACCCTCCCTGGACATCTCCATGATAACAATTATATCCTTAGGATCCATATGTGCTGTGTTATTGGTTATTATGGTTATCTTTGCTACGAGGTGCAATCGAGAGAAAAAGGACACCAGGTCTTACAACTGTCGTGTGGCTGAGTCAACCTACCAGCACCACCCAAAACGTCCCTCCAGGCAGATCCACAAAGGAGACATCACTCTGGTGCCCACGGTTAATGGCACTCTACCCATCAGATCTCACCACAGAGCTTCCCCATCGTCATCCCCAGCCCTGGAGAGGGGGCAGATGGGCAGCCGGCAGAGCCACCACAGCCACCAGTCCCTCAACAGCCTGGTGACCATCTCCTCCAACCATGTGCCCGAAAACTTCTCCCTGGAACTCACCCATGCTACACCAGCTGTCGAGGTAAGGTCCAGACCTTGGCTGTGCACTTCCATTTGTGCAGATGATCTTTTGGAAGCACATCCCTGCGTGCAGTCTGTGAGAGCAAGGGGCAGCCAGGTCTGTGCCTCGTGGGAATGTGTCATGAGTTTCTCTTCTATGTCACAGCTTTTCAGTTTTACTCCAATATCAACAGATTCCATCACCCTGATGAAAAGGGTTAAATCTGTTGTTAATAGCATTATTCCTTGGTTCTTCCCTGTAAGGTCAAAACAGTGGAGTGGAACATAGTGCTCTGCACTGGTTAACTGTTCTCTCTGCCTTCCTTTCCTTCCCTCTCCCTCCTCTCTGTGAAAGAGTGCCTGGGCATTTATATTCAGAGACAATCCAGGAAACTCTTTTATTAATGGGGGTGTAGAACTAAAAACATTCTGACACAGTTTGAGTACAGCTGCAGTAACACATGATCACCTTATCTTAAACTTTGAGACTCCTTGTCTCAGTTTTTACTGCAAATGCTGGGCCATGGCTTAAATAAATGAGAGCTGTGTCCTGGCAACTCTTTATGTGTAAAGCAAGGCTGTTTTGTTTTGAATTAGGATCCTGGAATTGTAAAGGCTTGATTTTAATATATTAAACCAAAACAAAACTCCATCTCTGTTTAATTGCTGGTTTTACTTGCTGAGGAATTAATTATTATGAGTTCAGAGGCTATTGAGCAGCAGTGAACTTCCTCATTTTACAGAGTCTTTAGATGCTTCCTGTGTCAGACAATATACTACCAAATAGTCTGTTTTACTGCATTATATATGTGCTGGAATTTCATTTAATTAAAGGAGAAAAAAATAAACCACAGGCAAACCTGATAAGCTAATTAGTGCTTTTATGGCTAGGAGCTTGAGCTTTCATTTCAAGGAATCAGTCTTTTCACCTTTTCTTTAGCAGGTTTCTCAGCTTCTCTCCATGCTTCACCAGGGCCAGTATCAACCAAGGCCAAGTTTTCGAGGAAACAAATATTCCAGAAGCTACAGGTAAGAATCCAAACTGTTCTGTTGCATATGAATGTACATGGATCAGAAAATACAGACATGTATTTTTAAACAGAAAGTGGACTATAACACACTGGAGATAATGTAGTTCTCCACAATTCTCTTTACAGATATGCCCTACAAGATATGGACAAATTCAGCTTGAAAGACAGTGGCCGGGGTGATAGTGAAGCTGGAGACAGTGATTATGATTTGGGGAGAGAGTCTCCAATTGACAGACTTCTTGGGGAAGGATTCAGTGACCTTTTCCTTACAGATGGGAGAATTCCTGCAGGTAAGAGCACAATGGAAGCTGAGCAGTTTATTTACAGTTCTGCCTGGCTGTCACTTTGATAAAACTACCACTGAGAAAGCAAAAATTCTTTAGCTTTCAAGTCCTATGTTTCCTTCCTTTTTTACTTTGCTTCATGATAAATGCTGAGTTGAAGCATTGATATATCTACTAAAACGAAACCTCAGATACAACTGACAATCTACCCTGAGCAATGCCTACTTTTTTTGTTAGTCCCTAGCTGACTCCAGATTCCTCCTCAAAGTATGACCTGCTCCAAGTCCTCAGAATTTTAATGACTGGGTGGATGTTTTTGCAAAGCCAGGCAGTTGTGGTTTGTTAAAAATACAGTGAACTATAATTTGGGAGATAGGTTTTCTGCAGTGGATTTTATTCATATTTTTTTACCATTTAGAAATTGAATTTAGAAATATGGATGCAGAAGAAAGAAAAGTGTTTTTCCCGACTGAAATTAACTTGAGTAGCAAGGGAAGGTTCTAAATATTTCCCAGATTTTAAATCTTTCAACCCTAATTTCTGGAAGCAAAAGCTTAATTCAGGGGTAGAGGGCAGAAAAGGAAAAAAAATAGAAAAGGCTGAGTGGTAGTAGGATAAACACACATATACATATACATATTCATGTATGAAGTATTGCTTTTTTAATTTATACCCAAATAAAAGTTGAATTATAGGACATGGGAATTCATGCTTAGTACAGATAGAAGAATGTTGTAATCACTTTAATATTTATACAGCCTCTGGTTGTAGCCTAGATCTTGTTCTTACTTCAGATCATATTTAGTTTTCTCTGTATAACCAGAGGGCCAGATAATTTCAGTAGGGTTCACTGAACCAAGTTTATAAATTTAACAAGTTTAGTAAAGTAATTTTATAAATGGAGGCCCTTTGCTTTGGGGGGTGGTGCAGCACATGGCCCTCCTAAAGTGACCCCCATGTATTAACCAGGGTTGTTATGCTAGACAGGACAGAATGCCAAAAGTTCAAATTGTTTTTCTTACACATTTTAACTTTAAAATTTTCTGTGCACATTTTACCCCAGTCTAGATCTTGTATCACATATCCAGCCATTCCCCTACCTCCTCAAATGTGCTCAAAGCCTGAGGCCTTGAAGAGTTACCCTGTTTTCAAAATCTTCAACCTAAATCTGGACTTCTAATATATTTTTATCCTCATCCTCCCTAACTCCTACTACTTATTCCTCTGCCAGCTAGCATGAGGCATGTCTCATTCTCTGCTGTGCCTTAGCAAGGAGGCAGGGAGGGATCTGCTGGAGCTCTCAGCTGGCCTGGGGAGTTGAAGTGCAATGGTGTTTGTGCTGGCATCCAGCCCTGCTGCTGCCAAGGAGGAGTGATCCCTTCACAGTGGGCAGCTGGGGGCTGCCAGCAGACAGGAATGGCTGTCCTCTTAGCTGGCTGAAATGCCCATGACCTATTTTCAGCTCTTACAGTTTCCTCTCTAAACAGTAAGCCTAAGGATAGGATTTCCAAAAAATGCCAGGCTAATTAAATTCAAACTAAAGGAAACTCCTCTCGGTGCAGTTGGAACTGGGCTGGGCTATCAAGATTGGTGTTCAGTCTCACCCAGATGTCCATTTACTGCTGAGCATGGCCTTGACCCTTCAGAGAAGTCTGTTGGACCTGTCCAGATGAGACCTGAATTGATCTACAATGCCAGTATATGAAAAGGAAAAGAAAACTTCCTGGAGGTTTCCTGTTCTTCATTCTGAGAGGTTTCTGCATTGTCAGTCTGCAGACACAGGCAAGAACGCTGTGGGAAGTTTGTCTGTTCAAGGTGGAACAAGAAAGGAATGGAGCCAGTGCCTCAAAACTCCACAAATTACATGATCAGAAAGTTCCATAACTGTCCTTGAAAGACTTTTTTCTTTTTCTTTTTAAATCTTAACCAGCAAGCTTTCAAATCTGGAAAAAAAAAAAAAAAAAAAAAAGCAGTTGTACATCTGCTTTTAAAATTTTTCCTGATTGAAGGACAGATTGTGTCACCACTCAGTCATTCAATTACTTCAGAGTATGTTTTGATCTTATGGTCAGGAAGGTCAGAATTTATTATTTTAAGCCAAAACCATTCCTGGTACCAACGGCTTCAAAACTGAAGCTAAGACAAACTTTGCCACTAAAGAAATGCTAGACCACTGAAAGTACCTAGTGAATTTAAAGGAGACTTTAAGGAATCTTCTCTATTAGAAGTGTAATCCTCACCTTCTGGGTGACTTGAGATCTCTCCATGGATCACTTAGATGTCTTTTGACAGTTCTAACTCTTGGGCATTTTCTGTAAAAACGTCACACATGGGAGCAAACCCTTGCAGGCATTTCAGTCACTTATATCAAAACTTCAGGCACTGATATATTCTAGTTTGCTTTGTTTGTTTGAAATTTTCCTGGATCAGCAGTTGTTTTGCAATAGATTGTGCAATATCCATGCTGCAGTCTGAGTTTGTAATCTTGAAAAAATTCATATTGTTGAATGCATGGCACGGAGAAAGTTTATACTCTCAGGAATGGAAAGGCCATTAGGAAAGCAAACAATATGATAGGCTGTGTAAAGTGCAAAAATAAATACTGCTGACAGTATGAGAGTAAGACTTTGTAAATCACCAGTATATGTTCTAAACTGAAGTACTCTGTTCAGTTCTGCTTAAACCACCACAAAAAGATTTTTTTGATAAATGGAGTGGATCCAGAGCCAGATGGGAAATGTGTTGAGGGAACAAGGAAAACTTCCAGGGCATGACTGCAAAAATTTCTTATGCAGCCACTATATACTGAGAAAGAGCAAGAAACTCTATTCTCTGTGGGATAATCTAACCATTGAGTGATTAGGGCAGGAGTTTCTTATGGTCAAAATGCACATAATGCAAAGAGTCTGTCATTTCTGAAAGTTGTCTTTTGAAGTTGGTGACTCAAACCCATTAGGGCCCCAGCAGCACCCAGATCTTCTCCAGCATATCTGGCAGGCACAGAGACACCCAGCCTGAGGCAAGGATTTGTGTCCTGCCATGTGTTCCCTTTGAGTGGAAAGTTTAGCATCTCTCCTGGCACATCCCTCTCTGCAGGTCTGTCAAATTGGGCTCTGCCTGTCTCTGCTTCCAGGAACCATTCCCAGACCTCTTGGAATGTCTGCAAAGGACTCTTGTAGTGCCCCTTCATGGGCCAGTTTGGACCAGTGTAGTGCTCAGGGTTGCAGTCATTTGCCCCATCTTATTGCTTCTACCTGAGAGACATCAATAAACCAAGTAGCTGAGAGAGCAGCTCTGTTGTCCTTGTGCTCTTCAGCCCTCCTGGCTGACCTGGATTCCCATCCTGTGGGTTAGAGCCCTCCTTATGCCAAGGTCTGACCCAGCACAGGGCACTAACCTGAGCTACAGAGCTGCAAGTAAACCTGAGAGCATAAATCCAGTATCAAGACCAGTCACACAGGCTGGGCATTAGGCCCTAGGTGTTCTGATAGTGGACTAAAATGTAACTGATTTAGTTAAAAAGGTAATATGGCAGTGGATCACCTTGAGTTCTACATGCACTTCATTGTCAGAACAAAGGAGTTGTCTAGTGGAAAAAGGAGATCCCTCTTCATGTTACTATTTTTTGCTCTTTGCTCTTTATTTCCCCTGTCCATTTATTCCCACTTGATTGCTCTGATATGCCTCACTTGTTACATGTAGAAGACTTCTCTAAAACTCGAGTGCTTGGAGGTAGAAATTTCTTCCTTCTATTTTATATTTTTTTAATGGGCTAAAACTGTTCAAAGAACTTGTGTGGCTTCAAGCCACAAGTGCTTGTTTTTCCACCTGGAATTTACATGTTTATCTTCAGCCTTAGTTAAGAGATTGCATCACTGTCTTACGTTGGTTGTTCTGGTTCTTGGCAATGGAGGTGCAGACCATTTGTCTTGGCCACCTTGAAGGTGAAACCAAACCCTGGATTTGACCATCTCTTGGAGGTTCCAGAGGTGTTTTCCTGCAGAGCCAGGGCGAGTGCAGTGTGCAGCAGGAGGGGATGCTCACTCTCCTGTGTCTCTCTTGCAGCCATGCGCCTGTGCACCGAGGAGTGCAGGGTCCTGGGCCACTCGGACCAGTGCTGGATGCCCCCGCTGCCCTCGCCCTCCTCCGACTACAGGAGCAACATGTTCATCCCTGGGGAGGAATTCCCGGCGCCCCAGCAGCACCTGCAGCCGCAGCAGCACCAGGGCCTGGAGGAGGACGCCCAGGCGGCCGAGGCCGGCAAGGAGAAGAAGAGCTTCTCCACATTTGGGAAGGACTGCCAGGGCGAGGAGGAGCCAGGGGACAGCTGCACCTCCTCGCTGCTCTCCGAGATGAGCAGCGTGTTCCAGCGCCTGCTGCCGCCCTCGCTGGATGCCTACACGGAGTGCGGCGTGGAGATGGATCGCTCCAACTCGCTGGAGCGCAGGAAGGGACATCTGCCGGCCAAGAACACCAGTTATCCACCAGGGGTGGCAGCCTGGGCAGCCAGCACGCATTTCCAAAACCCTGCCAGCAACGGGCCCGCTCTGGGGACTCACTCGGGAGCACAGCCTTCGTCCAAGTGGCTGCCAGCCATGGAGGAGATCCCGGAGAATTACGAGGAAGATGATTTTGACAATGTGCTCAACCACCTCAGCGATGGCAAACATGAACTCATGGATGCCAGTGAGCTGGTGGCAGAAATTAACAAGCTGCTGCAAGATGTCCGGCAGAACTAATTGTTTCAAAAGCCTACTTTTCCATATTTATGGAAAACTGGAATTGGAAAAAAACAAAAACAAAAACAAAAAAACCCCAAAAAAAGAACAAAAAATAGACTAAGGAGAACTGGCATTGCCAACTAGTTGCATTTATCATAAATGTGTCTGTGTATGTTGAATATTAAAATACTGTATTTTCATATGTACACAATGCAAGTGTGATTATCTTTATCTGTATTTTAAAAATACATTTGTACCTTATATTTATGTGTAATTTAACAAATAAATTTTATTTTTGTACACCCACAGCAAGCATGTTTTCCTAAATGTACGTAGATGGTACCACCCTTGTTAAACTTAAAGCAATTCTTGCCACACAGGCATGTTTAAAAAAAAAAAAAGAAAAAAAAAAAGAAGGATATTGTTTTCCCTTATTATTTCTTTCAAATGTTTCAAATACAAATTCAAAGCACTGAAAAAGTTATGCAAATGTTAGTTTCAGTAAATGATACAACACCTTTTTTGCAATGTTTTATTCTTATAATAAAGAATTGTAACTCCCACGAAACCTAAAAAGTCCTTTTTTTATTTTGATGCTTTTGGTCTATGGAATAATTTTCTCATTTAATTAATGGATTATTGTAGGCTGAGGTCTTCCTGTCTTTGGCACATAAGTTTTTCCCCAGTGAACAAATCATGAAATTCAGTGAAATTCACTGTGATCTCTGCAAAAAATGTAAATTTGTTGTACTGTTGTTACACTGCAAAGCCAGTTGAAGTCAGCAGTGTATACTTGAAAGACAGCAATAAAATCAGCTTTTCTGACCTCAAGCTCTATTCTGAACTTATGTAAATACAAAAATTGAAATGAACTGCTTTATCTTTGTAAATGACAGCAAAATAAAAGGAATGTTGCATCTTCCAGAAAAACAGCTATATTTTTCCTCTGCACAGCAGCTACATTTTTATATTAGCTGTATTCTCTGTTGTAAGCGTGCCTTTTATTTGCAAATTAGTACAGAAATGTTTGAACTTCCTAGAAAAGAGCAAGACTGCAGGTGCATTCTCTCTGGATGGATCCCATCCTTCCATGGTGGGCTTCCATGTCCTGAAACTCAGTGAAAAGTCTTTTGTATTATGGTGCCATTGCTATAGTGAGGGTGATGTAACTAATATTGTTCAGATAAAAGTAATTGTCATCCTTTTTTTTCTTTTTTTCAATTTTTTTTTTTTTTTTTTTGGCAGCCTGTCATACACAAGGAGATCTTTGTAGTAGTAAACAAATGGATTTTTCAGTTGAGAAACATGGGTGAGTTTTGAACCCCCAGTGCTCATTTCAGGAGTTTTAAGAGATAGCCATAAAAACCTGTATTTTTGGCATTTATGCAGATGCATATTTCATAGGATATATATTTTTTGCCAGAACTTTGAAAAACTGTTGGAATAATCCAAGACAACCTTGGCATAAAGCCAATACATTTGTTCAGGGAACTGCACTTGTAAAGTATCTTATATATTTTTTTGTGCTAGATACAAAAACTCCTGCTTAATGTTACCCCAAAAAAGCAAGAATTTTGTTGCATGCATAAGTTTAATTTTTTTTCTTGTGAGCAGGGAAACTTCAATCTCGTTATTGGTGTCACAGTGCTGTAGATGAGACTTTTGAAGATGTGTAGGCATTTGATGACACCTGAACAACAGAGAGATTCTCAACTTGTTTACACATCAGGAAATCATGCTATGCTTTACTGGTTAGAAATACCAGGACCTCACATTGGGAGGTTTGTTACAGCACCTTTGAATGCCAACAGGACTTGGAGTCTCATGGAGCTGCCATCTGTTATGGAGAAGAAGATGTAACACCTCATTAAATATTTGACATTTGTTCCCTGTTTTTACCCTTCATTCTGCAACTCCAGGCTGATTCTGAAGCCAGGATGCTGTAACAGTCCTAAAGTTCACAAAGACATAACTTCCTCCTCCTTAACTAGGTTGTTCCTGTCTCATCTCAACCCTCCCCTTGCAGTTTCTCTCTTCAGTGTCCAGTTTTAGCCCTGCTCTCCAAGTTCCCTCACCCTTATCTCATGTTAAATCCTCCTGGCTCTCTCACTCCATTTCCCTTAAAATCTGACCCACACACTAATCCTGCAAACATAGGTATGTTTACAGTGTGTATTGTATCCCAGTAACCCTGCCTGACTGCATTTCTCAGTTTCTCTCTTTTTAGCTGGATCTAGCCAGCACATCCCTTAAATCCTCTCTTGCCCTAACTTTTCCATGTGTAACTGTAATTACAATGTAATTGCAAGCTCCGCTGGATTCCTGAGGTCCCCTACACCCAATGCCTTTTTTGGGTGCCTGTACAGCATGGAAAGGGCTGATTTGCATGGCTAAACCTCCCCACTGCTGACTTTTCAGAGAAGTGGGAGGGTCAGGAAAGCAATTCTGGAGACAAAACTCATGCCTGCCTGGTTATTTGATTCCAGCCTGGGCACACAGACTGTGTGAAGTGTACAGGGGGACTGTATGTTAAAAATGTACAATGTGGTAGTTTGAAAATAGTCATTAATCTGGTAGATTATTTTTACCTGGATAAAACATTACAAAATCAGCAGCAGAATATGAATCTTCCCTCCAAGTGGTGTAGATTCCACTCCATAAATAAATGCAGATAGCTGTTTCTCCTCATTTCTAGAGGAGGAAATCTTAGACATTCAGGCTCAGACTGCTTTCTGACTACAAGTTTGCAGGGCAGCCTGATAAGCTTCATTTTCACAGTCATATCATCCACTAGGGATTACCAACCTGTTTTAAATTTAAAAGCCTTAAATCAGTTTATGCCTGCTGGCCTATGTCACATGGGTAGTCTCAATGATTTAAAGAGCCATTGTTTACAGAGAGGACTTTCTAGAAAAAGTAGATAGCAGTGAATTTCTCTGGTAGCACTAGGCATCCAAATATCATAAAACACATAAGATTTTCCTAGAGGGGATTTCTGTACCAACACACAGTAATAGTATTTGGTATATGCATTGCTGCAAGAATCTTATCATATAAGGAGACCAGTCTCCAGGAGCAAGAAAATTTACTCAGATTATATCTGAAATGCATAGGAGTTTGAGTTGTATTTATTATTGATGGGACACTTATTAAAAGATCTGTAGATAGCAGTAAATGAGAGAAGAATCTGTCTTAATCCTGTTTGGTTTAGGGTCCCTCTTTTTCTCAGGCTTCCTTTATAAATGAGAGAGATTATATCACAGTTATATAATTGTATGTACACATATATAAAAACCCTAGCACCAAATCTCTTCTGTGTGAAGAATAGGGAAAACTGATAGCATGCAGATTAAACAAAGTATATAATAGGTTTGGATTCGCTGCATTTTGACAACTAATAGAGAGTTAGGGCTTGCAGGTGTGGTTTAAACATCAAACATTGGGATGACTGTTCTGCCCAGAGCACAAGTTCCTGGTACTTCTCTAAATGCTTACTAGTTTTATTTTTCTTGGTGGTATAATGACAGAAAAGGTTGTGAAAATCAGCAAATGGTAATTACCAAAATTCTGGTCATCCCTGTAAAGTGTTCAAAGTCTGGTTGAGTGAGGCTTTGGGTTGAGTGGTCCAGTGGAAGGTGTCCTTGGCCATAGCAAGGGATTGGAACAAAATGATCTTTAAGGTCAAACACAAACAATCCCATGGGCATTCCTTCTGGACGTGGAAATACTGAGACTTTTGAGCAAATGCACAGTTTATTAATGGATGCTCACCATTTCACCATTGCTACTTTTCTCCATGCTCATGTAAGCTTTTTATATTCACTTCTGAAATGGTTACATTTAAAATTGCACTGAAATAACGATCAGAGTTGTTTGACCACTTATTTCAGTTGTGTTTAAGCATTCCTTGATTCCACTGCTGCATCACACTTTGCTATTAAGTGCCCATTAGGATAAACACACTGAGAGGATGTGCCTGTCAATAATGACTTTGCTGCATTCTTTACCCTGGCTGCGTTTATAGTTGAAATGTCTAAGGACAGCAATGGAAATCAAACAAAAACCACCACAAAATATTTAACCCTTACAGTTTCCTTGCCTTTCAAAATGCAATGTTAGAATGAATAAAAAATGCTAAGAAGTTTAATTTCTTTCTCTGCAACCTGCAGAAGATTTCAGTTTCCCAAGATTAGAAGACTTGGAAGCCTCCATTTTTAGCATTAGGTTAACATAGCATCTGACTTAGGAGACTGGGGTATATATGTGTTTTCTTTCAATAATGCAGGCTGTCATGTTTTCAGGCACAATTTCTCTCCTTTCTGTATCCCAGGGTCAAACTCTGCCTACACATAAAACTTGGCCTGCAACATTTTCTGCAATGCAGTTTATATTAATATTATTATTAATAATTACTATTCATTGCTATTACTATTACTGTTACCATTATTATTAATAATAATGATAACAGCGATGTTATAATTACTCCAATCAATAAAAATATTCATAATTAACTCTGCTGTATTTTTCATCCTCAGAGCTGTAAATCATAAATGACTGAGCACTTGTAAAAAAATAATATTCTGGGATCAAGTAACCTGCTACTGAAAAAAGCCTCTCTGAAGAGACACACAGGAGCAATTTAAACCATATTGTAAAAACTATTTACAGCAGAGTTGGTAAATAATACTTTGTTTAATTAAAACTCAGTGGAGACCCTGGAAAAACTGGGTAATAATTGAATTTGAAATTTGACCAGTGCACACATTCTCCAACCCCTTGCCCAAGGATCAGTGTGGGAAACACAGTGAGAAATGACTTTGCAAACAGTTTTATGGCTCGCAGGAAGTATTCAAAGCTTCACCCAAGCATCCATTTTCATTGCATGACTTTGCAGTCTCTTGCCCAGCTCTGTGCTGTGGAGGTTTGCCTCTGAACACAAATGCAAGGCTGGACTCCAGAGGAAATACAGGAAAAGGAAAAGGAGGGATGTGTGCTGTTCTAGGCATTGGAAAGCAATTGTCTACCCTTCCAGTCAATCACTCCTCAACTCTCATTCATTTTGTTTTTTGATCTCTGTGGCTAAAAATAAGTGTTTTAAACATTAAACAAAGGCAGCAACTTCAATGGGAAAGTTTGAAATTGTGTTGTAGGATAGTGGCTAGAAGAGATTGAAATTTTAACAAGAATTTGAAGCTTCTTGTGAAGACAAAAGGATTTGAAGCTGGGCTGTCTCATAACTCAGATAAAGGAAAAGGTATACACTGTATTTTCATATACATGTATTTTGTGAGAATTGTTCTATGTTCTTGTCCTGAAGATAGCAGAGATAATGGCAGGGTTTTACTTAAGAAAAATAGAATTCTAGTTTAGAATATTTTTTAAACGTTTACATTTAATCCAAGTCCAGTATGCAGCCCTCTCAGAGATGGCTGTGGAGGGTGATCTTGCCCCATTGACTGGAGATTTAATCCATACTGCCAAAATCTGCTTTTGTTAGTTGTTTCATCAGGTCTGATATCCATTGTCAAACACAAAGTTCCTCCCATGTACTGGACAGAAAGCATGTGAGTACTATAGATCCTACTGTGTTTCATTCAAATATTTCCTTCTTTTTTTTTTTTTTTTTTTTTTTTTTTTTTTTTTTTTTTTGTTCATTCTCTCTAGGATTTGGATGCCAATTACCTTCATATCACTAAAACTCTGAGTGATTTTGTGGTGAAAAATAAATAGCAATGGTGGACAAAGGTACTGGGAAGCAGCACATTCTGATGCCCCTGTGTTACTAAACTCAGATTACTTCAACACTGTTCACAAAAGTCTACAACAAAACATTCTCAGAGAATAGCAGCAATTCAAGTTAACTGTGCAGAGAGACAGTTTCTAGTTTGTGTAGTTCTGCACTTTTGCATATATTAAATTACCTCATTCCTTCATATCACAGTGAAACTACTTTCTGGAAAAGGTGTGCACGTGTCATTAACTGCAGTCTTAAAGTGCAAGTTTTAGACAAAACAAAGCATGTACTATTATGTGTCAGCAAAGAGCCAACAGGATTATTTCACAATGAAACTAGAATGAAACTTCAAGAGTTTAAATATGAAGCATAACCACTGGTATCCATGGAAACTTTACTCAATTGAAAATTAGAAAGAAAGGTCATGTTCTTGTGAAGGACTGCATGCTATGGAGTTCTTAAAGGCATAATTTATGAGAAGCATATAAATTCAAATATAAAATAAGAATCTGTAGGTGGAACACCTTACTGTTTTGCAAGTAAATATAGTGGGGTTTTTTTTTTAGGTTGAAACATAGATAATGAAAGAGAAAACATTCATAAGTCTCTGCTTTATTAAAAGACTAAAGGTTAGATATTATGGAAAAAAAAAAAAAACTATGTTGGATTTTGAGTGTGGTTATTTCATCTACTTACATCTCATCTTTGGTATCATTTCCATGGGTAAAAATGGCTAAAAAGTTCAGAAAGACTGATGTTAAGACTAAGGTTTTAGTGGTAGTGCATCGTTGAGAATGAAGCTGCAGTAGAATGGCAAACCATGTATCATCAGTACTAACTTTAATTAGCATGCAGCAGAATTAGAATAGACAACATTTCCCTGAGACTCAACAAGAACCTCCCAAAAGGCACTGATGCTTTTTAAACAATTTATTTTAAAATGGAGTGATCCAAAAGATAGTCTTCTTCACTTCCTATTCTGCTTGTTATCCCAGACTTCCAAGGAAAATGGAAGAGCAGGGAAAAGACCTGGCCAACAACTCCACAGTTTAAGTACCTCCCTGAGGGTTCTGAGCCTGTTTGGAGATGGAACATGGTTTTTTGGCTCAATCCTCTGAAGCCAGGTGCTGTGTTGGAGCTGGGAATGGAGGCTGGTCAATCTTTCCTGGGGTCTGTTCCCTGCAGGGAACGATTTGTCTGAGGCTGATGAGAGCAAGGGTAGATTCTGTCACTGCAGAGCTGATTCAGTGAGCCCAGTGGTGCCAGCACAGTCTGTTCACAGCCTGGCTGGGGCCCGGGAGGCTGGGTGTCCATCAGCACTAGCAAGAGGAATCCAAATGGATTTGATGCCTCCAGCCAAGGGCTGTTGGCTGCATGGGTGGCAGCCAAACATATGGTGATGCTCTGGGCTGGAGGGACAGGAGCAGCTGGCTGGTGAGGAGCTGCTGCTGGAGGCTTGTGCTCATTCTCTCATTTCCTCTCTGCTTGTTGTACTGGTGTCCAAAAATATTCACATCCTCCCCATACCCTGGGGCTCTTACTGAGCTATACCCTGGGGGCTCTTACTGAGCTTGCTAGGTAGAAAAAAATTCTGGAAAAAGCCCAGCTTGTAAATTGGGGAGTGAAGGGTGAGATCTGGCATCTTTTATTGACTGAGTGCATTGCCCCCAATAATGGTCTTTTTCACTGAAAGCAGCAACACTGTTATTATCCCTCTATGGAGTCAGTAGGAAATAAATGAAAGCCCATCTGACTTTAGAAATGAAAATTGATTCCTTCAATTTGGAGACAGCTTGTGTTCTTTCCATTCCTCTTGGAAGCTGAACACACAGAAGCTGCTGCGAAAATTAGGATGATGCTACAAGGGGATCAGAAACAGCTCTCGTAAACATCAACAGGAGGGGAAGCACAAACAAACATTGGTACAAAAGATAGTGTCTGTTTGCTTGTGCTGGGGGTAAATCTTGAACAAGAGAGAGGAATGTCACCCAGCTAGAGGGTGCATGGGAAAATATTCCAGCTCTAGATTTTGCCTTGAGAGTTGTTCCGCAGTATGTTCCCAGACAATTTGGGGAGGAGTTACTTATATACATTACATGTTTGAAAGAGTGTTTTTGGGCAATTTAGTTAAATGTTGAGCCTGGGACTCATTTTACAAGACCAGTGAAATTAGCTAAGATATGACAGATTGCTGCTATTGTTTTTTTAGAAGTAATATTATATGTTTATTAGCAGTACACAGTTCATTGATATCTCCCCATGAAGCATAATTTGAAGGAATGATACCTAAAAGTAGAAATAAAGAACAGACAGAAGTATCCCTCTACGTATTTGTAAATGTGAGGGAGTTTGGAGACAACATTACTATCCTTTCTGTTTTACCTCAGGCTTCAAAATACTTGTTTCAGAAGAGATTATCCATGAGACAGAGATTCCAGTTGCAACACAGTTATAATTATTTTTCCAGTCTTATTCCAGGCTTCCTGGGGGTGGTGGTCTGGTCATGGCCCTCTGGCAGGGCTCCATGCACCTCCCAGTGTTTCTGTCCAGAGCTTTAGTAAACTCATCTGTGACCCACAAGGAGTTTTAACCACTTTGGAAAAGTCTCAGTAATTTAAGTATCTAGAAAAATTGCATTTATTAGGTTATTTTAGCAAGCTTAGGTATAATTTCTCGGCGTGTCTTGAAGCTCCAGGATCAGTTAACATGCAAGTCACTCCTAGCCAGCACTGGAGTGCTGTGAGGTCAAATCACTCAATATTTATGTTGTTTAATCCACTGGGCAAATAACCTAGAATATATATATCTCACTAGGACTCAAATGTATTTTGTAACACAACATGAAATTCAAGAAAATACTTATGTTCAACCCATTTAGGTAAGAGGACTGTTCTCTCTAAATTATTTTTTTATGTATTTTGTTGGTATGGAGCTAGGGAGTTTTGTTTGTTTTTGTGGTGTTTTAAGAAGATTGATGCAGAGTTTTAAACACTAAAATAAAATCAGAAGAACTTATGTTCCCAGCAAATTGAATTGGCTGCAGGACAAACAAATTATGACTGAATACAAAAATGTTTAAAGTAGTTTTCATAAAATGAACATCAATACTGAGCTACTCTGGCTGTGTTCTTAATTTTACAAAAAGGATCTTTTTTCAAATGTGCTTACTTTGAGAGATTCAGTGAGGGAATACACTGGTTATTTAAACATGAGTGGATGTAGGAGTATGTTATTCTGACTCAGTGCAACAAAATCAGCCCCTGACACAAAAAGTGTTTTGCAGAGAGCTACAACCAATAGCATCAGAAAATACAGTGGGTTCATTATTTATGATGGTGCTAACACCAGAAGATAAACAGATATCTTTCTTGTCCTTTCAGAATGGTGTGTGTGTATGTATATATGTATGTATGTATGTATGTATGTATAGTTCAATCACTGCAAGTGGCAGGTGGGAAAATAACATCCCAGCTGGAGATAAAATAAGAATATTTGTAAAATCATTTGTTTAACAAACAATTAATTAAACTCCCATGTTTCTAGAGAGATTTTTAAGAAGTAATTCAGTTTTTACAAGTAAGAGCTGATACAGACATAGGGAAGTTCAAATAACTGGAAACCATTACTATATGGACATTATTTTCTACTCCAAACCATACTTGAAACAGGGTGAGAAGCACTTTCAACAGAGCTGTCTGGGACATTAAGTAATTTCTGCCATATTAATGGCAAAGACACAACAAAATTTAAGACAGTTTAGGCTAAGCAGTGCCACTGGTAGTGGAAGCTGCAGCATATTATCTCTTACCATTTTTTGGGAAAAGCACTATTTTCGCTCAAATGTGTGTTTTTAATGAAGTAATTTGATATTTTTGGACTGGCATTTACCAGCAAAGCTTGCCAAATGCAGTATGAACTCCAGGGTTGACAAATATCTTCTTTTTAAAGAAAAAGTATTTTGTGAAATAGGGCAGAGTCTGCTATAGCTTGAAGAAAACCACATATTGATATCTATGAGAGTTTAGTGCTATAAGACTCTGTCTTGGCTGGTTTGATGACAGAATATTTTTTCTGATGGATTTTGAAAGTGCTTAATAATTTTGAACAATTAGCATATGTTTAATGCAACTCTCCACATACCTGGGTTTTAGTTCCCTCCTTTTCTCTTTTTTCTTCTCAGATACAGTTTACAAAAGACTATGTGGTTCCCTAACCCAAAACCCTCAAATGTCTTGTCTCCCATCTATCAATAGTAAAAGCAAAGGCTGAGGGACAATGAGGGGGATGAAATTCAAGGTGAAATTCAAGAATATCTTTAACAAGGAAAATGGTACCTGGTTTTCTGAAACATGAAACCTGATCTCCAAAATATTACAAATGGAAAATCCACATCTTCATCTTGCTTCCACATCTGAATTTGTTTTTAAACAAGAATGTTCTTTGATGAGGTGCATGATTAAGAAAGTATTGGAGTATCAGCAGCTGGCTATCCAAGAGAAGTCCTCAGGACCATTTTGACCAGTTAGAGAGCAGAGAACAGAGGACCAGCACCATGGAAAAGGATCACAACCAAGAACATTAGCAACCATGTATTACAAGAACTTGTTAGGAGACAGGAGCAGAACTAGGAGGAATGTAGTATCCTCATGATATGTCATGTACTACTCAGAATAAAGGTAATTTTGTGTTCTCTGTGTGTGTTTGTTTAGCTGGAGGCAGTTGGGAACTGAAGTGATGAGTAACAGAGATGCATGTTTAAATTTAAATGAAGGCTTCAGTTTAAATTAGGACTTGCAAGAAAGTTCTGTAAGAATTAGGAATTTGGAGGAAATGTAAAATTGCAAAAGGCAGTAAAATAAATGACAGAGTCAATAAAAAATAAGAAAAAAATAAAATAGCAGAAATTATAGAGCAGAACACTGGTTTTAGCCCAGAAACTGGCAAGGAGCTCTGCATAAGCAGCTCATCCAGTTCCTGCAAAGCATAACAAGATGGAAATTATAGGCAGAAAATACTTATTACGTTATGCAGGCCATTTTCCAGTGCTAGCAGAGAAGGAAAGAAGTGGAAAGTACATCTCGTGTCACTCTCATGTCCCTGCTGGCTATATTGGGAAATGGCACGAATAAACTCTGCAGGGAGCCACACCCAGTCCCTGCTAGCCAGAGGGAGCTAAACAGAGTCTGAAATGCTGGGAACTGGGAGGGGGAATCTGGGGATGCTCACACAGTGGGAAACCCCTTTACTTTGTGACTTGGAGTGCTTACACTGAATCTACCAGCACGGGAAGTGACCAAATGCTGTGATGATAACCTGGTTTGCTGTGAGAGCTGTTTGTTCTCTCTTTGTGCTCATGCACCAAACTCTTCCTTTCCTCTCTGGGGCTGTACTTCCCTGGGCCATGGATAATTTCTGATGGCCAGAATGTCCTCCAACAGGATATTTGTCAGCAATTTGGAAATTTTGCAAATAAATTCAAACAAACCGAACCAAACCAAACCAAACCAAACCAAACCAAACCAAACCAAACCAAACCAAACCAAACCAAACCAAACCAAACCCCATTAAAACAAACAAACAAACAAAAATCACGGGACTCTTATGACTTAGTCAGAAAATTGTAAAAGAGATTGGAAAGTTTCATTGAAAAAGGGGAAAGTCCGTTTGACTCACCTCAAGCAGCTGACAACTAAAAATAATAGTTTTAAACTAAATGAGATCTGCCTCTCTTTCCCACTTTATTTGCTGTTCAGCTCTGTGCTGCTTTTTTTTTATTCTGGTTTTGAAGTTAAATTCCTGTAACCACTACCACCAAAGCCAGGTCATGTGTAGCAATTCAAGACTGAGTAATTTTGTGAGTCTTTTTCAATCACTGAACTACAGGCCTAACTGCAGCTTCCACAAAAGAAATGTTTTCTTTTATTTTTTTGTTGTTTCCCTGTTGAAATTTGTTCAAGTAATTTTTTTATAATTCCATGTTTTTAGATATGTTGGCAGAATACTCTGAAACCACCTGACTGGGCTTTCTCTTTGTTTAGTTTTTTTGCAAGCACAGTTATACTTACACTCCCCTTCTGTTTGCTGAAAGTGGTTGCTGATGTGACAAAATAAATGCAGTCCCAAGCAGCCAGAGTCAAACATTGATGTAAATGACATGGAGTATGCATGTTTGAGTAGGAAAAAGAAACAGACATAAAAAATATTTTAAAATGTAAATTATTCATCCTAGCATGTGAAAGGATGAAGTGATCTAATTATCAACTTTAAAGGTCAAGGAAATATTTTTTTGATTGGTATTGTTTTTTTTAAAGAAAACTCTGGCATCTTGAAATGTGAAGTAGTGGGTTAAGGAAATTAGTAGTTTAGGATGCCAAACTGTGTTGGAGTCTTCTTTTAATGGCAAAAATGTTCTACTCTTCTCCAAGACTCCAGTCAGAAAATGTTTCTTAATTGTTACCATACGATGTCTGGGAGATCTGAGACCCAGCAGTTCATGAGGAAGTGTGGGTGGGATCTTTGTGGTGTCAGAATTCTGTGTCCTTTGAAGTCATAATCACAGAGCAGATTTATACCAGCTACAGTATCTTACCAAACTGATGAACTGATCATTGCTGTGTTTTGGAGAAGGCTGGCTTTGATCTCAGGTACTTTTAAATGAAGGGACAGGTCACAGTTCTATGCTCTACCAGGGCTTTCCTGTGCAAAGTGAGGGCAGCTGGAATGGGATGATCTCTAAGGTCCCTTCCAAGCCAAGCCATTCTGGGATCTCAGGGGAGGTTTGTACTGGTGCCTGAAGTAGCTTGCTGCTCAGTCTGATGGGGATATTCTTGGTTACCTTCTTGACCTCAGGGGATGAGAAGCTACCCTTAACCTTAGCCTTGAATAGTGATGAGCAGAGACCTTTTTTGGTGTCCCTTTTGTCAGTTTGGGTTTGCTGTTCTGGCTGTATCTCCTCCAGCTGAGGAGATGAAAAGCCTTTGACTTAGACTAAACACTGCTCAGCCACAGCTAAAACATCAGTGTGTTATTATCAGCACTGTGCTTATCCAGAGTCTTAAACACAGCACACTGTGCAAGATACCAGGAAAAAGATTCACTATCCCAGCCAAAACTAGGACAGACTGTTCTAGCTCTTGGGGGTAAGAAACTCCCCAAAATGAAAACCCCAAACCAAAAGAAATCCCTACTCAATATACATATGTAAAATTGTTATTAAAATAAATACCTGTTTAATATTAGAGTGTTCTTAAAAAGAAAATTCATATTGTATTTTTTTTTTTTTTTCTTATTTTTACTCTGATTCTTCCTAGGGCCAGTTTAGGACTCCTAAACTGGGAGGAGATAGGGGGAAAATAGGGGATGGATGTAAATACTCTCACACTTACATGGTGAAAGACCATTAAAATAAATGCTAATCAGCTACCACTTTTTCTTTATATTACTTTATAATTATATCTTCATTTATCATTTGGGAAATAGGGAGAATTTTTTTTTTTTTTAACCTGTTAAAACATGAATTAGGATTTTTAACTATGAAGTTTGAAATTAAACCAAGTAAGTATTGTGGCTTATATCTAGTTAAGCTCTCTGTGAATATTCAACTCTAAGACACTAAATTTAATTTAGTTATTTACTACCAGATCATAACAGGTTTTTAGACCTATTAATTTATCTCCCAAAAGATTACCAATTGGTTTATTACACAGAGGTAGATAAAGGTCGAGCAAAATAAAAACGAGATGGACTCTATGGCAGAGAAATGCATAGATATGAATCAAACTAATAGAAATGGTGTTATACTGATAGAAAGATTGATACTCACCATCATATAAATTGGATAATATTTTAAGTAAATGCAATATTAACAGAAACTGGTAAACAAGTTGGGGAAAATATGAATGGTATAAAATTTTTATGCTTATTTTCATAGGCAGTCACGCAACATACCAGTTTCTCTTAGGGAGAATGTGTTCTGAGAGAACTGAAAATGGAATGTGAGAGAGAGATAAGTGCTCCACATTTTTTTAACATTTTTTTTTTTCATGTATACTTTTTGTCATTTAATGTTTGTCTGTGCTCTGAAGCATCAAAGTATGTATAAAATTCAGTGACATAAAGAAGTTTTTATTCCAGTGAAAAAAATTAATATTCAAAATTTCAAAACACTTTGAGTTGAAATTGTGTTATATTTTCATCATTTTTATAAGTAGAAAATTACATTATTGACATACTTTTCTGATAAAAAATCTGTAAATGTATGCATTATTTTCATATTTTTAAACAAAATATGAAGTTAAATCAGAATAACCAAAGGCTTTTATTTGATGACTTGTAGTATCAAACCAAAAATACCTTATTTTTTCCTGCTAAATAATATTTTTTTTTTAATTATTTAATTCATTATGCTATGCCCTATTCCATTATAATCCAAATGAGGCTTCCATATATAATATTTTTAAAAATAAACTTATCATGTTGACTGTCTGCTATCTTCTTACTATTCACATTAACAGTTTGGCTCAAATATCCTAGAGCTTTTTTCCAAGCTAAACAAATATTTCTAAAAAAGTCTCTTTGCTTTCTGACATAATGGCAGCATGTTTGTGACAGCAAGTCCAACTGCTTAATTGTATATTGCTGGAGAGAAATAATTTATTAGTTTTTAGAGAGGCATAGTAGCATTTGAAAGAAAACAAACCACTTGATTTGCAATGTCTGTTTAATTCTTTATTTTTATTGGAAGGTCAGCATTCTCAACCAAGTGTGAATGTAAATGAAAGAAAATTTATGTACAAATCATTATGCACTACTAATTGAATTATGAGAAATGATTGCTCTTAACTTCTATTTGAGGAAACTATCGTGGCTACCTGATGGGAGGAGGAGATAAAGTTCTGTCCATTTGAGGGTGTCAATGAGCTATTGACATTCCCCATAAGTCTTGCTCTTGCAAGCTTAATCCTGTTCAAACTAAAGCCTAAACACAGCCAAAGAACATCTGCAAACTCTCCTGCCACCCCTTGCATACTCACCAGCATGTAAACAGAGCCCGTGAAATGATAGTGAAGGAATGTGAACTACAATTAATCTGTCTTCACAAAGTCCATTTATAAATTATTGTTGCTAATCCTCCCTCTATTTTTAGACAGGGAAGGAAAAACTGGCCTTATAACATATCCAGATATTCAACAGCTACTAGGGCCCCATGGGGAGAAAAAATGCACAAACCCCCAAGATTTCTGAGAAACCTGCTTGCTATGCTACTCATCACTGTTTTCATTCTAGATCTTCACAAATTTGTGCTAAATACAGCAAGTTCAATAAGAAAATCAAGACCAGAGCTTCTGGTGGCATCCTGATTCCATAATGAAGTAAAAACCAGGCTAACACAGGTACAATCAGGTCTGGTTTTCACCAGAAGAAGGGAGAAGATCATGGTCATGACAACTATATTATGTGCCAATTATCACTTGAGGCAGACCCTCTTAAAGGTAGGCTGCTTGTCCACTTAAATATGTTAAAAATAAACCCTGCATTTACAATACTTTCAGAAACCAAAGAACATTTGAAGTGGTCTATGAGGTTTAAAAATATAAAAAAAAACCCAAAACAACAACCACACATTATCACAGAACCACAGAATATGCTGTGCTGCAAGGGACCCATAGGATCATAGAATCTAACCCTTAGCTCTGCACAGCACCATCCCCAAGAGTCACACCATGTGCCTGAGAATTTTGTCCAAATGTTTGAACTCTCTCCTCCTCCTCCTCTTCCTCTCTCCCAGACTGACTTTTTTTTGGGTGTTTTTTCTGGTGTCACATGAGCTCTTCAGTATTTTCAATTTTTAGTGATTCTGAGAATATCTGGGGCTAAATTTCATCATTATTGTTAGCTTTTTTTTTGTGTTTCAGCAGTGTCTAGACGTCCCAGTGTGAACTAAAATGCCACTGTGAAACAGGCAATGCAAACACATGATAAAAACAAACTCGTACAGCTGGGGAGGAAATAGGTAGAAACAGGTAATATTTGGACCAAGGGTAGTGTGGGCAAAAGACAGCTCTAGCTGATGAGGAAGCTTGTAACCTGTCTTTACATATTGACAAGAGTCTTCAGGACTGAGATATGCAGATTTATACTGATGTATTCTCCAGTTCATTCACAATTTTGCAGTATATCCACTTTCAATTCACCCCAGTAGTGCCCATATTTTCAGTATTTTATGAGTCAGGTTTCATCCCTGCATTCTAAGTCACATTTGAATTTATTAGAGATAAATTATGGAAAGATTTGCCATTTTGATACAAGGTAGATGAGAATCTATAAATACCAGATTTACCCATGAGTAAGATGGAATTTTGACAGAAAGCAGAAATCTGGGGCTGGCTAATTAGGAAAAAAAAAAATCTAAAATTTAAAATGAGAATATTTGATTCTACTCTTACAAGTGGTGTTCAGAGCCAAGGCATTTGCTAACAGTGCATTTCAAAAGGTTTAGTGACTTAAACTTTTTCTTACGCCAAAAAAATCTTTTCTACTCAGGACAATGCAGATACTTGTAGGTTGCTCTACAAACTGGATCCTGATAATGCACCTAATTAGGAAAATCATTGCAATGCTGTGGAGCATGAATACTAATGAATATTGTTGTATTACTTATCAATTACTGTTAGTTATATTATGCTTAGACTAACAGCCTGTGGACTCACAAGGTGTTAAACAGGTGATCATGAACTTGGCAAATTTGAATTAGACTTTTAACTCTTAACTTATCTTGAGCTTTTCTGAAAAGATTCTTCATCCAAATGCTGCAATCACCTTATGATCTAAAAATCAAAATATTATTGAACATAACAACTCTTCCAGAGAGAAAAGTTAATGGATTTTCAGCCAGCATCACCAAGAACCTACATCTTTGCCATGATTAGTGACTTGTATCATCTTGCCTCAAACAAACTATTGGAAGCCGTTTGTTTTCAAAGCTTGCATTAACTGTGGCCCTGAAATATTTGAGAAAATTAGGTTTTCAAGGCTCAATACCACAAGTACAGATGGAATTTTATTGGCATGGAATAACTTAATAAGCATGAGAAATTACACTGAATGAAATTTGGTAGAAAGGCAACATGAATGTCAGTCCTAATGTGAGATATCTATAATTTAAGTAGAAAGCATATATTTTATAAGTGTAAAAATCTTACTATTTTAGATAAAATTGTTATAGGAATAAAGATAATGTATGTTTGGAAAATCAAAATCTGAATTACTTGCAAGAAGCCCAAAAATACTATTTTCTGATGAAAGTAGGTTAACTTTTATGTAGTAGTTAACATTCCTTTGGAATTCATGGAGTAGTTCAGAGGGTCAAAACCCAAAGGTGCAAAAACTTTTATGGAGACTGAGGGCATGAGCCTGCCTGTAAAATGGGGATGGTGATCCCATTCCCTATGCAACTAAGTCATAAGATGCATCCCTTATGTTTTCATTTAAGCAAAGATGCAAAGTTTTCTGGCTAGAAGCAGCAGTAGGGATGATCCTGGTCAAGTGAAACAAATTTCTTAATTTACACATAATCAATATAACGTTTTTCAAAACTTATCCTCAGTCAATCTGTCCTAAGGATGTACAGCCTAAGATGGATGTTGCTTTTATAAATACATTTTTTAATTTGTATGAAAGGATAAAAGAATCAATTCTTCTGCTGAAACACTGTAGTCTGTGAGTGGTGAGGCATGAATAACTGTGTGAAACTACAGGAGGGAAGCATTTGCCTTTTTTTTTTCCTCTCTTGCCTGCTTTATGGTTTGTAAATGATAAATGAAATTTACTGCCAATACCCTGCAGTAATATTTCAAATTATGTTGCAGAATACACTGTGAAAAGTACTGAGTTATAGCAGAACCAAAGAAAAAGGCCCTAATTTTTTTCTTTCTGGAAAAGTGTGCTGTATTAGAACATTTGTCACCCAGTTTCACTATTACAGGACGCCACAATGCGTCAACTTCTGTGGGCTGAAATATTTGATTTAATTTAAATAACTTTAAAATTATGGCCACTATTAATATTGAGACTTAGGAATTCAGTGGAGTTAAATGCCAGTTTTACAGCATGACTGGGCAGTGGTGGGTGCCCCAAAAGTAAGGCAGGAGAGAGGAGCTGGAGTGGCCCATCCCTGTGGCATCACCCCCTCACCCTGTCCCGTGATAGAAAATCTTCATGGGCACATTTTTATGATGTTTCATTTGTTAATGTGGTTGAATGATGAAAAAAACAAGATGAAAAAGATATTACCCTAAGCCAGAGCCGTGGGTAGTGCCTCCAGTGTCCTTTCAGCCCTTTGAAGCAGGATCCTTTTGTTGGCTCGGGTGAGTGGCAGCTCTTTAACATTCTGAACCTGCTGTGGCTGCTGGGGCAGTTCATCACCAAAGAATAGAAAAGGGCCTCTGGCATATCAAATAAAAAAAAAAAAAAAAAAAAAAAAGGGGGAGGGGGGAGGAAAGGAGGACAGAGAAAGTGTCCAGCACACAGACTGTGCATTGTGCTGGCAGGGTTGCGGGAGCCTGCCGTTAGGTATATTTCATAATGTGAAAAGACAGACCAATTTTGGCCCCCTCGCCTGGTGGGATCAGTGCTGTCACTGCCATTTATTTTCAATCCCCCATGATTTCTGTATTGCCAACAACCCTTTTTTGCATAAAAATGAACCATCAAGGCAGTCAAAACACCTGCTTTGCTGACAGCCCCGATTAAAGCTTTGATTTATCCTCCAAAGTGTGAGCTGATCTGCTGTTCCTGGGGCCTGGCACTGGTGTGTAATTCATTGGGGGCTGAAGGTCTCCTTTCTGTCTCCCCAGCTTCAGCTGTGGGCTCCTTTTGTACCTGCTGGAGAGCTGGGCTAGCTCTGAGAACACCCACCCCAGCTGGAGCCTGGGAGTTTTCCATCCCTGCTTGGTCCATTTTATTAAGTGACAGTAAATTACAGGACTAATTGGAGAGGCCCCCAAGAGCAGGACTGCATGGCCCCACTCCCACTGTGGGCTCTGGGGAGCAGCTATTCCAGATGGAAAGGAATAGTGTTGGTTACTCCCACTTCATGCTTTCCCATCACTGAAAAGATTGACATTTGACGTGGAAACTTTAGGTCATGTGGGAGCCCCTCCTTTATAGCCAAGTTTTGTTCTGTGGTCTTAAACCTTCATTTCAGGGACTGCAGTGCACAGTGAATTTCTCCCCAGGCTGAAAAACAGCACAGCATGTGGGAGTGAGCCTTTCAAGCTCTTTTGGGGCCATTGGGTGGGAAAGTTAAAAAGCTTTATCACTGTAAGTGTAAAAATAGGTATTTCTTAAACCTTCTGGAAGGTTAAATTGGGTCAGAGGTTTTTTTTTTCAAAAAGCTGGCTTGCATCCTGTATATGAATCCCTCCCTGCTCCACCTCCCCCCCAAATAAATAAAAGCAAACAGAAAACCAAACCTCAGCCTCTAAAATACTTAAGATAAAATTGCCTTGTGAGTATATTTGACTTATGCACCATCATTGATCCATTAAACCACTAAGCTGTTATAGATGCAGAGCATGGTATAAAAGGCTGAGAAAATAATTTCATGTGGATCAACACTCAGAAATTTCCCAGAGTGAGATTTCTTTTATTTGAAATGTACTTTTTCACTGAAACAAAAACGTTCAGAGGAAAAAATATCATATATTATTTATAAATTAAACAGGAGTAAGCAGAATTATTTAAATTCTAACTCTTTTTTCTGAAACAAGACTTGGTTTTGAAATGTTGATTAAGTCAACACATAATCTAACACAGTACATATGCAATATGACATTTTGTTAAGATCAAAACACTTTTTCATTTGACCAGGTGTAAATTGGATAAAAAGAAAGTATCAGGAGAGACTGAAAAAGCTCTGTGAAATTAATTCAAATCCTTAATAATAATTTCCTGTTTAAAAAAAAAAAAAAAAAAAAAAAAAAAAAGAAAAAAAAGTCGACAATTTTCTGTTGCTGCATTGCTGGGAACTGGAGCACTAATTTAAAAATAGCTTTACTATAAATTCTTTAAATGATAGAAATAAATGTAAAATTTACATTTGCAGTTGATTTAGCACTTGGCATAAGTCTAAATTGCAGACGTTTTCCTGACTGTTTGGAATGCAAAGTAATGGGACAGTTGAATTTGTGCTGTGAAGTTGAGCAGATCTGAGCCTTGGCAGCACAAGGGCTGTGGTGAAGTTGCAGAATTCCAGAGCACCAGGCACTTCTGTGTTCAGGTGAGATAGGAATGAGCTTGTTCTTGACTGGGTGATTTCCTTGGGTGTGGGCACAGGGTGGGCAGGATCCAACCAGCATCAGCTAAATGTTGGCAGAGCTCAAGAAGAGCTGCCTATTTAACCCTAAAAGCCTGGTCTGGGATCTCTAAGTGCTTGGAAGTATGACTAAAATAATCTCAAAAATTGAGAGCTTTGCAAAGCCAGTCACATCTTAGGTCTGCAATAACATCTAGGTGGATGTGGGGTTGAACAGAGCCATCAGAGAGCAAAGCTGCAGCAGTTTTTAATGTTAAAGAAACTTCATCTGGTGGCAGAGGGAAGGCAAGGCACTAAAACATCTGCTTATTCTTTGTCTATCACTGCCTTTCTCAGTCTTGGCTTACCTACCCTACACTATTTCCCTGCTTAGGCTGGCATGTGTTTTACACCCTATATACAATAAATGTAATTCTTGACTTTAAGGCTGGAAAATCTCTTGCATCTGATATTCTTTTAAATAGAGCAAAACCTCTTTAAGAAAATCTGAAGCAATTTGTAACAAAATTAAAATTCCTGAATAATTTTACTGACATAAATGCTGCTTTTTGTTGGAAGGAAAAAAACCCCAAAACAACAACAACAAAAAAAAAAACCCCACAAAGGTCAGAAACAGAGCCAAACTAATTTTGCTTTGTTTGTACAAAGGAGGAGACATTTTGCATGAAAATGGTCAGTCCTGATTTTTGCCTAGTGCATGTGAGCTTATCAGTCTTGACATTAGTTTTAGTTCCTGCTGGAGGGAAAACTTTCAGTCAGCTATGACTAGCTAATGCAGATTTGAAGAAAAGACACACATACTATGAAATGCTGACTCTTTTTCATTTATACAGAGAATATAAGAATTTTTTCATGTCTCCCTCATCCATACCTGCACCTGTCCCATACAACCTTTCACACTGACCATTCTTTGCTCCCTTCAACTTATTTTACTTCTGTGAATGAGAATTAAGTGCCTTTCTCCTAAACTTTCATTTCCATGTGTTTTTTCTTGTATTGAATTTATGAGCTATATATACACACACCATATAAATACATATACATTTTATTGTTTAATGCAGTTAAAATTAGACTGAAAACATGTCTTACAAAGCCTGTAAAACTCCAATTCACATGGGAAAAAATCTCTCTTATGAGACTCAGAGATGTTTAAGATATTGCAAAACTATGCCTGTGAGAGTGTCAGTTTCTCTTTTTGTTCATCATATCAAATGCAGTGTTGCACCAGAAAAAAATAATACTGAATCCTAGTTAAGTATTCCTAATGGAGATAAAGATTAATTATACAGGTTAAAACCTGAGTCCACCACCCCTGTGTTGCTCTGCACTGGTGGCACTGGTGGCATGTCCTGATGGAGACTTGAGGGAGCAGTGGATCTTTTGAGGCAGAGGAAACACACTGGAAAAGGGCTCAGGCAGGAATTCTTACTCCATAGTCTCAAAAAAGACAGTAGTGAGATGATTTAAAGCAACTTTATCCACAGCCTAAATCAACCCTAACTTTTGAATTTTCAGCTTCAGAGGTGCAACAGCTGAACAGCTTAAAATAAAGAGAAGCCATGAATGGCCTTTGGTTAATCAGCACATTATTGTCCTCTACATGTGTTTGTTGATGCACACATCCTCCCATAGCCTACTCCCTACACCCTACTCACAACCTAAAATAACTTTTAAATATGTCAGCCCTGGATTTAGATTTGTTTATTCTGCCTGGCCCTAATTACCATTTTCCAAATGAATCCAGCCTCAACTTAATCCTTATCTTGTATACAGTTTCTCCAGAGAGGGCATGGACATTGCTCCCTGCTGTACCCAAAAATTAGAAGGAAACAACCAGTATCTGACTGTAGTTTAACTGCACGACATCTAAATACTGTGTAACATAACAGGTTCCCATTTACTTGACTGTCTTCTAAGGGATGTTGGAAAACTAGGCAAAATGCTCATCTGACTCCTGGTGTGTCAGAAGAAGGAAATATTCTGGAGGTCCAAGACCAATGGTTCTGTGTTTTTTCCTTGCTATGCCTTCCTTCAGAAGGAAGTCTTCCTTTTAAAGGCTGCTTTCCTCACTCATGTGTTATACCTTGAAGGTTCTCACAGTGCTGTTCTTTGTAGAGAAATAGTAATGACTGTTATTAACTACATCGTAAAAAAAAAAAAAAAAAAAAAAAAGTAGGTCTTAGTAAATTCTAAATGAAGGAAAATTTTCAGAGGTAAATCTCCAAGCAAAGAGATTGGTAACCCTGAAAAAGATTTGCAGCCAAATCTCTTTAGGTTGAGGTGAGCACAGAAGAAGGAGCTCAATGAAATTTTGGCAAATATTCGCAGCTTAGCTGTGATTGAAAAAAAAAAGAAGAAAAGGAAAATAGAAAAGAAACCCATACCTGTTATTACAGATATGTAAATACATATTTTATGGTATTATAGATCAGTTTTAAAGTATTTTTCTGACAAAATGCTTATTTTTACTTTTTGGAGTAAGTTCCCCTTTATAAAACAAAATTGCTTTCTTATACAAACCAGAGCAGCTTTATGAATTTTAAATCATCCATTGCACATATAGCAAACTTTGGATGTTAGGCACAACTAGTTTGAATAAAAAATTTACTTCTCTTTTTTGTCTTTAAAAAGTTACTTAGCCAAAAGATATTTTAATAAATGCATAAAACATGTTCATCAAAATGCAAAATTAATAGAGTGCATATTTCCTTGCAGATACTTTTGTAATTGGTTTTGCCAAGGGTAGTTTAGTTCAGATGCAATCCCTGTTTGTTAACTGAGGGCCTATTCATTATATTTTATATAATTTCCCTGTATTTTCTATGTCATGTATTATTCATACTGTAAAATTTTAATTTTAGCCTTATTACAAAATGGTTTTATTTATTACTATATGCAATCTAGACACATATGAAAAAGGACAGGAACAACTTGTAGCAACAAAAAATCGTGAACTTGACCTCACAGGGATGTATCATTTTCCAGCTGCTTGAGCTGGACCAGAATAATAATTTGTAAAAAAATCAAATATTGTGTTACTCACAAGCATTCAGAGTCAAACTCTGGTTACCACACTGGGGTTTTGTTGTTCAAGGCTTTAACTCTAGCTTGGTTTGTTCATACTTGTGCAGAGTGCAGAACTCCAGCTCTGCAGTGTGACCTAGGAGAGTCAGTGAGGCTTCTCACAACACACTCATGAGGAGCAATCCCTCCTGGGAATAGAATCCAAACCAATCCTGGCTAAATGTAGGCATTTAGGGATGATGTGCCTGTAGACCTGTATTGTACAGCACTTGAGGTGTGTCTCCTTGTCTAAAGGAAGATTTTTTCTTTTTCTTAAGGAAGAAATAGGTAAAAAATGAGAGTGGACTGCTTTCAAGTACAAACAGAAAACTTAACAGCCTGGCAATTTTCTCTTTTCTTATTTAAAACAGTCTCATGTTTCACAACAGTACCACATAATCTGTGCAGCAATAACCCAGAGATCTGTTGTAAAAAGGTTCATATATATGGCCAGAGTAGAGTACTTTCTTTCCAAGGATTCTGACAGCTGCCAGTCAAAGTTACCTCAGGTAATGCCTGGCTGGGCTCAGGGAGTTCCCACTTGACAAGACCTTTCCTAGGACAGACATAACCAGAGAGAAAAATGAATTCAAGCTGTGGGTATGGAAGCCTCCTTTTACTGGCAAGTGGGTGCTTACATTAAAAGTATAGAATCAAAGAATGATGAATCATAGAATCACTAAGCTGGAAGGGACCTTTAAGAACATTTATTTCCAATCCCTTGCTGTGGGTAGGGACAGCTTACATAGACCAGGTTGCTCAATATCTGAAAGTCTCTAGGATCAGAAACACTCTGTAATTGTCAACAAAGGAATTGGTGAAAATTAAAGTAACTGTAACAAAGCTTGAGTTCATAAGGGTTAAGTGTTTGGTTGGTTTGAAGTTATTTCTCTGCATATACGTTAGGTGACTCACCTTTAATACTTACTTTTTGAATCTTCCATTGATTTTACTGCTGAAAGTTGCAGCCAAAAGCAGAAAAAGAACATTATAAAAATGTTTCAGAGCACCGTGGCCTTCTGTCACACCATGTTTTGAGTCTGCATTTCTAAGTTTTAAAGCTTGAAGGGAACAGCAGGACATCAGTAGTTCCTGTTCTCTAATTAAACACTGATGACTCTGCCTACAATTTTATTTTAAACAAAAATGTCTTCTTAATGTTTGCTGTAACAACAAATTGACAGCAAAGAAATTGTATTTGTTTTCCCAGTTTGTTCAGAATATGTCAATGGATCCAGCCCAGGTTTATAAATTCCTTTGATGGTTTTGTTCACAGTCTTGAGAGACTTGCCCCCAAAAATCTGGCTTTATGTTCATATATCTTAAGTAAGCTGCATATATCAATGAACCAGGTAGTGTATGTTCTCTCTGCCTACAAATTGCTCTTCTTCCTCTACAGAGAACAGAAATGTTACTTGAGTTAACTTTTTTAAGTCAAACAATGTTTTGAAAGCCAAGTGCTCTTTAGGTTAGCTATACTTATATTTTGACATTTTATCTCCCTTTCTACATAAATCTGCTTTTGAATATATATAAAGAATCCACCTATCAATGCTTCAGGCTAAGTTGCTCTATCCTGTTCTATCTCATTGTGTGCAGTCATTCTACATTTTGCTGAAGACCAGTCCAGGCTCATAAGCAACATCAGGTTTGTTCATCTTTAAATAGGTGTTATTTATTGAATGCTTATTCTGACCATGTCAAAGAGGATAAAGAACTGCTTGAGATACTTTCCTCTACTTCTTAAATATAATTAGACCTTTAAAAAAAAAAAAAAAAAAAAAAGCCACTAGAGAAAACATTCCTTACAACAAACATTTACTTAGAAATCTGAGATTCTCTGGAGAGATGGATGCTTTTCTGTGACACTCTCTTTAATATTATCAAGCCAAACTCAAGAAATTTTTCAGCACTTTTACTTACCTTTGAATAGCAACTAACCCTGTTTCTGGTGTGTTTGAGAGTGTGTCTTTTGCTCTAAGTTTCTTAGTTGTCCAAAAATAGGTATCTATTCTGTAACACTAAAGTTGCACTTACCAACAAGAAATACACCCTATTTGTACAAATTACCCATGACAATCGTTATTGCAACTTCCATCCAAATTTTTAAGGCCTAACATTAAATTTCTTTTTTTGCATTTAGCTGCATCTTGCAAACAGTTGATATAACCAATGTTACACAACAAAATTATTGAGTGGCAAGGCACAGAGTTCACTGGCACAAGTTCTTGGATGTCAGAACACTTTGATGAGTTGCTCATAAGAGACATTTAGACCTTACCTGGAATATGAGATAGGTGATTATTTTGGCAAAGCCCTGTGCTATCCTGCACAAATTTCTTGACTCATTTTGTGACATTATGAAAAATGTATTTAAATTGCTGTTTTTCCAGAAAAAAAAAAAAAATAGCACTTGATTCAAGGAACAGAGATACAAAATAAGAAAATCACTTCCTGTGCTTTTTTGTGCTGGTTTTATTAGAATCATAATATACTTATGAAAATAAAATAAAAAAAATATATATATATTTTTTTTTTTTTAAGGCAACATTTTTATTTGACATTGTCAACTTATGTCTGCACAATGACATGCAGATATGTGTTAGTCCAGAGGATATTTTTCCAGTAACACAGTGTTCTGAATAAGTTATTCATGAACAGATAAGCATTCATTATCTTCCTGTTCGATTGAGAAAACAACTTCAACATTCTCCTTTAACTTTGTATTCCAAACATTGTCAGACTAACTTGAGATTTGAATTAACTTTCTGTCTGTGGTAAATCCTAAACCAAATCTGACACGACTTAAACATGTTTAATGAACAAACACTTCCTGAGGAAATGAACAAAAAGAAGAAAGAGGAGATCATGCTGCATGTTTTGCAAGAAAATCCTGAAGCATCAGGACCATGCAATTTCTTTTTTTCCCTTTTCTATTTAGTAGGGCTGGCATTTGCTGAATTGCTTAGGAAATGCATTTCAAAGGATGAGGAAAGTAAAAGCATATGAACAATTAGTAGGTGACTAGAAGGTAGCAAAAGCAGAGGACACTAGAAAGCTGACTGAGATCCCAAGGATGGGTATTCACAGTTCTCAAACTCCTTCTGTTCCCACTCTTAAGTGCTGCTGTAAGGATGGAATTACAAACTAACTTAATCCTCCAACACAACCTTTCACAGCCAGCAGGTGAGTTCCATATGTCCACTTTGAGCAACGTTTCTGGTATTTTTTTCTGTCCACTAGTGATGGAAAATAAATTTCTCTGGTGGAAGCCCTTCTATTTTATTTCAGGAAAGGGAATTTTGTTCCTCAGCAGAGATAAGGCTAGAGATCACCTTGAACAATAAATATGTGTTCAGTTGTTTTTTTTTCCTTTTTCTGTACTCATTATTTTAAACAGAATGAGATTTAACAGGCTACAGACCACCTTGAACAACAAATATATGTTCAGTTGTTTATTTCTCTTTCTGCATTCATTATTTTAAACAGAAGAAGATTTGATTTTAACAGGCATAAATAGAATAAAACTTCAACTTTCAAAGCTATTTGTTTTCCCCATCTCTTCCCCTGCACAGGAAACTCTTATTAAGTGGCATAATCAGAAGCATAATTCTGGGATGGGAATGCACAAGAGATAATTTTAGCCAGCTGAGGAACAGAGACAGACTTCTTTGGAAACCTACTATCTGATGAAACAACAAAGGTTTTGGTATGAATTATTCAAGACCATAGTCAAATTATTCAGGAACCCTGATATGGGGCTTGAAGAAAACAAGCCTGGAATATGTTTAGTGAATTTCTCCAACTGGAGTCTCTTGAGGCTTGCTGAGTTCCCCACATGGGAGTAAGAGAGATGCACATTTTTGTGATCTTAGGAATGGGATGAGAAGCAAAGTTATCATTAATGATGGGCCAGTGTTTTCACCAGTAATTCATGTTGTATGACAATTACATTGATTCTACATGGTTGCATCTATCATGAAAACTAAATTTGATTAATACACTGTCTATACTTCGAATAAAGCATATAAAAGAGTAATGGTGCCTGCACATCCTTTGTGATGAGGAAAATATTCTTGTGGGTCTGTGTGTGTGTGTGCACATGTGCCCATGTATCAGATTTTTCAGTGCAAATTCTGAGGAACTTCTAAGGAAAGTAAAGTTTCTGTGTAAAAAATTAAAAAAAAAAAATTAATGGTAAAAAATGTGGAAATGCCTCGCTATAAAAATTAAACTATTTGATTTATAACTAATCCATGAAACTGTAAACCTTTCAGAGTTCTAGGATCAGCAGCTGAACTCACTCTGTTTCCACACAGAGCTATATGATAACAGATATCTTTGCACAGTCTAGGTTAGAATGAGCAGTTATAACTCAGTTAAAAATTCATCATTTGTATTAATATGTAGTAATAATTGTTTCACAAAAATAAATAGACATTTTATGAAAATATAATATAAAAAATTTATCATCAGAGGTTAGAATCTCGGTATCAGTAATTTGAGCTGTAACTATGTCAACATGCCAGAAAGAGGAAAAATTAAAGCCATATTTGATTTAGTTACTACCTAAACTTTAAAAACAGTCCTAAAGTCATGTCAAGATTATCACAATCCCCCCTGTAATAAGTAACTCAGCCTTCATCTCAAAATTAATAACTTTGCTACATACAAATATATTGTCCATCCGCAGTGATATTACCCATTCACAGATTATTTACTAAAAAATCTTTTAACATTTCAAATAGTCATGGTTTTTTTCCCCCTAATGTTTACAGATATTCTAAGTCTTTACTTCTTCTATTAGCCTGAGCTTATGAGGCCAGTAGCAAGAGAGAATTATCAGACATAAAACTGGGACATGAAAGCTTAAAACAGGACTGAGACCTGTCTGATCTGAAGAGAAGTAGATTTAAGCCAATTTAAATCACTTCAGGCAAAGAAGGAAAGAGCAATATTTCCTCAAGATCCAAGGCACTGAGTTTTTATTTTTTTTCCTGTCTTGCTGGGATATAAGGATAAAATAATTGCTAAAATAACTATTTCATAATGTTAACAGCCAAATAGTTTTGGGTCTTGATGAGCTCAGAAGTGGCTGAAAAAGGCAATTGTGGCCATATTTCTCTGAAAGGACTCAACTTTGTCCTTTGAGTGCTCTCAATTGCATTGCTGGAACTCCTGCCTTACCCTCCTGGTACTGCTTGCATATGTCCATATTTGGTTTTATCTCAGATCTTGAGCTTTTCATTTATATGTCAATATTTAGATACCCTGTAATGTAATTTTTAACAGCTATTTATTAGCATTAAGTGCCAACAAGAATGGTCAGACCACTTATAAATGGGTTGTTTTAGAATGTGGATGAGCCTAATCTAAACCTCAATAGTAAGTGCTCCAAGAAATAAGGCTGTACTATGGAAGATTTTGACATTCCATGATGTTTTCTATGCTGAATCTGCTGCTATTGACAACAATTCCTGGGTGACTTAAAAGTCACTGTCCTCCAGAAAGTCAACATGAATTAACATCTTCTGGCTCTTCTGAAAATTAAGCATATTCTGGCAAGACACTCAGGCAATAGAGAAAGCATTCTATGCCTACTAATTTTACAGACAGTTTCATGGAAATGACAATTATATAGTGAAAAATTAATTACAACAACTATGCTTTCATGTTTAAAAAAAAAAAGATACTGTATTAAGACTGTTACTGGGAAATAGCACAGAATTTTATTAAGATATTTTGGCTTTGAATTAAAGGAGAGGATCAACAGTGCTCTAACTTTTGGCATTTCAAACACGTGAACATTTACCCTGCTACTAATACATAGAACAGCATTTACATTTGAAAACTCGATTGTGTCAAAGTTGTAATTGTTGTATGGAGCACAGCAAAAAAAAAAAAAAAAAGAAAACCAAAAAAACCAAAACTAAAAATTCACAGTTTCACAATTCTCAAACTAATTTTCATTTGTAAAACCAATATTACAAACATTGACTGGGCTGATGTCCCACCCTAAAGTCCTAGGGTGACTTTATGATGCTTGTATCCCCAGTAGTCTGTTCTGTTTGTGCTGGATGTTAAGTTCTGCATTTTAAGGACTGGTTCTGAGAGGGAAGGGAGAGAAGAAGTGCAGAGTTTGTTTGCAGAAATCCCATTTCCCATCCACATTCCTTCTCATGGACTCTGCTGTCTGCAGTGGACAGCTGGAGAGAGCTCTCCGTGGCTTTCTGTTAGTTTGTTTTCTTTAGTTAGCGGAGGCCAGAAGTTTTTTGGGAACTGTTCAGCCATTGTTCAGTTTGGGAACACCAGGATTTTGGTTTGGGGGCTCCCTAAGCTGCTCTGCAGCCAGGACACTGGATCCAAGCCCGGAGAGCCTGAGAGAAACCTGAGGCCACATCCACAGAAAGGAATTTTTCTGATCTACAGAAAGACTTTCTGAATTTGCCACCTCCTCAGAACGATGAGAGGTTCCATTGTTTAATACTATTAAATTTTTTTGCATGTTTCTGAGTACTTTGCTCGTTAAATAAACAGTTTTTTCCACTTTTTTCCAAGGAAATCTTTTCCAAACCGATGGTGAGGAGGGGGCATTTATGTTCTTGAGGGCTCTCATTTAGAGGTTTCCTCCAAAATTTGCCCTGAACCAGAACACCCTGTTAGTTAAAACCTTTTGTCTTCCTTTTTCCCAATGGTGGATCACATCAACAAATAAAAAATAGTTTGCTTATAGAAAGAAAAATTTTGTTGTGAAGCATATTATGAAATGGTCTTTTTAACTTTAAATTTTCAAAGCTAGAAACATAATGAATTACCAATGTAGATTTAGGTTTCTTTTCCTTTTTTGGGGGGGATTGTTTTGATGCTTTTTTTTTTTTTTTTTCTTTCTTTTTCTTTGTCTGGAGATGAGGAAATAAGAATTTCTGCTTGTTTGCTATTCTGATTTTGAAACTCTAATAGTCACGATAGTTTCGTAGCCTCTGGAAAATGTTAGCAGTTTTTCTTTGAAATTTATGTTAGAATAGATTTAGCCTGAGGGAAATTTTGAATATTGTATCTAGTTTAAGTACTTTGAGAACAGCTCCTTTATGGCATGTGCAGAAGACAGGTATAGGGTTACAGAAATGAGTCATGGATCTTTGAGTGGAAAAGTTCATACTGTGAAAGATATCTGCATTAAAAAGAAAGCTGGAAATGCAAAGGAAGAAATTCTCTATCTAAGAGAATTAAAAAACAAACCTGAAGAACTCAAATTCACAAAGGTTCATTTTAAAAACAGAATCTTGAGAAATCATGGACTGAGAAGACAAAATATGTTGAAACCCTGTTTTCCCCCTTTTTGCTCATGTTCTCATCACAGCTTTTGTGATAATCTGCCTCAGACTATGAAAACTCACATTCAAAATAAGCTTTCCAATTTATACCATATAAGGCCCCACTATTATACAGCACAGTGTATTCACAGTGGCCATAATCATGAAGATTAAGTTTTGAGGGTATTGTGCCAAATCTTGAATGAAACCATGCCACACCACAGTACATTTAAGAAGTATTTTTGCTTACATCACAGGCTACAAGAACCACAAAATCATAGAATGTTAAAGCTAGAATGAACCTTAAATACATCTCCCAATAGACTAGATTGCTCAAAGTCCATCCAAACTGGCCTTGAACACCTCCAGGGATAGGACAGCCACAGTCTTTCTGGGCAACCTGTTCCAGTATCAACCACCTTCACAATAAAAAGTTTATTCCTAATATCCAATCTAAATTTCCCCTTTCCCTTTGTACCCATTATTTTACACTCTGCTCAGTAGGTCCTTGAAGAGGCAAAAGTCTGATCTCCTGAAGTCCAGGGCAGTGAGTTTGCTGTGTGCACTCCTTGGTACTCTGGGGTAATCCAACCCAATTTTATGAACATTTTATGGTGACTGCAGCCAAGGCTGCCTTGGAGCTCCACATTCCCCACCAGCCCCTCCATGGTGGTGAGCACCAGAGAATGATAAGCACAACATTACAAGAGAATGATGCACACAATGAGAATGATATTAAAGATATTCTTGACAATGGATGGATTTCTTGTTTAATTTTTCTGTTGTACTGAATAGTCCCCTGATGTAACTGTTCAAGAATTGCATGCTCCAGAGCTGCCTTGGCTATGAACATCTTCACATTCATCTGCCAGTGCAAGGCTTACTATGGACTAAACAAAGATGTCAGGAAGCAGGAAACTCTGCCATCAACTTTTCCCTACATATTATCCTTTAAGCTATTTTAAATGGCACCCCTCATCTCCTATAATTAGAGCCAAAGAAGCCTGAATTTTTCATGTCCAGCTGAAATTCACCCTTCCTGTATTGCAGCAAGTGGTGGTTCATGCATCCTCTTTCCAAATTGGAGGCAGCCACAGGCCTTAGTGTTTACCTTTTTATTTCTTGTCTAATCTGCATCAATTGCTGAGCAGTGAGTCCCAAGGACTTTGTTGAGTAATGCAGTAAAAGGAAGGGTTATTCTTTATGGTTTATGCTTTCCACAGTTTAAATACTACATGAGCTACAACCAAATGAGTTTTGCTATCTTTATTTTAATTATGTGCAATTAAATGGTCTATCAGAATTCCCTACAGTATATCTTCAAATTATTCTCCCCAGTTAGTGTAATGACTTTACAGACTTTCTGGAGAGCAAAACTAAAAAATCAAGAACCTAGGCTAAATTACAAATAAATAAATAAGGCTAGTCTGAGATATAACCTTTTCTTTATGCATAAAAAAAAATATAAATAGTTTTTAAAAACTATTAAAAATGTATTAAATTTTATTTCTTTTAGTGAAGAAATTATTGGTGTAGTCACCAGTGATAATCTCTGGACTCCATATTGTTCTACTGAATGTAGAAATATTGCAACAAATAATGAAGGGAAGCTGATGTATTGATAAGTTTTTGTTTGAAGTTGCACCTGTGTGAATATCCTCAAGGTATCCTGACCCAATATAATAAGACTGAACTGAAGGAATTTTCTAAAAGAGGAATTTAATGTTAATTTAACTGGAGTCTCTGGAACTGACCAGAAAGTCATCACTTACTGCATGCCAACAGAATGAGATTACAGAAGAGATGCAAAATGTGAACTGAGCTGTAGGAAATATCTGTAATCTACATGAAGAATATGGCATCAGATTTAAAGAGGTCTCACATCCTCCCTCCAAACAACTTCATGTAAATCTGAGCCCAGGGTACTATAATTTAGCCTAAATTCTGGTCTTTTTTGCATACTGAACCTGGTGGCATTTGGGAAAAATGCAATCTCATATTCATCCACTGTGCATTGATGGAAACTGATAGGCATGCATTAGTCTTGACAGCAAGCTCTGAATAACTGAAAGCTGTGTTCAAAAAAGTTGGATCCTTGCCATAGATTAAATAGATACTGTGCATAGATTGATAGGTACAGATTTTCTTTTTGAGCAACAAAAAAGAACAATGAAAATGTAGCTTACCCAAGAACAGTATGTGGGATGAATTGGTGACAGAAGCCAGCTTAAAGTAAAAAAATAAAACCCCAACACACAACTTTGAAAGTTCCCATGTTTGTACATGCCAAATCCTGACATCTTTCCCTTGAAAGGTTGATTCTTTTTATAATACATCTCTTCACAATGTCTCTGCACTTTTAGGAATACTGATGAGGTGTCTGAGAGTTAAAACAAAAGCAGTGGGGCTGCAAATATTTTTCAGATTATTTTTAGTTGTGAGAGGGATGGATGGGATAATGCTATTAAAAAAAAAAAAAAAGCAACAAGTAAATGAGGTATAGAAACAAACTGCAATTTTGATTTTATAAAGACACATTTTGATCTGGGTGAAATCAGTAAGTGAGAAAATGTGATGCCATTGAAACACTGACTTGCTTTTTGGATACAGTGGAACCTACAGAGAGAGGGGACAGTCCTCCCCTGGCAGTGCTGAGCAATAACTGAGCAAATATTTGATCATTTTTGGCCATCTTCTTTTGAAGAGTGGTATGCAAAGCACTCTACCCTCAAACTTGAAGGCTTCTTGTCTTCCAAAATATTCATTCCAGTTCTGTATGTTGACTTGATGAGACAAGTTTTTCTCACTTTTCACATATTTATGTTTGATTTGTTAAAGACACCTCACTCCCACTGCAAACCACTGCAAAGTCACACTGAGCTGAAATAGAGGCAAGCACTAACACCAAGCTGTATTCTTTCAGGTAGCTGATGGTGGAGGGACACAAGGCAGCTGGGGAATGAAACATGTGACATGGTACTCTCTTGGCAGTGTATCCTCACAGGAAATGCCAAGCCAGCATCTGTGCCAGTTGATGTACCCATAAGTGAAATAAAAAGGAAGCACAAGACAAGGATGTAGGGAACAAGTAGAGGGGACTCATATGAGGTTTATGTCTGTTTATGCTCTGGATATGGGGTGGTTCTCTCCCTGCATCCATTGCATTTTCCATCTCTAGTATCCCAAGTGAGTGGTCTGCAAACCATCTGTGGGACATTCCCTCATGGTCCTCAAGGAGCTAATTGATTGCATGGCATTGCCAGCCTTTGTTTCTAACTGGGGGAAATGAAAGGAATGGAAGGAATAAATAATGTAAGGCATAAAAGTGGACTGACATCCAGAAATATAAACACATGCAGTGCTACAGCGCTGGGAAACATCCTCATTAAATGTACTGCAATGTTTTTTTATGCTCTGTGGATTTGACCCATTATATTTATAATAAAGAGTCTGATAATTTTATTTCCCAGATATGGGATTGCTGCAACTGCTCTGGCATCACCCTGCTGTTACAGTTCCCAAGTGTTTTAAATAGTGACTGTAGATTTGAGGAGCACATGAATACATGAATAACTCTCATGGGTTAACATCAGCTACAGGCTTGCACTTGCCTGCAGCAACAGCCATGCTCCCCTAGGGAGGTTGAGATTTTGGGAGGGATTCTTTTTCTCTGGGAAGACCTCCTGGGTTTGAAATAGTCTGGATTACTTCTATTAAGGATTTTGTCTCCCAGGTGTAGCTGAGATGAAGTGTTAGTCATACCTAAGCAATATCCATGGATAAGTTTGAGCTGTGGGATGGACAGTTTTAATTTAATTGTACCTTCTTAATTTAATTTGTAACTACAGGTCTAAATCTTAACAGACATATTTCTGGTAAAAGATAATTTACTTTCTTGAAGAAAGTTCTCTAAGATAAGCAAAAATAAGTACCCTTATTATTCTGAAAAAAGTTTGCAAGAAGCCTAGAAATAGTTTATTTCTGCTGATGTTGATAAAAAATTGATCAGGCCATGAAGGACAGCAGAGAACTAAGTTTTCTGATCTGCAGAGACTGGAATAAAGGGTAAAACCCCCATTAATATTGCTTATGTTATTACAGCTGGGGAAACCCATGATGATCATTTAATGACTTGTAGATCCTAGATGTTTGGGATGACATTATATTTTTGGTAGTGGCTTGTGACCATTTATGCCTAGGGCAATAATGCTGGATATGGATATGATAAGAAATGCATATGGATCTCTTGCCCTTTATAAAAAATACCATTTGCATATCAAGATAAAATTTTTATTGCCTGTATTAAAACACTTGGGAAGTAAAACATGCCCTCTAGATATTTTCACATTGGGGATCTCAGCTCTGCTCAGTTCTTGGTATGTGAAGTAAAATATCCACACAATGTAATAACAATTCCACATTCCAATTTTCCCCCTTGGCATGCCTAACAATTAGTCTCCTATTTAACATTCTGTGTCTATAAAGGTGTTGATGTCAACTGAGCTGGATCTTTTTCAAGTACTGGTCTCTCTGCTTCTTCTTCCACTCAACATAAAACCCCAAAACATATTCATCTCTTAAGAAGGATCCTTGAATTATAAATATTTAGTATTTAAAAACCCACATGACTGGAGGTGCATCTTTTTGATGAAAAAGATTATTTTCTTTTGTATCAGCTTTAGTATTGCACACATCTTAATTATGCACCTGTAGCCATATGGCCATTCCCAAGCACTTTGGATTATAACAATTATGACACTTTTGGGGGTATTTTGTTATGTGGGAATTTTATTTTAAATAGGATATTTTATTTTATTTTAAATAGGATATCTATGTTGTAAATAGGATATGGGATATATTTTTAATGGGATATATATAGGATATTATCTTCTGCACAGAAGGTGTATTTCTCCTTGGAATTGTACTGGAGTATCACAGGACTCTCCAAGATGAGCTACATGAAAAAAAGAGATGTATTTGAAGGGTATGGTTAGTTCTTTTGGAAGAGCTGCCAAATTCTTTTTGCTGTGTCTGTCTTTATAGTAATGGGAACACTGGTTTAGGGCACTGTACAAAAACACAGCACTTGGGACAACTCCTAGAAAAACATCCAAGAGAGATTCAGATTTCATAGCTTGTCAACTATCTCGCAAATTCACTGAGAAATTAAGATATAAAGTATTACAGGGAAGCTTTTTTTGGGGACAGAGTGTTTTTGGGACATCCATGCAGGTCTTTCCCTGTTACCAGTCTTGCCCACTTGCCAAAAAGTGAATTTAGCAGCAACCAGCAGGTTCTTCTGTTTGCTGCCTATGGCCCTGGTAGCCAGCCTTTCCTTGTGCTTTGGTCTTCCTGAGCAGCCAGTGGAGGAAACCCTGCAAGCTTGAACTAATTCTGCTGAAGAGCACACCTGATTCTCTGTGACAGCTTACAACATACAGGGGTCAGATTGCCTGATTGTTCAGTGAGGGAGGGGACTGGAAAATAACTCTGTCCATCTGTCAGCCTCACTGGAACCATCTGAGAAACCTCACAGATTGCTTCCCCTTTGTCCTTCTCTTACAGGGTTTCCCATGGGAAAAGGGAAATCTAGCCCAAAATCCATGGATAACTTTTTTCCATTAACTTTTCTGGTTTTCATTATCTGGTAATTGATAATAAACACCTAATAAAAGTTTCTCACATTCTTTCACAATTTCTTTGCCAAAGCAGAAAGGAGCAGAAAAGTTAATAGTGAAGGGATAGGACGTTGCAAGGGGATTTATATATATATATAAACAAAGACTTCTTCCATATAAGGATAAGAAGATTAAATTTCTTTAATAGCTGGGGAAAGGCTTGCTTGCTTTAAATAACTATAGAAACTTCCTTTGTGGTGCAGCATTCCAGAGTGAGGCCACATAATCTCTTGGTGCATGTAAATTGCTGTGTGAATTATGTTCCAGTTATGAATTTAGAACTTAACTGTGACTGACTCTGGAGGGAGGAAAAACTCCCTCTTCACACAGCTATGGAAGAATTACCAGGACCTTTAGCACTGGAACTTGACACAAGTACTGGCAATGTCAAATACTTGGATTGTTCTCAAAACAAAATGCAGGAGAAGTGGAGTTTTTTTTTCTCCTTTCCATGTGTCAGCCCATGTACGTGGAAATACGATGGGTTCCAAAGAGCTTCTGATTTTCTCCTGCTGATCCTTCCTAACCATGATGGGAGTCTCAGGAGTGTGTGCCTGGTTGTTAAGCTGGTGGCTGCTGTGTCTATTTTTCCTCCAGGACACTGTGAACATATCCCACATCCTCCCAAAGGCTAAGCCTGGAGAGATGGTTTATTAACCAGCAATTAACAATTCATTAAAGTAATATTATAATAGCTGAGAAAAATATTTTGATAGTCACCTAATTTTACATTTTTAATCTTTGTTTCTCATCTGAGTGGTCAGAACGTTTGATTGGCCCTTGTTTCTTTATTTAAGTATATGTAAACAATTAATGTAGTTTAGGTGGGATACAGCCTTCAGCAGTGTGGAGTTAGTCCATGAAACTACAGGTGCTGCAGCTTCTGAACACACAGTTTCTAACACAACTTCAGAAAATAACTAAATTCTGAAATATGGAACCTAGTACTTCAAATTCAGCAGAAAATAGTTCTGAAGAAAATACCTAATTCAAACGTATATCGAAAACACATCTGTGTTTTATGATACTTTGAAAATAAACATTCATTGCTGCTGATGGGAAGAAATCTACTGTCTCCTCCCATTTGGAAGCACTGTGCTCTGAACCATCTGCTGTGTCCTCTATGCAGATCTACAAAACACTTGGAAAATGAAAAGATTGGGAAAATTGGACATGGGCAGAGAAATCAGTAAGATTTTCAGCTAGAGCTGAAAAATGTGAAATCTTATTCAAAATATGACCTAAAATGAAAAAAATTAAAAAAATTACTGTAGTTGAATATGTATTGCAGTGAGATATATGGCCTTACTATTTATGATAGTTAAATTTTCTCATTTTAATATCTAAAAATATTATCTGTTATATCATTAAGGCTAACTGAACCCCTTTCTCAGTCCATTTGTGCAGTGGCTGACAGGAAGATTTTTGTATCCATTTTTTGGTGTACAAGATCCATTTGGATACCCATACCTGTGCTTATGAGCATTTTTGTAAGACTTGCTTTAAGTGGGTTTTACTGTGTGCATGTTGTAGGAGGTAATGTATTGTGATTTCACATAATTTAAGCTATGAAGAGGGGAAAAATGTGTACCTTTAAGGTTGCAACTTCCTTGTCTCTGCAAATGGGAAAAATCCTTTTCATTAGCTGTAGCTCATACAGTTTCAGTGCACTGTATCATCTTAGCTGAATTCTGACTGTAAACTCCAGCTATCAATGGGATTGAATGCTATTCTAGGTTTCTTTGCCTATGCCAAATGTTTGCCCCAAGTATAATTTCTCCCTAGAGTTTCTCTGTGTGTCTTGGCTGCATACCATAAGCAATTTGCCTGGATGTTTTTGAGACCTGTCCTGCTGAGTCAATCAAAGTTCTGCTTTGTCTTCAATGGAAGAAGGGACTAGTCCTAAATGAAAAGGCTTTCCCCTGTTTGGAGACTTCTGCAGGATTACATTGTCATTTTTTTCAGCTGAGCTCTGGCATATGCAGGTCAATTCAGGATATTTTCATGCTTGGGACCAGATGGAAAATGTCTTTTGCAATCAACAAAAAGATTCCATTGTTGACATTTCAAATTTTTTTCTACAACTGTAACTGATTTGCTTTCTACAAAATTTAACAGTGTACAGAAATGATTACAAATACTTTGCAATGAGATTACTTTCATGGCTCAGAGGGTATGCAGTGTCATAGAAATTCACTTTATTTTGGCATGTTTAGGTTCAGCTTGAGCAGAATCTGTTGCTTGGCTAGCTTAACTGATACATTATTCGACTTCCATGTGGAGTAACTTCATGGTTGTGCAGTCCACTAATGAATCCATCTGAAAAACCTAATCATATCCTGGTAATTGGATTTCTCTCACAAACTCTTCCCTTTTTCACAAAATAATTAAGTTATGTGGCAAAAGGCTCTCATCCATGCAGGCAGAGAGCAGAGGAGCAGAGGTGGGTGGGGGAACCCCCCAGCTGCTGGCAGAGGGATGAGCCCCTTGATCTGCCTCTTGCTGAGGCTGTGCCAGGAGGGGGGCTGGCCCCACAGATCCTAATGATCCAAAGGAAAGGCTTCCCAGACCACTTTTGGGGGCTGCCTTAGAAGGGTATTGAATGGGATGCAAGGGAAAACCTCTGGGGGAGATCAGGAGGCACAGTGTCTGCTGCCAGTTCTAGAGCTGGGGATGTGTGCCAGTGCCATTCCTGAGGTTACAGGAGCTCCAACCTACACTCAGGGAAAGAAAAACCCTTCACAAACACAAGCAAAATAGCTAATTGCTTTGCTGGGCTTCTCACCATGTACTTGAATAGGCATTAGGCTGGGCCAAGGTAATAGAAGTGATTCAAAAATTTATTTTAAAAAAAGGTGTGTGGGGAGAATGCAGGGAATTACAGACTTTTCTTCAAGAAACAGGCAAAACAGTTGTTTGGACTCTATTTTTTTTCTGACTGAGCTAGGAAAGAACCACTGGCTTCACTATTCTGCAACATATGCCCAAATTGGTTGTCTCATTTCCAGAGCAAAATAAATGTCTTCTGTTTATCAGAATTGGTTGTCTTCAGTTTCTAAAAAATAGCTGGTGTTTAGGTCTAAAATCAACAACAGTTTAAGACCCTTATTAATCAAAATTTGAGTGAACACATAACACTGTGTCAGGATTTTCTCTAAAGAGTAGATAAAAATTTGCAGCAGATGCTCTCACTTGAGAGATCAGGATATTAGTTTATCCTCCTGTTCTGTAACCCAGGTATGTATGCTTGGGCTTTTTCAAGATGAGTCCCATGCCTTCCACTGTCAGGGGAAAATGAATACAGGATCTCCTTAAATCCTGCTTTCCAGAAGACAAATGAATCCAACAGGACAAAGCCATCTTCAAGCTCAATGTACGTAGTCCATCTGTCCATAATTTATCTAAACTCTGTAGTAGTGGCATAGTGTTTACTGAGACTGAAAAAACCCCACCAAAACCTCCCTCCAAAAGCCTCTGTAGTTTTGTTTTTAAAAGCCAGCTTTTGAGAATGCAGCACTTTGAATTGTTTCAAGATTACAGTTACCACTGCAGAGGTAATTTTGCCTTAAGCACTAAGCACTAATCGAGGCTCAGCCATCAGGGCCAGGGATGCAGATTGCTCAAAAGTTCCTCAAAAGTGTTTATCCCTACATGAAAAAGATCTCACTAAAACATTGCCTAATTATTTGAAAACAACTGGATTTTGGGGCATAAAATTACTGTAGTACATTGCTACATACAAGGGTTTAAACACTCTTCTGTTATTGCTCAAGTTTCCAAGAGTTTGTATGAGAATCTTTCACAGCCACATGCCTCAGATGTGAGATATTTTACAACAGGCTGCAAGTGAGGGATGATTCTTCTCTGAAATATGGTCAAGAGAGGGTGAGGAGCACAGAGCTGGTTTTTGGAAAAGCATGATGTGGTCAAGTCATTCCAGAAAAATAAAAAATAAAGGACTGGTAATTTTATTCTTTCTGGAGAGAAAATGTCAGGGTTCCTTTGGTGATAGCTGACTTGAAATTTTTTTCTTGAGTTGCTCTTGGAGCATTGTGATGCTTCTCTTTGAAATTGGGCAGGTGATACTAGCACAGCAGTTCTGCTACTTGTCATATGAAATTCAGCTTGTTATGAAAGGATAAATGCATTTACTTATATGGCCTGAGACATTTTTATATACCTTTTAAAGTTTGAACACTCTTGAGTTTTATTTATATTTACAACAATGGAAATGTTTGAGTGTTACATATTCAGTTGTGTTATTTTCCTGCTTATATTCTAAGATGAAAGAACCAAGGAAGTTTGGTTGTAATGTCAGTGAGATGTTTGCTCTGAATCAGTGAGTTACACACCTGTAGTAATGTGTTTAATGTTGATCCTTGGTATATATGGCAAATTATAATCCTGAGATTACTTTTGATGAGAAAAAAACAGCTTTGGCAGTGACTGGGGGTTTATTTATATGGTTGAAAATATAATTATTTACATTCTTTTTTTTTTTTTTTTTTTTTTGAGTGTGTTTATGCCTAAGGCTTTTCATTCAGGTGACCCTCACATATGGCTGAGCACAACACTGGCAGCAGCCTGTGGCTGACAGACACAGAGGTAATAATACTGCCTTACTGCCTTTTTTTTTTTTTTTTTTTTTTTTTTTCTCTGTGAGTTTTGATCTACTCAGAGAAGAATGCCTTAAGTTATGGAGGATTTGGAATCCCTAATGAAAGGAAAATCTGGTTTAGCTGTCCTCAGAAATTTACTTTGGAAGACAAAAGGAGTAATAGAGGCTTAATTTGTAGTCAAGATTATTTTATGCCTCCCTAGATGAACTGTAAAATATTTATAGAGCAGATTTCTGCTTTCTGTGGCAATAAGTTTTCCATAAATATATGAATGTATGCAGTTGTACACCACCTTGTTAGTAGTGGTCCCCAAGCTAGGGCTAACCTGAGCTGGCACATCCAGGAGACAAGTGCTATGCCAAGAATATATGAGCCTGATTTCTCCAAGCTGTGTAAAGCCTGAAGTAGAAATCACAGATTTTAAATAGCAATAAGCTCTATGTCAGTGTGCCCACACTCTGGTTTGAACATCAGTCTTTTTAGAACACATCATCATGTGTCCTGACCTAGAGCTGGTCTGCCCATCTCCTCTGATTATCTGCTGCAAAATAATGTCAGAGATGAAAAGCAGTCAACAGAACAGACTTAACAAGTTAAAAAGTATAACATGTTGATAAACAAACAAACAAATAAACAAACAAACACTTTTCCACCAAGGGGGAGAAATAATTTAAATGTACACATGCCTTACATTTTTTTTTTTTTAATTTGAAATATTTAAGGCTCAGTGTATTTGTATTTATTTACTCCCCCATTCCTCTCCAATGTATGCTTCTCTTCTAGAAGATTTAATTCCATTCCAGTCCTTTAAAAAGTAGAAAAATAGCACCAATTTAAGTATCATAATCTCTTGCTCAAGACAGGTGAAAAAGTAGAGCCAGGGGTTTACCATACACTCCCGGCAACATATAAACAACAAATTGTAGCATAAAGATGCTTGAACTTCCTTACACGAATCTCAGATAAAATGACACAGTCTCAAATTCTATCAAATCAGATTTTTAAAATCTCAAAAGAGAATATTTTAATTTAGGATAGATAACTGTATATTGTAAATTTTCATGGAGCATGTAAACAACATGTAAAGCTTAACATTTTCACCATTACTACCTTGTTTGGCAATGAGAATTTAATACACTAATGTATACATAATAATGGATTTGCAATATTTTCCTTAAACACTTTTTTGTTTTGACTCAAATATGTGTCATGGAATAAAAGATTGCTTAATGTACAGCCTTTTTCAGAGACTTTTCCAGACACTCTTGCAGTAACCATTGTACCTTTCATTTATGTAAGCTGTGCCATGTAATAATGTTGAAATTTCCAAGTTTAAAAATGAGATTTTGAAATAGTTTGTTCTTCCCTATGGAAAAACAACTGGGACTAGAAATTTGGACAAAATGTGATTAAAAACCTCACTTTTTATTTTTTTTCTTTTTAATGCAGGTAAAGGTTTTTTCCTAATCCTGATGCAATGACATATACAAGTGCTTGTATGTTCAGGGATGGTAAAGCCCTCTCCATAATGGGAGACATTTCAATTACGTGCTTTTCACCAGCTAATTCTGGGTGCAATCACTCCAGCTAGGTTATGATTGCTAGAGGGGCTGGACAGGGCTTGAGCCACCGTGGCTGCCAGATAAACTGCTTGAGGAAAAAAAAGGTCTTGGAGTGTGGAAGCAGAAGCACTATCATCACTCTGCAGCCTGCCTCCCTGCTTTGACGTTGCTCTCAAATAGTGTTGGATCACTTCCAGGAGCAAAACAGTGCAACAGCTGGTCCCAATTACTCTAACTGCAGTGTGTCTACAAGCACAAATGGCCAGTTTTCTAATTTGGCTCTCTGGTTTAATGAATTAGTTATTTAATAATTTGACAGGGATCCTAGTGTTGTGTTTAGCTGCTTGCTTCTGTTTAATCTTCTCGCCGTGGCTGTGTTCATACAGTCCTGCTGCAATCACTGGCTGCTATTGTGAGTTATGTAGATGAGAAAGCAAAACACATTGGCAACACACAGCATACAGTTGTTGTTATTTTACTTCAAAAGGCCTACAAACTGAAAATCTATTACTTGATAAATTTTTTACTAACAAGGCATCACTTAATACAGGTGGGGAGGGATACAGTATTTTGACTATCTTATTCTTGTCTCCCAGAAATTTTACAACAAAAAATTAACATTTGAAAGACCCACATTCTACTTACTCTCACACATTCATCTGCTTCAGGGAATGTATTTTCAGAGGCTTCTGGAGAGTTTCAGAAAAATGTACCTGTATGAGCCCAAAAGGGAGCTTACTCATTCATGCAAGTGGTGTAGAATGGTGCACAGCTGTCACAGTGGGATAACAAAGCATCAGTGTCTGCACAAATGAGAAAAGGTGCACATGCTATGGGCTGCAAAGAAATGGTCACAAATACATTGAGAATTAGAATATTCACCTATTTTCTCTCAACACCTTGCTTCTGATAAATCACCAAGAGGTTATAGTTACCAAGCAACCAGAACCTGTTAATTCATAGTGCAGGATTGTGAATTCATGCTGGCTGGTAAGGAGGAGTAGGAATTGAAGGATGCAGCTTGGGGAGAGTGAGGGAGAAAAACTATTTTGAAAAGAGAATTAATTTTTTTAAAATGTCACAGTGGTATCAAAGGAAGCAGCCAATTCACATTCCTTTTGCATTGTGTTCAATGAGAACACACTTGTTCAGGAAGGCCCCAGAGATTCTCTGACTACAAAAAGCCTTGAGGGAACTGAAAGTGGGTTGGGGAGGAATATTCATCTGTACTTACTGTCTTCTGCAACCTGGGACTCCGGGTGGGTTCATGTTCCTCCAGTACCATAAAGTGAGAAAAACAGAGCAGGAAAGGTGGGAGCTGTGCTGGGGTTGAACAAAACTTTTACTGGACTAAGCTGGTTTGACACCATTTACTGGCTGGGGACTTTGCCTGGAAAATCATTGAAATTCTCTTGAACCTTAGGGATTTTCAGATGAAAGATTGAAATAGGTGGACAATATGACATCATGGCTTCAAAATATGTAGTTCTTGTACTGAAGTTCACAAAATGTTATTTGAATGATGAAGTTTGAATTTAGTGTTTCTTCATTTTAGAGATAATAGGAAAGATGTTGTGCAGTGTGAAAGTCAGATTTGGTGCAAACTATGAGCTGGATGCACAGAAAAGTCAAAGGCAAACTGAATTATAGACCACTTTACAATCCAAAACTGACTGAGGACTGGTTGCAACAAGGAAGAAAATTATTTCATCAGCAACAATTATTTTTCTGTAAAGAAAATACATAAATAATACCACTATTACTTCTTCTACTACTACTATTGCTAGTAATAATAATAATAATAATAATAATAATAGTAGTAGTAGTAGTAATAATAATAAACAGTTAGTCAGCAGTAAAAAGGAGCAATTATTCCCCTAACAGAATTGGGACAATTTTTTTTCTTTATTTCCAATCTTCCAAAAAAAGGTGCAGATAATTTGAAATTCCTTTCATCTTTCTCTGGTGCTCAGCGGAAAACAAATATTGACCACTTACCTAGAAATAAAAAACTATAGATTATGGAGGTATTCAAGGTCAGGATGGATTGGGACTATGAGTAAAGTGTTCTGGTGGAAGGTGTCCCTGCTGCCAGAGACTGAAATGGCTCCTGACTTAAACATTGTTATGAAGGAGTTTTGCCCATTGTAGTAAAAACTGTATAAAGATATTAATCCATTAATTCTGTAGGTTTTTGGAGGACCCAGCTGGAGAGGATCAATGAAACATCACTGGGATCCATGGAGTGGTGATATTTTCTTCAGTCTGTCTCTGTCACTCTCTTTCTGCCCCACCACCTCTTTTCTATCTTTTTTCTCTCTCCCTTTAATGTTTACTATCCAATTAAAAACATACTACTGACTTGGGCAGATGGTCTCATTTGCACCTTAATTCAGGCAGAGCCATTTCTAATAACTAAAAACTGGACCATAACACCTGCCCATGTCATGGGGTTGGAACCAGATAACCTTTAAAGGCCCTTCTGACCTAAAATATTCTATGATTTGTCTGTATTTAGTTGTGTTGGTTATGAGTCCTAACTCATGTTTTACCTGAAGTTTTCTAATTATTTAATCATATATTTTTGAGTGATTTGAGAGTCCTTACTGCAAACTTGGCAGCAGGCAATGCTTGTTAAAAGAAATAACAAAAAGTGATAAGTGAGAACTTCACCTCTTGGCTGTCAAAGACACCTGGAGCTTCCCTGGCAGCAGGAGCATGGTAGAGTAAAAAGGAAATATGGTCTGCTCTGCAGCCTCCTGAGCTGCAGAAATAACCTCACACAGCATGCAACTGCTCAGAACTGGCAGTGGGCTCCTCTTCAACCTGAGCCAATGCTCTCCTGGAAGGAAACAATTCCTGAGCACTGCCCATGGAGAATGCAGCAATTATTGGAGCATCATTACATGAAATGCAATATTTTTTACAACAGCCCTTCCTCGGAAGCACGAGCAGGAGAAAAAGAAAATTTGGGCAAGGATCTGAAAATACCCATTACAGTCAGGACAGTGCATCCATAGGCAGTTGTTTGCAATCAGAAAATTAGGTTCTGCACATACTACAGGTTCAGAATTTGTACCTATGAATTTTTGCCTGACAGCAAGTTCCTTACAGCTCAGAACTGAAATTCATGTTCCTTTAGATGTATTACTGCTCTAGAGCTGCTGACTGACAACACAGATTGAGACCCTAAATTAATTCTTACTCCTGTAATCAAAGGAAAAGCTTTCCTATAGCCTATATGAACAATTACATTTAAAAAAGCAAGCTGAAATATTAAGCATTTGAATGTCAGATGCTCACAACAAATGCTTGTTTTCAGCCCAAAGGTTAAAAACAAATAAAATGCCATGCCAAATTCAAGTAACTTAAAAAATATTTTAAAATATCCCACTAACAGAATGAAGTGTTTAGTTTTAATTTTATGCATAACCACGTGTGTATTGATCAAGACTGAATCCACCTAAATATAAAAACCCCACAAACAAACCAGCATCAGGGGTTTTGAGACAAAATTATGGAGCCCATGCAAATTTTTCTTTCAGTTCTGTATGCACAACTTTTCAAGTCCATCTGTATAATTTATAGTGTATAACCTGGTTTTAATTTAAATAAACACAAAGCCTGTTTCATAAACATCAAACATAATGAAAATGCCTTTTTAATTAATCTGTTGGAATCTACATGTTTATTCCACATTAACTTCCTTTATTTGTCAACCTCACACATGAGAAATGACCCCTCCTGTGCTCCCTCTGCTTAATGTCAAAGCTGTAGGGAAAAATGTTTATAACATTAGCTGCATTCTCTCACTGATGTCTGGCAATTAACGCTGCATCTGGAATCAGAAAACTTCAAAATGTCTTTCATTACTACCTGTCTGGGTGGCAGGGAGGAAATGAAAGGAAGTTTTTTATTCTTGTCACATCTAGTTGCAGGATTTACTAGCAACACACCTTGTTCCAGTTACATGGAGCAAGATTATACCAAAGCTGCTGGTCTGTTTTCAGAGGAATTGTTCCAATTCCCAAGAGAAATAGCTGGGAGTGATAGAATTTTAGTAGAAATGAATCTGTTAACAGCTAGGAAAAAAGTTGTTACAGCTAGATAGACCTGTGGTGTCATATTTAAAATTTCAAGCATGGTAGATAGAATTATGACTAAGAGGAGGGAAAATATATTGAAAGAAAATTCTAATTCAAAACTTGCCTCCCTGTGATTTGCCCATCTTCTGTTTTTGCTGATAGTTTCATCATGTGGCTATTAGACCAGGGGATGAAACTCTCTTTTAAGTCACCTAATGCTCAAGCCTCAGTGTGTCTTAGCTGATCCATGCAATGAGGTAGGAAGTAGATTTCACACTTCCCTGCTACAGCTTGGCAGAAAGCATTTTACCCACTGAGACCATATCTGAAAACTTGAGGCATTGAGAAAAGCTAAAAAAAAAAAAAAAAAAAAGGGGCTTGAATGTCACTTAGATGAAGTACTTGAGTTTGTTGCTATCCAGATTATCAGGGAAATGTTGAATCTGTTTTCTCTTGTTGTTGATGTCTTTGGGTTACACAATTAGCCCTGGTATTTGAGGTGTTAATACCTCTAATCCTAAAGAGATGTTGTTGTGGTGGTGATAGGTAATCTAGCATGCCTTTGCTAGGTCAAGAGATTGTCTACTTCTCCAGCTAAATATTTTCAGTTTTAACTACTGTTTATTAAAAAAACCCAAAAAACCTACCCAAAAATTATATTTTTCTGCGTATAATATTTAAACACCAAAAGCACGTTACAATTATGTCTTTTGGTAAAAGGAAAGGGAAGTGACAGTTATCCTTCTTGCTCTTGAAAAACAGACCCTGACATTTCCCAAAATACCTAGTTTAGCTTCATATGGAACAGAGCACACTATGAATGAAGGTATGGGCTAAATCCCAAACCACAGGTGAGTTCACTAGGATCAGTATAGAAATTTCTAGTTAGCAGACAGTGAGTCACTCTGACTGATGTGCCCACAGAGATGCAAACATGTAAAGCCAAGAGAGATGCCTCAAACCTTGAGCCAAAATGGATGTGCTGGCACAGCCTGAGCACACCAACTGTGGTATTGACCAAGTTATATCCACAAACCTGGATACTGAGCTACTGATACAGCTGGTGATCAATATTTACAGCAAAAAAAGTCTAGATAGATAGATATAGATTAAATATGATACAGTTGTAGATATAAATATAGATATATATAGATAGATATAGATATAGATAGATATAGATATAGATGATTAGATATAGATATAGATAAATATAGATATAGATATAGATATAGATATAGATATAGATATAGATTAGATATAGGTATAGATATAGATGATATAGATATAGATGTAGATGATATAGATGATATAGATACAGACGAGGGAGTGGGGGCTAATTTTCAAAGAAATACTTAATTTTGGTGGAATTAAGGAGGAAATCAGTAATGTATGGCTGATGTAAACAAGAGCACTGATGACTGTAGAGCCCAAAGCTACTTTCATCTTTAAAAGTGCAGGGATTAATGGTACTTCCAAACAAGATATTAAATATCTTCATATTCAAGATTCTGGGTTTGGACGAGGATGTTTGCTTTATCTTATATTTTAAATTGTGCTCAGATTTGCCATAACGTGATTAAAAAAAAAAAAAAAAAAAAAAAAAAAAAAAAAAAAAAAAGAGAAATTGTTCAAGAGTCATAGTTAAATGTAATACAAATGTTAAAGTGAAAAAAAAAAAAAAAAGAAAAAAACCAAAAAACAGATGACAGATTTCTGGATCCCTAAGCAGCCCCAAGTGCTGTTCTGCTGATAAAATATCCACACCCTGCTGAGTGGACATGAGCTACGTAAACAGATGTTCTTTAAGAGAAAAGGAAATGTGGGGTGGCTGACTTATTTTGTTGCAGTTCTGCTCTGCCTGACAGTTGGGGGTTTAAAGGATGATTGCCATGACCAGCAAATCCAGCCAGGCTTTAAGTGCAGCTAAATCCAATAGAAACTCTCAACTTTACTCTTTTGCCCTCGAGACAGCTACAGGTCAATAGTTATTTTCTGAGTTATTTGGGGATAATCAGAAAAGCATGTGCAGATGTTGAAAGATTGAATTGATATATCTGGAACTGATTCAGGTTCTTCCAAATATATATTCCCTTTTTAAAAATTATTATTATTACTTAAAATGGCACAAAGACTTTGGTAATTCTTGCTGACTTCTGAATGAATTTTTGCTCTTTGTTGACTTTCAGTGGACTAAACAGAAGTATCCTGAGGCACAAGGAAAAAGAACCAGGATATTTATTATTTAGTCAATCAATACTGCTGTACTTTTCTACAACTTTGTTGTAATAAAATATAGTGTTGCCTTATAAATACAACAGTCACTGCTTGCTTGCTTGCCAAAGCTAGGATTTACTTCAATTTGAAAATATATATATATATTTTTTTTTTTTTACTTATAGAAATGCCTGCTTTTAGAGAAGGCAAATCAAGTTACAAACATGTTTGGTCTAAATAATTCAGAAATACAGCAAACCTTATTACAGTCAGCCCTTACACGTACTCCAGGAGGAAACCAGCATTGAAATTCCATATCTCTCTGACCCTTACAGCAGAATTCAGTCCTGCCTTTTTTTTTTGTTTTTTTGGTTTTTTTTTGTTTGTTTGTTTGTTTGTTTGTTTTTTGTTTTTTGTTTTTTTTGTTTTTTTGGGGTTTTTTTTTTTTTTTTTTTTGTTCGTTTTGTTTTTTTGTTTTGTTTTGTTTTGTTTTTGGTTTTTTTTGTGGTTTTTGGGTTTTTAGGGGTTTTTTTGGGTTTTTTTTGTTTGTTTTGGTTTTTTTTGTTTTGTTTTGTTTTTGGTTTTTTTTGTGTTTTTTGGTTTTTTTTTGTTTTTGTTGGTTTTTTTGGTTTTTTGGTTTTTTTTTTTTTTTTTTTTTTTTTTTTTTTTTTTTTTTTTTTTTTTTTTTTTTTTTTTTTTTTTTTTTTTTTTTTTTTTGTTTAACTGAGGGAGCCCTGAGTGGCTGCAGTGGTACAGGCTGCATTCATTCTGCCACACAAAGCCACTCAGGAGCGCATTTAGGCAGCTCAAAGTCTCGGGGAGGGCGAGGGGCGCACAAAGCCCAAGCTGCGCTTTGAATACAAATGCTGAAAACTTTGTCAGCGTTTTAAAATTAAGTTTCAACTATTCATATGTTAAGACTTTAGGGAGATGAATTAGGGCAGCTGAGGAGCTGATTACAGGCTCATGCTGCATTTTTTCACTTTGCTGTTCGCATAGCCAAGCTGACACGGCCCCTGCTGAAATACTTCTATCTCGTGATACATGTATCAAAACCGAATGGATAGGATGGCTGATTTTGTGCCTTTCTTGTTCTGCCACATGCTTTTGCTTTGAACCACATGTCATTAATAGAGCTAATGGGATTTTGGCATGGAACCAAAGGGGTGGGAGGGGAGAGGGGGCTGGGGGGAGATGGATGGGAGCGAGATGAACTACGGAGAGAAGCACTGCTGCCTTTCTCTGCACTAAAGCAACGCCAGGTTTATTAGGCTTCCCTTTAGTCCTTCCTGACAGGACTGGAGGCACTTCTCTATGCTTGTATGTCTCATGCATTCATGAGCCTCTTTGACACTATTGCATCTTTTGTTAGAGCAAAAAATGCAGATCATTGCTCTACCCTTCCTTCAGCTGCCATATGGCATTGTGGAAAGGAGCCCACAAAGGAAGGAGAGGGAAATGGAGGCAAAAAAAAAAAAAAAAAAAAAAAAGGAGGAGGGGGAAGAAGAAATGAAACTACAAGCAGATGAAATTGATTTATTTTCAGCATTAGGGAGGAGGGGGATGGAAGCCTTTTGGAATATGAAACCTCCTCTCAGAGCAGGCAGGCAGGCTGCCTGCATGGCAGGTCTGGTACATGTTAAAAAATAACATGGCTTGGAAATAGAAGAGCCATTGTTTTGCCTAACTACTGTAACAAATTTATATGAAATGGAATGCATCATCTAAAGTAAACTGCCAAAGTTGCAGACTTCTATTTTTCCCCCTGCCTGCAAGAGGTAAAATCCATGTAAAGCCAAATGCTCCATAGGTGTAGCAGTCTGGCATCGCTGTGTATTTTTCTAAAAACTCTCAAAATATCTTTGGTCTAGTCTGTGTCTTGTGGTACTAAACCATTCCCAAAGTAAGTAACAATTAGAGCACTTTGTATAATTGCTTTGAAAACAAACCAAAAATGCATTGCAGAGAAGGAAGCTTAGTATTTCAATTCTTTGGTTAGTTTTCTGTGGAGTCTTTTCTTTATGAAACACCAAATAAAATGTTTAAAAAAACTTAGTGAAGCATGTGCTGTGTATTAGCTGAACTTGATATTCTTGCTTATTTCACCAGGTTTATATTCCCTTGTCATATAAAAGAGCATAACTCAGACTGGATATAAGCAAATTGTGTTTTTCTAAATAGGTTTTACAAAATTAAAAACTTAGAACATTACTTAGATTAATCTAACCATAGTAAGGAATTTGCTTCCTCATTATCCTTGATCTTTTAGTTTTAAAGTGAATGTCAATAAAATGATGGCTTTAAAAATTTCTATTGTGTCAGAAAAAGTTGAGGTTTGCTCACAAGATCCTGTTCAAGAAGTTATACAATATCAATTTAAATTTATGGAATTAAGTTTGCTCCTTTGCTTTCAGTAATCTTAAAACCAGGTAAGTGATCAAGAATCTTACTTAATCAAGAATTAGATGTACAGATTCTACAGTTAGTTCACTCATATTTGGAAAAAAGGGTTGTTACAGTTGTTTGGGAGGTCCCTTTTGATGCAATAATTTACTTCTGTACTGAGTTCTGTTCTTCTGGATGTGTGATATGTGCTGCTCCTTGGGTGAATATTTTTCTGTGTGTGTATGAATATATTTCTGATGAAAATAATACACTGTTCAATTTATTCCATTCAGAAATGTCAGATCTTTCAAGGAAAACCACAGACCTTTCAAGGAAACAAAGCCTGTGACATGTATTGGCAGTTGTACATGTATTCCTGCAGAAATTAGACATTTAAGATTATTTGCAAGAAAGAGGTTTACTTGCTGTCTCTACATAGCTGTGTGGAAAGTGCTAGTTTTTCTAGTCTCTACTTGGAAAATGGAATTTTTCCATTCCTCCTTTCCTGAATGTATAAAGTACTCACCCCTGACAATGACAGGAAAAAAGGTGTAGGCAAGCATCTGCCCTGCAATTGTCTTTTACAGGTCTCTGTTCCCCACTTCCATTGAAATATCTGTCCAAGACCCACTGCACTTCCAGCTCACAGAATTTCTATGGGTGGAAAGGCAATAATGTCAGGATGGAGGGAGGAAGTTGGCAGATAAGGTCTGTGAGTGAGCCAGCTCCTCAATATGTTGACTGGTAAATGCTCCTGGAGTCCCTGAGCAGGTGCAAGCCTTGTCTTTACATTTTTTTTCTCTGATCAGGTCTGAATAGGTCTCTCAGGAAGGTTTCTACTCTAACTTACTAGTGCTTTTTGGTTTTGGCCAAGTAAATAACTTAGGTAACAAAATCACTGAGATTTTATTACCTGGGCTGACACTGATCCTAAGGCCTTCTTACTATAATAATATTTACACTGTAGAATTGACCCAAGTGTTGGACTCAGATTTGATTGCCTTGAAGTTTGGAGATGTGTTATTCAGAACTCACACACACTCTGTCAGCTGCAAAGTACTCATGAATATTTTCTCATATAGATGGATTTCTCATATAGATATATTTTATCCCAAACTTCTACAATTTCAGACAGGAACTGCCTTATTCATCACATGCCTATTGAATAATACTTCTGTCATTTGGTGGAACAAGGGACTTATTGTGACTATCAGGGTATAATCCATACCTTGATAATTATGCATGGTAAGTATTCATCAGCTTTTGTTACTGATCTGAAAGCAACTCAGATAAAATCAGAGTTCATTCATGAATGAAGGAAAAAACTCTATGACAAATGTTAGTCATAAAAATAATCTACTATCACATTTAAAAGTCTTTGTGAATAATCTACTATAACATTTAAAAGACTTTGTGCATCATCAATAAACAAAGTTTAGAAATTATTTTGTTTATAGTCCTCCTCCGTTCAAAGTTTTATTTGATGCTCCTCACGGCCTAGGGAGCAGGGCTGAAAGAGGAGACTGTGAAGAAGGATGAACATATGCTTATAATATTCTGTGTGGGAAGACTGGGCATGGCCCCAGCCCTAAACAACTGCTTTTGATTTTGTTTGAACTTTCTTTTGTGTTAGTTTTCTTCAGAAACAATGGAGCTGCCAGCTTCATGGGCAATAAAGCACAAGACACTAGGAGATGATATTTTGAGCAACTTCCTCCAGACTAGAGAATTCCCTTCTAAATGTATGACAAGTGTGGTTGCACATCTCACTCTTTTCAAAACAGAATATAAAGCTCATGCCATTGGTTTAATCTTCAGTTTCATATCACAGTAAAAACCCCTCACAGTTAAAAAGAAAGAGCATGAAAGCATCAGTGCCACCAGTAGAGAAAGACAAGACTACACCAAATCCTACCTGCATATCTCTGGTATGAAAATGTTCCTCTGTAGTATATGTAGGTGCTGCTTGCATGGTTAATTCCAAACATCAGTTCTCAAAATGCTTCTCAGGATGAAGATATTGGGCCCAACTGAAGAGCACACATTGACTAAAATCAAACATCCAGTTTTCAGGGGAGAAATTCAAAGCTCCCTACATAGAAGAAAATTCACACAAATTGATTTTATACTTAGAAAAATGATGAGTAGTCAAAGCTCCTCTATTGGAAACATACAGTTAACACTTTGGACTGGCAAGCAAACATATCTTGATCCTGACAATCTGGTTAAGGCACTCAAGAGACAAGAAAGGGGGAGAGAGTAAGGATTTTTGAATGCCAGACTCTTCTGACTGAATGTTTTTTGCATAAATCACTGGAAGAAAAACAAAACCTGCACTGAGGAGAAAGGAGAATGCATGACCTGTTCTCAGTTTTCCAGACATTCATGCTCCAATTAACTATTTCTCTTATGCTAAGAGAACAGGAGAAATATGCACCTCCTCTCAGCAATTATGGATATTCCTTGGAGGTATGGATTTGAGCTCTGCAGGATGAAGAGAACCTTATATACAGGGCTCTTGATCTCCCTGGAATGATTTAGCAAATAGATAAAACAAAAATATTTTAAAGAAACCAGCTTCTGTAATTTTCAAGAGTGGTACAAAAACAAAGAATTTTGAGGCACTGCCCTTCTAGTGACATAGCAGACCACATGAGATTTCTATCATCTAGACCTTTTTAGTTCAATTAATCTCAGTAGCCTTGGAGTAGGTTTTATAATTTTACTGAAATACTATCACAAAAAAATATAGATTATGTTGCTGATAAATGTTTATGCTAATGTCTTCATAAAGAGAGAGAACATTCCAACTCCTCTTATGTGCCTTTATATCTTATTGAGGTGTCATAATTTTTTATACCCATTTTAGTGAGTTGAAGGACTGATGTGCAAATTCAAGATGTTGTCTAGTAAAACTGGAGCTCTGAGTATGCTCTGAATAGGTAAAATGTACAGATTATATAGAACTATTTAGGTTTAATAAAACCAAATGAAACTAAAGCATTTCAGAAGATATTAACAGAACAAGATCAAAGAAAAGCTTATATTTTTTGCTAATAAATGTTTGGTGGTAGGTATGTAAGGGGTTAATTTGAAATCCTATTACATCTGAATGGGATGTAGAAAAATGGATCCAGGAATTATTGTCTGGTTTACTGTTAATCTCTGTTTAGTGTATGCAGAAAGGGAGAAAAGGATATGTGTGTAGAGGGGGAATAAGACTAAATGAGGATTGGATCAATAAGCTTTGGATAGACCCTGCAGTAGGTAAATACAGCATGGATTGAATGATTATAGATTTTACCAGCAATGTCCTGGGTAGAGACTCCTGCTTTTATTTATCTTTCTATTTTAATGGCTGTTGTACCCATTGAAACCCTCTAAATGTAAGTTTATTTTCTCAGTGAGCAACTCTCTTTTTTTTTACTTCTGCTAGTTTGTTTGCTTTTTTACATCTTAGTATACTAAGCCACCATAGAAAGTAGAAGTGGAGATCTAGTGGACCACAGGGTTATTTTTCATTAGACATTATTTTTATTAGTCATTAGACTTTTTTTTAACCACGACACTGTTTTCATTGGATGTTAACAGGAAATCTATTGCTGTGTACCTGACAAGGGGACAAAACAGTCTTAAGGACACTTAAGTAAATGGCCTTCAACACTCCTAAGCTCCCCCCAGTCTAGCAGAATTTGTAGGGATTCCACGTGGCAGACTGCTGTAAAGTTCCTAAAACACCTTAGAAAATGTAAAGTTTAAGAGGGTTATGAAAGGCTAGCTCTGAAGAAGCATATCTGTTCAAATGCATATTATAAGACAGGTAAAAGTGTGTGTTTTGCACTTTGAATAATTTCACTTCCATGGCTTGAATGAGAAGATAAAACCTTCCTGAGCTTTTTCTCTTACACACCTAGAGTGAGAGGATGGGATATGTGCAGGTATGGGGCCCACCAACAGATGACCAGCCAGTATCAGAAAGCAGGAACATGATTTAACTTTTGCTTCTGATGCAAATCTTACACCAAAAGATTAACCAGGAAAAACGTGACCATTCAAGGCAGGTTTCTGACTTAGCTTCAAGTTTATCCTCCTTTTCTCCTTCCCTGACTGAGGGACTTGTGGTCATAACTAAATTCTACTTTAAAAGTCTTGTTGCTTTAATCTTTTGAGAATTATGACACTGAACAGACCTGAAAAATTTAAATAAAAAGAGGATGAAAATACATTTGTACCAGCTAAACATCTGGAAGATATTAAAACACAAAGCGGTAGGAGACATGTTAAAAAAAAAAAATAAATAAAAAAAAAAATTAACATATTTTATGATCAGTAGATGCCCTAGACTGGAGAGTGCTGAAAATAATAGGGAGAGAGACATGGTGTGATAAAAGGAATCTATGCTTGAAAAAATGTAGAGGCTTTTATTAGAATAAATGAAAAAGTCCCACAACAAAACCAATCAACTTCCCATCTTAAAACTGGCCAAAATACTTTAGAACTTAAATAACAACTACAACTCTTTGCACACAATCAGTAGGTTCCATGCCATTTTTTTCTCTCTCCACAGTGCCATTAACTAGGAAAAGTCACTCAGGCTGAACCAGTGGGTTGCATAAGGAATCTACAGCAGGAATAATGTCCTGGCATCTTTTATTTGTATAGCCCAATTCTGAAATTTTTGCCTTCATGCTAGTGACATGTAAGTGTGAAATTATTGGTATATCCTTTTGGTTTGCTCATAAATTGTCTCTCTTTGAGATCATTCCACATATCTGAGATTGAATATTTTCCTTGTAAGTGGTATTGCTAAAAATATTGCCAGTAGTGTTGTAGATTAGAACAGCAAATACACAATGCAGTCATGCAGGTTCTCATAGCTTTGAAAATCAAACACCTTGATAAAAGTATCTAGGAAAAAAATCATGGAAGTTTATCAAGAACTATTAGGAAATACAGGTCTACAACTCAAATTTAGGAAGCCCACAGTCTTTAAATCCTTTGAAATGGGGATCATAACCTCAGGGAACACTGTTCTATTGTTGATAAGCATCTGCTCCTGACCACTGCCAGAGACATGGCACTGAGTCAAACACATGCACGTGCAGATTGAGCTTTGGGTAACTTGCAGTTCTGAGGAGTTACTTTAAATATTTGTGGAGGTGTTCTGGTGGTACTTTACTGTTGGCTGCTTTTTGTTGTTTTGTTTGTTTGTTTGTTTGTTTGTTTGTTTGTTTGTTTGTTTTCCTGCATCTTTAATAACCCATTATTTGGTCAATAGCTCATAATACTGGTCAATAACTAAAGTGAACTCATGCACCAGCCCATTCAAAATTTTTCACTGCCAGAAGAGCTTTTTGTTTGAGAGCTCTGTTCAAATACAAAACATCCACCAAGATACTGCAAATGTCAAAAATCATCTTTAAAAATTTTTCATGACAGTTTCCCAGGCCTACATCAGTAGTAGGAATATGGGTGTTTTTAAAGAGGGATACAAATTTTTGTGCATAACTAAAATAAGCAATGATGTTTTTAAAATCTCAGATTTTTTTATTAAGGATAATCAAAACTTTAGCTACATTGCCTAAATAAAACCCTTATCAACCATTTGTGACAGGTTTCCTGAAAAAAAACAAAGAAATAAAATAAATTTAATACATTTTCAGAAGAAAAACTTACTAAAAATTGTCTCTCTTTTTTTCTTTCTTTTATGAATATCCCTCTCTTTTCAATGTTATTCGTTCAAAATGATTTTCCATTTAATATTAAATGTATTCAGTCTCAGGTTCCTTCCTTTTGCTGAAGCAAAAGCTTTTAGATTTAGCTTTGAGCATACATACATCTATGGAATAAAAATGCTTTTGTACCTGAAAAAGGGAGTGAAAATGGGAAATTCAATCATTATAAATTTATGCTTTATGCAACCTAGGGGAAGAAAGTAGTTCAAAGAATAACACTTTAAAGATAATTTTGCTTTATGTACACACCAATGGTGGAATTATTGTGATCCTGCTGTAATGTCTTGTGAGAAAACATTTGGGATAATGCAACAACCATGAAATTAAAATGGACTACTTGTGTAGGGTGGACCATTATTACATGGTGTCTTATTTCTCAGAGGGTCCATTATCTCTTCATCACCAGGAAAATCAGGCTCTGCAATGAAGGGCCACGCTCTGAGCAGGAGAGGAGGCAAAACAGTGGAGGAGAGGCCATGGGAGAACAGAATGTGCCACTGTCACATGTCACCAGCCTTTATTTAGTGATCTGAATTTGGAAATTCAGCAGTTTTTAAAAAATTGTGTCATTTATAAGTGCCAGCTGCTGAAAAAGATAAAGGAAGAAGGTAACCTGTTTAAAACTTAAAAAAAAAAAAAAAAAAAAAAATCCCAGCCACCAAACCTCTGTACCTGAAAGTACATTAGTTTATCTTCTAGCACAGCCTTTGAATTTTAATGAAACATTTGGGGAAACTTGCAAATGAAAAGGAAATGTTGTTTTCTGAGAAGCTGCCCTGGCACCTCATGTGAATTATTTAGAGACAACTTATATTGTATCTGCTTTTAAGGAGCTAGGAAAATGTTTGTGTGTTGTTTTTTTTTTTTTTTTTTTGGTTTTGGTTTTGTTTTGGTTTTGTTTTTTTTTTTTTTTTTTTTGCTTTTTCCTTTGTTACTTTAGTCTTAATTGATTTTATTTCCTCATCATTTAATTCTAAATTCTTAATTCCAAAATCTCTTCAAAACACATTATCTATGTCACATAGTAATTAAATAAAAATACCTAATATAATACTATTAATAAATTTTTACCTGCTCATCTGCAGCTAAAGAGAGGAAAATTAAACTTCTTGATAACCCTGATTGCATCACAGAGATGTTAAAGGGCCCAGATTAAAATGTGTCAGTTCTAAAAGCTTGCCTCAGATGTAACCTCAAGTATCCAAAATGCCTCAAAAGACAAAACATTCAAAACTAAAGAACTATTAGTCCAAGGAGCAAAGTCTGTAACTGCATCAGTATCTTGATTAAAAAAAAAAAAAAAAAAAAAAAAAAAAAAAAAATTATTTGCTTATGCTTATTGGACTGTGGGCCTAATTCTGAAGAGCTTCATCAATGATGTTTTAATACTTAAGTAGAAAAAATCTGCATATCTGGAATATTGTCCAATTTTAAGAATTTCTATTGGTTTGAAAACAGGCTTTATCTCTTGTTTTTCAGACATTTAAAATAAAACTAATCCTAAAACAAGCAGATTTTCTCTTATTTTAAATTTACATTATTAATAATATTTTAATGAAATACATATATATATATGCACACACATACACCATAAATGAATGTAATTTCTTCAAATGTTGAAGATAATTAAGGATGATATGACCTGGAGGATGTATTCCAAATGACTTTTTTTTTTTTTTTTTTTTGTAGTAAAAATGAATGTATTATAAGTAAAATCAAGGACATCACAGACCTGTATGTACCTTATACTTGCTTAATTGGTAAAAACCATTGATGAATTGCAGAATTAGAGAATCATTTAAGTTGGAGAAAACCCCTGAGTCTTAGGTGGTACTTGGGAAACAAGGTGAGTTCTCAAAGTAAACCAGTAAGCTATTTTGGCTTATGGAACTTCTCTCCCTAGCAATCAAGGGCTGTGAAATACAGCTTTCAAAGCAGAAATCCTCAAGTGGCCTTGTAGTTGGGGCTATAGGTTGTTCTTCTGTGAGAGATGGAGCTGGAGAAATGCTGTATACAGCCCAAGCTTATGGATTTCCCCAGGTTAATGTTAGCACTGGGTGGTATCCTGTAATTTTTTTAGCTATAAAATTATAGCAAGAGTACCTATTTATTTTTTTAGCAATTGAGCATAGAACTCTGCTTTTTGTTTTTCTGCTTATAGAAAAATTACAGCAAGGCAAGACAGAGACATAAATGTCTGTCCTTTAGAATACATACAATAAGAAAAAATAAATTGGGATTTTATTAAATACTGTTTTCTGGTAGAATAAAATTGTAATGATGCTTTCAACTGAAGATTTAAAGCTTGATGCTTTACACTTTAGTAAAATTATGTCCTGATAAGATTATTTCTCACACATATTGAAAGATCTCATTTCAGTGAGTATATTGCTTTATACCAACTGCATACCCCACAGCTTTCTCCTTCATGTTTCCTTTCTATTTTCATATCTATGGGAATGGAATCTGCTCTTCATACTCAGCAAATATGCCTCCTGCTGCTGCCTCTGCTGCCTTGGATTTAGGCCTGAGTTACCATGTCTTTTGCAATGATGTTTTTGCAGTCTGGAGATTCTGGCAAAATCCTGCCTAAAATGGGCTGCCTCTGTCTTCTCTCCAACTATTTTCTCACTGAATTTTTGGGTTCATACAGACCCATTTATACATACTTGTTATAGAATAAACCAGGATAACTCTGCTCAACTCAGAGAAGTTTAGATTCATACAAAGATGATCAGAATAGCAGGAATACATGAGGCAATTCCAGGTTGGGAGGATTTTTTTTTCCTGTGTGACAAGGATGCTCTACTTCTATGACATTTCTAACTAATTATTCCTGTTATAATGCAGATAACATTCCTTGTTCTTTTCAGTTTTTATAGGTCAGAGATGTTTATCTTCAGTACACTGTGACAGTGCATGCAGAATAACTGTCTTATTTGATTTTTAATGCACTCAGTAGTTACAGTGTCACTGAGGACTAAAACCTACACACAGAGGATCAGAACAAAGTCAGAGTTTTCAGAGAATCAGAGTTATGCCTTGCTAATGTCAAGGAAGTGAAATGATTGCTCTGTTTTAGATATACTAAAGGAAGATTATAGTTTCAGAATTGCTGTCTCCAGCTGTCTCCCTTTTATTGTCTGTTTTGTTCTTTATCATCTGTATGTTCTGAATGTTTTGCTCCCTTGTTTTCAATTTAAACATGGTGCAGACAACTTAAAGCATATTGTTGGACGTGAGGCTTTAAACTGACAAATTTTCTTTTCATATCCCCTCCAACCCTTTCATTAGATTTCATGCTTTACCTTTGCAAATATTTGTGAAGATCATAAAGAGATCAGGGAGAGGAATGTTCCTGACAAATGAGACCAGTAAATTTTTCAGTGTGTGATTTGTTCTTGGTGTAGTCAACATCTACTTCCCATAAAATAAAGAAGTCTGGGCATTTTGAAGCTTATACAGAAACCAAGATATATAATACTTGGAAACTTGGTAGTGGGTGAAGTTGCCAAACAATGAATGTGATGAAAAGTGACCACTGGGGAAACAATCAGTGGGTGATAGAGAACAGGAAATTAAAACCATTGATATCTCCCAATTGGTACCATGTTCAATATGACACTGTAAAAGAGGACTGATGTGATAACACAAGAAAATCAGTGTGATAATTTCATTTGAATCTAAACCTACCTCTGCATCTTGGAGCAGTTTTTACTAAATGTTTTATTTCCTGAAATGTTTTAATGAAATACAATGTTTAATCCAATAGTCTACACGTCTGTTTTCCTTATAAAAGTTACAAACACAGAGCTAATGAAATAAAAGGTTATTTTATCAGAAAAATGTAGGTACTGGGAACTGTAGAAAATAGGATATGGTGGCTGGATTCTCAAGTTTTACAAATTCATTTCACACATGATTTTCTATAACATGGAAGCAAAGCAGTCGGAGTGCAGCACTGCAAAATTCCCAGTGGGCAGGGGAATGATCACAGAGCTGGTAAAGGTGACTGTGTCAGAAGCTCTTGTATCTCAGGGATGAAAAGAGATCACAAAAGGAAAAAAAAAAAAATCACTGAGAAGCATGGTACTGCATGGAAGATCCAGGGCTGTACAGCAAGAGATGGCCTCAGAAAACCAAGTGTATAAGAGCTGCAGATTCAAACTCACACTTTTCTTTTCCTTATTCTTGTCTTAAGGAAGGCAAAACGATCTCTACAAAAAAAATGTTATGCCTATTTTGGAGGATTTCTTTTAAGATGAAACTTTTTTAATGCTCAAAGTAATTGAAAAAATTATATTTTGTACATTAAAAAGATATAGTTAATCCCAACTGCAAATTGTAAATATTTACCTCTGAAGATTAAAAGGGCCACCAAGAGAGGTTAGTCAGAATGGGGCTACAGGTAAAATTTCTATATTCTATAGTATATGAGAAAGTGCAGAGGCAGAAAAGAAGTTGCCTCAGAAGGAAACAGAAATGAACTTAGGTTTGAGCACCACAGGCATTAAAAATTGTTCTTGAAGCACTTCTTTACACTTATGATGAATGTGGGGAGAAAGAAAGACCTATCCTCAGACCTGCAGTGAAGTAAACATATGACTTATCACAGAATTTTAGAAATACATACCATTTTTGCAGTTTAAATGAAATGATATTTCAACAAGGAGAATAGGAAAAAACAGTTCAGCTGCTGTCTCAATAACTGTAAGAAACTGGCAGCTAAAAAGAAAGAATCTATTTAACACCATTGAACAGTAAATCAATCATGGTCAGCCACCTTGCAGTAGTTTGCAAAATGCCTTTGGCCCATGACTTATGCACCACCTCAAGGTATTTACTGTCATAAATTGATCAATAGTAAGCTCACATGGGGTGGGGTTACTCTAGGAAATCCAAAAATGGAACCTGTATGGATCATCTCAGATCACTACTTCTTAGTAGAAATGAGAAAACAATCCAAGGTCTAAAACTAAAACCCTGTGTCCCTTCACTTAGACAAAAAGGAACTTTAAAAGGAGCCTTGAACCTTAAAAACCCACCAAATAGCAATCCATGATGAGACAAATCTAAAAAACAAAAGAGGATAAATTGAAATTATTTTTTATGGTCCATGCCCAAATTTCATGGTACTGCTAGCCTTGTAGTTCCTTACTGTACAACAAACTTCCATAACTATTAAGATCACCTTTGATGTTTAAAACCAATAATAACAATAATTCTAAGTTTAAGTCTGTCTAGTTACAAAGAGAGAATGTCTCATTCCTTCCAAGAAAATACAGTTATGTGGAACAGTTACCAAAGTCATGCTGCTACATGCTTATACTGTGTGTGCACACATATGAATTTATGTTTTGAAGTATCTTTTATTTTATTATTTTAAGAAGGATCTCCTTTGGAACAGGAGCTACATGAGTCCATTTTCTGAACTGTTTAACATTTTGTGATGAAAATAGTACAGTGAGTTTTTTTCTTCTCCTGTGTAAGTGTGGCTTTTAGGGGACCATGACTCCAGTCAGAGACTGTGAATATCTCTGGACAGAAAATAGGACCAGCTGGTGCCCTTGCCTGGTACTTATTACATTTTCTTTAAGGTGCTGGTTGGGAGGAGGGGTGGCAGAGAACTGTACACAGAAGACAAGAAACAGAAGTTGTGACTGGAAAAAGACCCAGAATTGGCTACAGCAGCTCTCCACCAGCTGTCATTACAATGTGCATTGTGTACATTTGCACGGTGTAGAATCTAATTCAGTTTTACAGTCAGAAAAGAATGGCAGGCAATCACCAAGCATCCATCACCAAACAGCATGATAAATAAGCTGTTATTTGGATCGTGTATTCAACCCAGTCAAGAGATTTGGACTGGAAAAAAAGCAAACAGAAAAGACAGGATCAAAAAAAACACCCTCCCATAAAATAAAACAGAAAAACAAAGAAGTATCTTGCCTGCTTCTTTAGGCCTTGGACATTGGCAACTATAGAGAAGTAATATATGATTAAAGTTTATGAGCTTAATCTGAGACTTGCAACTGTACTAGTGTGCAGTAAGAAAAAAAAGCAACACTTGTGAGGATTCTTTGACAAGTTTCCAGGAAGGTTCTTAATGTTTAGAGCAGTGAAGTATTCCCTTATTAGCAATACTCTTGGAAAATCATCCTGCATTTAAGTAAAGATAGAAGGGGATAGAAATATCTGAAGAAAATAAGTCTGTATTTCAAAGTAGCCTCTGCATTTCTGGCCAATTTTTAGTGATATTTACCTCTTGAGAGATTCAGAGAGGTTGGCAGTTTAAGCATTTCAAAACCATCTATCAAGCAGACTCCTTAAGGATATCGGGATGCTTAGGCATTTTGTATTTGCTTTGTGTTATCCCTTTGTTTGCAGACACTCAAACAAAGCTTTACTAATCCAGTCCTATGATGCATAGAGTGGCCAGACCAACTTTGAAATGGCTAAACGTTGGACTCTTTGAATACACCCTTATGGAATTTTCAAATAATCAGTTTACACCAAAATGCTCCAATACATTTTAATATCTTGCACTTGACAGCCTAGCTGAAAGTTCAGTCCCAAATCCAATTAAATGAAAAGTCACCAGGTTTGACTTTAGATATGACTTATGCATACCTTTAGCACATCACAAATTTTAAGTAAGAAACATTAACCCCTTTCACTCTTATTGAAGTTAACACACATAATAGTCATGACCTCTGAGCTTCTTAAAAAATCATACTATAAATAATAATAGTAATGATAATAATAATAATGATGATAATTCATCTGTTGCAGAGTAATGTCAGAGCCCTGAGGGTGCTAATGGGATTTACCACCCCTGACTGGCCTCACATGGGATGCTCTGCTCATTTAATCTCAGCCTATGATACCCAGCCCTGCCTCTTTGAGGGTCTCAGGACCTGTTCTGTGCTTAGTTTTTCTCCTGTGTGCATCTCTGAGGCAGAAAATTTGTCTTGTCTCTGGCTCCATCTCCTTCCCTTCCTGTTTCTTGCTGTCCTGTTCCCGCTGTGTCCTCACAGATGGTTTGTTAGAGGTCACTTGTTGTCTCTGCAGCCAAATATACAAATTATTTTTGGAGCAGACATGGGGATCTTAAATAATTTCAGAACTCATAAAAGCTTGTTTGTTTTTGCTTTGTTTTGGTGTTGATATAAGGATGAGAAGACTGGTGGGCAGGGGTGAAAGATGGAGAGATGCATTAAACTGTTCCCAGAGTTAATGGGCTTGCTACCAACTGTCTTCTTTTTCTGTATATTTGTAAATGCTGGTATTTTTAGCTCAGTAGCCAGAATGAAAAATCACAAGCATTTTTGAAGAGTAGTGGGAAGCTTTCTGACCCAAAATATTTTCTTTACCTTGAAGTTTTAATAACTGTCATAGAAGTAGTAGTATTTTTTTAAAACAGTGCAGCTAAAAATTGAAAGGAAAAATATGCTTTAGTTGTTAAAATAGAAATATTCTTGGGTTTGCATGGAAGCATTTTTTGAACCAAAATAGTTCTCCAATTTGAATTTAACAGAGATTTTCTTCTTCTGAGGCTGCACTCTTCAAGAGACTTGCAATATTTACTGTCACTTTCAGCTGTTGTACTTTGTTGGGTATGATTAGAATGCATTCTGTTCACTTTTAAAAGAAGCCACAAAATACTGAGAGGTCTCCATTATTGCCAGTCTGAGACAAAGTAAATATATCAGGCACTTCAAGGATTGTGTTTTTTGTTACAAGCTGCTATAACAAGATGATGCTGATGGCAGTTGTGGCTCTGAGGCTTACAGTGGAGGTTGTGTACCATAATTCACACTTCAGATTAAGTTATTCAGGTACAATATCTCAGGACTTTGCCTATATGAATTTATTTCCAGCTACTCCATTGCAGATTCTGAAGCCTTTTATATAAATACAAATTTAAATATATTATTTATTTTATATATATATATATATATAAAGCTAAAAACAATTACTTAAATTCTAATATTAAGAAAAGAAGGCACTGAGGTAATGAAGGTACAAATCCATCTCTTGGTCTCATACCATTTGTGCCCCAAATGCCAGTCCATTCCTTGTCCTACTGAACTGGGTTTTAACACCCCAGCATTTCCTGTCCTACCTGCTATGCCCTTTTCCTCCTCCTCATTCCAGCACCTTCCCACACAAATTTTCCCATCTCAGACTTCCTTCTCCCCAGCCCTCTTGGGAGCTCATAAAGCTCCTCTCACTCTCCAGCACTTCCTTCCCATATTTTTGTCCTGCATTTCCTCCCACGCTAATCACATCCTTTCTCAGTTTACATTTCCAGGCCTGCTCGAGTTCCCTGCATCCCCCTGCTCCTGGGGGCTGCATGCAGATGTTATTCCTTCAGATTTTGCTAGCAACACTCTCTGCATGGGCACTTCTTCCCATGGCCTTTGTAGCCAGCCAAGTTCTCCCTGTTTCCAGGATCTCAGGAAGCACAATCCTTTGCTCTCCTGGGTTGTCAGAAATCCAGGTGTGTTTCACATAAAAAATTCAAGACAGAACTCAGAGGGTAGTGATGGGTAAAATTTTAGTCAAAGTGGATCTACAAACGCTATAAAGCCAGTGAATCTTGAAATTATTTATTGAATAATATTTGTGAACGAGGTGGGGTTTACGTTTTAACAATAATTTGGAAACAAGATAAAACAGAGATTTGTTAATAAATTACTTTTAATTAAAATCCCCTTGCTTTTTGTAGCTAGTTTGCCATTCTAATGAGTATTGGTGATGTCAAATATGTTGGATAGAACAGATTCATTAAATAAAAAAATAAGTTTTATGGAAATGTGAAAGGCCCATCCTGGTCAGTCACATCACTATTTCAATAGTTAGAAGTACATTGAGAAATACTATGGAATATTTACTTCTAGAAGCTATCTCAGCCATGCTGGATGATGCTTTTTCTAGGGCATAACTATTGCAGTGCATACTCAGCAGAAAGTTATTAATATTCTCTGTGGGGGTGGTAACAGCTACACCTTATTTCCCCAAAATTTCTCCTATGACATTTCAGTTTTGAAAGCACTCAGGAAAGCTTGAACTGTATGAAATTACATTATATTTCCCTGTAATTCTGGCCTTACAGCAATGAAACACAAGGTGTGTGTGACCCTTCTGCCCTCCCCACACCACAATCCCTATGGACACGGGTGTGTTCCTGCATCCCAGACTCTGGAATCAGTGTGTGTGTAGGGGAGACACCTGCTGGTGCACGGCCGGATGGCAGGAAGGATAGGGAACACAAATCAGCCTGAAAAATGGGCTTTACCACCTTTTTATCACGAAAAACTGAGGTTTGTTTTTTTTTTTTTTTTAACATATATATTTTATTTATTTATTTTTATTTTTTTTTTTAAGGATGGGTGCTGAGAAAACTTTTGCTATTTTTGTTTTGGGATGACAACCTCTCCGGCACTTGATGTAATCAAATCACAAAATTAACTTGATTATATGATGGAGGAAGAAGCAATTAGACTGAAATTATATGTGCATTCAGTGAAATACAAGGCATGTATATTTTAAATTCAAGTGTTTGTTGTGTTTTCAGCTCATGCAGCCACTAACTCGCTCCCCCACAAGAAGGATCAGGGACAAAATCAGAAGGGTAAAAGTAAGAAAACTCATGGGTTGAGGTAAAAATAGTTTAATGGGGAAAGCAAAAGCAATGCACGCAAGAAAAGCAAAAACAAGGCATTAATTGCCTGCTTCCCCTGGTGTTCAGACATCTCCTGGAGAGTGGGACCCATCATGCCCAGTGGTGATGTGGGAGGACAAATGTCATCACTCCAAAATTCCCCTGCTTCCTCCTTCCCCTCTCTCTCTTTACTGAGCATGATGTCACATGTCTGGAATATCCCTTTGGTCAGTTGGGGTCACCTGTCCTGGCTGTGTCCCTTCCCACCCTCACAGATACCCCCACATTCCCCACCAGTGTTTCAGCACAAAAAGCAGAGAAGGTCCTGGCTCTGTGTAAGCTCTGCTCAGCAATAACAAAAACATCTCTGTGCTATCAGCCCTGTGCTCAGCACAAATCCAAAACACAGCCCCACACCAGCCACTGGGAAGAAAATCAACTCTACCCCAGCCAAAAGCAGCAAACAAGTGTTAGGAAAAAATGTAATGCACAGACTAACACCTGAGGCATCCTAAACTTGTATGTTAGGAGCAGCTGATAAGAGAATTCAGAAGTGGCAGCACATTTCTTGCTTAAACCCTGAATGAAGATATGTTAATGAAAAACCCAAGTGTGATTTTACAATATTCAAATTCGATATTTTTTGCCAAAGCAAAAATGTCTATCTAGCAATGATTCCAAGGAAATGTGTGAACTACATCAAAATTAAGAGTATTTTAACAGAAAATTAGAGGATTGGCTAAAACAGTTATTTTTTTCATGTGTCATGCAGACTGTTCAGGGGAAGACAAGAGAATTACTGCAAGGACATTCTGTACAAACAGAAAGGAGGAACTAAATTGTCTTTGGCAAAGAATGCTACAACACCAAAAATACAAATGGACTCAAACAAGACCTAGTCAAAATTCATGGAAAAACATGCTAATCAAGGGCTTTTAAGCAGTCATCTATGTAACTAAAAATAAACATTCAGAGCTGTTATTTCTCAGCAGTACTTGTAGAACAGGAGAAACAGAAAAAGATTAGTTACCAGCCACTGGACCTGGATGGTGTTCACACAGAAGTTCTGCAGCTGATGATACATCCCAAAGAAAACACTCCTCCTCCTCCACAGCACAAGGTTGTCTTTCATTACCAAGCTGGTTTTTTGTAGGGTATTAAGGTGCAAACCTGCCCCCTGTAGACCTCTTGGATATGCTTAGATTCACTATTTGCTTTTACCTCAGCATCTACCCCAGCAAGGTGCTTATTCTGTTGTCCCCACCACCACTTCTGCACTCACTCAATCAGTAAAATGATCCCTTTTTGGAATAATCAACAAAAATGAGAACTGCTTATATTAGAATGGACTGAAAGTTTTGAAACAGACCTTCAATATTCTGCATCTCTTCTTTCCTTCAGTTCTAAGAATAAGATTTAGAGGTACATGAAGCTTCATTTCTGAAACTACTTTGCACATTAGCACTTCTCAAAATTGCTTTGTTATACATCCACAAAGGGTTCTAAGCATTCTAAACATCATTCAACAATACTCAAGTATTTTTGTTACTGAATATTTGGTTTAATGTGCCATGAAAATTACAGAAAGAATGTTTATGATTGATAATAGAGCCTTTCTAATTTACTAAAACACATTTTGATCTGCAAATAAGATAAAGAAAATCCAAGCTAATAAGAGGAGAACTCTCCTTTCCCCCAGCCAGGATCTTATGTAGTGCTAAGTTAATTAACACAAGCCCTTTCTTTTTATCTTTAGGTTCTAGTTAGTATATCTTAGAAAAAAAAAACAAAAAACATAGAGCAGTAGCTAAGGAAGCCAAGGCAAGACAAGGCTTCTGGAATCCCAAATACATTTGACTATGAAAGGAAAAAAAATCTCTTTACTTCTCTGGGGGTGGCAGAAGCTTTGCAGGTAGTTTGCTTTGCGGAGCAACTCTATCCCCTCAAATTACATTTATTCACAGTAAACATTGTTTCTCAGACTTGAAAATATTTTTACCCTTCCCTTCCTAAAAGCCCACTAAGAATATAATACAGAGCACTCATTATAATAAAAACTGTGTTAAGTCCCTTGACTTACTATTCATTTTCAATTATGCTATTTTTGAAGAATTGTAACATTTTAGATTAATTAAAGGAAATAGATTATGAATAGCTTGGAATGGAGGAGGGAAAGAACACGGGAAAAAGAGGGCAGTGCCTTTACATGTTAAGGAATTAATTTATCAATAAATGGTTTGTCCTTCTATGTTAGTACATGCAATAACTTCATGGCAAAATTTCTTCAAAATTTCTTCTTCATAAACCAGTTTCAATACAAACTTTGTCTCATTAAAATTTTCCAAGTTTTAAAGGCAAGAGTTTATAAATTATGCAATGTATACGTAACATACAAACAAGGTTTTGCAGATAAAAGATATTTGAGAAGACATTAAGAGGGACACAGGTCTGCACCAGCTCCTACTGACTTCTCATACAATTTAACATGCAGTAAACCTCTAAAAGAAGCAAGAACTTTTAAGATTATTAATAGAGATACTTCATAAATCTGCTCACATTTGTGAGCTTTGCTATGTTTTGAGACAGCTGAAAAGCTTTTGCATAATTTCCTGGGCTCTTCATCTTAGCAGTGCTATATGGCACTATGAATATTGAAAAGTCCTCTTTTCTAAGCAAAACCCATTATTTTTTTAGGCACAAAAATAAATAATACAATATTTATTATCCATATTATTCTTCACTGCTGGAAAAGCTTTTTTTTTTTTTTTTTTTTTAAACTATAAACTCTCTATTGTTGATGCATATTTCCTGCTGTGTAAGTGTCAGTTCTGGTTTGGGGGCAAATAGTTCAAGGAGCAGGAGCTGAACTTTAATCATCTCTCCATTTTCAGTCTGCTATAGTATGTGAATGTTAGCTAATTCAGCATTATTTAAGATAATGTAGTGGGAAGATTATGCTTGATGTTTGAACTAGTTTCAAATAACCATGATAAAAGGAATTCATCACACTTGGCCAACAAACATCCAATGCTTGAGATTTGTTTTCTCCAGGAATTAATTTAAGAAAGAAAGCTACACATAACAAAACAAATCAAAACCAAACCAAAATAGTCCTCAAACTTAAACAATCTTCCCCCCCCAAGAGAACAAACACCCTAATTTCCTTCCTTTCCTACTTCCTTTCAGAATTTCACTGTAACTCTTAAATTATTTAAAAAGTGATCTTCAATTATAACCTTATTTTTTCTACCAGATGTGATGCTGACAGCTGGATAGCTTTGCACCAGTATCACAAAAAGTAATGGGCTATGAAAATAAATTGCAAAATGATCAGGCATCAGTGAAAACTTCAGTCCACAGACAGTAGAAATTTTAATTGTTTATTTTAGACATTATACCATAGAAGAACAAGAAATAATATAGAAGGAGTTGCTGTGTGGGTATTTGGGAGTCCTTCACAGAATATAACATCCAATCATTCTCAATAGGCATAAGCAGCTTTTTATCTAAGTCAGGGAAAAAGAAATGTAATTAATTGAAAATCAAATCTAAGCAACTATGAAAGTCTATTAACTATATCAGTAAGCAGAAAAGGGATATTTAAGTATAGAAATTATTTTTTCCCATTTTTATAATACACCCAGCTGCAAATGATATTTTTCAATGGGAATTTCCTGTATATTGATTTGAAGTTAATCTGTATCCTTTTTTTTTAGCAAAACAGAGATATGGTAAAACTGATTTTTTTTTTTTTTTTAATAACATCATTTCTCCCGTGACAGTTGTTTTGTGCTCCTTAATTACATGCCTTTGAAGCAAATTCTACCCCAATAGACACATTTGAAAAGTTACCTGCACAATTGCAGGAAGTAAATTTTTTTTTCTCGGTTACAAAAATGCCAGATCTGGCTATGAAAGACCCAGCTAGTGTGAATAGGAAAAGGAAACAATAAAGGTTAATTATTGTAGAAATGTTACCTTTTTTCATAACTCCTTTTTCTGTAAAAATTGCACTAGCACTTTTTTGTTCTGAAATGAGAGAAATTCTAGTCCTAATAAATAAAAATATATCCCTACGTTGCTGCTCATTTGTGCAGGATGTTTCTAGTTACAGAAATTATAAACTTTACACATGTTTTTAATCTAATCAGAAAGCTTATACTTTCTTTAACCTTATCTTTTTATGACACCCAATAAGGGAAGTTTTTCTTATGATATACTACAAAACCTCAGTAAGTTCAAGATCTGAAGTCTTGAATAAGTCTACAAGCCCTTTAAAATATTCTGCTCCGATTCAGAAATAAAATATCAATGGCTTTGTATTCCTGCCTGCATATGTGGATATTTAATAGTCTACCCATATTTGAAAGTGTCCTACATTGCAAATGGGGATTTGACATGCCTTTGGCTTGGGGTAAGACACCTCATGAGCAGGAGGCAACTTAAATGTCAGAACAAACTTTAAAAAAAAAAAAAAAAAAAAAAAAACACCCAAAAAACAACTTTCATGAACAGCCTTAGCAAGCATGTCCTTTGTATTATTCCACTGCAAGAACACACACCACACAAATAGTTCTCAAATTTGCTATTAATGGCAGTGTAAATGGCTTTCAAAACCCTGCAAATACAAACATCTCTAAAGATTTTTTTGATGTATTTTGCAAGATCAATAGGATTAGTCATGGAAAAGGAATAATTGATTTTGACACCTGCAATGAACACTGTACATATTCTCTATATCTCATATTGCTATACTGACACCAGATACAGAGGTAGATCAGGAACATATGAAAAGCATAGAGAACATTGATTCTGGGATTTATTCCCTTGCCTCACATTTTCTCATTTCTAACATAAGGTGTTAAAGATATGAAACTGTCACACATATAATTAATGGCACACTATTTGTCTTCCACAGAGAGATTATTCAAAACATACATAGAACAAAGAACCAAATTTCTGCACCAATGTTAGAAAAATCTCCTTCTGATAATGAATACTTTGGGAGACATTCAGGAAAAAAAGCATTAGAACCCTGCTCAGTCATCAAAATTGGGTATTTTTATAACATTGAAGTGGTGGACAAAACTAGGCAGTTACATAACAATGTGCTCAAGAAGAGTTTTCTGGCTTCATGCCTGACTATTTCTTTAGGCTGTTTTCCTAAATCTCTCTGACTTTTTAAAGAAAACCCTTTCAATGTCATTTTCTCTTACTACGTGATTTATGGAGCAACCACTCAGAATAAGAACATTAGGGAATTTGGAGCCTCAGGATCCATGATATTAGGAAAACTTACAAGTCAGGGCTGGATGTTCAGATTTACTTCATGAAAAATGTTTTCAGTCTTAGGGCAAATGTTTGAAAGCTCCAGTGGTTGTGTGACTTATATCTTGAACTGAGTAAAAATGAGGTCTTCAATGTAAGAATCCTGTGAGAAAAAACATACTATTATCTACATGTTTCAGTTTCATGTTAATGAAGGAAAGACCTCAGTAACTGGAGTATTCCCCATGGCTGAACCTTTAGTTATAGATAAGTATTGTACTTTTTTCTGTGTAAGTATTTCTTTATTTTATGTTATGGTTCAATTAATTATTAATGTTGTGGGTTTTTTTCCCTAGAGCTTTGCATTTTCTTTGTAAACTATAAACAGAGAGAGAAGAGTAGGATTCATGTGTTGGAGTGAAAAACTAGGATGTTTCAGGAGATATCAGATGTTTACATGCTCAGAATTGTGTGCCTAAATGTATGTCTAGTTAATCCAACCCCAAATACAAGGTTGTTCTCTGCATGTAGCCACTGTATTTCTTGGTCTGAACTGCTAAAAAGTATTGGAAATAAGGTATCTGCCTCTGGCCACCACACTGAACATAAAATTCTCAAAGGTTTTAATATACAAAAAAAAGAGCTATGTCTGTCATGATACAAACAGGATGTCCTTTGACAATTTTTTTACTTCAGAAAGATTATTGTAATATTTTTTCTGAAATTTCTGTGTTGTTGTGGTCATCTATTTAGGGGCAGTATAAACAATACCTGTTGATTTATGCTAAGGGCCAGTAGAAACAAGCTACCATCCTTTCACTCAGGCAACTTTTCCCAGCTGTTCCAAAAAACCCATGGAAGTACAGGCTGCCAAGTGCACAATATTACTTCTGCTTCTGGCCTGCCCAAGTTCTAGTTGCTCTCCTTCAGCTGCTCCTCCATCCAAAATTCTGTTGCTAGTCATTAAATTTGTAATGAGACATCTGAGATTTATGCTGGACACATATGGTTCTTGGGAACATTTACATATTCTAAGTACATAGGAACTCCTTTCAAGAGTTTTTAAATAACTGTCACTATCACCCTTTTCTGATGAAGAGAAAATAAAACCACTGTATTGAGTACATCTGGCTTGTTCCTTGTGACAGGTCAAAACCAATAAAGGGAATTGTGTATAAAAGGTTTTTTTTTTTACTTCATTAAACAAGAAAACAAGCTTAGATGCTTTCTCCATGGAGGCTTTTCTTCCATAAATGTTTTTAAAGGAAAGTAATTTCTTCCTTCTATAGGCTGAGTACTAGCCCCAGCTTGATGTGTTATAAAAGCAAATAAACAGAAAATTACTAATTCTTAAAGAGATTGTTAGGAAAACTTTTCTGTTCTGATTCACCTGTGGTAAAAAACAGGTGAGCATTTATTGGGAAATATTGAGTTTAAAGATTCTCCAAGAAAAGCAGTGCACAAAGGTTAAGAGGACACTGATACTTCCTTTAATTTAATTCCTCCAATGCCTTTCATATTTCTGACTTCAAAATGTCAGTGACTTAATAGCAACAGAAAAATAAAAGGGAATATCATTCTATAAAACCAAAAGATATATCTAAAGTAGGGAACATAAAAAGTTTCAAACTGCCAGCACATTATATGATTTCATTGTGCATGATTTTATTTGAAGTCATTTAAATACTGTGATGTTGGATGGCAACATAAAACTCAATTTGAAAGATCTTTTGTACTTCAGATAACTTTGGATTAAATCTTTTGATATAGGTCTCAAGAAAAAAAAATGTAAATTTTTAAATCCCAATTTAATATTTTATCTTAAAAATAGTAATATTTTTCAAGAAATCATATTAAATTATTTGAGTTTATAATTTGCCATCAAAAATTTGCATTATTTTACAGCAAAATAATATTTGTATTCAAAATAAGCATTTTTAAAGAGATATTGTCTAACTCACTGCTTCTGGTGAAAGAAAAATTGAGCTCCTGGCTCTGTCTGCTGGGCTGGGAGCTGTAGGAGTTAACTCTGCTGATGATAATGAGATTGAGCAGGCAGCAGATGCTCGTGTGCCTTTACAATCCAAGTCTACCAAAAAATTCATCTCACAGAAAATTTAAGGAATGTCTGGCACCCTGGAGATAGTGACAGACTCAGTATTAGCCATATGCCACCTGCTAGAGCCACTGCTAAACAAACCACAGGATTTTAGAGCAGTGTAAGAACTTGCTTACTCACAATAAAACTGTTCTATTCCAAGTCATATAATCTTCCCTTAAAACAATTTTTAAACCACCAGTCATGCTAAGCTCTAAAAATAATTAATTTGTTGAACAATAATAAATTAATTATTTTGAGAATATTTTGCAATCTGTCCTATTTATAATCACCCATGTAAAGGAACACAGTGTTCGGTATGGTAGGTTTTTATTCCCATAAAATCTCAAATACTTAACACCTACTCAGTCACATTTACAATTTTAACATCTGTTTCCTTAAAGATTTTGGGAGGGTCTGTTACCATTTTCACACATCAGCATATTTGATATCATTCTGAGACAAAAATATATTCTGTAAAATATGCAAATGCCTTCATTTGCAAAACCTGTAAAAGAGTGATACCTCACTGTAAAGAAGAACTTCTGAGCACTGCAGAATGTATCATGCATTTCTGTGATGCCTTGTATGGTTCAAAAAACCATATTTTTCTCTAGTCAGCAATTCTGGAATAAGTAGATACAGAATTAAAAAAAAAAAAAAAAGAGGTATCTTCAGTTGTGACCTTGGAAACTCACATGTCATGGACCAAATCATTGATAATGTGGCCAAAAATGCTCTTGGACAATTGGTACATATTCCTGGGCATATGTGTGAGTATTTGTTTTGAAAATACCACAGGAACAAAAATTTGGTTTAGGAAGTAAAGGCTGTTCATATAAAGGAAAAAATGTCTCATGACACATGGCTTCAGATAACCCAACAGCTCAACTTGATTGAGAGGTAGAAAGGAATGAAATTGAGAATTTTGCAGTAGAGTCTCATTGGAAAAGCAGGAAAAAACATAAACATTTTGAATTACTGTAGGAGTCTGGGATAGTGAAAATTTTTTTCCTCTTCCAAATGGCTGATAATTCCTAAGAGCCAAATATATTGAATATTCCTGTCTCTCAAAACTGAATTTGGGCCTGTATCTTTGGGAAGTCTTTATCTTACTCTCTTGTAATAGTAAGATTTGTGTTTCAGAAAACCAAACCAAAATTATAAACAGTGATGCTTGATTGTAGTTGAAGCTCAGAATGTCTCTGATTCACATACTTGGAGGCAGGTTGGGGCTAGGATTTAGTGCCATGGGCAGCTCAGATTTAGTGGAGAATTCACAAGGTCGTTTGAAGAATTAAACTACATACACTTTTAATTTTTTTTTTTTTTTAAATTTAATGCATCAGCCACTTCTGAGTAACTAAAAGAAGAAAAAAAAAATATTTTGTGATGCAACCCCTGTAATTCTTTACTTAAAGAACCATGAAATTCAAGTTTAGCACGTGCTAAATACAGGCATTTAATTTCTCCTCATTTCCCTTACTTAGCTTTCTGTAATTATCTCCCTTTCTATATTTGAGATGCTGAAGATTGTTGGAATAAATTTTGAAATATTTTTTTGCCCCTGGAATAACTCATTCAGATTCAGGCTTAGATTCATTTTGGTAGGAAAAGATTGAGGCTTACATATTTTAGAGTTTTAGCTCCAGCATGAAAAACAACCTGTTTGTTTTATATATATATTCCAATCTGAAAGATTTTTTTTTTAGTGGGAGCAGAGAGAAAATTGGAATGGATGGCAATCGGAGGGAAAAAAGGACAGACTTATCTCTGAATTCATTCTCATTTTTAATACTCTGTCACCTTACTATACAAACACTCTCAGAAGCTACAGCCTTTGCAAGGGTTCATTTGCATTACTTCTCTGTAAAAGTTTTTTTTGGGAATAGAAATGATTGCAATTCTTCTGTCAGAGATGTAGAATGCTGAAGTAGAAAAAAATAATTATTCTTAGTACTGACTCTGTTTCTGAAACATATATTCATGACTTACCACCTTCATCTCCAGTTGCACACTTCAGCAAAATAACTAAGAAGAGAGAGACTGTCTCATTGTATATTTACCATGGCATTTACACCCAGGAATCACAATGCTGTCAGAAATAAGTGTGGGTATTTTTTGAACATATTAAGGCTGGCATTTAGAAGATATTATAAGAATACTCTTAACCATCAATGCAATCATGTATAATGCAGACTTTCAGAAAAGTTGTTAGAGTAAAAACTTATTAATTGTAAGATAAAGTCGATGTGTGTTTGAAAAGCTTTACACAATGCATTTACCTGAGATAACTAGGTGCTATTCATTAAAGAGAAAGCTCCTTTTAATCCTGTTTTTCTAAATATGCTTGTATTTCTTTGTACTCATTCTCTGATTATGCTAAATAGCAGCTACAAAGAACTTATTTTGTCTTTGGAGCATTGAGGTGGATGCTGCTCCAGAGCTTATCACATTCACTGCAGAACATGCAAAGTGATATCCACAGCACAGAACTGCCTCATTTGGGAACCAGGGAGTGCACTGAAAAATCTTGAGAGACCCATTTTCTAGGGTTTGCTCAGCTGCAAGACAGCCAGATAGGTGCTGACACCAGCTCTAGTTTTGCTCTAATAGAGATGTTCCACTCTGCAAAGCACCATTATTGCTTCCATTATATCTCTTCACCTTATGCTTACTGTGCAGAATGATGGATGAAGAAAAATAGAACTATTCCATGAGCAGGGGAATTTTTCACTTGTTACCTTCACATCTGCTCATGCTCTATACCACCAATAGAAAAGGATGTAGAATTAAGATTACAACTTATCCTCAGAGTTTGATACTCATCTGTGTTGGTATTTTGTTCATTTATTATTCATATTCATTTCAATATGCAGAAAACTATTTCTGACCTCCTTTCACAAAGATGAGATTCTGCCCATTGATTCTCATCTTGTGGACTGTAACAGGCCACATCAGTCCCTCCACAGAGAAAAGAAAGCCTTGGTTAGCACAGTGGCCTCATAAATGCCTTTTCTCCCATTTTCTTTGCTCTCTCACATGCTCAGAAGTTCCTTCCACACTGTTGACGTTCTAATGCTTTCCTTATTTCCCAAACACTGGATATAGAGCCTTTGTTTTTGTAACCACAAGCAATTCTTCCTTCCTGGAGATCCCCATGGAACTAATTAAGATAATTAAATGGGGAAAATAACACACACACAAATATATTTTTTACCCCTGACATTTTTTGCATGTGGCCTTTTCCACAGAAGTGCCAGACAATTTGTTGAATCAGGCTTTAAAACATCTAGACAGTGAATGTTAATTTGGCTATGACAAATCTACTCACCTTCCTTCTGGAGTAAGTGAATTGTGATAAAATATTGAATATTGAATGTTATATTTCCTTACAGTAGTTTAAAATAACTAAAAAAACAAGTAAAAATATTTAAAATTATCAATAAAATACCTCTTTCTGTTATGGTTGCAGTAATTTCTCCTTGGTTTATATCTATCTAATCTAATTATGGTTTCATTCTGAATTACACGCTCCTTCAGAGTCTGACAAAGAGAATAATACAATAACTTTTTTCTTTCAGTTGAAACTATGAAAACAATATAAAAGCTCTTTAAATCAATTGTGCTTTTTAAACTTTTTCTTCCATTTGCAATTATAACAGTGAAAGGCTTGGGATTTTTTAGGCAAAAGTATGGTAAGAGGACATTTATCAGAATGTGATAAGAATTTTTAGAATTTAACTTTAAGAATTGTGTTACCTCCGAAACATCTCTTCATATGGCTACCAACTTGCTTTTTATTTTCTTGATCTTTGCAAAGTTTCATTGACAGTACTGAATTGATGACCTTGTATCAGTTTCTTAAGAAGGTAAAATTGATAGTTTTAACTTTTTAAAGCCCCCATTTTTCATGGCAGCTTTTCTTGTATACATATTGAATTTCAGAATCAGGAACTGAAGAGTACCAGGAAAAAAATAATATTTAGCTTGGGTATTTTTGTACCAGGCAACTGTTTGACTGACTAGGGAACTGTGCTATCTTGTAGAATTATTTATATTTTGGCCTTGTAAATGGATTCTGTTTCAATTTAATAAAAAATTACATTTGTATATATTATATCTTTTGAAGTAAAAAGACTAATGAAATAAAATCTAAGTCATACTTGGTACAGTAGCACTTAAGATCTTAGTTTAAGATTTAGGAGTGGACAGTTGGGTCAAGCTCAACATATTTGCTGCTGCTGTCACAAAGTTTTCAAACAAAATTAAAGGTGGTAACATAAAGTGTAGTCCTTTAATGAAATTTTTGAGGTTCATAAAATGCACACATTAAGAGCAGCTTATTTCAGACTTGGAGGCCTGGATTAAAACTGTTTTTTTAGATGTCAAATTGTGTGTCTAGTTTTTGTCAATCACTGCATAAGTACCACCCATCACCATCAGTACATTAGTGAATATCTGAATGCCTCTGTTTTAGAGTGACTTAACAGCAGCATTCTTGGTAAATAATGCACACAACTCTTATTTATTGAGCAAAAGTGAAGTGGTATAACACCACAAAGGACTGTCTTGTTATGTGTTATGGAATTCATTTCATAAGAATTTGTGTTTTATAATAGCACATAACAAAAGCTTAGAATTTTGACTCTCAAGGTAAAACATACCACAGTGAATTATTAAATCTACTTGTAGCCAATGAACCAGTCATGAATTTGAAATTAGAAAACAATGAAAAAGGAGTAATAAAACTTATTTCTTTATATTGAGAAATAACCATTTCTACAGAGAAAAGGCTTTTCCCAATAAAGACATTACCAAAAAAAGCAAATAAGCCTGCTTTAATATTTATTGTTGTGGCCTCAGTTACCCACTGTTCCTCTGCTCAGGTTCCTTCTTTGTGTGTCTGGACAAGCACAACTTTATGTGGTTCACAGCTATGAAAATATTGACTTGGTAGCCAGTTCAAGCATTCAAAATGAAATGTAAGATTGCTTTAGAATGTTTTTTTCATTTCTCTGCCAAATTAAAGTTTTTACATTTAATGAGCATGCATTCTGCTCTCCTGCAAATAAAAGGGCTGAGTTGCTGACTTGTGATCTCTGTTTTTTATATAAATTTTCATATTCTGAAGGTCAAGAATAAGATTCACAATATTTTCAGATTACTTTGATTGCAGTTTGTCAGTGAGACCTGGGAATGATGAGAGGCTTTAAGCAGACCTCTTTAGCTAGTAGTCACCCTTTTTATTCTCCTTGAGTTTGAAAGTTCAGACAACACTTCCATTTAGGACAGCCTAAGGAAGGCCATCAGAAAGTAATTCACTGAATCATCAAGTTATAGTACACACTCCAATTCTCTTATGCTTTCATATGTTTTAATAATCAAACCTATTGTTACTACTTTTCCTGCAGTTGGAGATTTGAAACTGTGGCAAGAGATATCAATTGCCATTTAAAAGAAATATACCATGCTTTTAGCTAAGGGAGCTTTTTTCCCTTTTCTGTGATAGTCTTCAGTAATCTGTGTTTCTTACAGCTTTATGACTTGATTGCATAATTCACTAATTGAGCAATATGTATTGTTTAGCAGTTTTAATTTTTTTGTTTTGTGAGTAGCAACCTGTTTATATGATTGAGTATTTTGCAAACTTTTTTGCTGATTTAGCTTCATTTTTTTTATGGCTTGGTTTTCATTCAATTAGATTGACTTTTTGATTTAAGCTTTATTCTGTTATTTAAAAGCAACTAGGGTATTTCAATAGATGAATTTTCAGATTCTTCTTTTTGACAATATCACATACTTAACTGATTAAGAGATTGGTCTGAAGTATTTAAGTGGTGCTATTTTACATACTAGTTAAGCTGAAGACTCAGACATTTCTGTAGTCAAGCAGCTAGAAAAGCATGAATGAAGACTGAAGTTTTTCTTAAGTGAAACCTTTTGTAAGGATTATGTGTTGTGTTAAATGTTCAGGAAATGCAGTGGTACAGTTTAATAACACATTAAAATACAAATAAGACTTTGTAAGAGTAGATTTTATAAATGGACTTTCTTACAATAACAAAATTATAGAAACAGGCAGAAGAGAGGCTGTGTGATAGAAGACTGATACTTATAGTTGCTCCTGGAGAAGCAGATGAAAATTCATTGCATTGAAGCATATTTTCCAAACTTGGGGCTAAGGCAAATAAATATAAAAAAATCATTTTCTCCAAAGGTATCCTCTAAAGAAGTACTTACTTTGAGATTTTTGTTTCTTTTGTCCTGCTTAATTTTTTTAATATTTATGTATTTATTGTCTTCCTGATATCTCTAATATCCAACTCATTTGCATCTCACCAACTTGAATACAGAGAAAGGATGGAAGACAGTGGCAAAAACCTCACTGTTTTCATGGTAAAAAATATGTCTGTTGCATCCCCCATATCCATAAACTCATTTGTCTCATCACTGAAGTAAGGCAACATTTGAAGCTGATAATCATATTGGCTGTTCTGAATCGTCATTTTATAATATATATGCTTAGATATGACCTTGAGATTTGCCCTGTAAATATCCAGGAGATTAAGTGGAGGTTGATCCACCTGTAGATCCAGGAATCCTCTTTCTTGCCCTTCTCCAAGATAGGTGAAATGTTTTTCCTGTTCCCACCACCGTGATGTTTCAAAAATGATGTAGAAAGGTATGACAATAATATTGACCAGCTTTCTTAACATAAATGTATTCAAAATGTATTCTTTCCTTCTGGTCCCTTGGGCTCATGTACTTTACATTACCTGTGATGTTCTCTATCCTGGTAGGATTCAGCATCCCTACTACACAATCATTTTGCCCTAAGGGTACAATAATTTTCTGGATTTTCACAAGGCTGCAAACCCCTCCTTAGCCCTAATGGGGTGATAGCCCTTCACTAACCCTTCAGTTTTTATTAGTGTGTGGTAGTTTTGTATTAGATACCTGTCATTGGCAGGTAATGTGATTAGTATTGTGATTGAATTTGGATGGAATTTATCAATGTAGGCTATGTCATGGTTGCATTCTACCTCTCCTTCTGACAGTGAACTGGCAGTAGTTCTAAATGCAGTGAAAAATGAGGCATTGCAGAAGCACAGGCTATGACATGGTAATGGATTTTCAATTCTTTGTCTTTTCATCATTATTTATGGAAATTGCCATCACTCAGTTTTAAATAGATTCTTATTTTCTATGAATGTTTAATGATCTATATATAAATTCTTTTCACATTTGGTTATATAATTATGTACAGATACAGAGCACTCTTAGGATTAATCCTTTTCTCAGGAGTTATGTGGTGATGGTAATAGGAAGACACACAAACTAAAATGAGAAAAGTATTGAATATGGTAATGAGGATAAAACTGATTGAAAACAGCCTTTATGAAAAGTTCAATTGAAGAAGTGTAAAGTAAGATTGAGCCTTGGATATGGTGGACTAGGAACAAATCAACCACTGGAACAAAACAACTGTGCATGCATAGCACATGCAGAAAGATCAGCTGGAAGGAGATTGGTTTGATATAAGCTTGATTCCTATCTCCTTGGTTTGATACATTTTCACTTAATAGTTCTTGGGATTTTAGAAGCTTGAAAAATCAAAATATTTTTGATTTTGCCATTCTAGAATGCCTTAAGTGCCATCACAAAATGCTCTACCTTAATGCTGTCAAATCTTTATAAAGTCATCTGAATTTTTTCTTATGGTTTATACAATAGTAGTTACAGCACAACTGTGTAAAACACAGCAAATTCCTGAGAAAAGCTCTAAAAAGTACATCACAAATGAGGCTTATTGCATAAAAGCATGTAGCTTTTATGATTAGAGAAGCTACAGAGTTGAAGGATGTAGAGTTCTGATGCTTCTTCAAAAATAAAACTTTTACACGTGCTGAGAATTACATTTTCCTTAATATTATTGAGATTTTGTGCTGATACCAGACACTACTTTGACAGTAGTGTGTATTTACTTTATCTGCTTTGATACCAAATCTGCACAAAGTGTACATGAATTATTTATTTGGGGAAGAATTCTGATTTATTTTAGCAGGATGTTTCAGCATGTCAGAGAAGGACTTAGGGGAATAATACACAGAAATTGTGATTTTTAATGTAATGAGCCAGGATGTGTAGAGATAGGGTGAATAAATATTGGAATAGTTGTACAATGACAAGGGGCATATTGCAAATGGGAAATATGACATTCAACTGGCCTGAATAATTTGAGTGCACAGTGAATGATAGTATCATCTCATGTCTTGATAGTAATGATGCAGTAATTCAGCACTGGCTGCACTGTGCTTACTGATAACATTCCAAATCAGATACTGTGTGGCATTTGCTATTTACTGGCAGGGATTTTCCATCAAGGAATGAAGGCAAGCAGAGAAAATCTATATAAATCTTGCACTGATATAATGAAACTATTTAGCACCAGAGTTCTATAGATTTTTCTATAAAAGGCATTTATATTCTATTTTTTCCCTGTATCTATATTTTAAATGTCCACATGAGATGTTTTCAAAATAAACCAAGAGTTTTAGATATCTGAAACACTTTGGTATATCCTACTAGAAGAATGCAGGAATTTTTTGTGTGCTGCCCCTTGTAATTATCACTGAGATTGGGAGAGAGGAAAATATGTAATAATTTCAGTGCAACTGTTGGTAAAGGGGTTTAGTATCAATACACCACAGTTTCCAGCAAATTAAATATTTAGTAAATAATGATGTGAAGACAATATTGAAATATTTTATGTCTTGGATACCATGTTCCTTATCACAATAAACATTTGCAAGAAAGCAGTCTGGGTGTTGCCATATTAGTGCCAGCTGGGGTGGTCTTTACTCACTGTTAAATCTCAGCAATCAGCAAGTTTTCTGACTTTTGAAAGATGTTTGTCATGTTGTCACAGATAAGATTTACTTGTCAACAACATCAAGATTATCGTTGACATGTGAATAGTCAACATCGTTGCTAATTTGTTATGTCAAATAATATAGAAATCTATTAAGTGGAAAAGTATGTTTTCTCACAAGAAAAATCTATCTGTACTTCAGTCTTACAAATTTTTAAGCACTGTGTTCTCCTTCAGGCAAATGATTTATCTTGTCTCATTCATTTAACGTGAGTTAAAAGAATAGCTCAGTTATTAATTATTTAAATCACATTGAGTCCAGGCTGGGGTATCGATAAGGTCTGTGCAAAACACATAAGTGACCTGAGGGTGGGAAGCAAGATGAAATGGAGATCTGAAGAAAGGAAATTGAAAAGAATTAGAAAGAGATGAAAAAAGCCAGAATCTGTATTTTTATGCATTTATGTAAATGCATCTCCCTTATAGGTATATGGCCTATTTCACTAGAATTATTTCTTCAACTTCCAGTTTAAAGAGATGTAATTTGGAGTTATTCTTCTTAGAGAATTCTCTGTTAGGGAGGACAAGTGTTTTTGCTGAAAGTCTTTAGTCTACAGAGTTCTTCACATGAAGTTATGTTATATTTAATCCACATTTAGAAGAAATTATCTGCATGAGAAGAAATCTATAACTAAATTTCTTAGCCTTTAACTGTGCTGCTGGAATCACTAGCTACAAGTCTTGGTTCTTCTGAGTTTTTGCTTTTGTTAACAGCATGAGAAGAAGGAATAATAGAACACAGAACTACATAAAAAAGGAAGTTATGTATGTTGTCTGTTTTGGTTGATTGGTTGGTTTGGTTTGGATTTTTTTTTGTTTGGTTGTGGGTTTTTTGGGGTTTTTTTTTTTTTTGAGAATTTTTTTTCAAAACCTATTTCTAATTTTTCAAACTGAATTGAGAATGTGGAAAGCAGAAAGGGGCAGAAGGGAAGATCTAATAAATACTGAGCTTTTATTATATTTTTTAAGGTTTCAGCCCAAAGAAAAATCCAGTCGGCAGGTTAGTACAGTCCCCAAGTATGACTTTCTCACACTTAATGTTTTTATCAGTCCATTATTCCAGCTATTATTTTCGTGCATGCCTGTGCCTGAGGCTTATCTCCCTTTTGTGTCATCCCTGATAAAATTGTTCATAAGTTTCCTAAACACCTAATGGCAACTGGGGGAAGTTCCCAACCTCCCCACTCCCCTTCCCCCATGCAGAAGATGCATTAAGTGTCTTTCCCTTCTCTATTCATGTTCTCAGCCTGTTCCAGAACCACAGAATCCAAACACCTAAGCCACTTAATAGGGTAATAGCTTCTAATGGAGTTTTTCTAGGGGTTTTTCTTCTATCACTTATGTTGCAATAGAGATTCTTGTGCTCCATGGAAAGAAAATAACAGTGACATGAGTTTGGAAAAGAGAGGAGAAGGTATCAGACACTATGAAAAGTGAAATACTGAAAGGCACTTGGAACTTCTTGGATATATGTAAATTGCAGCAAAATTTCTCCTTAGCTGCATAAGAGAATTCTTACAAGCACACCAGCGTGAATCCTTCAAAAGCAAAATTATTTTATGGAAAGAAAATGAGCAGTGTAGTAGCACATAATTTTGCTCAGGGCTACAAAGTACAACTGCATTACATGCTATATCTATATTTGGTATTAAAAAGAAATCAAAGATTCCCCCTTAAAGCATTCTTTTTCTGACAAGATTTTCATTAAAACCCAGCTCTTGTTATTAGGCACATTATAACATAATTAAAATTAAATAAGTCTTGTGGGAAAGTAATAATATGACAATGAACCACCTTTAATTAAATTCTCTTTTTTTTTTGTCTTTGAATGGGTTCATTCAAAAGAGAGTCAGTCTGAGAAACAATATTATTAGTTAAGCATGTTTTAATTATCTTACTTCTTGAAATGTATATACTCAGAGGTACCACTTTGATATAGTAGTTTGAAAAACCTTTAAATTATTAAAGAAATAATTTGCCAAAAGCCTTTTTGCCTCCATGTAACCACAGTGTGTTGTCATGCAATATTGAAGAAATAGGTTATAGCAATTGGTCGTTGGCTTGCTAACTTTGCCTTCCCTGAAAGTTGTATTGACTTTTTTAAAAACAGCAGACATTATGATTTAATTAACATTGTTAAAATGTCTTCAGTTATCACACACTATTAGCAAACCAGGTACATTTGGCATCAAAGATTTTTCTTTGGTACGCACAAGTCAAAAATGTTACACTTGAGGAGGCAAGGAGAAAATCAACTGAATATAGACAATTTTAGGGTGTTGGGCTGTTGGAGACTGAAGTGTTGTAGTTTATGGCTTAAACATCTCAGATGGCTGCTCATCCCCAGAGGGAGTTATCAGGGCTGAGTTGTGGAAAAGATAAAGAACACTGCCCCACCACCCACTTTAACAGCTTATGTAGATGGTAATATAATATATTCTTCAGGTTACACCTTCCATTGTAACCCAAGACAATACTGGAATGTATTATGGTATAGAATAACTGAGTGCAAAGCCCTCAGTATGCTTTCAAAATAGATTTTAGTCATCACTCTACACCTGAAGTGATGGTCATCCTTTTACAGAATAGTTCAAGTTTATAAATTGCAGGCTTTCCAAGATATTCAAAAAAACCTCTCAAACAGGTATCAGCATGTTTGAAGTGAGGTTATATATTAAAAAAACCAAACAAACATACAAAACTTTATAAATCAATAGCTTATCTCACCTGTTTCTTGGGGAATTATGCAAGGTTAAATGTATATACAGAGACTTCATTATTGAGTTTAGGTGGGTTTTTGTTTGTTTTCCATGTAATTGATCTGCAACTTTTTTAGTCTTTCTTAGCTATGTCTTTTTCTGGAGTCTTTCTCGCTACATATCTTGAAAACATGATGATACTTTTTGTGAAATGAAATTTTAAAAAATCATAGTCTGAATTAGTGCAGGCATTAAATTGTTAATGTAATCCTTTTTGGAGAGAGATTATAAAAATGATTGTAAAATTTTCAAAAATGAGATGAATATGTAGTCCTGATTTTCCTCCAACTCAACTTTACTAGATATCTCACCAAAGAAAACATGTTTTATCCTGCACATTGGATAAATTACCATTATAATTTATTAGTGCTGTGCTGCACTTTTGTTCTGGTATGGAATTATGGACCTTTGTTATAAAAACTCTAGTGCCAGATTATAATCTTGGTCTATGGCACATCATTCAAATAAATTTGAATATCCATTCTTACTTTTGCTTGCTTGTTAACTTATCTTGATTTAAATATTTGAGACAAAAAAACTTGGGAATCACAGTAGGTGTAGCTCAATTGATCAAGATCCCCAGGAAGAAGTCACAGCAGCAAGCCAGCAAGAGTTCAAGAAGCACTTGGATAATGCTCCAAGGAATTTGCTGTGATTCTTGGAATGGTAGAACCAGGAGTTCAGTTCCTTATGGATCCTTTCCAGCTCAGGATACTCTACGGTGCTGAGTTATTCAGATTAGTCATTGAGTGTGGCCATTCACCATCTGGGAGCAAGGTTTTGTCTTTTTCCTTTACATGGCTGGCAATTTTTTTACTCCTCAAAAATTGGTTTATAGTACTGCACTAAGCTTCACTCAGAAAGTTTCTGAACATTAAAAGTTTCTGCTCCAGAAACCTCAAGAAAGATCTTGGTCTTTATCCTCAAAGATTTGGAAAATTCCTACAGAGTGCCTTGTCAGAGTTTTTAAATGCCATTTGAAAAAACCAAAGTTGAGCTGCTTGAATGTGTAATCCCAACATGTTGAAAGGGAGTTAAATTGTTTTTGCACATGTCATCTCATGGCTTTCCTACCTTGGGTGCAGCCAAGCAGTGCAGCAAGCTGCCCAGTGGGCTTGTGCAGTTTCTACCCTCTGGGATTTACAGTGCAAAAACAAGGTAAAGCCCTGAGCAACCTGCTCTGACCTCAAAGATGTCCTAGCTGTGAACAAAAGGTTGGATTAGACACCTCTCAAGGCTCCTTCCAGTTGGAATTATCCTACCACACCAAGAGTTTTCTTAAATGAGTTGGGTTGAACGCTAAGAGTACGACACATGAGAATTTTACAATCCTAAACTTCCTTTGCTAAATCTGTCTACTTAGGCTTCTTCTTTAAACCAGGACATTTGGAAAGAGTGAGCCCTGATGAAAAGCAGAGGCAGTATTACAAACACTCTTGCATGTGTTGGTAGTTTGCATCGTGCCTGTCTCAGAGCACATCAAGGGCAGTGCCAGTCTGTTCTCACAGATGGTGTCTGTGAGCAGACACACAGTACTTGGCTGGCAAGTTGGGCAGAGAGAGAAAACTGCTTAGCTTCTCGGGAAATGCCAAACAGAAAGAAAAAACAACATCCATTTCATGCCATTTTGGAATGCTACAAAAGAATAGCTGACCCCTGATTGAAGTAGAACTTTCTGCTGTGGACTACTTGGCTAATCCTGGGGACACCAACATTTGCAACCAGAACTGTCAGCTATCACTCTTTTTACTGAATAGAAACCCTCTTCAAAAGCAAATAAAAGGTCTAGACTAATTAAATAAGTTTAAGGTCCTTGTTTCTATGTTTTTCTGATGCAGCCAACACAGAACTTCAGATGATCTACTTAGCAAGGAGGAAAAGGACTCCTTTAAGAACAGAGGGAATTTGGCTGAGACAACTTGAATAATTTAAGACTTCTTTATATTGCAGTCTTATCTTGGGGGATGATTTTTAGCCAAAAATTAACATATATTCTGTTCTCATTGGCCCTCTATATGTTGGTTAGATGTAATTAAAACTCTAGTATAAGAAAAAAACAAAAACATTTCTGAAATTTGGAAATGGGCATTGTGGGTCCTCAACTGATCTTATTTGCTGCAGAATGGAGAGAGAACCTAGTATTTTATATAACAGTATAGCCAAGTCTGGTTTATTTTGTTCCCATATCACTGGATAACCATACAAAAGGTAAAATCTTAATGGAGATACCACTTGGTGTACAAATAAAATTATATTTAAAAAAATCCAGATACAATACATTTTTATATATTAATTTCTTCCTATTTCTACTCTATGTTTACAGTTAAGTAAGATGTTGAAGAAGGATGTGGTGTGAATTCAAATACTCAAAAATATGTAATTAGTATTTAACATGATTTTTATGTGTCTTTAGAAAAATAAAATGCACATGTGGCAGCTTTATAAAATAAATATATTGTTCATTATTAAAATATTAAAAGAAGCTGCAAATACAGCTTGTTCTAACCTTAAAACATGCTCTTTAATACTTCAAAGAAGCACAGCTACACTGCATCACAAGGAACAAGCCATTAATTTTTAGTGTTTGTCTTTATTAAGAAAAGTGGAGAGTGATGAAGCTTTTCACTGTATGATTCACCTACTGTAGTGCTGCAAAAGTTGTTTACATACCACAGACTTAAGAAAGAGAATTTCTGAACAATTCTGAACAAGTGCTTGTGGCTCCCTCCAATGGTAGGAGGCTACTATTGCTGGGGGCATGCCAGAGGAAAACCTGGAACACCCTGGAGCACCAAGAGCTCCAGGAAATGCTTGATTGTTTTTTTTTTTTATTACACACGTAAAAGAAAACAAAAATCTTGTGGGATTTTTTTTACTTGAACACTACAAAAAGAAACAAAAAACAAAAAAAACCAAACAAACAAAAAAAAAAAAAACAGGGAAATCTCTTTCCATTGTAAATTAAGTCTGAGTGCAAAATATGTGAATGAGACTTATTTCTCCACTAATGAAATGTGTTTTTCCACCACCATAGGTGAAGAATTTAGACAATATTTGGATGATGAAGTTTCTACAGTAGATTAGTACTAAAAAGATAATTTAAAATTATTTTTTTATTAATCCCTTAAGGTACAACAGTTAATTGGTCTCTATGAGAGAAAATTTCAAAAGCAATGTATCAAATAATTTTATTAAATACTAAACATGGTGTACAGACTCTAAAGTTCTTGTCTAATGTTGAGAATTTTGGGAATGTCATTCACACTACATAAGATGGAGGATTTTCCTCAGCCTCTGGTCAATCAAATGCCAACTTCTTATCTTAGCAGGAGCTGTGTCTTCAATAAAGCTGATTTTGCTGTTTGAATTTGGGTGCCTTAGCAAGTACCTGTTCTTCCAAGTTACTTGTGTGGTAATGTGAGTGGTTATGAAATCCAAAATGCCTTAAAAAGGTCTCAAGAAAAACAAATGTCCTTGAGTATGGCCATATCTCATCCTATCTTATTTGCTTATTCATCTGTTTGGGTTCATCAGTCCATAGCCAAGACTGGATCCTGAATCCAAAGTTGGTGTGAGGTATTGAGGAGACTCTAAGATCACAGAATCACATAATGGCCCAGGTTTGGAAGCACCTTCATGATCATTTATTTCCAACCCCCTACCATAGACAGGGATACCTTTCAGCAGTTGATTACTCACATTTTCCTTGGATTTAATGTTTTATTACTATTTTCAGAATCTCTTCTTCATATATCTATATCTATATCTATATCTAATCTATCTATATCTATATCTAATCTATCTATATCTATCTATATCTATATCTATATCTATATCTATATCTATATCTATATCTATATCTATATCTATATCTATATCTATATCTATATCTATATATCTATATCTATATCTATATCTATATCTATATCTATATCTATATCTATCTATATCTATATCTATATCTATATCTATATCTATATCTATATCTATATATAAAATATAATATTTGTATAATGCCAATCAGGAATTATATACTCAGCAGCCAGGAAGCAGATGCCTATAAAAAGATTTGAAAGCAATGTACGGGTGGAAGATATGACCTATCAAAAAACTACATTTGCATTCAAATTACTGTAAACCAATTCTTCCATGGTTAGCTAAATCATGATGATTTAGGTAAGAAATACTTTTTTTGAGGAAAAAAATCATTGACCATAAAGGCAGGGAAAAAAACAACCAAAAAACAAAAACAAAAAACCAGAAAACAACACAGGTGTGAATGAGGTCAGAATAAAAAGATATTTCTGGTGGCAGGGCTTAACAGCCATCCTTTAATATCACCTTTAATATTGCACTGTTTCTAGGTGAATGCTAAGAGCTGTGATTATCTGAATTCCAAGGACAAAATGCTCCTGCTGGTGTCAGCTAACGCTGCAGTATAAATCTCCCTCCCTCCTTTCTCTTCTATAAATTCCCAGGAGAACTAGATTCTGTCCGGGTGGGACCTGCTTCCAGCAGCCCTTTCCCAGGCAGCTCCTGAGCCTCCCCCTGGAAATGCCTTTCCCTGGAAATGCCTTTCCCGCGGAGCTAAAGAGCGATATGCAGAGACCTCTGGAGCCTGGGAAAGCGAATTGCATCCACTGTAGGGCAGGGATTGCTCCGTGTTGATGAAATCACTCAGGCAGCTTGAAAACAGGTTTGAGAGTCAACAAAGATCTGATTCAGACTCTCCTAATTTGTGGGACAAACCTCATGCTCTTGAAAATGATATAGTTTACTTTAATTTCTTCCAAGCTAGTGAAAAAAAAAAAAAAAAAAAATCTCATTTTTATGATGTAAAAGAAACCACCAAACCCTCAATATATTAGATGCTTTCCTTATGCAAAAACACAGTGTTAAATAACAGAATCTTCAAAACTGCTGTGAGCTTGGTCCCTATGCTGCAAGCTCCTAGAATTTGGAATACATTTATGAACCCATTGCTTGTTTTTTCACCCGCCTGAATTCTGTTTAGAGACTGCATCTCTTGACATTGTCTGAGAGATGCCACAAGGTTCTGGGTGAGTTCAGAGCTAATTACAACTCTGAAAGAGACCTTTGTAGGATTGTCATTAGCTGTGCTGTGATTGAGACTGAGGTGTTTCCTCATTTATTTTCCCAGTGAGCATCTCTTGCTATGTTTGACCATGGAAAAATTGTGCTCACCTTGAAGGACGCTGAAGTTTGCAACTACAGCTCCAGCTTAAATTTTTGTACTGCTGATTCTGTACTTTTTTTGTGCAACTCAGTGTTTCTAATTCCTCAGCTATGTGTTAGGTATGTCATTGCTTGAGTGGATTCTCTTGGGTGTTTGTCTTGGAAACAAGGGAAAACTTTGAACAAAGAAAAACATGGAAAAACTGGCCTGAAGTGCTCTCTCAGTTTCTCACTTAATCGTTACAATGCATCTTTTTTTTTTTTTTTTTTTTCCCCTTAGGCCTTGATTGTGGCTGTACAGATAATACCATTAATTTGGCATTTCAAAGTTCTGATTTTGTAGATGAAGCAGAGAGAAAATTGACTGTTTGGAGGTTGATGAAAAACCACCATGCAGATCCAAAATCATATGCCAATTATTTCCACAAAAAGTGTACAAATAATTGCATTCAATTTCTTAAAGTCCTTAATCAAAAGTGGACTTGACTAAGCCAAATTACCAACTCTCTGTAAAGTACACAGAAAAGCAGAGTTAAGCTTTGAGTTAAATAATAATCAAATGCAATTAGGCAACTATGTCTGGCTTCTCAGGTCTGAAATACTGGCAAGTTTTTGTTTTCCTAATGGTACTTCTGGAATTATCCTTGTCTCAAGCCAAATTGTTTACTAGCATGGAGAACTGCTTCAAAGGAAACAAGGATAACTCTTTGCTGTATGAAAACAGACAAGGTAGAAGAAACCTAAATTCCAATTATTTAAATTATTTTTGACTTGGGATCTGCAATATTTTCCATATCACAGCTCTTTTTTTTCTGTTTTCATCACATTTTAAAACTGTCTTGTGCATGTTTAATGTCTCCAGTGTCTGTGATTGATTAAAGGGTAATATTAAAAGTCTATTTTTTGAATCTCTTTGTCCTTCAAGCTATTATATAGGTTTCTAAGTCAAGGATTCAACATTCACTTAATAAGTCAATAAAAATGTTCAATGAATGTCCAAGACAAATTGAGAAAATTAAGGTCTTATTCCTGAAATTATACAACAAAAGCAGAATTTCACTTTTTGATATGTAACACTCCATGAATTAGACTTTCTTATTTAGTCTAGACTTTTGTCTAAAAATATAAGAAGCAAGCCTATTAGTGTTTTCTTAAATTCCCTTATGAACAGAATTTCTAAAACTGTCAAATGAACCTGACAAACAAATGCTGACAATAAAGTGCAATCTGTAGGAGGCAAGCTAATCTGCTGGGCTATGTCTAAAATTATTCACTGGAGCTCAGTGGACCTTTTTAACCCCAGCAGATTTAAGCCTTGCTGAGGGCAGGCTGGAAGGTATTTTGTGGAGGCAGCCTGTCTTGAGGTAAGTGTACATAGACACTGGAAATGTAGACATAATATTCAAAGATTTTCAAAATGTGTTTCAAGAAATTGTGTGTGTACTGACATCCAGGCTTTCAGAATCACTTCCCTGAGAACACCCATTTCATTCTACCCTTCTCCATGACCAACAACACTGTGCTCCAGGACAGAAACTAGTTCAATGCATGAAATGCTTGAAACTGGTGTTTAATGTGTGCCTGTAGTGATAAATTGTAAGGTGCATTGACTTTAGCTTTGCTTGGAGCATCCAGTCAGAAGTACTGAAAAACACACTCATTATTTTGTACATTTTCATCTAAGTGCAAGTTCAAGTGCATCTCTAGCAATTGGTGCATTGCTCTCTGTCAGTTCTTGTGTTCATCTACAGTTTCACCTGTAATGAACTTTCATCAAATGCACTGGGGCTTAAAGACTATTTTTTTAATGTTCTAACTGCATGACTCTCTGTTTTTTAATTTTCCCATAAAGTTAGAAAAAGATGCACTTTAAGACCTGATTCTGCCCTCACTTCTGACCCACCACCAAACAATCTGTTTTGGGTCTTCGTTTCTTAAAGTTAAAAAAAAAGGCAAGAGTTCAGATTTCAGGGTATGAAAGGAAGATCTGCTAGATTGGTATTCTACCCTGCAGTGAGCTTCTATGAAATATGAAGATCTGTGGTATAAATGTAAAAAAGAATATAATAAATCTAAACTACGGGTTTTAAAAGACTTCTTAAAGCAAAAAAATATATATATTGGAGTGTGGAATTGTTTTCTCCTTTGTTTATTTCAGTAGCATCTTCATAGTTAATAGTTGTTAGATATAGACACTGAGTTAAAAAGAATAAAAAACCAAATAAAAAAAACCAGAAAAGCTTAAACTTATTATCTAGTGAAAAAATTAGAAGAACAATCTAAATGCTCCAATGCACCTCCTCCAAAAAATTTAAAAAATTATGTTAATGAAGTCCATGAATTTTTGACAGATTTCAGTTCAATATGTACTGCTCATGCCAAGTTTTTCAATAGTCACACTGGGGATATCTGCTAGTTACTCTGAATATTTTATCTGTCAGATGAGTATGTCTTAAGCAGACAAAATTTTACAACTCAAAATCAAAAAAGAAAAAAGAAATAGATCTAATCTGTCCCATTTTCTTTATATTTCCAGGTCACTGTTTGAAGGTATTTTAAGACAATGCCTTTAATTTTTCCTTCCTGAAAATACAGCATTGAAGTTGCACCATATGACCAAAGGGACTAAAATATCTTCTGCACTTCTGATTGTTTGACAAGAAAGTCATATATAGTTTAGGAAGAACTGAGCAGAGGTCTCACTTCCTTGTGTGGTCTTTATGTTAAAACTTATAAGATATAGTTACAGTAGCACAATCTGGAGAGTTTTGGCGTGATAACCAAAGCCTAACAATATGATAATAATGCAATAAGATGATCATTGGCCCAGTTCTGGGGTTATAGCTAAATGTAAAATCAAAAGGATTATATGTTTTGTAAGCCAACAAACATCTATGTCCAAACTCAAAATGAAAATGCACTGACCATAAAAATGGTCAACTCTTTAGGCTGTTGGCATATCTGGGATGAAAATCATAATTGCTGAGTTAGGGTAGAAAATGTTCTTATCCATCACAAATATATTTATTACACAGAGATTCAGGAAAAAAATCCTGCTGTTATGGTGTTGTGGAAGCCCATTGTAGCAGCAGCCAAATGGTGGTTCTGAGCTAGATTTTTTATAAATACATTATTTTTAAAAAGCTTAAGAAGAAAAAATAAATAAAAATTTCCTGTATCTCATATAGCCATTATTCTTATTCCACTCCTGCTTAAAAAAGGGCCATTTTTTAAAAAGAGAGGTGTTTTATTACACTTTTTCTGACTTATTGCTGTTGTAGTTCATTCAGATAAAGATAAACCGATTTTTGTGACTTCATAAAGTTTAATATATATATATATATAAAAGAAATATGTATATTCTAATTAGATAAATTTATATAAATATATAAATATTTACAGCAAAATTTCAGGGAAATAATTTTTTTACTTGACTGTATTGCAAATGTGCCTGAAACAAACAAAATGACATTTTTGGTAGAAAAACATAGCTGGGGATTCAAGTCTACAACTGTTGTACTAGCAATTCTCCCAAGCAATTCATCCTAACTACATGCAAACATAGGCAAGCCATCAGCTGGTAAAAACATGGATTGTAGTCTTACTGGTTGAAGGTTAGAAACATTTTAAAGGCAGTTATTATTTTAGCAGCTCCAAAACTGCAAGATAAAAGTCATAAAGTATGGAGTGGTCCTGCAAGACTTATATTGGTTTATTTTGTTCCAAAAGAATAATTTAAGCATACAGAAATCTATTACCCCCATGGAAGTTAAATTTGATGCTGTTTGAAGACCAAGAAATCAGATTGTAGAAATTACTCATAATTGTGTGTACTAGAGTTGCCCACATAATATTGCATAGGTGTAGACTTAATATTGTTTTACAAATCAGAAATTAACTGAAGTGGAGAAAACTCTGATTGGTATGTTAATATCAAGATTTTTAAGGAAATGGATGAATTAACATAACAAGTGGTTATGTTGAAAGGGGAGAATATCAGGCTGTGGGAATCTTAACAGAATAAATCTTAAGTAATTTAATTAGTTATCTTGGCATACAAGAAGAAGGATGGTGTAAATGGAATTTACTGATGACACAATGTTGGAAGGCCTTGCCTTGATAGAAGAGAACAAAAATGTCAAATATGAAACCTATAGGAATTGAGTGAGAGAAGTGGAATGAAGTTAAACCCTATAAATAGAGATTCCATTTGTATTAGAGGCAAACATCATTCATTTTGCCATGAGAGTGACCATCTTAATTTGATTGGATGAAATAAAACATGAAAAATCTAAAATTCCAAACTTTTCATACGATGGATGCCTAACATTAATTCTCTTTCTCGGCACTAACTTACCTGGAATTCCTTGCAAATGCTTTTCTGTATCCCCAGGAGATGGTTTTTTGAAAGTAAAGAAATGCTCTGTCAGATGTCTACTGTGTGGCTGTGGAGATATTTGTAGCTTTTAAAGACTAGTGGTGGTGGATAAAATCTGTAAATCTTTCTGCCTATGCAATTAAATCTGGTTTTGCATTACCATGTCACCCCATCTGTTCAGTGTTTGCCAGCAGTTCCCCTGAAGCATTTAGCCCTGAGTCACATGTAGACCAAACCCCTGTGTCCACTGTCAGGCTAAAACCCCAGAGGATTAGTTCTTCCCATTTCTTTTTAAAGATGACAGGGCCTTAGGATCACACCTAGATCTGAATGAACAACCCCTGTGCACCACTCAACAGCCCAGGCAACTTCTGGCAGAACCATGTAGGTTAATTAATTGAATTGGAGGCTAATTAACTGAACAAGAAAGCACTGATAAGCATGGCTATTTTAAGGTGGTGAGGAATGGGATTCATTTTTTCTTAGGAAGTCTTACTGCAAAAGCTCCAAAGTAAACTTGGAAATGCCAAAATATTTTTTCCCCTAGAAACAGGCTTTCATCAAAATTAAGGGTATGAAAAACAGATTTTACAGTTTAAGTATGTATTTTACTTTAAGGATCTTAGATTCCTTATTATTAATGTACAAAAATTTTGTGTTTTCATATAGAAACATATAGACATTAGAATCAAAGTTCTCAAAACATGGAAGTAAAACATTTCAGAAATTATTTAGAAAATATCTCTTGGACAGAAAAAGTTCATGTCATTTCTTGCTAGAAATTTCTTTCTCCCAATCTCCATTTTACTATAATTTAAAATAGCACTTCGTAATTAGGTAAATATACTTTTATAATATTTCCCTTCATTATATGCTCAATTTACATGGAGTATGAAGTACAAAGTGGGGGGTTGCTGAGTGGCATAATTTAAAATCCTCAAATATTCATGAAACTCTTAATTTCCTGTTGTGAATAAAACAGGTACCAAAAATATTTAATGCTAAGGGTTGATAAGGAGTTTAAAGGAGCAAGACATTTACAGTACTGTAAATATGTCAAAATAGTGCTAGGTAGTACAAAGTATAACAATCATGTTTACTGAAAAGGAATGCAGAATGTGTAGTAAAGAAAAAGCAGCAGTATATAGAAATCAGGGGCATTAAGAATGAACCTGTCTTTTTCTAGTGCAAAACATTTTAGTTTCAATCTTCAGAACCGATTATTAGATGTGTTTCATGAATACCAAAACCCTATCTCCACTCACATTTGATTCCCACTTACAAATTTATATACTTCAGAGGAATTGATTTCCTTCTTAATGAGTCAATTGCAATCAATACTTGCAGTGAATTACAGTCGTGTTCTTCAGCATGTTCCCTGCTCCACAAGGAGATCCACAGCACACAAAGCAGTCTACTGAGCACCCACATTGTTTGCAGTAGGATTAATGGCTACTGTGAATTTATTTTCCTCTGGGCTTGTGCTGGTTTTGCCTGGGGTAGAGTTGATTTTCTTCCCAGTGGCTGGTGTGGGGCTGTGTTTTGGATTTGTGCTGAACACAGGGCTGATAACACAGAGATATTTTTGTTATTGCTGAGCAGAGCTCTCACAGAGCCAGGACCTTCTCTGCTTTTTCTGCTGCCACACTGGTGAGGAATGTGGGGGTATCTGTGAGGGTGGGAAGGGACAGAGACTGACCAAAGGGATATTCTAGACATGGGACATCATGCTCAGTATAGAAAGAGAGGGGAAGGAGGAGAAAGGAGGGAACATTGGGAGTGATGGCATTTGTCTTCCCATGTCACCATTGGGAATGATGGGCTCTGACTCTTCTGGAGATGGTTGAACACCTGCCTGGCCAGGGGAAACAGAAAATTAATGCCTCGATTTTCTTTTCTTGTGTATATTGCTTTTTCTTTCTCTGTTAAACTCCCTATATCTCAAGCAACAATTTTTCTAAGAGATGAAAGAATGACATTGGAATATTTATCAATCTATCTCACTTTAAGGAGCTGCCTACCCACCAAATAAATTCATAATATCATCCCTGTTAATTATTGCACACAGAAGCACTAAGACTCCAGATTTATTTCAGCAAATTGATAAAGAAATAGTTGGTATTGCACAATTAAGTCTCATCATTAAGTTATCTTAAAACTGTATCTGACAAGTGCAAAATATGTGCTAGTTACTGGCTATTATTTCCAAAACTGTCAGTATTTTAGAAGCAGGATATTCCAGTCTTTTCCTGTATAAAATCTATTATGAGGTAGCAAAGCAATTTTAACATTTAAAGTACTGTTTTTTTTCATGATGAAGTGCATTGGATGAAAATAGATGAGAACAGAAAGCAGCATGAAAAGCACATGCTGAGATTTTGATTTCCCCAGAACAAGTAGGAGCAGCCAGTTGTTTGATGCTGAGTCCCATGGAACTCAGGGAAGAGTGAAATGTCAGTGAATGCAGTCACTGGTTGAAGATCCAGGTTGGTATTTCTTATTTTGAAATAAGGAATCAGTGACTTCTGTGGGACTGCCATTAAGCAATTTGTTTTTCTTCATCTCCTGCTCCTGTGGAAAGAAACATTCAGGCGAATTTCCCTCTCTGAGGCAGGACTCTTCAAAAGACATTTAAGAATTTAGCAATATTTTGGTTTAGATAGTGTTGACTTGACTCCACAAACGTCCCAGATAAACTCTCCAGCTGCTCTCCAGGTATATTGTAATAACAGTAATTAAACATATTGTTGAAGAATCTGGAAAATTCCATAGACCTGCAAAATGCAAACAAGACTCCTGATTAAATAAACTTGAGAGTCTAGTTGGCCTTTTGGAGAATGATAAATATTTATCTCCAAATTGTTTCCTTTTCCTTAAATATTGAGTATTCTTATCTTTCCAGTGTGCCATGGTATACTATTGCTCTTCCCTTCCATATAGTCAATTTCTAAGTAATTATATAAATAGTTAGATATACTTATATATATAAACTCATAGCACATGAGCAGCCAGAGCTGTCAATATCCATGGAGTTTTTGTATTTTTCTGGAGACCTTTATCTGCATCTATATTAATTGCTCTACCTTGACAACAGACATATAAATATAAGCAAACATACAAGTAAAAAAATTCTAGTGACATGTATTTCCAGCTTATCTTTCCTAAGACAAACATAATCAAGGAAGGTATGTATATTCCAAACTGTAAATCCAGGAAGAGGTGTCTAGATTTTATAAGAAATAATTATTTTTTAAGAAAGGCTCTGCCTCCTCTGAAGAGCATCAATTCCTCCAGGCTTCTCATTTTTGGGAAGAGTTATTCACAGCTTTTATTGAATTTATTGCTATGGAACACAAATTATAGGTAGTAAAAGATTTAGAATATGGAGATCATGTTTAACTTGTCTTTCTATTTGGGGACAGGGTTTATTATAAATGTTAATACAAAAAAAAATCAAGTTATTCTGTAGTATCTTGGAATATTTTGATTAGTTTTGCTGACAATTTTTCAGCAGCAAAATTACACACTTTGTAATATTTTTTTCTGAAATTATAGAGCAACCTACATTGAATATGATGTAGAATTTATGCATCATGGAGGATGAAGCTATAAAAGTTTAATATTTAATCATAGTTCAATAAATCAAAGTAACACCATATGTTCATTATATATATTTATACATGGTCATAAAATACATTACACTTAATGTTGTCTGACTGCTCATAACTTACCTGCAACCCTTAAATGACTAAGAAACATGAAAGTATAGTATGAAAGTAATCAGCAGAAAAAAATTGAGGTTGCTGTAACATTCTGCTCTGCTATAATAACAGTTCCATAAAAGCAACTTGCCACCTTCTTAAGAAAAATGAGCCCAGACAATGAGCTCATATCCATGCATCCTGTACTTTTACCAGCAGCCAGCATCACTCCAACTGTGCTGGCAGAGCCAATTTAAGGTAGATCAAGATATCCAGTAAAACCTGGAAATCATATAAGGATCTCACAAGCAAAAAGCTTTTCTGTATCTATTTCTGTACATTCATATCAGCTATTTGTCATGACCCCAGCTATACAAACACCAGTATTAAAAAATTTAACAAAAAGAAAGCAAATGCTACAACAGTACCAGAGAATTTCAAACTCCTCTTTGTATTTTGCACTGGTAACAAACAGATGGATGAGATATTAACTATGGCTAGTGGAGGAGAGGAGTTTTTCTGTGCATTCCCTGAGTAAATTTTAAGAGGAAACAAATACACTGAGGATATATAAAGGTGTGTGAGAGTTGTGTTGGAGTCTGTCTCAGTTATGGTACAGCAGAAACCAGATAGTGACTGCTGCAACTGAACCATATGGAAAAACAAACACAGAAAATTGACAATCACATATTTCTCAACACATGTATGGTTTTGTTTACAAAACAAAACAAAATAAAACAAAACAAAACAAAACAAAAACCCAGAAGAAGAAAGAAACCACCCCTCCTCCCCCAAACAACAACAACAGCAACAAAAACAAACCCACAAAACTCAATCAAAACAAAAAACCCAACCAAAAAAACACCACAAAAAGAAAATTTACCTGGGCAACTGTTCTATTTTTACTCCTCCATATCTTATCACCAAAAATCCATTTTATTAACTTCCATTAATTATATTGCATTTAAGACAATTATTTTGTTTACATTTCCTTTAAAACACTCAAAAGAGTGCTGAAAGAAGTCTGTTTTCTTCAGATTGACCATGTTTGTTATAAAAAATTATGATTTGGCAGGTGATGCATGTAACATTTTGCCCCATTCTAAAGGCAGAACAATTATTATTTTTCCAAGGCAATTAAAACATGTGACTGTTTATTACTAGAATTGGAAAGTCAATATTACTTTTGAATGAGAGGAGTGCAGGCACATACCTCCTATTGCAAAAGGTTTAAATTTTAATTATCCCTTAAGCAGAACTAGAGTAACACTAAGTTTGAAGAACTTTGAGCTGTAACTTTGATATTACTTTCATGATGATCAAAATATCTCTTTTAAATTTGTCCCTCTGAGACAATCAGGGTCTGTAAAATTCTTCTTTAAATTTTCATTAACTTAAAATTTGAACCTGTTATGGAAGGTAAGTGTGGGAAAAAAGTTTAATACATTGTGAGAAGAGAAACAAATCTTATGGAAATACCATGTCACTGTGCAAACATTACCTTCTAGCATTTTTGGGGACTACACAAATGCATATTTGACTAGCAAGAGAGAAGCTATATCACTGATATGTCTTGCACTGATAATTTTTCATTGCTCACTGAAAATGAAAGAACTCCCATCACACTTTTGCATGGCTCTTGCACCCAAAGGTCTGTTTTACTGCTCAATCTGCAGAGGTAACTGGGATATGCAGATGCAGGTTGACATCATCCTGCTCCTGTTGTTCCCCAATACATTCTTCCTCTCATTTATGTCTTATTGTCTCTACACTCTTTACCTAATAGAGGGGGAAATTGTGCACAGCAAGAATTCAGAAACCCTGCACTTTGACAATCAGCATTTACTTTTTGTGGGGGAGGACAAAAGAAAGGGGAGAATTGCAATGATTCATGATTCATATGAAAAAGATACCTAGTTGCTGCTGAAAAGTGAACTATTTATTTGATAACAATGTGCCATCTAATAATAACTCAGCATGGAAGTGAACCAAGCAGCACATTCATCAGCACAGGGGATTTCCAACCAAGTGATTATCTGCTTTCCAAATCTTACACTGAAAGCAGACTGCTGAGAATCTCTGCAGCAGTTGTCATTACTTTCAGTCCATGTAGGCAGCAATCCCTGTGCACTGTGAATATTTATTGTCATAATAAGAGACCAAGTCAGCTGACAATCTTGGGTCTAGTACTAGATATCCAGCATGAAATAACAACCTGTAGAATCATTATCTTTTTCTCTCCTTGCTGTCTTTTGTTGTTGAGGGTTTGGGGGCTTTTGTTCTTAATTCATGAAACTGAACTAAATTATTCAAACACAGCAGTACAATCTATTTTATGTGGTTGAGCCAAGTCCTATTTGATCATGTTCTCTTCTATTTGTATTCTGTTTATGTAGAGCTCATGCCATGCAGCTAGATAGGAGCCATGGGACAGACAGTGCACCCTTGCAGAGGATTTCTTGCTGCTAGGAAAGCTGACATTCTGATTTCTCTGAAAAATAGTTTTATGAATTTTAATGTGGCAACGGACAACAAATTCAAACTGAGGTTGTGTTACTGAAATTGATAAAATTATAATGGAATTATATCAGACATAGTCAGTCTTCCCCATAATGCTCAAACTGCAAACTATAGCCCTGATCCTGTAGAGACAACCACCTAAGCAAGAAATTTGCACAAATCTCTCCAGCACTATCACTGTTGATGAAATCTACTGAAGCGCTGGAATTTATAATTATGGACAGTAAAAGAAACCAAACAGCTTTAGAAACAATGGAGTATTCCAAAGTGAAGAAAATAATGTAGATGTGAAGAATTACTCAAGAGCAGCTAGAGTCACGCTCAGCTGAAAGACAGGACACACAGGCCACCAAAAACACGTGATAAATGGTTATGAATCAGTGACATAAAATCCCAACCAAAATTATCTGGTTTTTCCTCTGCATTCAATTTCAACCCCAAATTTATTTTCAATGGATAATTAGTGAAGTTCGTTAGAAATTAATCTGTGTCCAGACAGCCATACAATGGCTGAACTGAAATTCTCATTGGTTCACTTTCTCCTTTTTCAATTTAAAATTAAAAATTAGTAAATAAATTTTTCACACACTGAATTGATTTGCAAATATTTTGGCTTTTTTGTCTTCCCATACAAAATGGTTAGGTGGTTTCAAGATAATAAGTAATAAAGAAGTAATTTGTTTTACATCAAAACCACACATATTATTTAAAACAGTTAAAAACAATTGAAGATGAAACAAAACTCCATGCAGAAGTTAGTTGATGTTATGAAATGAAGCTGCTTTTTTGAAATGGAATTTATTTATTATTTTCTTCTGAATTTAAAAATCAGACTGGATGTATTTTCTGTCTGCAGTTTTTCAATTGGACAGGATATACAGGAGGATACCATAATATTTTATTTTTCTGTAATTAAGTAATTTATCTCTGATTGTCCTAAGAAAACCAGTCCTTTGAACAGTACAATAGGTGGCAGCCATGCTTGTGTGCAACATTATGGCAGATTTTGGCTGTGCTTGCACTAGGCTTGGATTTGACAAAGTTATAAGTTCAATTAGCTTGAGTAAACTTGTTGCTCAAAAGTTTGAAACTGATTGATTAAGCGAATAAATAATCTCTGTTGTTTTCATTACTATCACATTCTCCTTGCATACTAAATTGGGAAAGATAAACTCAGGAGCACTCTAATGAATTGCTAGGAATTTGTGGTAGTTATCTAATGTTACCTTTCTTTTGGAATGTAATTTATCTTCTTCAGTTTAATTGACTTGTTTAGTCAAATATCACACTGCCATGCTGAGCTTTTGAAAAAAAATATTTCATCAGTTTGCTAAATAATGAACTCATACATATCTAATGAGGCTGCAAAGCAAAGCATTTGTGGAGTCTTCCCTCCATGCATGTAGGGAAAGAATAACTATCCCAAACAGAAGAAACTGTCAGGGAAAGGCAGAAGAGACTCTTCTGTACATCTTTCTATTTTTCTTAATAGTGGAGAAACACCCTTTGACTATTGAATGCAATGTAAATACTTGGTGCTGTTGCCCCTGATGGAAATTTTCCCATTAATCTCTTTGTGTTCCAAGGAGTCCAGGCACAAATTACAGCAGAACTGTATCTGATAAGTTATTTCATAGATTTCTTGATGCAAATTTTACATGAACAAATAGCATTGTGATATCTGATGTGAGAGTTTACTCTATAAAGTTCTGTTCTCCTGTGAAGTCTCTTAATGATTTACTTTCTGTCACCCCAGAATTTACCTTAATGCATTCTTATGCCTGGCTGCTGTTTCAGATGTATTACATCACTCTTTACAAGACTTAAGCTTTATTTTGGCATCTCAGTCTTGCACAATCCATTTAGCTACTGTATTCCAGTTCCTAAGCTTTTGATGAATTTGGAATCATGACTTAAATATTTACCATTTTCTGTTGAAGTGTCTCAGAAAAATGAGATTATGCATGCAGAAAGTGTATAGGGAGTTTGAAGATAACAAATGGTGCATCAAGCACAGCTTAATGTGGTTTTACTGGAGTAGAAATAGTGGTAATAAATCACCTGCCAATGTTGATAATAAAATACTGCATTGGCCTTCATCAGACACAAGAGAAAGGTTAAATGTTATTTCTCACAATAACCATGCGCTCTTCATTCCTTACATCCTGACTAAATTCTATCACTATTTTCTGTAGAAACAGTGATCTTTATGAAAAAATATTCCATTAGGAATAAAAGCTGATGCTTGCTAACCTAGCAGGGGATCTAAAAGATAAGGAGGAATGGAAACAGGTTCCTTCTCAGAGAGAGAGGAGTATCCTCTCCTGGCATATCTCACCTTCCCTAGTGCCATTACAGAATAGGTCTGGGGCTATGGAGCTTGATAATATCACCAGTCCTGAGAGCCTGCCACATGGATGGTGTGGAGCTGGGGTTGTGAGACAAAGAGAAGAGAGGAGAAAGACTGAGAAAAAGAGAGCCAGAGAATGGAAAGAGGGAGAAGCCTGATCTGGTTCCTTTAATAATTAACTTGGTGCACACTTCTTATGCAAATTAGACTTTTCACATTGTTTTTTCTCACAGTTGCCTTCCTCCAGCAATACTACAAATGTTTGAGACAGAGCATGCTTAGGTCTGGTGCTCTAGACCCAATTGCACTGCTGCACCCAGCTCAGAAAGGACATCAGCATGGAGGGGGCCATGAAGTTCATTAGGGGAGTGGAGCACCTCTCCTACAAGGAAAGGATGAGAGAATTTATTTTTCAGGCAATTTGGTTTAGGCAATTTGGCTTTGGCATAATTTAATGTCAGCCTTCCAGTACCTGAAGGGAGCCTTCAAGAAAGATGGAGAGGAACTTCTTACAAGGGCATGTGCAGGGCAAGGGAAAATGGCTTCCACCTGAAAGAAAGTAGATTTAGATTGGATATTAAGAATAAATTCTTTACTGAGAGGGTGGTGAGGCACTGGAGCAGGTTTCCCAGGAAAGTTGTGGATCCCCATCCTGGAGGTGTCCAAGTCCAGGCTGGATGAGCCAGGTCTGGTGAAAGGTGAATGAGGTGATCTCCTACATCCCTTCCAACCAGAACCATTCTAGGATTTTTTCCACATAAAAATCTCCCAGCCTAACAGATTATTCACTTAGAAAGCTAGGCCTTTATTTCACCTGCCAGAGGTGAAATAATTTTCACCTATTCACCAGGGTTTCACAACATCTATCAAAAAACTGGTTTCTGTGTTACCTATCAAACTCAAATGTAATAAAGTACATTGCCAGAAATTATGGAGTGAGAGAAAGTTCTCCTTATAGTCTTCATTAAGAAAAAATTCAAAGGCTAATCTATTTTTCTTTTAGAAAGTTGTTTAAAGTGTTCTGTCACTGATCATTTCAAATGCAAGTGCCTTAATGATGTTATGTATCCATCCCTGTGTGAGGGCAAGAAATGATTATTCTAATTTGGTGATACTGAAGTCTTGGAAATTGAGTTTGTAGGATTTTTTTTTAATTTCCAATTCATCATAAAGGACAGGAGTATGACTCGATAACTGAGAGCCATATTGTAAGGGTTATAGTTTTCATATGATTATTTCTGCTTTCCTTTCTAACAGCACATTTCACCAGCTGCATAGATCTCATCTGATTCCTTTTTATTTTTTATTTTATTATATGCAGGGTTCTCTAACACTGGGTCAGTCCTACCCTGATTTATTAGCCTTCATATCTTGTGTGAAAAGTGCTTGAGTGGCTTATCCAACCTGAAATAACATTGGAACAGATTGTTCAGATCTGCTGCAGAGATGGGATGAAGATACCATGATCAGAGAATCACAGAAAGGTTTGGGTGGAAGGGATCTTTGAAAATTTTGTAGGGTAACCTGCTATGGGCTGGGACATCTTTCAATAGATCAGGTTGCTCAAAGCCCCATCCCACCTGACTCTCAACAATTCCAGGAAGGAAGCATCCACAACTGTTTTGGGCAATGTGTTTAACTATCATGCTGAGAAGTCCCATGTTCAAATCTCATTGTTTAGAAAATGGTTCTTCTTTATTTTAGTGGAACTGATGCATAAAAAATGCAAAATGAGCAAATAATTCTCAGTTTGCTCTGTTATGGTCTTTTTTTTTTTTTTTTTTTTTTTTTTTTTGTAATCTCCAGTCAATCCAGACTATTATTTTGTAAATGCTAATTTCCTCACCAGTTCATACACCTCCTTGGGAACTTAGGTGCATAACTGTTCAATATCAGGTATTTTACCTGATGATGGAAATTTTACTGTACTTATTTAATTGTAGGAATCTGTTCACCACTACATTTTGCTGTTTGGGTTTTATGTCCTAGTTTTCTCACTTGTGATGTTTGTGACCACCCTTTCACCATCCCTGTCATTGTAAGTCAAGGCTCTGATGCTGTTTGAATCTGTTACAAAGGATGAAATCCAATTATGCTGCTGTAGAATATTATGTGAAGGTAGTGAAGTGTAAAGCAGATGGAGGTCTCAAACCCTTGCACTCTATCCTGAGACAGCAGGTTTCAACATGAGATGCAAAAATTTCATTAGAAATGCGCTGGGGGTGAGCAATGGAAAACTTAAAGAGAGAAGGGAAACAGCGTGCAGGATAGAGGTGTGGATGACGTGGTGTGTTCACAGGATTTTGTTGTATTTAATTATTTTCAGCCTGTTAGACAAAATATGTTTTACTTATGTTATGCAGATAACATTTGTGCCAGACATAATTGGTCTATCAGAGTCTGTTGCCAGTTTTAATCAGGTTGTCAGAATCTAAATTCTCTAGAGTCATAATGTTAACAATTCACAAGCTAACAAGTACTGTGTGAAGTATTGAAGCATCTCCAGACATCTGTGAAGGCCTCAGTTGCAAAGCTTTTTTTTTTTTTTTCCTAATTCTCTAATTCTCTTTTTTTTTTTTTTTTTTTTTTAATTTGGAACTCAATTGCCTCTGCAAAATTTGATTGAAGGCTCAAACATTTTGAATTAATGTCAGTTTGTTTCCAGGATCTTGACAAGTTTCTGGAAAGAGCTTATGTTTCACATTAAATTCCTGCAAAATGTGATTTTTTCATATAAGGTTTATTCACAGTTTTAGAGACAGACTCTAACAGGACAGCCTTTTAATAGAATGTGAGATTTATTTTGCAACTACAGAGTGTAACTCCTAAGATTCAATATTGTAACAATATTTCTGAATCTACAAACCTGCCCCAAACTCTTTATATCTGACATTATTTACATCCTCTCCCTCCAAAAGAGATGTATTAAGTTTTAGCTTTGTTTCAGCAAGTTGGCCAACTTTGTTTCATTTACTGCCTTTATTTATTAATAGAGCTTCCCAGCATCTGTTAACTGGTGAGTTAACCACTTTAAATGTAAAGTTCAGAACTTTGGATATTCTGCAAAACTTGTAAAGATATTTTTGTTCCTTATAGAAGAAAGTTTATGAAGTTTTCTTCATGGCATACTTCTAAGCAAATCCACTACATTTTTCACTAAATAGTTTCATCCCTGAGAACACAACTTGGCCCTTTAATTTAAAATTTACATGTGGCTAAATTTTGGATAAACAATTTATCTGTGGAGATCTTCAGCTTATTTGCAGTCAATTCATAAATGGAAAAATAGATGTAGTTTACTTAATAGACAATTCCCTGCTAGATCCAGAGAATATCAATGACCCTTTGCAATGAAGCTATAGCAGTCCTTTATCTCTGAGGGAAGAAAAATTGGAGACTTGCCACTGGTATATAAAGCTGCATGTGTTAGGGCTGCTTCCAGCTGAGATACAAGAGGCCAGAATCAGTGTTGGCATGATGCCATTAAATAGAAATGGAGTTGTGCCCACTTATATCAGCAGTCAATTTGAGCACATGTCCATACATTTTCTACATTTTTTTATAATGGAGACTCTTCAAAGCCAGTGAAGCACAAATGACAAGGATTAATTCAAGCACGTAATTTTTATTTTCCTGATCTGAATACAGTAAATCTTTCTCCACAAATATGCATGAAAAATATTCATACATCTTTAACAATGTAAAATTCTTACATCTTTAGCAGTGGTTATTCAGGTTACCTGTTGAGTTATTATCTGGATGATTCTCTCTGCCTTTTGGAAATGAAGAGTTTTGACACACTTTGCCCATAACTGTGCTCTAAAGACAGGTATTACAATTCAGACTTTGCTCATCTTCAAGTTGCAGTGCATATTTTCCAATGTGTTTGCTTATAAGAGAAAATAAAGAATCTTGAACAAATCAGGGTACTATAGGCAGTGATGACTATCAATTATCAGTGTTCAATTTAATTTCCAAGGTGATAAGGTTTCCTAATTGTATTATGCTTCCTAAATATTATGGACTTATGCTGTGTCAAATGAGCAAAGATGTGATGCTTAATTGTTAATTGTTGGTTGCTTAATTAAAATGTTCCCAGTCCAGTGCTGGCTTCCAGACTGCAGGAACTAGAATTACAGTTGGCATAGGTTGGCAGTTACTTATTTTCTCAAAAAAACAGAGAAACTGACAAAGTATATGGAGACTGAACTATCTTTTTTCTCCTAGAGTTTCCCTGATGGAAAGTCTGAGATTTGTAGAAATGTTAGGGAGATGCTGTTAGCTGGAGGTTACTTTCAATTGTGTCAATATAATTTTTTATGCAGACAGAAAATTATTTTCAAGACTTTTTTATATTTTATTTTTAGTAAGGGATAAAAGTATTGGTGGAGATCAATGAAGAAATGCTGGCACTTTCTTTTGGACCTTCCTTTTGAGTAAAAAGCCCACTTGTTAATTTGAATAAACCTTGTCTCAGGAGGTGAATTTTATTCTAGCCCTATCAACAATGATGCCAAGGAAGCTATCACCTTATGGTAGTGAATTCTTACTCAGTTCTATATTTAAGTAAATAAGTTTAAATTATGTAATCATGTTTTTTTTTGGGCTGAAAAATTGTCATTAATTCCTTTTCAGTGGTTTTTTCCTTCACAAATCTATGCCCTTTTTTAAATGATGTTAAATTTAAGGCATTAATTCAAACATTATTGTAACAGGTTGATATTAGTTAACTTCAAAATCACTTTCCTATGCCATTGTAGAGAAGCATATTTCAAATAATCGTGTATACTAGGATAAACAAAACCACATGCGATATCTTTCCATAATTAATTTAGCATACAATGGAAATAGTTTCTCCATCAGAAAATGACTGATGTCCCCTGGGGGAAAAAAAAAAAAGAAAAAAGAAAAAAGTGAGAATTTTGTACAACTCAAAAGACCAGGACAGTGAAAGGAGGAATAAAAGAATGGTGAAGCCCTCTGTCAGAAGGTCTTGTTGCAGACCCAGAAATCTTATGAGTTTTTCAAGAACTTTCAGATATACTCTCAGCTAGAGACTTAAATCTTGTAAGAACCAGGAAATATTGTTTCCAGAGTAGAGGAAACTCTGTGGTCCATATTTGTTTATAAATATCTGCTCTGTTGATTTTTAAATTATTTTACTTAACTGTTCCAATACGCAGATCTTGGTAGAGGTAATTTCAATTCTTCATTCTGCTTTATTGGAAAAGAAAATAGAACCAAGATTTCCATCCTTCCATAATTCTATCTCATTTATTTGTATATACAGAATATTATTGTTGTTTTCTGTCTTTCCTTCAGAAACGTTTTCAATGAATATTCATTAAGATGGAGAAAATTACTTTGTAGCCATTTTTAGGAGACCTGTGCGAGAGGTGAAAACCTGAGATCTCCTTTACATTTACTTAGTAATAAAAGACTTTTTGCAGTACATGGCTCATGCAGAATACCTAATAGAGCTCATTAGCACTCAGCAGTAAAGTGGCAGACCTCAATTTGTGTTGTGAAGCAAATAAGAAGACAAACATGAACTTAAGTGTCCTCCTGTAAGTTAACTGTCCTGTCCTTTTCTCTGAAAGTGTCCTATTTCACATTTCTCTCTTCTGTGATTTGAAGATTTTTAAAGCCCTCTGCTCATTTTCAATTAAAGTTCTGCAAATAAAGTGTTTAACTCCCAATTCTTTTAGGTGAGAAATTCAGAATGATGTTACTTCCATGTTAAGTCAAAATTTATTTTTAGAACCTTGTTTAGTCAAAGATGAAATAAGGAAAAAATCAAGCTATTGTGTAATCTGTTGCTGCCATCAAAAGGAAGAATTATCTTGTAGCCCAAAGTGAGGGTTTTTTGCACAAGGAAACTAAGCAAGTCACATGGAAGAGAGATCAGAAAGCAGCTCCATTTCAGATATATGCACTGCTTAAAAGCTGCTCAATATCCTATTAATGATCTGAATTTGATAATTGCATTCGATTAGCTAATACACAGGTATTTTATGTAATAAATAACAGGGCTAGTATATATGATTACAAATTGACAGAAGTGAAGGTTGCCTGCAAAAGAGAAAGCATGTGTGTGCTTGTGAATCTTATATAACATGGTTGAAAACTTTTTCAAGCCTTGGAAGATGAAGCTTTGGCTGAGGTAGAGACTAAGAAAATAAAAAAAAAAAAGCCAAACAGGAAGTTCCTTTCCTTTAGCCAAGGAGCTGATGCAGAACTCCCTCAGAGTTCATATTCTAGGAGATCTAATTGAAATTTGGTTCTATATTGCATTTTGGAGTTGTTTATACTCAATTGAGAAGAAAGGTTGTTTTTTTTTTTTTTTTTTTTTCCCTAATAGGTAGACATCTCTCCTATCAATAAAGATAAGTGATGTGGTCCATTCTCTATATTTGGGATCTTCAGAAGTCCAAGGGTTGGCACTGAAATGGCCAGGACTTAAAAGCTGGTTGAATATTTAAAATGAACCTTTTGCAAGATTTTGATAATAATGCATTCCTGAGTTAAAAACAATATTGTTTTGTAACATAACACATAAATATAATGTGATGAACAGTATAAATAGGGGGAAAATATTCCTCTATTCCTTTGCTTAGAAGAAATTGAATGCTTTTTTTTGGCAACCTGCTTTTTTCTCATTAGTTTTGACTGTTGCTCTGCCTAATTTGAAGTTTTCTAGTTGATGTATTTTGTTGGGGATCACCAAAGGAGACAGGGTAATTGAGTTATTTTCTTGAGGGAGAGATTTTCTTCAGCTAGGAATTAGATTTATGCCTTAGCAGAATATGGTAGCTTTTGATGTATCTTTGTGGTATTCATATAGAGATGCAACTGTGTAATTTCCTTTAATCCTGCATAAAATATTAATTTTGTGCCCATCTTTCATCTTTATAGTATAGTGGATTTATGATGAAAATTTGAGTGAAAAATTCAAATGCTATGCTTGTTAAAGTGCTACTTGGATCCAAGGTAAATCTATTTCTGTTGGGACACCATTGATTGTGTCTAATTAACTGTAAACCTGTATTTTCATTTCAATGGCAAAATGTGAAAGCATTAACTGAAGCAGAAAAGAGGGAAGGAAGGAAGGAAGGAAGGAAGGAAGGAAGGAAGGAAGGAAGGAAGGAAGGAAGGAAGGAAGGAAGGAAGGAAGGAAGGAAGGAAGGAAGGAAGGAAGGAAGGAAGGAAGGAAGGAAGGAAGGAAGGAAGGAAGGAAGGAAGGATTGAAATATGTTTTCATTATGAATGAATGTATTTTAATTATGAATAAAAAACATACAATTTATAACCTCAGATGCTTAGTTTGCTCTAATAACTCCAGCACACAAATATCTGCTCCTGTGGTGGGATAGTGTCCATTGAGAGAGATGTTCTAAATTTTACCTGACAAAAGAATACAGCTATCAATAAACTAGGGAATTAATACCAGTGAACTGAAATTATTTGTGAAACTCCTCACTCTAATCACTCTAAAACTAATCACTCTTAAAAAATAAACCAAGACCATAGTTAATTTTATTACTTTGATTGCCGTTGGTTATCACTGCATTTTCTTTATGACAGTCAAGTATTAGTAGCAATCTTCTCTTGACACTGAAGATGATGTTTAAAATCCCTGGTGTATTTAAAACAAGAGAGAGCTCCCAGCATGTCCTGGTGCCATGGAAACCAATATTTACTCTGATATATCAAGAATAACCTGACAACTGGATTTGTCAGTGGTTTTGCATTTTGTATGAGGAAACATGCAGTCATCATAGCATGACATCGCAGTAGAAAAAAAAAAAAAGAATTAAATAAAATAAAATCCCACATTATTAGATAGAAGCAATAAAGAGTTGTTGCTAAATTTGCAGTACATGATATTTAGAAGTGATCTTTAGTACATGATATTAAGCAGAGATGTGAATATGTTGCTGTTAGATGAATCCCTACACTCAGCATCTTAGTAGAGTGTGCTGCTTCAGGGACCAACAAATGAACTCTCCTCTATGTTCCTTCCTTCTAAAAACACTGTAGGGGGTGACAAGTGCTCAGAGCTGGAGAGAGGGTGTTTGGATTTCTGCACACCTGAGGAAATATGTGCTATTCTAACTCACAAAACCCCTTGGTTGCTGAAGGTTTACACCTGTGGCTACCCAATTGTCATTCTGACTAATACATTTCTACAAGGTGGAAATAAAAGCTCAACATGAGACTGAATGAGTTCAGCTTAGAGGAAAGAGGAACTTGTACTTGCCCCTCTGGAAAAAGTTTCTGTATATTTTTACTGGGATTTCAATTCAGATGCATCTGGTATAAATAGGACTAAGGAATGTAGCTACACTTCAGGCATCTTCTTAAAAGAACAGGAATACAAATTCCTTTCATGCTGCACGGGAAGATAATAAAACCCACATTTTGAAAATGGTTCTCTTTGAGTAGTTTGACTAAGTTTTCACAAGAAAGTCATTCTGACTAAGAACAGATTAAATCACAACTACTTTGGCATCCTTGGCTAATGTATTGTCAGTGTGCTACAATAAATGATATGTGCAGGTGGTAATAAATATTTGAATAATTGCTGGACTTTTGCATTTCAATTTATATTTGAAACAAAAAAAAGTGATAGCTTTTTTTGTTTGTGTATTTGTTTCTTTTCCATTGCTTGAATATATCTGATATGTTAAACTGAAGCACAAAATAGGTTAATGTTGGTAACCATGTTTTCTGTTGATGAAATATGACTTAATTGAGTGTTCAAAATTTTTCCACAGCAAAAAAACCAAAATGGGTTGCTCCCAGCATCTTTGATATAGATTCAAACCACCAAGACAGAGTCCAGGCTCAAAATGGCCAAACTGTTTTCAGTCCTAGGGGCTGGTTATGTAAAAAAGAAAAGTCTTGCATTTCTATATAGGATGTGAACACTATAATTACTGAATGGAGAAGGGCTGAAATCTTTACCTCAAATATTTTTCTTTATGAAATATTCTGACAATTAAGTCATCTTACAACAAAATGATGAATAACCTCTTGTTAGATCCTTCCTGATAGCCAGCTATACCAGAACCATGGCCATTTAAAACTTAAGATAAAGGAAATACAATTTGAAAATACAAAACCAAAACCAAACCAGAACGTTTGGATGTTCAAAGATATTTGCTGAAATTTAAGTCATACAACAGTGCTATTCCAAGTCAGATAAGTTAATCTATTCCTTTTGTCACTATCTTCAAAACTTAGTTTTTCATAAATGTGAAAAATAATCACAGCTAACCAAAAATAGAGTTGGTTCATTTGATCTTTGCAACAGGTACTTTAAACACAAACTTGTTTCAAATGCATTTGTTTAGGAGGCTGGATGGATTTGCTCAGAAAATGGGTGTATTGGAATAGTTATACAATTTTTGTCCTTCTTGTAATTCAGTCAAAAGTAACAAGGTAAAGTTAAAATAATGAGTTCTGGGTCTTGAAAGATTTGTATTTTGTCAGGATCTAGAAACTCAACAGGAAAAACTTTATTTCTTTGTGCAGAGGATTCTATTTTAAATTGATAATATACTTTCTAGCCTTTGTCACCTAAGTTTTTAACTAAGTTCCTATGTGGCCTGATGAGCTGAGGAGATGTAAGAAGTTAGCTTTTGCAATATTGATAACTGCAAATAACTTGTTTAGATTCTCCAGATGTATTGGAAATATTTAGGAGCCTGTGCAGGCTTGAAAGTTGACAGAGGACAATTCTGTTCTTGTGAGATTTATAGCATAAGTCTATAGATGCTGTAATATAATTGAGGGAAGAAAAATGGTCCCATACTATGAGGTAGACAGTTTGTGTTACATTTCCTAGCATTGCACAGGTAATCTGTTTTTTAAGAGCAGTAAACTTGTTTTAAATTTTTCTTCTGTGTTAGAGTCTTGCAATATAACCACACTTACACAGAAAACATTCCTTTTTAGCTGTGTGCTTTTATTACTCTAGGCAAGGGGAAAAATTGAGGTGGGTTTGAAAAACTTTTTTTTTATGGTAAGTGTCATAGTGGTCTATGAAAAATGTAACAAAGAATTTCACAAAGTAAAAGGGAAAAGGTAGCAGTTCTAATAACTCTTCATTGGTGAGAATTAAAATTACTTAAAAAACCCTAATTACAGTTAGTTATTTGAAAGTAAATTTTCCTGACCCAACTTAGTGATGCAAATGCCTCTGACTTGCAGAAAATATTTTCTCAGACCCCAAGGATGAGAAGCTAAGGCTACATCAGGGTTTCTACTTAGAAGCCCAATTCTAGCAAGTAAATATAAAGTTTGTAAAGAACTGTTTTTCTACCATATGCTACAATTAAAATATTCTAATAGAAGCTAAATACTTCAGAATAAAATATGCAGAAGAGACATAGCTGGATGAGCAAATGTTTTGTCAATGTACACATGTGGATAAGAAGCATATTAACTTTGTTGTTTTTCCTTTTTTCATAATCTATCAGTCTTCTAAAGTTTTATTTCAAATAACTATAATTTAAATTAGACATCTTTCACATTTTTGTCCTTTTCTTCTAATTTTCCATGCAGAGTGCATTGAGTTTTGTGTATAGAAATTCTCTCAAATTCTATACTCACAGTCACTTATTTCAAGATATTTGTTTTGATGTGATGTCCAATATTTTTAATCATTTCTAAAGGCTCCACGACTTTCTATTACAGGAGAAGGTCAGATAGTTTATAGAGAAAAATTCTACAAGTGCAGAGAATCTTGGCACAGATTATATTTTACAGATGTCAATAATGTAGTTTACAGTTTTGTATTTTTGGGGTATAATTATATATATTTCCAGATGATTCCTTGCTGATGATCAGGTTTTGCATTCCATTTTTATTCTTAAACCAAATAAATATTAATAACATTTCCTTTTGATTTGAGCTTATTACTTTATGGGAAAATGGGAAATCTTATGGGAAACTTATGTAGAAAGGTAAGTAAAGTTTAAACTTTTCAGATAATTTTGAAGATGTGTATTTAGGTACCAGGATCAATAGATTAGGCTATTAATGACTAAAATGACTAACATTAGCTTCTTTGCTAGCTTCAAAATTCCTACTTCCATACTCAATGACATATTCAATTCCTTCTTTAACTTAATTATGGTATTGTATTTTGAACATGTATGCCTCTCTGTAGCTCATGACAATTCCATTAACAAACTTTCCTTTCTGCTGAATCCTAATACAAATTATTAATTGGGTATTGTTTTTTAATCAGAAAAGAACTTCATATTTTCTGTTAATCATAGGAAATCAGATTTTCATAATTCTTTCTGTTGAGTTCAACTCCAGAACTTACTGCTAGTGTAACTGCCTATGGGTTCCAATAGTCAACATTTAATTAAGCAATATCTGCAAAAATTTGTTGAGCAGGTAGGACTTCTGCAGGCTCCCATTAAGCAAGAAAATCCCTGAATATTCAAGAATCCATGGTAATAAACAAAACATTAACTCTGACAAAGTTGTTGGCAATATTGAGTCTTTTTGACTGACTAGAGTTTGCCAGTTTTGGAGAAATTAGCTTGATGAGCCATTAAAGCTAATGTTTTTAAGTCCCAAAAAGAACCACATCAGTTTTTTCTTCTGCTATGTACAAGGTACTCAGAGATTCTCTCTTGGAGATACTGGCTCATGCTCTGTGTGATTAAAATAATAAATGAAGGTTAAAAAATAAAGAATCTTTTACTTGAGTTATTGTTATGCTTTTTAAAGCATGACAACCACATAGCATTCTACTTCCTGAATTTAAGAGCTGTTACAATATCTTAAATACTGCATTATTTATTAACTTTTTCTGGTTCTTTTGCAATTTTATGACTAAATAGGGAGTTTTATGTCTGATTTAATATATGAAAATATGTGCATCTATTTCACTAATTCATTATATGGCTATTAAATGCATAACCATTTTCCTACAGTTTTAATATGCATATTAAAAAGAATTTTCATCTGCTGTGTTCAGTAAATTCACACGTATTTGTTGTTAATTCTCTATAGTATGCTGTTAAAAACATATTTTACAGAAAATATTCTATTGTATTAAAACTGAACACACTTGACTATTAATAATTTGTACATTTAATAGTATTTATTACACATTTATTATACATTTATTACACATTTATTACCCATTTATTGCACATTTATATTTACCTATTGACCTTATATAGAAATTGTGCATTGAATTTTTGATTGAAACCAATCTCAGTAGTTATCCATATGTCTGCTTTTTTTCCCTGCTGTTAAGAAGCTAAATCTCTCTTTTCCCAAATAATTATTCAAACACATTTTTTTTTTATTACAAGAATTTGTGTGCAACCCTCTTTTCCTTCAAAAGCACAGAGTTAATAAAGTCAGTCTTCTCTAGAAAACTTTTATAAAATATGACACTGCTTCAGAATGATTTGCAAGTTTTGTTGCAAAAACATATGCTCTTGTTATGGACCACTGGGGTTAAAGGTGTTCATTGCTTTCTGTTTTTTAATCTTACCTGAGTTTTGGGTTGTTTGATGGTTTTTGTTGTTATTTTTGTTCGTGTCCATTTCCAGTATGCAAACCTATTTCTGTGGAAAATAATGAATTGTCTGTATTAATCACTGATCCTTGAATGTCAGCTCATCCTGCAGTGGATTTTATATTCTTGTTTAAATTGCTGGTAAACTGGGTTTATCTAATGTTGGTTTATTCTTTCAATGCTGTCAGAAAAATCCTAAACCTTGTACATCAGGTATTTCTTATCAAAACTTTTTGTCTATATTGTTTGTCAAATAGCCCCTGTTTTTACTTGTGCAAAACTTCAGATGTGGAGAAGGACAAGAAAATTAAAATGCAAACCATGGGTTTGCAAGAAAAACTAGGCTTGGAAAGTGCAAAGGTCTATGAAAAACTGGTCTGCAGTCCTACACTTAAGTAGCTTTAATATCCATCAAGCCACAGCTATAACATACACTAAATTATTCTTGATTTATCAAAAAGAGGATTTAAAAAAAATATATCAGATAAAGGTCTACCCACTTTTATTGTGGTTTTCCTTAGCTTGTAGATATTAAATAGGGGTTAATGGATCCTGCAGACTCCTTTTTGGAGAAATATGATGCTTCTATAAATAGTTTTAAAAGTAGGTCCTGCCTGTATTCTTCTGGGCTGCCAAAATTTCCTTGAATAAATTTATTTCTGGAGTAAAAAACTATAAATATAGAAACAAAATAATACAGTGTTAAATTTTTTGGCCTTCTTACTCAAGTCTTGTCATATTTGCAGTGTAGCACAGTTTAGAGTAATTTCCCTTTTCCCTCACTGGAGTACTGGAAAGTAGTGTGTGTATATTCCAGACTTTGTATTGGTGAGACAGACATGCAGTAGCTTTTCTTGAAATAGAAACAACTTTTCATTATCAAATAACCATAAACTTTATGAAAAGCTGTAAAGTGAGAAGATAATGCTACTTAACCAATAGTATTGAGGGGGCTGACGAGATGAAGAAAATGAAATTTTTTTAAAAAAATTGTGGCAGCATGGATCTTAACAAAGCAAAATATTTCCATTTAACTCTCCATTCTTTGGTCGAAAGAAGATTAAATGCTTCTATAATATTTTAATTTTGAAGCAGTCTCAAAATTCTGAGAGGTCTTAGTTTAGAATCATCATGGGTCTAGTGGTGGGTTTCCTCATTTTTCTTACATGTTTACATGTTTTCATTGATGTTGTAATGGACAGATTTCTGCAGCATGCTTATATGTTGTTAAAGTGAAAGATTACAGTAATTCTGATGTTTAAAACATTATTTCAGGTTAGAAAATACTGTGCTGTGATAGCAAACATTGCAGATGATTGTATGTTTTGCCTTATTTTATTTTATATGAAATTATTAGAAATTATCAATGTGAAAAACAGAAAATATAACTTTATAATAAGTTTTCCTGAGTTTTAGCTGAATCAGGGGAAGGGATGGTGGAAGTGTTACTGTGAGATTAACAGTGATTTTGCTGAATTCAAAATAAAAAATAAATTGTTCTGATTCTTATCCTTTTATTGCAAAGGAAAATGGAAAATCTGGGTGTATTCTATGTATGTATGACTGGTTTCACCATGTGAATAAATAGGATTATGGGATAGTAGAATAATCTTTCTATATGGTGGAGACTGAATTCTTGTGAATTACATTTAATATGTTATACTACTAAATTTGGGTTTTCTTATAGACCTAAATACATCACTGTATAATTCTTCACTAGATTAGCCTTACCTTATTTTAAGATCACTTACACTTATGTTCTGATTTTAAGATCACACAATTTTGTAGTGTGTATTATTAGAAGGTTTTCTTGTTGAATTTTAGTCCTAGAATTTGACTTAGCCTGGTAATTCATTGTCTTCTAACCCTTGTGTGTTCTGCCTCTATACCTTTTATTGCAGCCCTATTTGGGAGAATAATAATGTAAGAATATATAGTTTTGTAAAATACTATGCTGTCTTGATGAAAGACGTTTTTATTTACTATATTCTTATCTTTCTTTTTAAACAGCCTGTGTCAAACTTGGTCAGTTTCTTAGAAAATTAAAGATGTCAATCATATTTGAAATAATATTCTTCTTCTTTATTCTTCCTTTTGGAGTTGGACACAAATTTGTGGTTTCCAAGTTATCTGTCCAGATGGGGACACAATTTGTCATTGATTTGCTCCTTCCATATATATTTTTTATGTACCAGATGCAGAACTCAGAGAGTATGGCATGATGGACAATAGACCTAATATCTACTTCTAGTTAAAACTGAATAAAAATTTTGGATGAGTAGGAAGAAACTGGGAAAATAGTAGAGCTCTGAAAAGAGGCAACACAGATAACAGTTACACTTTTGCCAGTAGTTCTCTAAACTAC